>WPIO01000001.1:2810000-4010000 GCA_009760855.2 Cristatella mucedo | reverse complement strand
CGTGGTGTCTGAGCGACGATTTGTTGGTTGTCGCTTATAAAACTGCCTCGCAGACATTACTTAAGTTTTAATTAATCTGTATTTGTAGGAAGTGACAGAGTCCTGATTACATGTCGAACGTTGCTGCAAAATCTTAGTTTCTTAGTGGTATCCGTCAAGACTAACTCAGAATTGTTGAAAATTGGACACGAGATAGACTGAGCAAAGTAAGCAAGAGAGAGAGAGACAGAGAGACATAGAGAGACAGCGAGACACAGAGAGAGAGAGAGACAGCGAGACAGAAAGAGACAGAGAGAGAGAGAGACAGCGAGATAGAGAGAGAGAGAGACAGAGAGAGACAGAGAGGGACAAAGAGAGACAGGGAGAGACAGAGAGAGAGACAGGGAGAGGCATAGAGAGACAGAGAGAGACAGAGAGAGACAGAGAGACAGAGAGAGGGAAGCAGATGCGCAGGTGCGCGGCTGCATCTTCCTCCCTGTCCAGCAGGTACTCGCGGAGCAAGCTCATGAGTAGATGGGGATTGGAAGCTAGGGCGAACGCTGTTGACCCGAAAGCGTCGTCAAGCCCTATACGCTGGCTCGGCCGTTGCGTGCGTAACCAATAATTGAGAATCGGTAATGCGCTATCAATTCTTCATTGCGATGCGGCGATTCAATAAATAACAATCCGTCCTCGCTGCCTGGCAGCGATTCACTTATCGCCGCGCGCAGGACCGGGGCTCACGCGGATGGATGAGAGGCCAGCGTCGCAGCGTACGACGGCAGCAGAAGGTTGCCTCCTCGCAGCGTCCGGTGAAACTCCGGTAAGCGCGACCCTCGCGACAGTTCGAGCGGCTACCGAGGGTGCGTTCTCCTCTACCCCCGGACGACGGTTCGAGGAGAGTTCGAGGCAGGCTGCACGGCAACGGCCAAGCAAGGTGACTGATGCGTGAATTTGTGAAGTAGTGAATTTGTGACGCAATGAAAGAAGTGCAGAGCGGCGCCCTTCCGGCGGACAGACCTGACCGGCCAATTGCCGCCGCGTCGAGCTTCCCGAGCTGCACTTACATACAACAGGCGACGAATCTAGCGCTCGGGAGGCTGCTATTCTGCTTCGCTCTTGCGCCGTCGATCTCCTCGCGCTCTCGGTTACCCTTTTCGATGCGACGGCGCGCTTGTGCGAGCGCAGTTTTTCAGCATCGTTTCCGGTCTAATGGCCGTAGTCAGGCGGCAGGGATCTCAGCTGGCTAAAGTCCGGATTATTTAATCAGCGGTAGCGAAACCCCGGCGTATGTTAGTAATTACTTCCTCGGTAGCTGAATGCGCACACATCCGACGACGACACGCGATTCGAAATAATTACGTTTTGAAGAGCGCTCGATAGGAGGAGCGCTCGGAGCGCGCGCGCCGGCGAGCACTTCGCGCGCGGCGCGCGCCCGTCGATCGCAGCTCGAGCTAATGGAAGAGCCCGCCGCACTTAATCAACCGGTAGCTGCGCTTTGACGCTGTCGGAAGTGCTGGCGAACCCTTGGCACTGTCGAACCGTCTTTCGACGAGCGGCTGTTACCTCATCGCTCGCGCCGGGCCGTCATCATCGACGGAAGGCACGCTGTCGGCGATAATTATCGCGAACGCGAGGTCGTATCTGATTTACAGCCGCAGCAGGTGAAAGGCAAAGCCACATTCTCCATGGAGCCGGTGGTCGCGACGCCCTGCGGTCCGGCGGCAGCAGCCGCAGCGACCGCGTCGGCAACGGCTTGCCAGCCGAAGCTGACGCTGCTGCGCGGAGTGCCGATCGCCACGCTCACGATCGACGGACGAGATCGTCTCTGCCTGGCGCAGATCTCGTCGTCGCTGCTCGCCGGCCAAACGTACAACGAGATTCACAACAGGTACGGTGCTGTCGACGCCTGCATTAACCCGCTTCGTTCTCGAAGACGAAGAGAGCGGCAGGCACCCTAGCGGCAGCTGGACAGAGGCGGCGATCGCAGCTGGACGGCGCCGGCGGCAGAAACTCGGCGCGAGGCTTCCCGCCGGGCGCATTCTTAGAGTTAACCAAGCGCTCGACATCAGTTTCGCGGCTTTACATTTTCAAAAACTCCTGGACGTACACTGCTGTCTGCTCGAATTTCAAACTTGATTAGTGGGGCAAGCGCGATCGTGTGCGACGAAGTACTGCACGGCTGATGGAGCTGAACGGACCTTCCCAATCTGCGGTTCAGATAAGCAAATGCCGGGAGCAAAACGGGGATACATGCTCGCCAACCGCCAGTAGTAAGCAGGTTGCTTCTTAGGGAAACCAAACAGCGTAGAAAAAAAAATCGGACTGTCATATATATTAACTCTGAGCGAAGCCAATGTTGCATAGTAAAACTATTTACCACAGGCGGCATTACTCTCACGAATAGCTACAGTCGTCATAATTAAGTACGGCATTTGAAGACCCGCCTTGCAATAAGTATAGCGAAATCTGTTTAGCACCGAATATTCTTGCGATACATAGTATCTCTAATGAATAATCAGCAAGACCACGTCGCACAGAGACGTGAGAGAATTCTATAAGCCGAGCGCTAATGGTGAAACTTCACTCTCTTTTTGATAGCATGAGCGTTTGAGGTCGTGATAACAAAGGCGCTACACTGGACCGTTTTTAGTTAGTAGTCACTACCGTGCCTATGCAGAGCGCGCACGTAAAGCTTAAAATTAGCGCCTGAACAAGGGTGTTGATCCGTCGGCATGAAAGCGTTCGCGTTCCACCACGGCTTGAGAGATAAACCAAATGCCGTCGACCGCATTTTGGCGATGCTTCACCGTAGGTGAACTCCGCCTGGCGTCGCCGCGCTTTTGACGGTCGCCGCGCTTTTCGCGGAGCCGAGGCGGCGGCACTCTGCCACGCGCCGCCTGGAATCGATAGCTGAGCCGCCGACCAAGTGTCTGAAGTGGCATTTCTGTACGGAGAACTCAGGATCTGTGGCAGGCTGTCCTTCCATTTGTTTACTAATCTGAGCGCAAACAGGTGTTCTAACCAGCGAGGGAAAACCTTCCGAACCATCAGCCGGATTTATAAAGCACTGACCATCTCCGAAGAAATATCGTAGTGCCAGACAGAGAGCAGAATGCTTCAGTCCACTGCCTGAATTTGAACCCGCGACCTCAAAGTCAAAGGCGGGAGTCACCGAACCGACTCTTTCATTACGATCGACAGCTCCGACGACGGGGTAAAACGTCACCTACGGTGACTCGGCAGTTTTGTGCCGCTGGCCCCGGGATTGAAGATCGCGCTCCAAAATTTCGCGACGCACAAGAGGCGCGCGCTTGTCCGCCTGACGGCCGATCTTAGTGGCGCCTACCGCCTTTCGAGATCATCCTGGTTGTTTTTTTTTCGCTGTAGCCTCCATATCGCTTTCACCCTGAGCTCTTTTTTAAATTTCTTACAAGTTTCGAGAGAAACTGACCAGTGATTGCATAGATGTGCAAAAATTTCACGTCGGCTTCCACCCTGCAGCGGTTGGAGCCCTAGCAGAGCTGGCTGCGAGCGGCGCCGTAGAGAGGAGCAAGAGTTGTGTCATTCCGCGGTCCGACGCCGCCGCCCGCCGCCTCTGCAACGATTGCGCATCGGTTGGGCGCCTGCAGCCAGTGAAGCCGGCGGGATACGCTCGCAGCTTGGATGCGCCCCTCCCGTCAGTCGTGGCTCGCCGGCGGCGGATTGCAGAGGCGTTCGCCGGATGTAGTCGCCATAGCTCGAGCGTTTATTTTGCCAATGGGTCTTCAGCCGCGCTCCGGCGAAACGCTGCCGTTGTATTTAGCATCGCGCGTTCGCTGCGTCTGTCTGCCGAGGCACGCCACGCTACGCGCGCTCGCGATAGCGTCCGTGGCTCTAAGCTGAGCGCATCTCGGCGCTTTAGGAGAGTCGCCCTGGGTATCGTGTGCGTACAGTGCACGCCCGCTCAGCTGGAGGTCTTGCGCCGGTGCGGAGCGGTGACGACGTCGTCGAGAAGGTAGGCGCAGCCGCGTGCTGTATGCCCGTCAGGCCTCGCGTCAGCGGCGGTGGCGGTGCCCGCCCGCCCGCCGCCGCGACAGGACCGGAGCAGCGCTAGTGTTTCGCCGGCTTCAGCCGCCGTCGGCGCGCCACGTCGTTGAGCAGGTGCGGCATGATAACGATTCGCGAGGCCATACGCTTGGTCCAGTCTTTCTTGTGCGACGCACCCGTTCCCAAGCTGTCGGAGCAATTTCATTTCGACGTTTACCACGAATGCGGGTGGGGATGTCGCGGCAAGTTTATCCACTCGCTATACAGCAGGTGAGCACTGCAAACGCAACGCCTCTGCGCGACGCGACGTCTGCGAAGCGAGCGAGCGAGCGAGCTCGCGCGCGATCCCTTTAACGACCGCCTCTAGGCGCTCGCTGTCCATTGCAGCTCCCGCGCCAAGTGCGTAAAGTGCTACCACTGCTCCGCGCTGCTCTCTCCGAATAAATTCATATTCCACTGCCACAAGTCAGCGGAATCTCAGTACACGCATCCCGATGCGGCCAACTTTAACTCTTGGCGGCGCCATTTGAAGCTCTCCGACAACAAGTAAGTACAGACCGCGCACTTTTTTTCTTTCGCCTCTCCGAGGGACGACGATTATTCTGGCGAAACGAGTTGGGTGGCGCGCGCGTGCACGTCCGCTAGCGGCGGCGATGCGTTATGGCGTCGGTTCGACTGGCGCCAAATCCATGACCTGAAAGCTCGCTAAAGCGGGCAGAAGTAAACAGAAGGACATGCGCAGCACGCGAAATAACGGCAGCAGAAAGTGGAGCCCGGGCTTACGCTGCGGCAGCTGCTCTAAGCGCTCGATTGTCAGCGAGCTTCAGAAGTTCAGAGGCCGTGACTGCGGAGAGCGTCCTGGGATGAGCGGCAGGTCCGCCGCGCCTTTTGCACTGCGGCACCACTTCCAGCGTGTCGCCCTCGTTCGCATGCGCGAAAGCGAAGCCGCGCGCGCGCGCGCGCTTTGCGCGCCGGGTCGGCGAGACCTGGCGAGCATAAATGATGCATCCCGCTCGCCCGCGAGTTCGCGGAAAGCTCGGCTAGTTTCGCGCTCAGACGCAACATAATTCATGAGCTTCAGGCCGGTGCGTGCACAAAAGCAAGAGAATAGGAAATACTTCGACGCTCTGCTAGTGACCGAGCGCGCTACACTTTAATTAACGCGATTGTCGCCGTCCAGATCTCGCGTGGTCCATCTCCATCTCCGACGCGTCGGCGATTTCCGATCTGAAATATTTAGGCGATTGGCGGCGCGCTCCGCTGACCGCCTTGTCCGCGGCACACCTGAGCGTCGCTGGCTAGGCGGGCGGGTGGCGTCGGTGGGAAGAGAAGCGGTGCGAGAGCCTCCGCCTGAGCGGCGGCAGCTCTAGGAGAACCCGCTGAAAAGCCGCGTCCGACGCTCTCCACGACCCGCGCTCCCGCGAATGCTAGTTCGAATACCTTTCAGGTACCTTGTGCTCGTCAGCGGGCTCAGTGCGGCCGGCCCGCAGGCCGCCCGCACTAAGCCTCTCAGACTGACCCGGAGGCGATTTCGGAGGCTTCGACGTCTCAACCCACTCTCCGGATGGACCGGCCCGCGTTGCAAGCCGAGCTAATGTTCGCAAAACAGCCCCGCTGTAGTATTTCCTAGTCGGGGCATTGCTTGGATTCTGCTAGCGGGCGGTCATTTTTACCGCTGCTGGTGCGGCGGTAGAAGCCTTTTCGTCCGCATGCTTCAACCTGCCCGAAAAATTCTCAAGATCTCCGACGTCCGCCCATTTCCTCCACTGCGCTTACCCACGGTAGATAAACAGCGAGCGAGAGTGGACAAGAGAGGGAAGGGGAGAGAGAGAGAGGGGAGAGAGAGATGAGAGAGGGAGAGAAATAGGAGAGAGAGGAGAGAGAGACGGGGAGAAAGAAACAGAGAGAGAGAGAGAGAGAGAGAGAGACAGGGAGAGAGACAGGGAGAGAGACAGGGAGAGAGATAGAGAGAGACACAGAGAGAGACAGAGAGAGAGAGAGAGAGAGAGAGAGAGAGAGAGAGAGAGAGAGAGAGAGAGAGAGAGAGAGAGAGAGAGAGAGAGAGAGAGAGAGAGAGAGATAGAGAGAGACAGAAAGAGAGAGACATAGAGAGACATAGAGAGACATAGAGAGACAGAGAGAGACCGAGAGAGACAGAGAGAGACAGAGAGAGACCGAGAGAGACAGAGAGAGACAGAGAGAGACAGAGAGAGACAGAGAGAGACAGAGAGAGACAGAGAGAGACCGAGAGAGACAGAGAGAGACAGAGAGAGACAGAGAGAGACAGAGAGAGACAGAGAGAGACAGAGAGAGACAGAGAGAGACAGAGAGAGAGAGAGACAGAGAGAGAGACAGAGAGAGACAGAGAGAGACAGAGAGAGACAGAGAGAGAGACAGAGAGAGACAGAGAGAGACAGATAGAGAGTATGAGTGGGTATTAGGGATTTCAGATAAATAAGGAGATAGAATATAGAGCATGCATATAAATTTATACTCAGAGAAAGACTGAGAAACTAAGAGACAGGCAGACAGACAGACGGAGCGAACGGGTGAGAGAATGTCGACAGCGCGTCCTTGGCTCGCCGCTTCAGCGTCAGTCGCATGCCGTCTCCTCAGCGGCAGTGGCACTGGCTGTAAAAGCAATGCACCTGACGTTTTAGCTTACCCGAGGAGATTGAGTACGCATGGGAGGACGTCAAAGCTTTGTTCAACGGCGGAAGCAGGAAGCGCTTGAAGCGCGGCGCAAGCGACGACTGGAGCCATCCGATCTTCGACGAGACGACGGCCGCAGTCGCCGGCGGCGGTGGCGCCGCACGCAGGAGCTGCCACTCAAGCGACAGCCCAAGCGGTGACGTCACCGTCGCCGCTTGGGCTCACGAAAGAACCACCGCCGCCGTCGCTGTAGGCCCACTCTCCAAAGACAGGCCAAGCAGCGCCATGCTCCGCGAAGCGGAGCATGGCCGAGCTCATGTCGGCGCGGCGCCTCGCGAGGCGCAGCGCCGGTCTTTGCTCCACGTGAACCAGCTCTGGCTGCCCGCCTGGACCTATTCGCCGCTGCCTGCGCACCCCCTCTGCGCGAGGCTGAAAAGAGCTGGTAACGGCCTCGGCGTGGCCTCGCATTGCGCAGGCGAGCGCAGGGGCGCTTTCCGGCTGCGTCGTCCACGAGATATCCTGACGTGAAGCAGCTTTCTTTACAGCAGACGACGCCGCCGAGAGGCCCAGGACCAAGATCGTTCGTCCGTGGCTAGACGTTCAGGAAGAGCAGGGAATTTGACTTCGCCCGGACTGAGCGTTCTCTTTCGTTGGTCTGTGTACATTGGCTCGCTACACCAATGCCTGCTGAGTGGCGTCTCTTGTCCGTCAGCGGTGTTGAAGCGATGCGAAGTTTCTGCTTAGGTACTCGGACAGTTTCTTAATCGGACAGATTTAATCCTCAGAAGATCTGAATTATTCGCTTCTTAAATTCTTTCCAACGTCTGCATAGTTAAGAGCTTCAATGAATCACTGGTATTTTCGCTTGCTTGGACTGTTTTATACCCGCTGATAATTAAAAAATAAAGCAAATGCACCAGCAAGAAATACAGAGGTACGCTCATGTCGCAAATGGTTTCAAATCTCTCCGAAGCGGATTACTGAAGCGAGAAATCTGGCTGCGCTCACTCCTATCGCACGCTAAAACGAAATAGAAAGCACTTAGGACGCGCGCGGCCTGTGTGCTGAAAGTCCCTCGTGGAGTTTGAGTTTCAGCCTGGGTCTGCGCGAAACGTGTCTGAAAAGAGACAGTGCCAGCCGAACAGATACGACGTCCGCTGCCCACTGCCACTTATGTGTTGGCGCCGCCACGAGCGCTGCGTGCGTCGACGCGTCTACGACGGCAAACGGCGGCGCTAGAGTTGGTTGCGCACGTTGGCCGATCGCTGGAAAAGTAGCCGACGTCGAGTAGGCTCCTAATTAATACGTAGCGACGCGGCCGCAGCGTCGGTTCGAAGGTAGTGGGCGCTCGTCGCCGCAATTACTCGGGCGTGCGCATAACGACGAAGGCCGTCTATCGATTTCCAGGTAGCTTCGCCGTACGCTAGCGAACAGCGCAATACGCTACGCGAGCAAAGCGTCTCGTCTGTGTCAAAAAGCGTCTCGTCGCGACCGCTCCGTGCATTCGACGGTGTCCGATGACCGCAGCGGCAGTATTACCACGCATTAGCGTAGCCGCGTTAGCTAGCGGCGATTTCACTTGCATCCGCGCTGCTGAAACGCAGAGGCCTCCTTGCCAAGGAAAAAATTAAAGCACCGCCAGCGTCCGTTCGGGGTTGCCACCGGATGTCCAAGTAGCTGACGATACGTGGATACGCCAACGACTTCTGGGATTTATTAATCGCAATTGGGCCACTTGACAAAACATTAGCATGCTTTCACACCGAATTCATCTCGCGAAAGACGAGCCTGTGGCAAAAGGTCCATGATTTTCCTGCTAACAGAGTCTATTTACGAATTTAGCCTCATTGGATGAGTCGCAAGACATGTCATAGCCTAGGGCCTTCATATTTGCGATGAAATGAGTGAACAAGAGAAGGATAAAACAGAAGGCGTAATTTGAAGTTGATTCAGGGCGCATGCGTGCTCCTCGCTGCTACGGAGCTGGTCTGAAAGTAGTTACGGAACTAGTCTGCACGTACGAGTGTCTATGGTGTGACGAAGTCTGTAGATAGGGGGCTGAACCGATGGCCACCCGGGAAACAGAGGCCTCATTCGGTATATTACCTTTTTTTCTCGGATTGGTACCTTGGCCCACCGTCGACACAGAAGGTCAGCGCTCAAGACAAGGAGCCGGTGGCCGGGGCCACCCGCTCGAGTTTCGTACCGGTCGGCCACCCTCGCAATTTAGCTCGGCTTTATTCGACATTTACCCGTCATCGAGAAAAAACACTCTCGCAAAACAAACTATTTTATAGTGACTAGCCAACTGCTAATTTCACCGGATGTACTGGCTGAGATATTTATTTTTATTCGCAGAAGGGCTAAGAAAAGACGGGTTGGGTCATGTACACTGGTCGACTGAAAGTTCCTCTGGGCTAAGGAATGTGATTCCGTACGAGCTCTCGCGCCGGTTGAATGTGCACACCCAGTCTATACTTCATAAACAGCCTTCCAATGACGCTAAATCAATAAAATTTAGTTACATTTATTTACGGCGATATTTATGTATAACTATCGCCAGTGGAGATTACGCAATGCTCGTTGAGTGGGATACCCAGTGTTTTTGCAATAATCTGACAGCGGCCTCCTTTAAACTACGAATGCATCCGGATCCGGAGGCAAACAACCGTATTGGAAATGTACAAGAAGTTTTATTCTTAGTGCTAAATATTAAGTACGGTAAGAATATTACAAGAAGGCTACTGGTTGGACGTGTTAGCACAATGAGACGGCAGAGCCCCTGCCGGGTGACAGCGCCCACTCCGTATAGACCTCCACCAAGCTCATAAAGTCTGGATAACTGCAAATTTAAATGCAAAGCTTGAGCTGAACACGGTCACTGGTTGAAAAATTGATGCGACTGCTTCTTGACGACGTTATCCGAGGAAATACTGAGCACTCACTCGCTACTGGTGAGCCCTGATGGTACACTAGGTAAGGCAGTTGCTTTCACGACCTCGGTCCCGATGTCGTGGGTTCGATTCCTGCGGTTGGAGATCCTTTATCGCCACTGCAAGCGGTGGTGATAGCCGTAAAGGCTCTTCTGTCGCTATACAAAAAGAGGCTGTTTAATCAGCTAGGATTTATTATTCTATTTACTGACACGCCCACTCGATTCGAACCGCCGACAACTGAGCAAACGCACAATACGCTGTGCGACTCATTGACTTAAAATATGGCCAACTGCGGCCGTTTGACTTCACTGTGACCAGGCATCTGCAATCCCCAGCTTCGAATGCAAACTCCGTACGTGGACGCACTTGGCCACCCTAATCATTAGCCCGAATACATAGCTATCTATGGCTGCCTGGCTCGTCGGTCAGGTATTGCCTCTGCACGGTCGTATCCGGAGATCCTTGTGGGCGGCTGGGAGTGGGTGTCGGTGCAGTGCCGCCGTCGAGTCGCACCATGGACGCCGACGGCCTTCCCCTCGTCGGCGCCGGTATAGACTGCACGACGGTTAGTGGCCTGCGTGCGCAGGGCCGGGGCGTGCTGCTGAGCCGCTGCACTATCAGCCCCCTTAGCTGGCTGTACCGCGTTGGACGGCGCTCAGCCGCGAACCCGCTCACGACGCCAGACGACGTCCTGGTGTGGGTGCGCGAGACTAGAAAGAAAAGTCACGCGCGAGTAGCCTTCCGCAAAGCGAAGCGGGAGGAAGCTACTGCCGGTCGTCATGCCAACAGCCGTAGATCGCGGGCGCGACAAGCTGCGCGCGTCTTCGCTCTCATCCTCCCACCCACCCTCCCCTCCTCCCCCCCCCCCGGCTAGTCCAGTTGGCTGCGGTGTTTCGGACGCGATCGGGTGTTGCGCGTGTTTATTGGCTTGTCCGAAAAGTGTGGTCGTATTCGCGCTTAGCCCTGGTCTAAGAGATGTCGGTTTAACCGCGTCGCCCTTATGATGGCATCTGTCGTAGCCGGAGCCTTTTTCGACTCGGCATTCTCTGCCTGCAACTTGAACGGCTAGTCACTCAGGGGGAGGAGCGCTGCTGCCGAGCTCCCCCGTTGAGCGTACACCGAGTGCTGTACGCAATTTCGGACAACCGCATTCGGGTCCTATTCCCTCTCGATCTGTAACGCTTCGCATTCTCGTAGACCGTCAAGTTCGCCGCCTACCGTAACCTATAAACAAACAACGGCATAGTTGTATCGTATTTTAAGCGCCAGCCTAGATGATCCTTACCCACGCTGGTAAGCGTGAGCCACCTTAATGTGCAGCGTCGGGGATACAAGTGTTTCGCGATCGCTCGACTGTGACTTACAGTTTGACCGTCAGTCGGAATGACTCAGTGGGTTCTAGCGCGCTTCCTTTAGGTGCCCGTGGTGCAGGCCCAACTCCCAAGACGAAAGAGGCATACCTGAACTTTTCCTTCATGTAAGGAAAATGTAGTAACAGGTGGTGGCTCCTTTCTTGCTATGCGAGTCCGACTGTTGACATGTTCTCACCATTGCTTTCATTCATTGTTGGCACCGATAGCCATCCATTGCTTAGCTGCCACAGCTGTAGGCGTCGACGCGATTGCTCCGCTTCGTGCATTTTATAATATGCGTTTACTCTTGTCTGCAATGGTCAGACCACATAATGAAATCGCTTGTTTCTGACCTAATTTTTTGCAGCTGTCGTGGGCACGACCTATGCATGCATTCGATCCATATTTATTTCAGGTAGAGGCTATTGAAAAGAAGAGGCTCGTCGCCTTTCTCAATCATTATGTGATTCACACAGTCAAGTTTTTGAACAAATTCTCGTGTGTATGCGAGGAAAAAATGGCTTCCGTGGCAAACAGGATTTCCAGGCTCGAAGCAACGCTGTCGGTACTGGAAGACAAGGTAATGTGGATAAAACTCAAGACGTGCTTTTGGCCTCTCCTAGATAGACTTTCCTTGCACGCCTGTCTCTAATGTTAAATCCGAGTGCCTCTACCTTATTCATTTGCTGCAATTGGTTGCCTTTATTCTCCTCCACAGTGCTACCTGGTCATCGCCTTTACAGAGCTAGAAAGTTAGATTAAATTGGGCTTTATTGTATAGAGTTGGAAGAAATCCAAAGCTGTTGCATTTATGGAAAATTTAATAAGCGTGTGTGTGTGAGCATACATTACTGGCCCAGAAATTCCATGCACCCTGTGAATCAAGATGCGTCCTCCTTTAATATTGCTGCTTGTCGGGCCTACATCTGTGCTGGCAAAAATTCAGATTCAAACCCTATCAACTTGTATGCTCAGAGTCGTTTTAACCGAAATGCACTACAATAAAGTTTTTGCATTTAATTCGGTAGTCGGTAAACACTAATTACCAGATGATTTTGGTAATGTTACTATAAGTGCTAGAAAATGTACTTGGCATTGTGTTGCTCAGCTAAACCTCGATGATATTATTGGATGAGAGGTTTGTAGAAACCGAGCTCCCATTTGTTAAGCAGTAATCAGCTGACCATTCTGGCAGTATTAACTAATGGCAGTCTACCATTTTTATTTTTAGGAAATACAGTTTTAATGCATTATTAAAGTTCAACCTAGATCTTGCCACTGGTTGAGAAGCATGTCGAAGTGTTGTCACCCAGATATACAGCCAGTAGCAGTTAAGCTAACACGAAACGTACACTGTAACTGAAACTGTTTTGCAACCGTTTGGGGTCTTAGTTAACGGTCTTGTTCTGCTGATTGGGCCAGAGAGCCAAATCAGCTGAGCTGGAGCTCCTTTAGCCCTTATGCTACCTCTGACTCACTGTTGGTCTCCTCTCCCCCACTCTTGCTCTGTCTTATTTCCATATGTCGCTCTCTTCTCCCTCTATCTCTCTCTCTCTTTTTGGGTGTATGTGTGTTTTTGTCTCCCTCTCTCTTTCTCTCTCTCTCTCTCTCTCTCTCTCTCTCTCGCTTGTGCTATCTCCTCTCTCACTTGTTTCCTTCACGATGAGAGTCTCTCTAGCTCTCTCTCTCTCTCTCTCTCTCTCTCTCTCTCTCTCTCTCTCTCTCTCTCTCTCTCTCTCTCTCTCTCTCTCTCTCTCTCTCTCTCTCTTTCTCTCCATCTGTCTTCCTCTCTCTTTCTGTCCTCTGTAGTTCTCTCTCTCTCCTCTGTTTCTCTTCTCTCTTACTCACTCTCTCTTTCTCTCACTATTCCCTTGATTGCTTCACCTATCTGCACTGGTTAGAAAGATTGGAGTTGTACAGTCGACCGCAACGTGCAGGAAGTGATACTAACGGCATTTTTCATACCCCAGCTACCATAATTTGTTAATGGAAATCCAAATCTTCAATTCCTGAGGCAAGCATTCGAGGTTTGTCTTTAACGTCTAAGGTCGTGGGCTCGAGTCCTACGGCATATGTCAAGCATCTGGATAGAGATAAAGTTCTCTTAGGGTGCTGTACAAATGAATTATGTTATCGTATCAAGCTCTTATTGTACCTGCCGGAATTTCTTCAATATGCTGAAGATGGTATCTTCGGTCAAAGTGAATGTCTCTTTGCTACACAGTTCAGCTTGCTTGTTATTTCTCTCATTTTTTAGCTACCTTCTTATTCATTATGAGATTTCCTTTTCAAGGAGGTGTGTTTGTGCAAATGCACTAAATTTGGTATATGTGGAGCCTATTTTGTTAGGAGTGACAGCTGATTCATTTATATCCAGAGGTTTGCTACATTCGGATCTGCTGTAACCGCATTGCTTCCTGTCGATAGACATAGGGCTTCGGGGTAAGGGGGGCTGAAGCAGAATTATGAATTCGTCATTTCTGGAGGATCAGTATAAATGAGTTCATTCTAACTGGAGCCCACCTTTGCGAATAAAAATATAACTCATCAGGAGCACCTATCCCACCTTTGCATGTTGAGCTTTGAAATGGTTTGACGGAATTTAAAAGCCACCGTTGTCGCTTGACCAATGCATTGTGGCACTTTGCAGACTGGCGTATCACTTACTGAAGAACGTGTTTTAGCCTCTGTCTAGCAGTTCTGGTTCATTGGGCGTGGTATGCACACCCACATGCTGGCTTCATGTCATGGTGCGCACGCAGGCTTATATGGATGAATGATATGTTTTTCACTCAAGAACAAAGTGAACGTTAATGTGCTGTTCATATATACAAGCAGCAACACGCATGCATGCCATGTCGTCGGGATGCTGCAGACTCGGGACAAAGTAGAAGGACCAAAGGGCTGCAGGCAACAGTATCGTGAGAAATTCTCAAGGCTCACCGCAGCTGCATAGGTCCATGGCATCTGCTGATGCTGCCCGGTGTTCGAACTAATTGCAAGCATATTGTCTTGTCTTGATTTTTTTAGCTGTCGTCTATTCCCGGTCTTGAGAACGTCGGTTTACCAGCAACCAGCACAGCAGCGGCTGGAGGAGGAACGTTGGCCGCACCAGCAGCGCCTCCACTCCCACCTGGAGCCTCTGTGCCACCGCCTGCTGCTGCCACCGGCCCTCAGCAGTCGTCTCTGCCGCCGCCTCCTCCACCCGAGCCGGTGAGTGATCTGTGCAAATGTCTCCTCTTAATCGTGTCAGCTGGCCAATGCGCCTGTTGTT
This sequence comes from Cristatella mucedo, assembly GCA_009760855.2. Classification (NCBI taxonomy): domain Eukaryota; kingdom Metazoa; phylum Bryozoa; class Phylactolaemata; family Cristatellidae; genus Cristatella; species Cristatella mucedo. The sequence goes on along the minus strand of WPIO01000001.1, from coordinate 3,995,778 downwards.
TTGGACTTGGCTAAGTGCAATACGGTCACATGAATTTCTCCGCATGCTGGATTTTGCTGACAGCTTGCGTATGCTGCTAGTAGCTGAAATCATTGAAGTGGAGATTTTTTCCGTTGTGATGCCAACTTTGAATAGAAGAAATTTCTTTTGCTTTTTCTCATCTCATCGCTTCGGTGCCTTGCTGGCTGTTGGTGTGCAATCTAGCAGAGCCTACTCCCCAGTGTTTCTCAGACAGTTTTTTTACTTAACGAGCTGCATTTTTATTTTCTCTGCAAGAAATTTAAATGCTGGCGAATCTTAGCTGGTTTCTTTTGCACTTTTAGGGTTGAAAGAGATCAGATCAGTGTGCATAGCAATCAGGCTCACTCAGTTTGACATTTGAATCCATCACTTATTTGATGCTCTCGAGTCATTTGCAAAATCTCTGCCAGTACTGTGTCGAGCATTAAAAAGGCTGCAGGATGAGTTTAAATATGAGCCGTCCCTTGCTCAATGTGCAATGCCACCTTGCAGATTGGCAAATCAGTTCTTGTGTTGGGTGTGGATCCATGTCGCCTTGCACAGACTTATAAGAGGGCAGACATATATTTTGCCGAAGAACAAATAAAACTAGTTCTATTCTGGCAGCACGATGACTGCTTCCCGGCAGGTCACACGCCGGAAAGTTTACAGGATCTTTGAAACGAATAGCATCATGTGTCATGTCATGGTGTCATGCATCAGTTGAACTCCATTGATGGATCTACCTGAGCCTCTGAGGGCAGGCCATGTTAGGAGACTCGTGAGAAGTGGCATCTTGTAAGTATCTCTTACCAACCACTGTTGCTGAAAAGTAAAAGATGGTTGTATTTGGCTCTGCAAGACCCTAGGGGATCCTTTGCGTTTCATAGCAGAGACATCGATGATTGTCACATAGAAAAGGCCTGAAGTAAGACGGCTTGGTGCTTGGCAGTATTCAAATTGCCGAGCCTAAACTTGCAAACAGACCAGTGTCGCATTGCGAATGTGACAAAAAGAAAAGAAAAATGTCTTACTATGCACAGCAATGAAATATAGCTCCTGCAAAGATTTGCTGTAAATGAATTCTTAGTGCCTGGAGACGATGTCAAGCTGTAGCCACATTTAGCCCAGCTTGAGGTTCTGAAGAGATCAAAGATGAGCCGACTACTGCAGCCTGTTCCTCGGGGCTGTGCCATGGTACTTCATGCTGAAATCTTTATTCCCTCTCCTCCACCTGGTCGTGAGGGTTGTTCACTAAATTGCAGAGGACCCATTTCCCATAGTGCGGTTTGCAGACATCACCAGCATTTTTTTTTATTTGCATTAGCCGTTTTCTGCTGAGCGAACTAGCTCAAGCCATTGCGCCTAGTAGCAGCAGTAAGAAGGGCCCATGCTTAAGTAGGACCAGCACCAAGTTATTTGACCAATAGTTCGATGCTCTATAATAACCATAGGGCTCAACTCTAGAGATCGATGATGCACCTTTTCTTTCTTGCATTGCAATATCTCATTGTGCTGCTTAAAAAAAGTGAATAAAGGGCTGCAAATGTGGCTGACGGTTTGGCTATGCAATTTGTGTAACTTGCACAGGCTACCTGGTAGATGCTACAGTCAAATCATTAGAGCCGTGGCTTCCCAGTCTTTCTTGCCAAACGAAAATCTTCTGGTGATCTTGCCTTTGGTTCATATGCGAAGAAAGTCTTTCCGGCTTCTGTCACCTCCTGCATTACGTTGCATCATTTAAGTCTCAGCTAAAGACGTCTGTTCTGCTCAGCTTTTCCTTTGCCCCCGTGAACTTTGCCCGTGTGAACTTGTCTTTTTTCTGTGTTCCTTGCATGCCCATGTGAGCCAGGACAAGTTAAGGGCTCAACTTATTTATATCGCGAGCAGAAGAGCTGCTATCACTCCAGCTTTTGACGCGTGCAATAAAGGGCTGCCCACTTCAGGACTTCAACCCATTACCTAGGTCGTGAAGTGCAAGCACTTCTCCCCGAGGCTAAGACCCGAGGGCTTATGCATGTTACTAACCAGGGGTCCTACTAACCAGTGGTCATGAGTTATTGTTTTTATGCTTTTGCATGCTGGTATAAGCATGAGAGATGTGTGCTCGTGCATGCTTGTCTAAGCATGCATGATACCTTGCATGCTATTAACCCTTGGTTATTGCTTCTCTTTCAGCAATTATATAGCACCTGTATAGTGATTTGATTCTTTAAGGGGCTATGTAAACGGCATTATTATTATTGTCATCAGTATTATTATATAGCACGAAAAGGTAAAATGTCTGAGTTTTGAATGCAGCTATGATTTATTTTCTGGTTTTTCTCTTTGTTAAAGCTGGGGGATGTGATTGCAGCATCACTGAGTTGCTGCTGAGAATCAGGGAATCAAGCGTACAGTACCTTGCTACTTCTGTATATACCTATACGGTTTTAGTTACAAAATCCTGCTATGGGTCTCAGTCCAGTCTAATCTCATGCCCCATCAATGGATAGCTGTACACTTCTGCCTATGGCTTCATGTCTTATGCTAACAACTGTGTGTGTGTGTGTGTGTGTGTGTGTGTGTGTGTGTGTGTGTGAGGGAGAGTTTATATAAATGATTGTTTTAAGATTATGGTCATTGCTGTGCTTACACTTTATTCCATTAGCCATTTGTCATGTATGCAGAGTGTCATGTATTGTCTCAAAATTTGTGTCGTCATGGATATGCACTTAGTCGTATACTTGGTTCTTACAGGTGCAAGAGCGTCCAACATCAAACCTTCCAAAGGTCAGCGAAGACCCGAGATTCATCAAGTACTTCAAGATGATAAACATGGTGAGTTTGCTGAAAGCCATGTGCAGTCGTAGTTTTGTACCCTGCCAGTGTAGCGACCGAGTAAAACAAAAAGGAGGTGAGTAAGGCTGTGCCTGGTTGATTTGCACTACTGAACCCCACATGGCTTTCATCGTGTGCACTTTTTGCAGTCATGTATATGTCTCGTTGATTTCTGGAGTTTGACCTTTATTCCTGGCTCCGGATGCAAACTCTTAGCAACTTCCCCATTCCAATGGATAAAGTCCTGCAACGAGCTGACTAAATAGCACCACTGTCCAGAATGCATCATTCAGCAGCAGTATCTATTACTTAAAAGTAAATTGAGATGTTGTCAGGTCGTATGTTTCTGGTCGCAGTTTACTCGGGCTTGCTGTTTAAGTGCAGCGTGTAGTCGTAAGCTGCTTGATGGAGAAACGCTTTGTAAATATGACCTTGTCACTCCATGACCATTTGTACCTGAATTTATCTTGTCTTTTTCAACCAGATTCGTTGATCTGACTATGCACCATCACCTGTGCTGCCCTCGTCGTGACACTTGACTTTCAAAGAAGACCGACCGTAGGGGTCCTGCAGCTTGTTAGTGACTCATCGGTTTGTCATCCACGAGCCCGCCGTGGTGTGGACAGCTCCCTCCTCCCCCCCCGACATGTTAACTCACCGTGGTGTGGACAGCCCCCATGTTAGCCCTCCGTTATGTGGAAAAGCCCCCCCCCACCTGTGCCGCTGAGGCGATGCTGGTCATGTGAAGCTGTAGTTTTTATCATTTGTATAGTGCTGTGTAATAACTCAACCAATATCTAGGCACTTCCACATATGCCATAGTGTTCGAGCCTACGACCTCGGTCGTCAAAGCTAGCATTTTAACCCTTGGGCAAAAGAAGGTGCAAACGAAATTAAAATGGCTTAATGACAAATGGTATCAAGGTGAAATTGAGAAATTTAGTTGGTTGGCCACACAAATTTAGTTGGTTGGCCACATTTGCTGTTGGCCCATTTTTCTTCGTGCGTTGGAATGTGTTGCAATGCGTGTATCTCAAGTCTTTTGGTTCGAATGCCAGAATGGGCCACGGTGGCTAGGGAAAGCCAGCATGATGTGCGAGAGTGACTACGCGGCCTGCCCCGCTCTCCAATGTTTCAGTGGCAGCAGGCTTCAATCCTTGTTCTGTGAAGCACCCTTGAGCTTGGCACCCCTTCGCGGTCATAGTGTGCTGCTGCAGCTAAGTGGCAGCGTTCTTGGACAGTTATGTTTATACCTGCTTCTGCTGACATGTCGGGTATTGTACCCATGGTGTGCTTAATGTAGAGTCATTTGTAGGGCGTGCCGATGACTGCTGTCAAGCTGAAAATGAAGACTGAGGGCTTTGACTCAGAACTGCTTGAGTAAGTGCTCTGAGCCTTTACCTCCAGCAAGCTGCACATGCCTCTGGGCCCTAGCCTGGAGGTGGTTGGTGTGCTTGCACTTCACGACCCTGATCGAGGGTTCGAGTCCTACATCAGGCAATTTAATTCAATGTATCTCCGTCTGTAACTCTACAAAGCCATAAAGACAGTGTGGGTGTTACGCAGGAGAGTTTTGTAAAGCTCACTTACAGCCTAAGCAGCTTTCAATACGCATTCGGTAGCCAACAGACGTCGTCTCACGCAACAAAGAGAAAGTGGGAAGCATAGCCGAGTCAAGAGAAGAGTTGAGGTAGTGAGTGCGTGGAAGTAGCAGCACAGGACTGCTGAAAAGGCTGAGCCATAGTCGGCAGCAGCAACGTAGTTGTCGTTGTATAAGAATTGTGGAAATGAGTTCCACAGTCTAGGACCTGCAGAGCTAAAGCTTCTGTAGCCAACGGTCTTTAAGGGGAGGAATTGAACAGCTAATTTATTGTCCATGTAGGACCTGAGGGTACGAGGAGGCTGAAACTGGTGCAGCAGCTCAGCTAGGTACGAAGGAGCCAAGCCGTGGCAGGCCTTATGGGTCAGCGTAAGAACTTTGCTCTGTATCCGTTGATCAACCGGCAGCCATCTCTTTTAGCAAAGGAGACACGTGCTCAAACCTCTGGGGCGTGAAGACTAGTAGCCTTGCAGCCATATTCGAAGCCAGCTGCAGTGGCCTAGTTGCTTTCTTTGTTAGCCCAGCCAAAAGGAATTACAATAATTAAGCCGAGACAGAACTAAGGAGCTAGCTAAATGTTTTGCAAGCCACTGTGGAAGACAGCTCCTAATCTTAGATAGGAATCAGACGTGATGGCTAGCTGTAGAAGCAGTCTTCTGAATGACGCTTTTAAAATTTAGGCAGCTGGGAAAACGACTTCTAAATTTCGAGCATATGGTGATGGTCGCACAACAGCATCACCTATTAGAAGAGCAAAGGCTTTTAATCCAGCCACACGCTTAGGGTGTCCTATGAGCAGCACTTCGGTTTTTATCGTCATTTAGTTTCAAGAAGTTTTCTGACATCCAGGATTGAATGTCGGCAAGGCAAGCATTCATTATATCAGTTGCAGCAGCAGATTCCGACGGCTTGAATGACAAATACAACTGAGCATCATCAGCATAAAGGTGATATCCTATTCCATGGGTCTTAATCACTTTTACCAGAGGTTGAGTATAAATGCAGAACAGCAAGGGACCGAGGACAGACCCTTGAGGGACTCCACAGGTGACCCGTCTCGTGTGTGAGACCTGACCCCGACACTACACGGATTGAACACGGTCAGACAAGTACGATTTAAACCATTCCAGTGCTTCGTCTGACAGACCGATCGTTGTTCTCAATCGTTCAAGTAGAACATCATGATCAATGGTGTCGAAATGCAATGCCGTATAGCCAACTGCAGAAGGGAACTAAAGCCGCTATGGCTCATCTGCTGCTAAATAGATGAGGCTGCTGGACCAGCTGACATTTGCTCTTTTGTTTACCCACATTTCATACTCAGCAAATCAGCACTGCCGTTCTTTATTTGCTTTGTGCAGTTCCCTTCGCTTCCCGTTCAATCATGCTTCCCGTCTGGCATTTGCAGTTGGAAGTGCTCTGACTCACTGAAGTATGATTTACTAAAGCCCTTCCTACCGTTCCTCATCTGCAATCGCAACAACAACGTTTACTGGGTTGCTGCCGTCCATGACATCCCAACAGTGTATGGAAGTTTGATAGTAATTATTATCATTGTATTAATAGGTATTTTTTTAATGCCCTAAGAGAACCCAGTCTCTTTCTTAGCACTTCCTATAGGCTCGAAAGGAATCATGTAAACTGATTATAGTGATGATAGCATGCATAATTGTTACATGCTTAAGAGCACTGAGGATGAATCACATGGGTAGGGCAGAGCCAATGCTGCAGGGGGAGCAACTGGATTTTAGCTTCACTTGAAATGTATTCACTGGATGTCGCGATGTTTATCGGTAGTGATATCCTGGGTTTAAATTCTTAGGAGCTGGATGTGCTGTCTTCGAAGGATTTGATACGGCTGTAGGAACTAATGATCGGAGTCAAGAGGACCAGTGGTTCGAAGAGAGCCTATGGAATGAGCATTTCAGATAGGTAAGCCGGATCAAGAGAATGAAGGGCCTAAAGGTGATATGTCTGTCGATGTGACTTACAGTCGATGTGCTGCATTTTGGAGGCTAGTACTGGTCGGAGAGAAGTTGTGTAATGTGACAGTTTGACGTTCGCAGCAAACAAGCTCAGCTGCCGAGTTGTGAACATTTGTAAGTGGCTTGTTGCACAGGCATGGAAACCTGCAAAGAGAGAGCTGAAACTGTGTACATGGGTTGTAACACAATCCATGCAGTAGCGTTTACTGTGGTGCCCATATCTAAGTACATCAGAATAGGCAGACTCGACTGTGGAGCTTGAATCTGAAATCTCTCACTCAGTAGAGATTCTCATAACTTATGCCAATCTTTTGTTCCACACTACATGTAAATGAGGTCAGCCTAATCAGGCCGTGGCCTTCGGTGAGACGAGTCATAGGCTCACGTTTTGCACTGCTCACGTTTTGCACTGTCTGTATCCGAAGTTCAACACGGTTATGTGAAGTGCATCGAAGACTAGGGATCTAGCACCGGCAAGAATAACACTTAGCCCATTGTCCCCGAAGCTGACAACGAAGGCAGCTATAGGTAAAGTCCCTCGACCGACAAACTTGAGAGGTCAGGTTTGATTTCTGACCTGGCACATGAAGTTTTGTGACTTAAATCCTCCAGCAGACAACCATATTAGGGGTCCAATATTTTAACTGATCGAGCACTCACGTCGTAAACAAGCTGTGGCATTATTTCTGCTCAAGATGAAGTTCTGCTCTCAGTTTTGCAGCCGATGACCCATGGTCACTCGGCATTTTGAATCCGATGTAGGCACTTTGTAGACAAATGCTTCAAGAATGCAGGACTTTTTAGTTGTTGCGGCCAGACCCTCTGGTAGCCGTGAGGGGGAGGGAGGCCACGACAACACAAGCACAGGCAGACGCGACTACTTAAGCCTTAACGACCCCACGTGCTAGCAGGCACTGGGATATTGATGGAACTCATAGAAGTTGGAGAAACTGAGCAGATCAGTCATCGGAAACTTGGCATTCAGTCGCAGGCCAACCTGTCACATGAATGCTCTTTCTGCAGCCGATTTGCTCCTTGCTCGATCACCAGCGGCTGAAATCCTCCAAGCCACTCTGGGCCACACTGCTCTCTCCTTGAAGCCATGGACCCAGTTCCTTGCTAGCAGCAGTGGTGGTCCACGATGATGGCTGTACCTATCTAACCTGCAATGAACCTTCTAATGAGTATAAACTCAGCGCTTTACCACATCAGGACTGACCACCAATCTGCTCTACCACCGCAGGCATATGATGGGTAGCTCTGCGTGTGACCACAGCCATGGCACAGTCTATATTGGACACAGCCGTAAGATTACCATGTATAGCATTTAAATGTTGTCTCTAAGACATCCCTGAAGCCACAGCAGACAGGACGAAGTCAGCTGCCTAGCGCTGCTGGATATCTACATTTTAGATCGATCTTGATAATAAAAACTATAATATTACAACATTTATTTATTTTACGAGTATAAGTCGCACCCAAGTATAAGTCTCACCTTATATTTATGGATCATTTTTTGAATTTTTTTATTGAAAATACTATTACTGAATATATAGCTCATTTTGTATGAATATAGGTTTGCTTTAATCATCACAGTTAGCAAGAACCTCGTCATCAGTATCACTGTAACATCTTCATAGTCTTCTGCAACATTGTCAATGTCTTGAATCGTCACTTTCCTCATAGACTGCATCATCTTCAGTTCCATCCAGTATGTTTGAAACTTCTGTCTTCTTGAACGATTTCGCAATGACCTGTTTTGATGCTCTCCCAAGCATGGAAAACTCATTCACAAACATGTTTGATACTGGCTCTTCTTATTCTTTCTGCTGTTGTGAAATATTGACGAAGTGAGTCACAGGTTTATTTTTTCAAAAAAATTTGAAAAAAGTGCGACTTACTCGTAAAAGTATGCCAGATAGTACTCAAAGAGAACTTGATCTCTTTCGAGGCAATTTACATGTCGTGACTTTCCAAACTTTTTCAGTCCTACAATTCTAGGCTTTATAATGCCTCACAAATGAACGGTGTATAACATGAACGATGCTGGTGTATTTGACTTCTTATTTTTCTCGACAAACCTTGGAGTGCCCTGAACTGAAGTCAGTGCTCTTTCTCCTTACTAAAGCACCTTCACCATTCCATTATGACGATTTTAGAAATAAGACAGGAGGAGTTCTACTGCTATCAGTTTGACTCTGAGAAACTGTGTGTACATATTTTCTGTACTCATCTGAACATTATACGTGTTTTCTATTTCTCACAGCACCCCGGATGCTCCAGCACCACCAACTGCTGCGGGAGATGGAACGGACGGTAGCAGTCTGGGTTCATCGGCTGAAGAGAGTGACGACAGCGACTGAGCATGGGTTCAAGCCGACATCACAATCGCCAGCGATTGTGAAACCAACTGATCATGCTCTGCAGCCGAACCAAGTGCTGTACAATTCCCTGGATCCTGACTTGTACTGTTATTAGGAAAACTTCTTACGGTGATGTCATGCCAGGACTTGTTGGTGGTTTGTGGCTGTAGTTCGTCGCGACCTGTTGTCTTGCAAATGCTTATTATGACCACGTGAATGGGCTCGTTGGGAGTTTATCTGTGGCATTAATAATAATGTATCAATTTTAGATCATTTATCAATATTGGCACTTTACATGAACACATCCCAATAATTTATTTTTGTTTGCACTGCTTTATTCTTTCATATCTAATCATTAATAAATCACATGTCTTACTCCTGATAAAGTCACACTATCGCTAACATGTCTATCTGGCGATGTCTAAAAAATAACAGCTGGTTCAAATGCCTCATTTATGCATCAACACCAATGCATCAATGGTTTCATTGTGCTCAAGTAAAGCAGTTCTTTATTTTTTGCTATAGGCTGCTGCACTATTTGAACTCCCCCTTATCTTGGTTTTAAAGTGTGACCACTTACAGGAGCGTCAATATGTCGGTGACAGTTACCTCTGGTTCCCGTTTGGCCCAGAAATCCTTTGCTTGTACGACCACGCGTCTCGGCCGACTGCAGTCTCACCTTGAAAATTGGGGCCGTCCAAGGCGTTACATCACCAAACAGTCGTATACTGGGCTCAAAGCTTTGCCTTGCATTTTGTATTTGGATGGGTTGTGGTGCGCTTGTGACACGGCTCAGCAAAAGTGTGTGCAGTAAACAGTGCTACGAATGTGAACTCGGTGGCCTTATTGCTTAATATCATCTAGACCTGAATGCGAATGGTGGTCATACAATTAATATGGCATTGTTCATCTGCAACGCCAGCCTGAGGCCTTGGGATGCACTTGATTAAGCTGTCAACATAGGCGGTAGCAGCCAGTCGAATGCATTTGACTGTTCGTCAGCCAATTTCCCGAGTCTGCTTAGTAAGTGCAACGACAAATCACTGCTGGTTTCGCTTGTACATAATATTAATGATGTAGCACTTGATAAAGCACCCTCAGAGAATTCAATATCTTTCTAGGCGCTTTACATTTGCTGCAAAGGAAACGCGATCGAATGGTGAGTGGTATCATGCTTGATAAACAACAGGAATAACATGGTTAGGGTTGACATGCACAGGGTCAGCATGCAAGTGTGGTTAGTGGCAGCATGCTCGAGTGTCAGCATGCATAAGCACGTAAAGGACGAATCACGAGGACCCACTAAATGCTGTCATAAATATATGCGTTTTTAATTTTTTTTTAATGTGGTCAAGTCAGGGGATGTTACGCAAGTCGTGCCTATGCCCATACGTGGAAGCCTGAGATTGGGTATTAAACGAAAACTGTTGAGGCCGCTGTATGAGATGGCAGGCTCCTCGGCCGCTCACAATTAACTGGCTACTTTTGTCATCATCCACGAAGCCGATTTGCTGATTTATCTGCTGATCGGCTTGGAATTTTAAAGCAAGATAGCCTTGATGCTTCAAACGAAATTCTCCAAAGTATTTTCATACTTCTTGGCGGCGGGTGGCCCGACATTAGCCGGCACCGATGTAGGGTGAGGATAATTAATAGACCTCAGGAGGGACCACGAACGAACCTACATCCGAGGGAGGCCCTAAGACTGTCCAAACGAGCAATCCGACCAGCAAACCGTTGAGAAACGTGCCTGCAGCCTTCCTATAATTATATAATTGGCTGCATCCATCAAGATTTAGCCCTCACCATGACAAAAAATCTTAGTTAGAGTGCAGCCATATATATATATATAGGTAACTCAATTCCTAGCCCCCTCCACTCGGCCGAGCGTGCCGAAAACGTAACTGCCAGCCGAGACATGCCCACTTCCATTAGTACGCTCCTTAAGCACTTTCCTGTCAAGAAGTCACACACGCAAGTACTAAGAAGGCAGGCCTGGCACTGGTGGATGTGGATCGTATCACACCGCTATACCGTTCCGAACTCTGGAGGCCTAGGAGCTATCCTCCTTGCATTCAAAGTTTATGACTTTGTAACCGCATTTATGTTTATTTTTTAACTTTAATTTACGTATAACTTAATTAAACGAGCTATCGCATGCGTCAGAATAAAGCATATTTAAATAGGCACTATGAACCAATCTCCGAGGCAACCCAAGATGGCGGAGTAAACACGGACTCAGGCGAACTCATCCAGTGGGGTCGGCGTACCCACGTGAGCGCTATATGTAGCCTTGCACCGGAATCCGAAAAAAAGCTCAAGTACAGCGCGAGGAACAACTAGGGCGGAATTATGTCGTTAGCCCTCCAGAAGCTACCACAAAATGCTGCGGGTAGTACCCTGGCTCCAGTCAAAGTAAGCTGCCAAGTTATCGCACGCAGCCAACACGTTTAGTTGGACAGCGTAAATATGTGCTGATGCTCTTCACTCATATCTTATAGAGGCCTTCCCTGGCGCCAGAGGACTATGCCAGCATGAAACTTTACTACAAACAGAGCTACAAGCTAAACTTACGCCAGCGCCTGCTGGGAAGCCTAAACGAAGAGAGTGACGCGCCTCGGGTGTCACTGACTGTAAGTGAATCCTTTCACGGCTGGTGCTCATGGCTGCCCCCTCTTTACCTCTCGCCTTCCCTATCTCGGCTCGATAGCCGGTGCCCGCGGTACAAGCATCGCGCGAGCGTAACCTCGCAAGAACCTCGCCGCCGTCTAGTCATCCCCATCATTGCCGCCTCCGTCACAAGCGTAGGACGTGCGCGATCTTGTGGCATGCTCAATAGTTACTAGCGCCACCGAAGCTACGGTGTTGCTGTTGCATGAAATATTTTACGAGAAGACTCAATAGTAAGCCAGCTACCAAAGACCGCCGACTGACTCGTTCCTCTCGTGCTCACCGCTTTCTCACCTCATGCTGATAGGAAATTTGCCCGGACTTCTGGGCTCCCTACTGGATGACGGTGGGAAAGGCTCTGAGAATGGTTGCGCTACTCGATGCAGCAATTTAGCTAATGAAGCAAGTTGCAAAAACGCTCATCGTTTTACGACGATATGCACACGATTCGTGTACTATTATAGGGACACGAGAGCACCTCTAAGAACAACCGACGGCAATCGAGTCTAGATGGATCATCGCCGAAGCATGATCAACGAGAAGTAAGACCTTTTACGAAAGATATGCCGACCAGAGCTCCATCGAGGAGTCCGAAGCAGGTATTCTAATATTTGGTTTGATACCTCCTAAATAAAAAGCTCCGAACGTAATTTCAGAAGTCATTTTCAGGAGATAATAACTACGCATCTGTAACCGCGCAGAGAAGCTCGTCCCCCGGCTCTCTACCGGTGGACTGTGTGATGCAGTGCTGCAGTGCGGTTAAAACACAAGCGGCCACAAAACACAAGCGGCCGAAAGCGACAGTTTATTGTGGGCCTGTTAATAGTGGTTACGCGCCGGCGCAAGCGCTTTACGCGGGGCGTACCTTACCGACGGAGTCGACTTCGCGAATTCCCGAAGCCCGAGTATAACCAACTACCCTGTGCGTTTACGCGGCGCGTACCGGGCCGACGGAGTTAACTGCACGAACTCCCGAAGCCCGCGTATAATAAACTATCCTATGCGCGCGTCGCTAGCGATTGTCCCAACCCCAAAGGCGGGCCGCTACAGCACCCCGAGATACGAGCAGCTAACTGAGTAGCCGGCAGAACACGACTGCGAAGTCCAAGTTGCCCTTAGCTGTTCGTCACCGCAAGTTTGTCTCTCGTGCTCTCGAAGCGTAGTCTTGCATCGACTACCAAGCTGCAGCTCCGAGCTCTGTCAGTCGTCCCATTATATTCTCTCTCCTCTAAACTCCTGACCTCGCACGTAGCTGCTATTTCTACTTCAGCATATTAGCCGGTGCACATCCTGACCGCATCGTCTGCACCAGGCTCCATTATAACTTTAGCGGGTGGGCCAGGAGCCGGGCCTGTACTAGGTGTCCTAGTCGAACCCGCTAAGGCAAGCACATTAGTTGTTGTTTGTTCGCACAGCAGAGAGCCAGCCGATGCCCAACACCGACAGCGTTTTACCGACGCACGGAGCCGAAGAGCGCACGGCTCCCCTCGGCCCCTACTCTCGCTCGACTCTCCACTCCTCCACTCTCCAGTCCACCATCTCCCCTCCAGCGGGTTACTGGCCTGTGTCCATACCACATCACAGGCGGACCACAGCTGTGCACCGGCCGACCCTGATGGTGAATCCACCATCTGGCCTAATGGCCTGTGTCCACGCCACATCACAGGCTCATCAGAGGAGCCGGCATACAATACATACATACACACGTACATACGAACTACAGTAGTCGCTCCATCTCCTAACCGCATCGCCTGCATAAAACTTCAGTCTAACCTGAGCTGGGTGGATCAGGAGCTGGGAGGTCTGTACTAGGCGCCCTAGTCGACCCCACTAAGGCAAGGGCTCCCATCGTGGCTAAGCTGAGAGCTTCCCCGTGCACTTCTTGCACCTGTGAGGGAAGAATCAAAGAAAATGTTCTCACCACACGTTGCATTAGGTATAGCAATTCACTTAGTCTTTAGTCTTACAATGCAGTAAGTTCATAATTGAGTCATATTCTCACCTCTTCTGCGTGCATCCTTTGTTGTAATTTTGCAAAATATTAAGCATCAGAGACCGCGAAAGGTTCCTGAATCCGGGTAAATCCTTTAGTGAATCTCTTTTACTGTTAATAAATACTCAGGATGAACCATAAGAGCCTTGTAGCAACATACGGCTTAGTAGCGATTTGTTACACAGTCCTCCAGAATATCCACTGTAGCACTTGATGGAGTGCGAACCTAGCTCGTGATTTGTCAACGAATACAAGAATATCCTGTTTATTTATATCTACTTCTTTGATATTATGAATGCTTAAGTAGATTGTGCATTCTGGTCTCTGTACGGCCTTCGTCTTGTTTCAGAACAGAGACGATATGGTATGCCTGTTAAGACGTCTTTGGCAGCCTGTCGCATTTTCCGATAGCCAAAATAAGCTTTGATCCCCTCACGTAAAGTATTATTTCTGCCATCATCGAGTCAACTTTGTAGACCACGCAAAGATATTTAAAGAAAGCTTGTAATAAATGATTTCGTTGTTTTGAATATTAAAAATGTCGATTTAACATCATGTACACGCTAAATAAAATACTTGCTATGAAAATATTTCAAATTCTGTAGTGTCTCACCGAAATCAGACCATATGTGTTTTCCTTTCTTGAAACTTTCACATACTCGCGGTAGAAACTGCAGCTTAGCTTACAACCTTTAAAGTTTGTATCCCCTTCTGACTGCTTAGAACTGAAGCCAGAATTTTCTCTCGTGCAAACTGTGCCTTCCTATTTTAGATGAACGTCAACTTAAATCCTTACACTGGAAATAGAAATATGGCAACAAGCGAAATCGCCAAGGCAGCAGCGACCGCACTCGACAAGCGTTGTCCTCGGGTAAGCAATGTCTACCAAGCATGCAGTACGATTAATTTTTTTGCCAACTAGCTTACTAAGCCAAAGCGGTATTAAATGGCAGTCGAATACATAGCCTACCGTTGAGATATCAAACAAAATCTATGAACTGGCACGCCTCATGTTTTATTATACAGCTCTCGTTACTGAATTCGAAGTCAATGGGGATTCCGAGTAGAATAGTAGAAAGAGTAAAGCATATTAAAAGCCGCAGATGAAAAGCTGTTTTTTAGTTGGCTGCTTAGGCGCAACAGATTCTCTGTTAGTCGCGTGACTTGGCTAGGGCATTCTACATCTAAAGGAATTTTAAAGCCCCAGCTACCTAAGTTATCTCCACTCTAGCTTAGTGGCGGGTATTAGATCCTTGCCAGAAGAGCGTTATAATAATTATAGTACAGTTTACGGTGCCCTAAGAGAGCTAGATCACTTTATAGGTATAGACACTTGCTGGAAAGGAAAGAGGAAAGGAAATCGGTTAATTTGATACCCGCACAATTTCCGCACGCACCAACAAAGGAAACTGTGTTCGGACTGAGCAAAAGCTCCGAGGAACAGTTAGTTGTTTAGCTTCCTTTCAAGTATCCTCAAGTCAGAGTACGCCATGACGTCTGTCCGGAGTGAGTTCTAGGCTGTGTAAGTATGTGAACAGGGGCCATGGTCTCCATTGAAATTGTGTTCGGCAAGTGACCTAAGCGACTAACCTAAACGGCTTGAGTCAGAAGAGTGGGTATTACATTGCAAGGCCTGTCACAGAAGAAATTAGAATTTGGAAAACCGGAATGACAGAATCAAGACACCTAAAGGTCCGTGACAGAACATTGACATTGCTACGCTGATAAATGAAAACCCAATGCAGATGCTGCTACTGCAACTTCTGTCAATCCTGCTGCTGATTTGGCCAATGATTAAGGTGCTCGCCCCGACCAAGGTCTGGCCGAGGTTGTGGGCTCGAGCCCCGTGGCATATGTGAAGCGCCCGAATATAGATGAAATTCTCTTAAGTTTCCATACAAATAAACTATATATATAGTATATGTACTTTTACTGCTACTAATACGTCCAGAGGGTTCATTTTTATATTTCGTCGTTTTCACTCGCAGGATCTTCTAGTTCTGCCTACCAGGTTCCCAGGTATTACCAGTAATATTTCGCTTGCTGAAGCGTTCGTTATTCGCTAGATGATACGGAGCCACGTGCCACCCTCATTCAAGTCTCCGGCCACATTCATTATCGAACTTAGCCTTACTTTGAATCGTACAAAGGATTCGTACTCTTTAAATATCTTTTAGCTATACAGTTAAATTAGGGGTACGCTTCCCGATTAGCGACTGCAGACTTCGAGCCCTTCAGGCTAACAATTTTCTGTAGGTAGCAAATAATCCAGCCTACTTTGGCGTTGCCGGAACGTGAAGTACGAGTATCCTCCACTGCCCATCTTCATGGTTCGACGAAACTGCTAATCGCGACGCTCGCTGTGCGTAATAACACACTTCAAATTTTCAAGTATTTCAGTATTTCAAGTAATTCAGTTCCTCTGCCTAGATACAGTATAGGATAGCTGTCGAAATTCTCAAAATCGATACAGTCGCTGCTCCCCTTCGCTTTATTCGTCTACCCCTAAGGTCAAAGGCGGTCTGCCAGCCGCATAGCGAGCCGCTTCGCTTCACAGGGTCCACGCCTTCGCGGTACTAGTAGCAGTGCCCTCGCCTGTCAGTCGTCGGACATGTGTCTACATACGACTCTGGCCGATTTCACATGAAAGTGTTTGGCAAAATTTGCGAAACTCTTGCCTAGGCCGTAATTCTTAGAATGCTGAATTCGAGGAGAGATTTCCTTCACGACATGCCTTACTGTCACCGACAATCCCTAGATAGTAATCGAGAGGCGCAAGTGTCGCCTGCCGAGGCGATATTTCCACCCAATCGAGGACAGGGCGCAGCAATGCCCTTATGCTTTTTCTCGTCTAACGAACGGTGGCTCGGCGCGAGACAGTTGAACGCCCAGAAAAATAAATTAATTGAGAGGAAATGTCTTAGCACAACGTCGTGGAGCCACCGCTTCGGAGAAGCTGCTTAGCAATGCAACCCCCCCCCCCCCCCCGTGAGAGCATCGATCGAAGTATGGCGGTATGACTATGGACGTTCTTCATCGTGCTGCAGATGGAACTGCCCGACCTATATTGCTTTCACGCCGACTTTCGGCCACCGGTCGAGAGCGCCGATGCTGCGGCCGAGAGAGAGCGGCAAGATGAAGTGGACAGGCGCAACAGATCAACGGTCGGCCGACTTCGCAAAATGTACCAGGTGGCCATCGCTCACTCGGCAGCCACCAGCAGGATCGCGTCCAAGGCGGAGCTGACGAGCGGGCTGTCGCCGTTCTCCTTTAATGCATACGCGATTGGCGAACTAGTAAGTACTGCGCCCGGAGCTTGCCTGCGAGCGTCTGCTCGAGCCGACTACTGCTGTCGACACGCTCTCCCTCGCTGCTGCCCACGCTCCCCTTTTCTCCCGGAATCTATCGCAGTTTAACGCTCTGACTGCACACAGGTGACGCCGAGAGGGCTTCAACAACCGTATATTTGGGCTCGGTGCGACAGCCCACAGCCGTCTCGCGTTCCACTGAACCCTAAGTCCGCTCGCTCCGCCCTTCCTTCGTGGAAGCAGCCCGGCACATCCAAGGTGGCCCAAGCCACATCAATAGCAGATGGCAGCAGCCTGGCCTACCATAAGCCCCTTCTCTGCAGGCAGTGACTCGCCCTCATAAAACCATTTCCCCTAAACTGGCATGGCCCATAAACCTGTGGCTGTACACTACACTGCATTAAAGTGCAGCCACATCCTTTTAAACAATCGACAAATGCACAATCGAGGGCAATGCACAGCAATCGACGGCTATGGCCCGGCCTCTACCGCAATCTGCTTCTAAATTTGCTTAAAATCGTCTATTTGAGTTTGTAATTATCCTATCACATAACGCTCACTGTGAGCGCACAGTGTCATTTTTCGCGCTCAGCCTTGGGCAATGCATGGCAATCGATGGCAACCGCCGGAGATAGTACAACAATCTACGATTGGCAGCGAAGTAGACTCCGCTGGGCCATAGCGGTTAAGGTGCTCGCCCAGACAAAGGACTGACCGAGGTCTTGTGCTCGAGCCCCGTGGCTTATGTGATGCACCTTATTAGAGATTAAGTTCTCTAAGGGCGCTATACAAATGAATTATTTTTGCATTATTGTTATCTGCCGATCTATCGGACCCACCGCTAGTGGTCTGCACGTTGCTCTTATCGATGTCAGCAGAACAATAATAATAATAATGCACTTGATAAAGCGCCCTCAGAGAACTCGATCTCTGTCTAGGTGCTTTACATTTGCTGCAAAGGGAAACGCGATTGAATGGTGAGTAATATCATGCTTGATAGACAACATGAATAACATGGTTAGGGGTGACATGCGCAGGGTCAGCATGCAAATGTGGTAAGTGGCAGCATGCACAGTGTCAGCACGCATAAGCACATGAAGGACGAATCACAGGGACCCACTAACTGCTGTCCTAAATAGGTGTTTTTAAGTTCCCAAGCCAACCGCCAATGTTCGAGGAAGAAAGTTCCCTAGCCGACGGTCGTTCGATCGGGCGTATGCTTCGATCGGGCGCACACTGCTGAGAACGGTGCAAAGCGCTTGATGTGCTCTCTCTCTCTCTCTCTCTCTCTCTCTCTCTCTCTCTCTCTCTCTCTCTCTCTCTCTCTCTCTCTCTCTCTCTCTCTCTCTCTACTTCGGGCCGTCATCGAGGGCGTCATCTGGAGAGAGAGAGAGGTTAGAAGCGAGTCTACGTCCGTCGAATCCGGGTGGGCGTCTGCGGTTACATGCTGGCTGCTTGGACGACTGCAATGTCTCTTCGCATCTGTGCAGGTTAGCACGAATATGGAAGGCGCTAAACCTGAACGACGTCTGAAAGCGGGAGGAGGACGAAGTCCGGCTTACCGCACGTTTCTGGACTCCACCACGGACGAGGCGCTTCTCGACTACGATTCCAACTACGCCGATACTGCCGTCGAACAGGAGTCGACAGTTCCGCAGCGGGCCATCAGGCCAATTTTTACGCCGATTGAGGAGGAAGCAGAGGTTGAAAGCCATCGGACCCGGGCGACGGTCGGGCATAGTTCGGATCGCGGTGGCACTGCCAGTGGCGGCCGCTCGCCGGGTGTTAAAGATGCCATCGCAGATGCCTCAGCCGACACTGTGGGACCGAGCGTCGGAGTTGCCAGACCACCGCCACTGCTTTTGGATATCAGTGAAACCGCTCACCGGACAAAGACGATGGTAAGTGCATGCGGCGATGATTCTTGAATCATTGAGCGATGCAAGAATTTCGAGAACTGTCTTTGTTGCCCGTGCTAAGCGCTCACTGAGCATCTCTCCATACACATTTAGGAAGCCAAAGTCATGAGCCAGTATTGGTCAAACTACCTAAAGGCCGGGCAGAGCAAATTTGCTCGAACGAGTCAGCCGTCTACATCGTAGCCCGCACTGCCTGACGTCATCCGGTCATCCTCACTATGGCATTTACATGTGAGACCCTACTTAGAGCCCGGGTAAAGATTGAGGGAGCAGACCAACAGCTAACTTCCAAGACAGGACTTGGCTCACGGCGGAAACTGCTATCAGGGTCGCGAATAGCTCGCCACTATTTGACGACACGCGACCTGCGGTAGCTCATCAAATGACAGTGAGCCTATGCTTCTGAGTCCTGGTGGAGCTTAACGCGTGGGCAGCAGCAGCAGCAGCAGCAGCAGCGGGTATTACGCTCTACCGGCTAGGATGTGGAAGTAGAGTGACGCAGGGCTGTTTGGTATGGTCGGGGTTGATTTATCGGCATTTACATTGGTTATGTATCCTACTTCACCTTCAAGCAGTAGCTCGTCTGCCTAGCACTGCGGTTCACCACACATGACCAGCTGAGGCATGGGTACAATAAATGCAGAACAATCTGCCCTTTGTGCTAGCGGATCAGTTCATAGATTTTCTGATGACTGCAAGCATCATATTTCTGTAAACGTTGATTTTTACATCATACTGTTAGCTGCTTGGGATATCCTGAACCTGAATATAAATGTACGTTTACGTACGAAATAGTTCATTTTTCGAGATTAGTATAAATTCTTTCCTTAGAATAGAAAGTAAAATCTCTGGCTCGTTCACATTACGCGTTTGAGTCTGCAGGCAGTCGTCGTTGTCAAATCCTGCATTGAGTCTTCTTATTGATATATGATCGTAGCGATGCGTATGCCGTTTACATAAGTCTTTCTGCATTAGCTCTCAGATGATAGCAATACATTCATTGTGGTGAACGGCCTTGCATTTCTTGCAGTGAACGAGACCAGTTAAATCTAAGGATGAGGCTCCTAATCCACAAAATTAAGGGGGTCTAGTCGTATAGAATTGTAGCTCAAGTTCTCACTCATGATCAAGTTTCGGGAGTTGAACTGCAGTCCACGGGCGGACCGAACGGCGTCCCGAAGCCCCTAGCCCGTTCTATAAATCCGTTCTCACCATCGCATCACCGGATGATCCAGCTGACTATATCGCCAAGCAATGCTCGCTCTCTACAGCAAGCAATTGACCTTAATGCTTACAGTCTGCTAATGTCCTTGGAAAAATTGCATCCTGATGCCAGCAGGAAACGACAGCACATCACATTCGCAGAGGCTGATGGAGACATTTTCAAAATATTTTACGGTTTCATTTTGCAAGCGCAGTTTATTTGAGCCTTGAGGACAAGCCATACAAAAAGCTTCTGGTCAGTGCCAGCTGGTTTTTCGAACAAAGCTTGACTTCGGTTCAATATCGCCAGCACCACACCTCAGACGTCCGCGACTGTCAATCTAAACCAAATTCGACAGACAAGCTGGGTAAGCATGGAGGTGAATAGAAGCAACAGCAGAACTTGCCACGGCGCTTCATATAACTGAGACGCATCCCTTCAGTGGCTGCTATTGCCGACGAGCACTTTGTAACTCCTATCGAAAATCAGCCGTTTTAACTCGAGTAGAACGCCTCTAGTAGAACGCAGCTGTATGCAATACGGGACGCCCAGACTGTGCCTCAAAATCTTGAAGGATTTCATCGATGTCGTTGTCGAGGTCCTCGGATTCTCGAAGCTATAACGAACGGTTATGAATACGTTTTCCACGCCTCTAAGCTGAGTAAGGAGGGAGAAGGATCTGCCCTAATAGCATGAGCGTTCGAGCAACCTACCATTGTGCACAGATCGCAGATAAGGAAAGCACCAATGGTGGCTTCTTCGTGGTTATCCTGAATTTCTACGTTGATTACGTGCACCTGTTGTACGTCGTCTTTGTCTCTTCTTTCGATGTCTACAGGGATCCAAGCATAAACATGCTAGCACGAAAAAGTACAAACGAATCTTACAGATGCACTTGTATCATAAAACAAAGTTGTACAGATTTAAGTTGTAGATATAGTAGTTGCAGATATAGATGTATATATATATAGTTGTAGATACAGATGTAGATATAATTGTACAGATACAGATACATGTACAGATACAAACAGATATGCCAAGGAAAAATTACCTTCAATCACTTGATTACCTACCTTCGATCACTTGATCATAAACCCTTTCATCACACGTTATGACGACGTCAAATTTCTCTTTAGCATTCTGGAACCGTTCCGGTTTAGGCTTTAAACGTCTGTTTCTATCCAGCATATGCAGCATTCCATTCTGGGTATAGCTGTATATTGCAGGTCAAGGGGTAATCCACATTGTAGCAAACGCCTAGGAGCATACCACACCACATGTCTCCCCCAGCCGAGAAGAAGATGCTGGACACTGAAGCAATGGGAAAGAGCTTCATTTTCAGCAAAACTGCCGGAGACTCTGCCCTTGGCTGCTTAATGCCTGGCTACAAGTACTGAACATGTCATGACCCTAGAGCACACCCCTTCATATAAATGTGCACTTGATTCCCGAAGTCTTTCACCTGATGAGACAGGATGGCTGACATGTTTGCCCACCAGTGTATGGCATAAAAAAGGTCGGCTGACTCAACAGCCTTAGCAACAGCCTCGTTTACTTAGTGGTGGAACAGCAATAGGGGAGATCATTCCCATGACAGCCGGAAATGCGGAATAGTGTTTTGCAGGGCTCAAAACCCGGGCTTAGACCCACCACTCGAAATAAATCTACGAATTAGACTCGGACTTCCTAAGATGCTGCAAAGGTAGTAACAATAACACTCATCGCCTATAAAGTGGAAGATGAGTACTGGCATGGCTGAATGAAACCACGGGAAACCGTCCAAGCACTGATTTGGAAAAGATGATTTTCCCAATGGACACGTTGGTCACTAGCCATACTGCCAAATCAGCTGAACCAGCATCCACACACTCGGGGCAGTGGCATGTAATGGCACAGAGAGAGGATGCCAAACCAAAGTCCCCTCTGCAAGGCAGAAGGGGCACGTCATGGGACATTATTGGCTAGTTCAGTTAGCCCCTTGAAAGAAATCCTGACTGCACCCAGGATGGCATTCAACTAAGCAATCAACAACGGACCGGATGCAAGCTGTAGGAGCTAACAACTACACGTTCCTAACTAGGCGTCAAAGCTTGAAGAATCGTTACCTTCGGATGAAAGCCGCATTTGAGACACATTGTTCAAAACACGTCCATGCAAAAAAAGAAGCTAGAGACCTTCCTCTCAGGACTTGCTCTTACCCAGCGAATAGTCCACGAAAGAGATTTAGTTCTCCTGGGAACCATACAAAAATTATTATCATTTTTTATTCCCCTGGCATCCGACGATTGGCATATATGCTCCCAATACCATTCTTAAGAACAATTAGCAATATATGTGGGACAGGTGAACAAAGGAACAAGTTCTCTCGTAAAGAATTTTCTGGGCTGCCGCACTGGAGCTAAATGGCAACAATCTAATCTGCAGGTCAGCAGCAACTACAGGCGGTCTCCAAACACTCGAACCAGACTATGCTGCCATAGTATCATCCTAGCCATACCATTGCTATTTCAGAGGCCTGAGCAAAGCCGAAAACATTACAGGCACAAACACCACATGCTATCGGCCAAACAAACAGCACCCACTTTTTTCGACATACCTCAAGCCCATTGCTAGAAGAAGCCAACCACTGGGGAGCTCTGGTCACAGCTTGTTATCTTATTACCTCCCATCCACTTTTAGCTCACAGGCAAGACTCGGTTAGTCCCTAGCGTTAGGTGGCAATCAAACCCTAATTTTAATGAAATGGAAGGCCAGCAGGGACAGACTAGGCATGTGAATGGAGAAATATGCACTTCTATGTAAAAGCACAAGTTCTCTGGCCATTTTAACACAGTAGGATTTTGGCAATAATAAGATTATTATAAATTTGACCCTTTAAAGGTAGGCTGGCTTCAGACTAAGCTTCCGATAAAGACATGACACGTTCTTTTAAAATGCTGTTATATCCCTTAGAGATACTCTGTGCTACAGAAATCCGGATTAAAGTTCAGCTACATGTTTTTCTTTTAAAGCAAGTGCTGTGGGACGAAGTATCAATTCTAGTTAGGATACATTACATGAAACCATTCGGCCTCAAAATCTCATGTTACTTATGCTTATGTATCAGTATATCAATCATTATATATATATATATAAATATATATATATATATATATATATATATATATATCATATTATATACATATATATATATATTTATATATATATATGATATACATATATATCATATTATAAATCAGACCCAGACATCTACAAAAAATAGGCATCTATAGAATATAAATGCTACTACAATACCCATTCGATAACTCAAGCAACCACCAAGAATCAACACTGACCGGCCCATCACAAGTTTTGCGGATAAATGATCCTCACTTATGAAGGCAAGCCTTTAATTTCTCTTCAACGGTACTATGCACATTCTTTTTTTTACTGAGACACTATAAAATTGAGATCAGTGTAGATCACGTGACCAATAGCATCTGCTCCCTGTGCACATGGTACACACACCGTGGCTAGGTAAGGGTTACATGTGGCTAGAGCCAAAGGGCTTCAGTAACCAGCAAATGATCACACAAAGCCATGCTTACTACCTTTTTGTGCTCCTGAGTAATGTAAGTAATTACATTAGACTGTCATAAAATCGATCATGTTACAGGTATTTCTGCCACAGGCCTACACAAACCAATTGATCTGCCGAACAGTAGCCTCAATTACCCCACTCAGTGGCCATATCGCTATCCTTGAACTTGCATCAACCATAATAATAATGACATTTATATAGCAACCTAAGAGAGCTAAATCTCTATCCAGCCACTTCATGCATACTATAAGAAAAAAAGTCATTTGGTTAGCAACAACATTCACATCATCAGCACGCATAAGCAGCACACTAAGGACAATGCCCACGAACCCTGCAAATGCTGTGAGGAACACTTGTCTTTTTAAAAGTCGTCAAGGCAAGGGGATGGAGCTGCATCAGTCCAGAATGGGTTCCAGGCTTTGGGAACACACGAACTAAAGGCATGGTCTCCAACGTGTTTGAGGCACAGCAAAGCGACACAGTCGTCCTTGTTCTCAGACGTATCCAACTATTGAGAACCAACACAGGCCAGCTGAGAAAGTAGATGGACAAGTAGCTATTCAGGCTGCTCTGGTTTGGCTGTCCCTGGGACTATCTGATACTCAGCGGTTAAATAGCACGCACGTCGAATCGGTGTGGCTCTGGGTTTAACTCCTGATCGACTATATATCTTCTCTTCCTTTCTAGGGTTATTATATCCCTGTGGGATACGACAAGCACTAGCCCGGACTGAGCAGGCAGCCGGACTCACCGGGCACCACCACACTGCCGGCTGCCTAGTGCCCGAATAAAATAAAAAGAAATCACAATTGCTGCCCCTCGTCGGTCTAAAAAACATTCTAAAAAGGCTGCATCAAAACCCAGGCAGTGTCACGAGCTTACAGCCAAACAGCCTTGGCATTCAGCAATGTGACATCCAGCATAATGAGGTGTTCATTTTGCTCAGCCTTTGAGAACCCAGTGTCCAGTGTTAAGCCCGAGCTCTGCCCCCTTCCAGAGTCTACAAGCTGCACAAGGCTCAGACAGAAATTAATCGAAACTCCTGTTTGGTGAAGAGGAAGCAGGTGGCTTTGGGCAGTTAGCAGACCGATTCTGGGCTGTAGATTAGAACATTTCAACCTGATAATAAAACCACGAAATGCAATCATCGAGACCATCGAGATGTTTGCATTATTGAATCAAATACACACAGAAATGCAAAAAGTTAATAAAACCATTTACATCAACACTCTAGTCATGAGGTAGGGGTCCTATGACGATCATGCACAACCTATCAACATGTAGGTCCACAGCAATCTGCCACTAACTAGAGCAGGGCTAACTTGCAAACCATGAGACGTCAAACTTGAAGGAGGGATTAAATGAGAGGCATTCATTTGTCTCACATGCACAGCCAATCCTAGGCCCGAAGTGCTAGAACCACAGTGTCATGCTAGCTCACTAGAGGTGCGCACGGCGCATCAAAGAACGATGGAGCCCAACATATGAATTGGAAGAACGACGATGCCTATTGGACGCAGGCAGGTGTACATATAGATTGGATAGTCGTTGGCGTCGGGTAGGCTGCTCTGGAGCAGAAGAGGAAGAAAGAGGGAGGAAAGCTTTCGCATAGGCTGGAGGACTGGGACAAAGTGAGGAGTGTGTCGATGTTAAGGAGTAACGTGCTCACGTGCAGCATGCACATTGGGCAGGTGGAGTCCGAGATTATGGGCAGGACAACATGGCAGAAGCGTCACGCCCACAGCACAACATGGTAAGTCATAGAGACCACAAGTCACAATCACAAAGCGGCACCTGCCTAATTGCAACTCACGTGTACAGGTATTGATGCAACTCGGGATAGGCCTTTTCAGAGCAGAAGCCCAGGAAGGCAAGGGCCCAGCAAAGGAAATAGTGGCCATCGACTCGAATGGCTACGACAGCACCACACCAGCTGATAATTGACCAATTCAACCCACTTTTTTCACTTCATTTCTGCATCTGGCTTTATTGGCGGCCACTAGCAACATCAGCCGATGAGTATGGACTGTGGCAAGTTTGGCACAGGCACGGTGCTGGCACTTCAGACACAAAGAGCGAGTAAAAGGCAATGCGAGAGAAACAAGATGTTGCAGCGCGATGACCTTTTGCTGAAAAGATCTACTGCAGTCTCCGACAGGAGGCCTAGCTCAAAGCAGCTCTCGTGGCGCTGGCAGCCATCATAGAACGAATTCTAGCCGGCAAAAGTCGAGAGTCGAGTCGCTGTGGGCCAGCACTGTCTGCTCGGCGACTGAAAGCCGGCGCTTGGCCTAAAGAACTAGAGAAATAAAAAAAAATCAAGCTCCGAGGGGATGATAAAAGTCACCTCAAAATCAGCAGAGGAAAAGGTGAGATGTAACACAACGAATACCCGAAGCAGACTAAAAACATGGCAAGGTATGAAGTCGTGTTTTTCGGCCCCCTTCCCGGCATCAGTTTGCTGAATCGTATTCCTGACATGAACAACCAGAATGCATACCTCGATACGCTTTAGAACGTGGGAATTCCGTGCGCCAGGCGTTGCTTGAACTACAAACTTATTTACAGCAACACCAGAAGTGGTTATAAGCATTTTTCTGACGCGCGAATTGGATTGACCTGGTCAATCACCTGATTTAAACCTCACAGAGCACCCATAGATTGACTCTGAACGACGTCTGAGAAGCAATCGAAATCTGCCTACCTTGGCAGACGATCTTTGCAAGCAGCTTTGAATGTTGTTGGAGTAAGCATAGCTGGAAAGAGGTCCAAGGTTGGTGGCATCAATACCCAGCAGCAGAAGGACATTAAGAACCCGAGACAACTTAACTCTTACTAAGCGAGTAGTTCAGACCTACTAATGTATACTCGCATGTACATTGTATGCATAAACTTCTTAGAGCTTAACAAGCATTGCTAAGCACCTTCTGTGCCCACTATTGGAGAATTTTTGCATGAAAGTGGTACGATCGACCTACACGGGCCAAAGAGTGTACAAATACCAGTGGATACAACAGTGGTTGTACTGGACCACATGTTAACTGGTCCTACAGGACCGATCTGAAGCAAAGACCAGGTGGGTTGCAGACTAACATGCGCCAAGCCAAGTTTCATATTATTATTCATCTTGGGCAAGGTCAAAGTCCGGTCCCCAATGGGCCTAATCATGGATATATCTCAGTGCATACGCATGCACGCGCACACACACACAGGCGCACACACACACACACACTGAATGCAGCTTCAGCTATAGCTGCAAATATGGAGACCATACAAGTACATTTCGGGAAATTAAAAGCATGTCAAAATAGCAACCAAGGATACAAAGCCTTATCCCTCTGCAGTAAGTCTTGGTACATTTCTTCATACGTCGTGCTAAAATCATAGACGTTAGGCTTTTCCGGTGTTGGGCCCGGCAATTTCACCTGGTTGCCGGAGCCGAACGACTGTATTTTAAATCCTTTTTTGCTACAAATCAGAACAGAAGCTTAAGGAAATTGCAGTCACAGCTTGTAGAGCAAGAGCTAGTGGCCACGATGAGCATAAATGCCAGTGATCAATAAAACACCAGTGCATTTACACAATTCATAGTGCCAACACGAACACTTAAGGCTGAGTTAGGATCCCCTTGATGGCTGTTAAACCACACCAGCAGCAAGTATGGCTAGGCATCCTTGTACTACAGTCAGTATGACTAAAAGAAGAATCAGTAGATGAGCCTGTAACTTTAGTTTCCTATATATGTCTGTGTCTGCATTTGTGTGTGCAAATATAAAATATTATATACATACATACACAAATGCCATATATGCACACAGAAACATTAGATAATGTATTTGTATATAACAATAAGAGAACTTGATCTCTATCCAGGGGCTTTACATAAGCTGCAAGGCTCGAACCCACGGCCTTGGTCATTAATGGTAATAATAATAATAATGCACTTGATAAAGCGCCCCCAGAGAACTCAATCTCTTTCTAGGCGCTTTACATTTGCTGCCAAGGGACCTTACCCCCTAGACCAAACCAGAGGAACATCCTGGTGAAGGGGAGTAGATCTGAGAGCCAGGCTGGAGCCAAAGAGAGAAAGCCACCCGGAAGAGCTGTGAAGGGGATGGTGGGGTGGGGAGGTCAAGAGGAATGCCAGCCAATTGAAAGCCAGCCAGCTTGTGAAGCAAGGAGGAGGAGGAGGAGGAGGAGGAGGAGGAGGAGGAGGGAGGGAAGGAGGAGGAGGGGGAGGAGGAGGAGGAGGAGGAGGAGGAGGAGGAGGAGGAGGAGGAGGAGGAGGAGGAGGAGGAGGAGGAGAGGAGGAGGAGGATGAGGAGGAGGAGGAGGAGAGGAGGAGGAGGAGGAGGAGGAGGAGGAGGAGGAGGAGGAGGAGGAGGAGGAGGGAGGAGGAGGAGGAGGAGGAGGAGGAGGAGGAGGAGGAGGAGGAGGAGGAGGAGGAGGAGGAGGAGGAGGAGGAGGAGGAGGAGGAGGAGGAGGAGGAGGAGGAGAGGAGGAGGAGAGGAGGAGGAGGAGAGGAGGAGGAGGAGGGGAGGAGGAGGAGGAGGAGAGGAGGAGGAGGAGGAGGAGGAGGAGGAGGAGGAGGAGGAGGAGGAGGAGGAGGAGGAGGAGGAGGAGGAGGAGGAGGGGAGGAGGAGGAGGAGGAGGAGGAGGAGGAGGAGGAGGAGGAGGAGGGGGAGGAGGAGGAGGAGGAGGAGGAGGAGGAGGAAGAGGAGGAGGAAGAGGAGGAAGAGGAAGAGGAGGAGGAGGAGGAGGAGGAGGAGGAGGAGGAGGAGGAGGAGGAGGAGGAGGAGGAGGAGGAGGAGGAGGAGGAGGAGGAGGAGGAGGAGGAGGAGGAGGAGGAGGAGGAGGAGGAGGAGGAGGAGGAGGAGGAGGAGGAGGAGGAGGAGGAGGAGGAGGAGGAGGAAGAGGATGCGTCAGTCACTCTCCTTCGGCTCCCCGAGCACAAGTGCCAGGCCAGTGCAGCCGGAACAGCTCGACAAACCTGGCCGGTCTTCCGGCGGCCTTGACGGCAACCACTCTATCTGGCCGAGGCACGAAACGCCACAGCATCTTTGGTACAAATGGATCGCTGTGCTGCCAGCCACTACCTGCAGTCATTCCTCGACAGCGAGCCTCGATGAAAACGCTTGCTCGCCGCCACTGATCGGTGCTCGAGCAGCCTGCTCGGCTCACTGCAGCAGCTGGCCAGTGTGCTACCCCCTCACTGAATGGCAGACGAAGGCAAATGAAGGGTGGGCGACACGTCTGGTTCGTCGTCCATTTGCCGAGGAACCAGTCGTGCCTCGTGACTCGGTGGGTGGGCCCAACAGACCAGCGCGCTCGACGTGAGAAGAAACTTACAAAACAATAACTGCCCAAACGACTCACCGTTCCTGCAGGGTGACCAGGTCCGGCTATCAACCGAACACCTGGAGGCAAGAGGAGCGGAAACTGCGAGGGAAGGTCGGACTATGCGAGGGAAGGTCGAGGCAAAAACGTTTACAAGCAACGCCTGAGCGGAATGGCCAAGGTAGACGGAAATAAAACTTGTCATCCAAAGGATGCCCCCGGACGAAGGAAGATTCAGTATATATCACATAAGATTGATCACCGAACGGATTAAGACTGCACGCGGCTGCTTATCGGCGGCATTTGTAAGAAATAATGAACCTGAGTTAAGTGCAGGCGGTCACTAGCGGCAAGCGTATGCCGTCGCTTAGGTCAAAGCGAATGACTCTTCTACAATCATATGGCGAAATCTGCAAATAACTAAATGAAGAAGAGACCTGCAATACCTTAGAAAGCTATGGGCTTCCATACTTCTATTTTGGTTGCTGGAACACACGACGGCTAGTCGGAACGGTTGCATTCCCGAAGCCGCAGGATTCCCCCACGCACCGCTACGATTGAGACGTCCGACGATTGTACACAGAGAGCCGATTCAGTCGAAGAACGATCAAGCGAATATACTTGATAAAATATTAAAACTTTTTTTATAAAAATATACATAAACGATAATTTAGCTCCGCGCATATGACTTGTTCAGTGCCAGCCTGAGAGGTTATTTCGAAACACTACAATGGCGGACATGAAACCATGATGCTGAGCGCCGCCTGCACCGACTAACTGCTCCGTCGTGTATTGCCTAGATCTTTGTTCTAACGGTTACCAACAAAGCTGCTTGTTAAAACTGCGTGTCCAGGCACCCTGCCCATTGGCTCACTGAACCGGTTGGCCAGGGTAGCTTCGTTCACCGAGCCGCATCTTGAAGCACCGGGTCCTGCGGTTAGTAACTCGTAACCAATTTTCCGTGGACTGACTAGCAACAAGGCGGTATCCGCACAATAAGTGAAGGGGACTTGTTTATGCATTCAGTGCCAGTTATTCTTTGCGACATCGATCGTTGGCATTGAGATTGTACACCTGCAGCTTTCCTATGGACAACCAGCAGTACCAGCCCAGGTATGGAACGCCCCGGTTCCGTATGCCTCGCGGTCCTGGGCCTGGTCATCCGATGTCAAGTATGTCGGCGATGGATGGTAAAGGAACACACATGGGATTTCCTGCACCGCGAATGGGCTACAACCCGGCTGCGTTGTCCTTCAACGGGAAACAGATAAGAAAAACCGTCCACAGGAGGACCATAGACTATAACACCACTGTTATAAAGTATTTGGAGGTTTGTAAAAGCATTGAAAACTAGTCGGTCATTTTCCGTTGACTATGGCAGCTGTGGGATAGTTTTTGATAGGAATAACCTTCCTTGCAGAATCGAGTTTGGCAAAGAGACAAGCCCGAAGATTCCAAGTGGATCATACCGGATGCTTTGTATAACTGTGAGCTTGTCATACCAAGCGCGATGAGAGATAATCCGATGAATTGCGTCACAACAAAGTTTATACGGCAGTCGACGAACAAGGTCCGCTGTCCAATTTTCTGTGTGGCGGTGAGTCCTACAGTTGAGCAGAAACATTTGTGGATTGATTGCTTGGGATCCAAGCCGAGCTGGTTGTCCCTACCTAGAAGGTATCAGCAGTAATTTTAGGCAGTTACTTGCAAATCTAAAACGCGTGTGCTATATGCGCAAATTTTGAATCAATTTGTTAGTGTACGGTATATGTGTGCGAACCATATTTATTGTTATCCCGTGTTCAGTAGAGTAGGTGACTGTTTATCTGAGACGTTAAGAGCGCAGCTTAAAGCTATATTTATGCTGTCGAGCTCCGAGCCACTAAGCTCTGGACCACTGAACCAGCAGTAAGTTTATCTGAACCCTAAACAACGTCATTTTCTGTAGTCAGAAGTTCCTCCCAAATTCTCAGTATCACTTGGTGTGTTCCACTGCGCATTGCCGTGGTTCAGCACATGCTTGCAACCCCTGTCATCAAGCAGTCGACTCTCCTATATATCTGGATTGTCTTTGGTCTTATTTTCTTTACAATAGCTCATATGAGGCAGCCGAGTGCTGCATAGGTATTGATCAAGACACTCCTGCTCAGCAACTTGCAGTCAAATGTAGCATGTGGTCAATGTCTTGGGTAGTTTTGGAAGCAGCCGTTCTTTGCTGAAAACAGATAACCGTGCTATACGTGCCTGTGAGATGTGCATTGGGTAAAGGAAATAAAATAGCTGCTTCATCATACGGCGGCAGAAGAGTCGTGGTGGCTTCACCTGCTTTCATCTCTGTTGCAAGACTTGAAATCTTGAAGAAATGCTAGTACCTATCTTGCCACATGGCTTGAGATCTGGGTTGGCTGTGGGTCGTGCAATCAGCCACAATACAGTCGTAATGGCGTTTGGTGTCTTGATCGTGAGGTACTAAAATGGATGGTCACTGCCCCTGCAGCAAGGCAGCAGCTGATGTGCTCTGTGATGCCTTTACAACAGGAGGCAGGACAACTACTTTCCTCCACTTGTAAGGGAGTCAGCCTTTTCTCAGCTTGGCAGATTGGCAAGCATTGTGTGTGTGTGTGTGTGTGTGTGTGCGTGCGTGCGTGTGCGTTTGTGTGTTTGTGCAAATTGATGGTATTTCTGCTGATGTTACCCTTTTCGTTGGCTACGTTTTGCCCTACCCTCTGCAGTGCCATTCCTTTCCTTTGTCCATTTGGGTGGCCTGCTGCACGTGGATTTATGCTGCCAACTCGGTCCATCTCGAGTTGAAGGCTTGGAGAGAGCCGCACAGTGTGAAGGTGCCCCTGCACACGCTTGCTTTCGGCAGGCAGCAGTCACTACACTGCTTCCGAGCTCCGGCTGGAGTCGCTCGTTGCTGTTGCTTCCTGCCAGCCTGCACGGCCGAAGCGTGCCGATGCCTTTGCCTACTTGCGCTAGCAGCCATGCAGCGCAAGCTGGTTTGCCTGCGGCCGCTGGGCGGCGGCTCCTGCCAAACGCTTCTTACCTGCTTTCCGGTTGGGGTGGTGGTATGCGCCTGTCTCAGCTTGCGAAGCTCGGCCAGCCATCACACTCGCTGGGCGTTATCGGGTCGAGCCCTCCAGCACATCTTGGGCTCTTCAGGTTTGAAGCTGCATTGTAGCGGCTAGTGCAAGGGTGTTGATCTGCATGCATGCATGTCTGTGACCTGCCGTCGATGTTACCGCAGGCCAATCGCTTCGGGTGTTTTTATTTTTGCCGAGCAAGTGACTTGCCACATTAATGAGCGAGCGCCCACTAGCGCTGTAATGATGGTTGCAAGCGCACGAGATACGGTTTACTGCTTTAAATGATGAGCATCCGACGATTGCAAACTCCAGCTTTGATGTCTAGTTCTGCTTTTCGTGGGCAGCATTTTTTGAGTCAGGATTATGCAATTTTTCAAAATCTATTTTTTTAATAACTTGGTAGTTTGTGCCTACAGTAGAATGGCTGTGTATCCACTCATGCATTAGTAGGACGAGTGGTCTTGCTGTTGATAGAAATGCATAACTGCACTCGTGCTTTGCATGTCGCCCGCTAGTGTATGTGCCCAGGAAGACAGTTTACTTATTTGCTCATTATTCTTGTGACGCCCCTTGGAAGCAGGCATGTGTGGGGTTGAAGTTCATTATAGCAAATTTCTTTCAGTGGACGCCAGAAGGCAGAAGGCTTATAACAGGAGCATCCAGTGGAGAGTTCACATTATGGAATGGTCTAACATTTAATTTTGAGACGATTCTTCAGGTATGACATGAAATGTTACAAGGCAGAAGAAATGTGAGCTTGTGTAAAAATGTGTTTGTGCGCGTGTGCGCGCGCGCATGCGTGGGTGTGCGAGCGTGCATGAACACTTCTTCGAGTGGGAGCCTGTTTTCTGTGGGATTGTAATTGGACTTGCTCGATGGACGTTGTGTGTACTGGTGCACGGTGATACAAAGTTGTCATGGCTGCACATTCTTTTGCTCTGTTTGAACTGGCCAGTGCAGCAAGTCTTGTGTCATGTTTGCAGGCACACGATGCTGCAGTGAGGTCAATGATTTGGAGTCATAATGACCAGTGGATGCTTACGGCCGACCATGCTGGTTTTGTCAAATACTGGCAGTCTAACATGAACAATGTGCAGATGTACCAGGCACACAAGGAAGCCATTCGAGGCACCAGGTGATAAAAGCAGATAAGTGCCGAGTCAGCTTAAAAAAAAAAAATTCTCACCTAGTTCACGAAAAGCACTAATCTTACATTTCACTAGCCCCTTGTGATACTTATTAAATTCTAGTTATTGAGTTTAATATTCACCTTTTTTCCAGCTTATTCATGCAAACGCCTTACTCTCTCATCCCCTGGTGCTAGTTGCTTTCTGTTTGACATTGACCCCTTGTCGAAACCAGTAGTGCCTGATGTGGCCAGTGCGCCAGCTAAACTCGTTCACTCGTTTATGACATTTCATCTAGATTACTACCATTCCCGCTATCCAGGACTCCCGATCAGTGCTCTGAATCGGCTGCTACTGATGCAAAATTCAGAAACTTGTCTTTGCTGTCATTAGCAGTGTAGCTGCCAATTTACACCAATTTTGTCTTGACATTTACTGGCTCACAATCAAGTATCGAATCGATCTTAATCGATCCTTGCTCTGGCCTATAGGTCACTTAATTCCCTTGTACCAGCCTGCCAATTCAATCTCCTAGCTCCTTCAGTGTGCTCACGCACCACCTGCTTCTCAACATGTTGTCCTCTTGCTGTTCCTTGCACTACAATCAGATAGTTTTGGTGGTTGAGCCTTCAGCTTGTATGCACCAAAAGTCTGGAACTCACTTCTGGTTACGGTCATTACCTGCCGTGACCTTGCATTGTTGAAGTCAGCCAAAGACACATCTGTAGCTTGTCTTTTTTTGTTCCTACGT
Organism: Cristatella mucedo; assembly: GCA_009760855.2. Lineage (NCBI taxonomy): Eukaryota > Metazoa > Bryozoa > Phylactolaemata > Cristatellidae > Cristatella > Cristatella mucedo. The sequence goes on along the minus strand of WPIO01000001.1, from coordinate 3,962,038 downwards.
GCTGTGCATGCGTAGCTGTGGCATTGGATTGTGGAGTCTGACTCAATCGTCAGCAGACGGTAGAATTCAAGTGAAACAGGAAGCCGGTTTATTTATAGACCGGATGTACTTGGACTATCTCGAGCCTTTTGGTATCGATTGTGAGCTCCTTTGCAAGCAAACAGTGTATTACTTCAAGGATTAAGTTGGTAGTTGAATGGCCAAGACTGTAATGGCTCCACAAGCCTTACCGGGACGACTCATCAGTGATAGATCACGAGAGACAAGGCCAGTTAGAACCCGAGCAAGTACATACATATCTGAGTGGTAATTCACTTTGCATTTGTAGTCTTACTAGTGGTTGCTGTGAACCTGCTATTTTGTCTCGCGGTTCCTCGATTATTTCTATGAAAGAGGTGGTTGCTGGTGCTTTTCAGTTTTTAATACGTCTGTTGTACATATGTTCTCTTGAGTGTTATATTCTTTGGGGAGCATTCCCTTCCTCGTCATAGTCTGGGGTACGGATGTTTGCACTTTACAATCCAGGTCGTAGGTTCGAGTCCTGAAGCGAGCAATTCCTTTTTGTCTACTGCCAATGAGAGAGATAGCCGCTATGGCTCTTCTGCTGCTATATAAATGAGGCCGTTCAATCAGCTGCACTTCATTTTGTTTTTCACTTGTCACCATTGGCTTCACACCCTTTATTTTGCTGTGAATCACTGCATTTCTCCTGACACCTTGCAAAGGAGCTTGCACCCATTGTGGCAGGGTGACGAGGGGGGGGGCAGAGGAGTGGGTACGAGCATCAATCTAGATTGAAAGGCATCGGAGCTGTCGCGCGCTTGTGGTCAGGTCGAACCAGCCACCTGTTCGTAGTGAACATTTGCTATTGGTTCACAGTGCAAGTTTTTTAACAGCTCATGCCGCCACCCTGCCCCCACCCGATACGGCTTGCTTCAAAAATGTAATTTTTTTCTACTACATTTTGCATTGGCTTAGTTTCTGCCCAACGGACAACAAATACGTGACGTGTTCGGACGACGGCACCGTTCGAATATGGGATTTTGTAAGGTGCTACGAAGAGCGTGTACTAAGGGGTGAGTGCCCGGAACACCGCCTCCGAATGCATCATCGCCTAGCCGCACAGTGCATCGTAGAGAGCTTTAATTGTATGAGGCCGTAGGGACTGGGGCGTTTGTCTTATTTTTTGTGCTCGCATTACCTTTAGGTCACGGAGCTGATGTAAAGTGTGTTGACTGGCATCCACAGAAGTCGCTGATTGTTTCTGGCAGCAAGGATGCACAGCAGCCCATGAAACTGTGGGATGCTCGGACTGGTCAGAGTCTCACCACAGTGTGAGTACTGAAGCTATGCTTTCTTCCGGGTCTTCAGGTTTGGCTTTCTTTTGCAGTTGGCACTAGCTGCTTTGCTGCCTATGAATTCACCTTTACTTGGTGTTTATCCCATGCTGCTCTAGATATGCTCACAAGAATACCGTTATGTCTGTGAAATGGAACAACAATGGTAATTGGTTCCTAACAGCCTCTCGTGATCATTTGATCAAATTATTTGACATCAGAAATATGAAAGTTGAACTTCAATCTTTCAAAGGGCACAAAAAAGAAGCAACAAGTAAGAAAGAATCCTTTTCTTTGTTGGTTTTTAGTGCTGCACATGTATCGAGCTTCTCCCATCTTTAGTGTTCGGCTAAACTTGTCCCCTATTTGTTGGGCCTTTACCCAATATCTGGTAGGAACACTTAGTTACATTCATGCTTCATAAAGATGGTCATGTTTTCATAATGCTGTTTGCAAAATATGGCGAGTTCTTAGGGCCAGTTTATTCCATGTCTCTAGAAGAAATTCTTATTTTACTAAGCCTGGCAGCTTATGATCATATCAGCTTAATCGGAGAATGAGACTACCAGCTTTATCTCAATTCATCTTTAATTGTTACTGCTCTTGTCTAATTCGTCAACACTCTGATGGTGCACGGTAAATTAATTGAGTCATCGATAGACTCACCTATGATTACTTTTTATTGTTTTAAAGATATTTTAATTTGCTGTTTGATGCGATTGCCATTGTGTACGAAGAAAACTGCACTGGCTGTGTTCTTGACTTAAAGCTTGTGTTCTTGACTTTAAGCTAGTAAATGCAAGGTGCAAAAGGCACTATTGTGAGCAGCAATAGTTTGTTGGAGAGCTAATGATGTTGGCCACTCGACCAAGTTGACACCTCTGTCAAGCTCTTGTCTTGTCTCAAGCGGATCTCGTTGGCCAGGTTCCTGTGTCAGTATTTGACCTGGTGATTGTGTGCTCCCTGTTAATAGTGGCTATTGCATGCATTTGTTGTTGACAGCATTTGCTGTTAAGATGCTAAGTTGTCTGGGTTTAAAAACACCAGCCAACAAACAAAAACGTTCATTTCTTGGAGCTGGAAGCCGGTTTTAAAACTAGTATGCCCGAAGGCTTTGAACTGGGAATTTATGTCAAACCAGACTGTGGATGTTTAGATTGCTGGCTGAATATTTGTTGAGAACAGTATGTCCAGTTGGTTTCGTGCACTGCTAAACCTGCTTGCTACCCTCTGAATATATTGGACTGGGCGTGCACCAAGCTGTTTGAGAAGGAGCCTGCTGCGTTCGTTGTTGCTTACCTTGCCTGCTTTCTACTGTTCGTTATTAGTCTTTTCTCACCTTTGTTCATGTAAATCAGCACGACTCTTATGGACTGGCACATTGCGCTCCAATTGGAAGTGCTGACTTAGTCATCTATCTCTATCTGTATTAGGCAGCTTATATGAACTGCCGTTATGGTCAGCACTACCATGGGCTGCAATTTAGATGATCATATCTTTTGCTTACGTTACATTGCACCTTACCTGGAACCATTAGCAAATGTTTTGCTTGCTCCGTGGTGCTGGAAGAAAAAATGCTTGTATTGCTGATGATGAGTTTCGTGACTGTAGCAGTGGCATGGCATCCTGTGTATGAAGAATTCTTCACCAGTGGTGGCTCGGACGGATCCATAATGTTCTGGCTCGTCGGGTAAGTTGTGAATCTTATGTGAAGCTTGTTTTAAGCTCATCAGCTAGAGGTAAACGTAGCTGCCATTGCTGATTTCAGGACTGACAAAGAAGTGGGCTGCATGGAGAATGCGCACGAAGGATTCGTTTGGAGCCTCGCGTGGCATCCTACCGGCCACATCCTCGTGTCAGGATCCAATGATCACTCAACGTAGGTGCATTACCTATATATCTTGGTCTCGCTGCCTTATTCCTTCTTTGAAGGCAGCTGACAGTGACTTTCTAATGTGCGCCTACAGGAAATTCTGGTCGCGTAATAAACCAGGCGATAACATGAAGGACAGGTACAACCTTAACCTTCTTGCCGGAGAAGACGGGACCGAGCTGATGGGTATGCCAGCCATTATTGCTCATGTGTAAGCTGCTTGGCAGAATGTTTCTGTGGTGTTCTGTGATCGTACCATCATCTTTTCCCCCAGACGATTCGACTTCTCTGTCCTCAAACGCTGCGAGCATCCCTGGTATGGGGCTCGAAGACGGCATGGCAGAGCAGCAGAACAAAGAGGGTATGTACGAGCGAGCATGCAGCCAGTGCATCGGACCGCGCGAAAGGTGCAGCATCGACTTGTGGCTCTCGTTATGGGAACTTGGTCGACTACAGTGTGTGTGTGTGTGCGTGCGTGCGTGCGTGCGTGCGTGCGTGTGTGTGTGTGTGTGTGTGTGTGTGTGTGTGTCGCTCAGACGAGCTCCTGTAGTCGTGTCTTGCATGGGAGGCGTTGGGTCCCCACATTCTTTTTACTTGCTCGATTGCATCGAACGAATGTGGACTAGTTGGTTTCTTATGCTATATATAATATAACTTTATTAGTATGTTTTCCTGCCGTTAGCAACGTCTGATGTCAGGTAGTCCTTGTGTGCAGAAGTCGTGGCACATTAGAACACGAAATTGGCGGTTTATTTTTGCCATCATGATTTCTGTTGCCATTGTACATATGTGATGTAAAAATAATGCACTCCTTGACAAGAGGGGAAAGCCAGAAGTCATAAGTCAAGTGTGAATAGTTTCAGAGGTTGCCGGGAATCGCCTATAAGGGTGGAAATTATGCCCCACCCCAATAAGATTTATCTCCCTCACAGCACATTTATTGATATTCCTCAAATACTATTGAACGACCGGCATTCAAATTGGCACAAGAAACAAGGGTAACATGAGCTATCTTTTGATGTAACCATAGCTGTTGTGGTGACTTTGTGATGACCTATAAAAGTCAAGGTCACGTTTTCAGCTTACATTAGCCAAACATTGCTATATTGGAAATGTAACAGATTTATTGCTATGCATTGCAAAAAACTATACCAAACCTCTCAAAAGATGCAGGACACTTTTTTACACGGATCTTTTTCTTTAAAAAAATTGATGTTTTTGACGTGTAAGCAATCACAGTAATCAGCGAAAGTTGATCGCGTGACATTGAAGGACAGTGGCACTATATTTACTGACATACAACCAGGCAAACATCCGAGTAAAACAAGTCGACCGGAGCACATACTCCATCCAAATTTCGTGTCGATGTGGCCATAATTGGCCAAGCTGTAGAATTTCCAAGGTGCAAAGCCTAACTGTTCTGGAGGCACTGTCCAAGTTGCCAACATATAGCTCAACCAGCTGGCAGCACATACCTTGATGTCAAAAGGCCCACAACCGTCATAACTAGTGATCAATACTGTTGATATATTTTTCTGGAAGAGCTCAGAGTTAAAGCTGTCATCATGGATGATGAAAACGAGGTTGACCGTCGCTCTGCCAGCATTCATCATTGTAGTCTCCAGAGTTAAAACCAGAAGTTTAGGCAAGTGCAAAGTCAACCAACGACCAGGAGGCAATCGACGACCAATTAGGTACCAAGGTGGCATGTATTAGCAGCCCAATCTGCATAACGAATAGACAATTGCCTTGAAAAAGGCATTTTCCCTGTCTTCAATGAAGACAGTCTCCCGGCTCTGACCAAGACAGTACACGTTGGCAGACAGCCACATGATCAACCCTGTGCGATTGCTATCAGCTAGGCTGTGAGCAGCAATTATCAGTAAGGTCCTAGACCTTCATTGTACTCATCTTTGGGTGTATTATTTTTGGCCCCTGCATTTCTCTTTTTCACCTTTTGTCTTAGCTATAGCATTGTTGATGCTTCGCTCAGCATACTTAACTTATTCGTGAAGCTATCCTTTCGTTCCCGATTTTAATTCCTAATCTTTGAAAAAATGGCCTACGACCATTTTTATGAAGACATCATACGTCACAAGACATACAGTATCAGTGCCCAAGTACTTGGTCTTGGGGCACTCCATCCATATAAGATTATGTAGCGACTCATTCTGATTTTGAGTCAGGCCATGCAAACGTTTGCTAAGTAAGTTTTCATTTGACACTTCCTCATGTGGCCTTTCTCATGGCATTGGCAGTATGTTTGCAAGTTATGAAGTCGTAGTGTGCGGCGTGTCTAAAGGGCTAGTTCTTCACTGCAGCTTGCTTATATTTGCACCACGAAGCCTCTCCATCAGGGCAATGACGGTGGTCAAGAGCATCATCGTCGTTAAGATAGTAGTAAAAAGCTCTCCGTGTGCCTTTCTTTTATACCTTCTACATTATGTTGATTATCTCTAATTGCTGCTCCAAACTTGTTCTGCAATTTGCCTATAACTATTTTTGTTACCTTACCCTTGCCATTGAACCTAGGTAGCCCTTGTTTTTTGTGCTTATAATAACAATGCACTTGATAAAGCGCCCTCAGAGAACTTAATCTTTATCTAGGCGCTTTACATTTGCTGCAAAGGGAAACGCGATTGAATGGTGAGTGGTGCTTGTAAGATCCAGCAACCATCTGCCAAGCCTCTGAGAAACATTCCCTATACATTTTGCCATTCCGTGTATGTATGTTGTGCCACCCCTGTAGACCTCGGACCATGCTCTTCTCTTGCAATGATCTGTTTTCCCTGTTTTGTCAGCCGGCAATGTTGACTTATTCTAAGGTGCCATGTCTTGTATTCCTTGGAGCTCAATAAGTTGCCAGTGTCAAGACTGAGCTGCCGATTAGACCCACAGCCAGGAAGCACCTTCGTTTTGGAATATTCCACTGTGCTAAGTTATAGTTTGAATGACTCGCTAATGTGCAGTATCAGGACTTGTCTTTGTAGCAAGTGTTCGTGTCTTGTATGCTACGAGTTCTGTTAATTCTCTTTATTGAAGTTACCAAATCGTATCATAATAATAATAAAACACATGAACAGTGCCGTATGACAACTACATCTCGTTCTAGGCCCTTGACATGTGCTAAAAAGATGCATTTGTTTTACCTAAGTCACCAAGGGCTATATTTGCTTGCAGTCGTGGAATTACTATTTTCTATGATACGGCTTGTGGCAGTGCACCCTAAAATTTGTGCATGAGTAAGATTCACTCTGTTTGAAGCTGCGTACCTCCGGTGACCGTTCAGTCCGACTGTAGGGCTCCTACATGCCTTACATTTGTTCGGGGTGCTGCCAACAGTAAACTTGCAAGGCGAGCTGTCATTATTGCTAATGCCTTGCAGATGGCATCCCTGGCTTAGACTTCAGTGCCCGAGATGAAGGCTACGAGCCGGAAAAAAGAAATCGCATTGCATTCGCGAAGCCTATATCCAAGTCGTTTGAGGCCGCTTGGGAAGGTCGTTCCAAGCAGCCGCTCTTGAAAGCGCCTGATGATCAGAAGGATGGTGCAGACCGCGGGCCAGGAGTGGGGTCGTCTGTAGCAGGTGAGTGCACACACACACACACACACACACGCACGCACGCACGCGCACACACAGTGTGTGATGCTATGTTAGCCGTGACTTGCTGCTACTGCAACGGTGCCACCGCTGTCGTGCACAGCTTGCCGCCCCTGCATTGATGCTGTTAGCTTAATAATAGTAATAATACATTTGCTATTGCATCCAGAGAATTTAAATATCTTTCTAGGCATTTTAAAAAGGAAGCGTTCTAGCTCCATAGTCGCTGACACTGTCAGGGCTCGTGTGACACTGCTCTGCTCTTTAAAGCAGTGACAGCCTATCTCTCAAATCTACTCCCCCACCAGGCCAAGCATCGTACCACCTGCTTTTTGGAATCCAGCAGTTCACCAATACCTCGTACAAATCTCAAATCCTTTGGAGACTGCGCATTTAGTTCGTATGCTCCCAAAGCCTGGAACTCCCTCCCGACTTGCGTCAGAACATCCCCTGACTTGACCACATTTAAAAAGAACTTAAAAACACACCTATTTAGGACAGCATTTAGTGGGTCCCTGTGATTCTTCCTTTATGTGCTTATGCGTGCTGACACTGTGCATGCTGCCACTAACCACACTTGCATGCTGACCCTGCGCATGTCACCCCTGACCATGTTATTCATGGTGTCTATCAAGCATGATATTACTCACCATTCAATCGCGTTTCCCTTTGCAGCAAATGTAAAGCGCCTAGAAAGAGATTGAGTTCTCTGAGGGCGCTTTATCAAGTGCATTACTATTATTATTATTATTATTATTATTAGTGACTGCTAAAATGCAGGCCTACCGCTAGCTTATGAATGATGACTTGAACATAGCTTTTCTGTCCTCGCACAATTAGAGTGCATTTGCCTGAACGCGGTCTGAAGTATTTATCAAGATTTGTTGGCGCTGATATTACTGTCTCGTGCTGATTATTGTCTCGTGCTGACTATTGTCTCGTGCTGATAACTGGCAATCATTGGGCATATTCGTGTCTTTACAGCCCACGTTCTGCATTTGGTCGCGATTGGGGTCGCAATGGGTTTATTAAACTATGTGCTATTGTATGTACGTTGCTATCTAGTAGATCAGCTGTGAGCATTGTGTGCCATTTGTCTAATTCACTTGGTCTAATTGTGCTCATGCACGTAGCAAGAAATGCTGTATCCTTGGTCCAGGCTCATTTTTCCCCACCCAAAATAGGTAGCTAGTTTTATGTGTTCGTATACGAGGAGGCTCGGCTGCTTCTGGTGTGATTGTCTCGCCTCTGTGTGTAGCCTCTGGCTACCTTATTCACCTTTGAGATGTCTGCTGCCATGTCTGTCTGTCTCTCTCTCTCTCTCTCTCTCTCTCTCTCTCTCTCTCTCTCTCTCTCTCTCTCTCTCTCTCTCTCTCTCTCTCTGAATCTGTCAGTTTGTCTTTCTCTGTCTGGCTGTCTCTGTAATCATACATATTTATATACACGAATGCATATAAAGTCGGATATTAGATGCATCTAGTAAGTCTTACCTCACAGTGCTTCAACGGTACTAGAAAATAGTATCTGTCGAGAATGGTGACTATGTCGGTAGCCAGACATTGTCCCAGTTACTTAAAAAAAGGCAGGGTTATTACACATATTTTTTAACTTTTCACCTGTTATGATTACTAAAGTTGATAGCTTTCCCGATTTGTTACAAATATTGCTAAATCATGTAAAAAAAAAAGTTATATGCTCTGGTGAAATTGTGTTGGCCTTCAGTCCATGAAAAACTGAGTTATCAAGAGATTATAAGTCGATCATCAAGGTACATAGCTTTTTCGGGTCAGCACTGTATGACTTAGCCCGACTGGGAGTAGTTTTGATAGGTAAGCTGGTGCAATAAAATAAAGTTACCTGAAAGCAAATGACGAAACTTAGAAGTCGATGCACTGCGTTATGGTCAGCAAATACAGGTTGGCAAGAAGTGGTGTGATGTTGCATATGCACAGCTCACGACAAGCCTGGCTGCAGATTTTTGCACCAGCTGTAAGCACCTTATTGCATCAATTGCAGTCGCCCTATAGCACAGGTCAGGAGACTCACAAGCAATAAGTATATAGAGCAGCGGTTCTCAACCTGTGTGTCTCGACCCCTTTTGGGGTCGAATGACCCTTTCGAAGGGATCGCCTGAGACCATCAGAAAACATGCATTTCCACATTTTGCACACAATAATTTTGTGGTTGGGGTTGCCACAACATGAACTGTATTAAAGAGTGGCGGCATTAGGAATGTTGAGAACCACTGATGTCGAGGTTGAGATGGGATGTTACAAATACATGGGCCAACTTAAATGTAGTATCCCTGCTGGCGCAAGCCCGGATTTTTTGCAATGCTACATCGCTGAAAGCAGACATACTTGGCTGTGGAGATGATGTGGTCCTTTAGTTCAGACCAGACGCCGTGGGAGATATGCTTGCAGAAACGAGCATTCCAATTTCTGAGTCGCACTAGGTTTGCCCGCCGTGATTGGTAAGCTGGTTTTATGGTCATTCAGTCGAGAATCGAGAAAGGTTGCTGGCATGCCTATGTGAATGGCAGCAATACATGCAGCAAGGGAGTTGAGAGGGTTTGACGTGCTAGAAGGCAGAGAGGGATCGAAGAATTAGTAAAAATGTGGATCATCTTCGTAGAAGTGAAAGCATGGATTCTGCTTGGGGATTACATCGGCAAAGGGATAGTATCAATTGTGAAAAGAAGTCAACCAAGCACACAACCCTGGGACATCTGCCCTATATTTTACAAGCCCCTCAGATTATTGTTGTGATAATCAATGCTCAAGAGTCTTCCACTGAGATAGGACCTGAACTAGTGCAGTGCCAGTGTGATGTCCATTTGAGGTCAGAGGCTCTCGAAAAGGACTTGGTGATCAGTAGTATCAAACTCTTTCAAAAGATCAATCAAAACAAGCAGAGACTTTAATTAAGTCTGCATTCCTGAGAAGGTCATTATACACCGTAAGCAATGCTGATTCCATGTAACTAAAAGCTCCAAAAACCTGACTGGAACTTGCTAGGTTGAAAGTTTTGATATGAGAGTTTAGCTGCTACCCGTTCTAGTGCCTTCGATAGGAACGACAGTAGCAAGGCTCAGCTCTCTGTTCAGTCTGTTTCTTGTTGTCTTATTCTTATATTCTTGTTTTTCTTGTTTCCCCTATTCTTCTTGCTTTCACTTTGTATTTGTGCCTTACTGGGGGGGGGGCAACCTGCTGGTGTATCGTTCACCATCCCTCCAATGTACCGATTTATCGATGCTCAGAATAAGCATGTTCATCCCTTAACACTCAAGTTGCTTATGTAACCTACTGCTAGTGCAGCTCGAGCTTTTGACTGATTTAGAAAGCTTGACTATCCGTGTTACTTGCTGTTTGGTTTTTGTTGAGTTTTATTTGATGATTATATTGTACTGTCCTTTGCTGTCAAAATGTAGCAGTGCAATACACCTTTTCTTTAATCTGATTTTCCTTCCATTCGTAGGTACCCATCCGGATCATCCAATGGAGCCTCCACGTTTTCGGCCAATGCATCACGGAGGTACGTCCTGGGCTGCAACGTCTAACTGTAACCTTGAGTCCCTGCTTTCTGTATGGAAGTAAATGTGAAACCTGGGTGATTTTTTTCGTTGGCAGGGCCTCGACCTCCTTTGGGTTTGCCATTTCGTCCTCCACCTCCGATGGGCCTTCGTCCATACGGCGGAGGCCCATTGCTTGGCGAGAGGCCGCCTACCGGGCTGCCACCACCGCCGCCGCACCTGGGTGTTCGACCTCCTCTTTTGGGCAACCAGCCACCACCTATGTTACCTGGACAGCCACCTCCGCCCATACTCACCAGCCAGCCTCCACCGTCTGTATTAGCTGGCCATCCTCCGCCGTCAATGGTCACAAGCCAACCTCCACCAGTGCTGACTAGTCAACCTCCACCCATTTCTGTCGCCAGCCAACAGGCACCTCCACCAACGATGCAGCCACCCACTGCATCTGGAATGCATCAATATGGTGGTACAAGACCACATATGCCGCCACCTCAGCAGCCCCCTATGGGTGTAGCCGGTCAAGGATCTGTCAGCCAGAGGAGTGCCACAGCCGTTGATGACAGCGGTGGCAACCGTTTTCAGTCCGATGAGCAACGTGACGATGGTTTCTATAAGCGGCAAGAGGTGGACAGGAAGGAGACGACCTATGACGATTACGATGATGTCGACTACCGTAAACTAGGCCACTCGCGACCCGGACACGCACAGGAGCGTGGCGAGGGGAATCATATGCGCGCTCCGTATGCAAATCGAGGCAGAGGTGACGATGCAGCAATGCAGCTTCCTCCGCCTCATGGTACGATTAGAGGTGCGCAAGACCCTTTCCCCAAGCCAGGTGGCAGCCAAATGCACCCGATGCATGGGCCGTCGGCTTCAGGATTTCCTACTGGTGCAGCCCAGCCACTGGAAGACTCTTCGGCACTTGATCCGGATGACGATTCTCATTTCGCTGGCTACCAGCACGGCGGTGCACCGTATTCGCGTGGCAATAATGGACCACCGTTTCATCCTGCTGGCCATAAGAGGAACTGGCAGGAAGGACCTGGGGCTCCTCAAGGGGGAGGTTATAGACCACCCGTTAGCTCCCATAATCCCGTACATGGAGGGCCACCGGGACACAGCCACGGCCATCCGAGACAGCCATATTATGGTGGGCCTCCACCAGCGAGAGGTAGAGCTCCCGGGCAGCCTTACATGCCACGCGATGCACGTTAGCACTATGTGCTCTGAACGCATTGTAGCAGCTCGTGCCAGTTATATATGCTGTTGATGCACTATTGTGCATGCTGCCCGGCCTACTGCTGCAACGGAATGGCTGATCTGCGATTATATGGCTCAAAACAGTAGTTCTGGTATTGCTGTTGTAAGATGGATATAGGTTCCACGATTTTGAGTCGCTAAAGTTGCTAATGTACATCTATCTGTCGTTAATGGTTTCTTATTGACTTGCATCCCATTATCCTTTATCGTTAGAAATTGGTGATAGTCAGCTCAAAATACCTGTGGGTTGATAGTCCTCGTGCTAGCATATCGTTACTTGTTCATGCTCGAGCCATGCATGGTTAAAGAAAGATCTCAGACAACCCCAAGAAAGCATGTGTAACAACTGACAATGGCTGGCGACCCTTTTATTAATCCTAAATTTAGCTGTAGCCGATTTATATTTCATAAGTAATTTGGTGCTGTGAGGACAAGTAATCTGGTTAAATAATTGTAGGAAGTATTGCCAATGTGGCTACCCTTATAAGACCCTTAAGGCCAAGAGAACAGTGGCATGCAGTGCAAAGAAGCCTACCACTACGGATGCCGAAAGCTGACATTAAGCTAATAGCCTGCTAGGCAACCTAATTAGATTACTTACCACGACTATCAGCCGGAATGCAGTCGGGACTATTAGACAGCACGAATCAGATAATCTCAGAGCTGACCTCAGCATAACTATTTTGGGGCCAATATATTTACTGGCTCGAGATCGAGTTCCATGACCAGCCAACGGATAGAAAATCGTGAGGCAGCTGCCCCCAGATGGAAGGTGCGTCCAGACGCATTGCTGTTTGATACCTGGCTTCAAAACGGACGTGTTTCGACTCCCTAGTATTATCAGCGTTTTATTTCATTTCTTTAAGAAAAAGTTGAAAGGTAACCTGTGATGAGTTTCAATCCTTATGACTCAGTTATTGACTGGCAGATTGGATTAAAAAAATTCTCAGGATATCGAGCAAGAGACAGTGGTGGAGCCCATTATTCCTACGTACCTCGACCCGTAGCCAACGAAAGAAATATGTATTCCACATTGAGCAAATGCCGAGTTCGTGTCGAATACGTACTACGATTATTAACTGCGGGTCTAGACCCACCTACTTAAATATCTTCCAGGTCTTGCCCCCTACATTAAATTGTTGCAGGCCTTGCCTTCCAGACGAAAATCCTGGCTCGGCCGGTATCAAGGGGAATAACCAGCAACTGCGATCACCTGCGGTTCAATTAATTTATCCCAGGGTTAAGGCGAACGCTCTTCATGACCCATGTAGTAGAGTTCTCGAGTCCTGTAGTGAGCGATCCTTTATTTCCCACTGCAAGTAGTGGCCATAGCCGTATAGCCTCTTCTGTCGCTATATAAATGACTGTTAAATCAGCTAACTGTTTGAGCAACTGATGAGGGCGGCAGCATTGTAACGACGAACTATCGGCTGAGGAGGTGTGCCCTGCCGCTTACTAAGTGGCGTAGCTAACTGCCGAATTCGGTTCGGTGCAATTAGTAGGTCGCTGCACAATAGAGCGTTTCTGGCGTTAATCTACTTACCTTTACTAAGGGGTCGTGAACTCTTGGCGCGAATTGGGACGAGATAAACACATGAATATGGGATTTTAATTAACTTAATTCGCAATAGCATAATGTCGCTGCGTGTCTAGTTCAGTTTTATCCTCGCGCAGCTTCAAGCGCCAGCGAAACGAAGCGCTCTTACGGGGAAATGCCTTAGGTCGCATGCATCTACGCAAATCGAGCAAGGGCCCGAACAACTACGTAACGTGATAGCGACTTTGGTTAAGGCGTGCAGCGGCTTCCACAGAAGCGCTGATGTCCCAATTGTCACTTCGCTGGAACCTAACTCCTAACCAGAGAACTTGGGCTATGCTTCCCCATTTAGCAAAGGCAGGCAAACTGAGGGCCATTTCACTTAAGAAGTCAATTCCTCCTTCCACTGCACCGGACTTTAACACACAGCGCCAAATTCCTACGCCGGGCCCACGGACGCAAATGCAAAATGCAAGCCACGGGCGCTATACGACCAAGTTCGGTGGCATCCACCGAATTCTCCTAGAGCTGGCTCTGGTGTTTTGAGGTAACCGATCGCCAGCGTGAATTACCCGCCCACCTCCCTCATTCTCAGAGAAATCGAGTCCGGCAATTGTCGGACAGCTCGCGGTGACGACTTCGGCGGCCTTGAGCGAGCGTCGCCCTACTCTTAAATAACTAGTCGGGACAATGAGGTAAGAGCCTACTGGCATTGGGCCCGGTACCGTCGGCCATTGCGGTAAGGGATTAATTAATACTCGACCGCCGGATGAGCAACGCCGTCCAGCTTGAATACGGAAAAAGCTCAAGACGATTATTTTTGGACTGAGTTTGACAGGCCAGCCAACATCAATCAGCCGCTCCTGCGGATAGCAGGCCGGTGCTACAGGTCGAAATAGCACAGCTCGCCATTGAGCTCCTCGGCTCTCGCGTGAAGTCCTTCCTAACTCGTCACACTGCTGCTCCCACTAGCTCAGAGGACAAAGGTGTTTTTCCCGCCGAGTAGTTTTTTAGCGTACTAAAATCGAGCCAGGCTACCGCTGTGCTACAGCATGTCGTACCGCTAAGGAAAACCTGCATCCCATTAATTCAGTCTATCGCGACTTTTTTATGGGATTGCGCCAAGTGACAGCTGTGCCGACTTTGAGTGGGCCCTTTCAGGCGGTCAACTTTCATGCAAATGGCCATAGCCATGGCCATGAGACCTTGAGCCGACCGATAGCCAAGTTTTTGGTATGGACGCTGGACATCGACTTTTGGACGCAGCGTAAGGTCAAATACTTCGGAATGTGTTCAATAAAGTTCTCCAGCTATTATACAAACTAATTTTGACTGATCGTTATTTTGATATTACTTTAGCTATTAGATTAACTAGCAAAAAATTGATAAAGCCTTCAGCTCAGCACCAAACGCGCGCCACTCGGAGGCCTCTTTCAAAACGCAACAAAAAGTGGCATATTTAGCAACTCTGAAAATGATCACCTCTTCAATGATCATTGCCCCCTGAAACCGATACTGTGCATGCGCCGCTGAACCTAGCCTTTCTAGCACCATCTAATGGCAGCAAGTTGGTTGTCCCTTCTGGTTATTTTGAATCGAAGTGGCACACCTAGCAGGCCTCGTTGGCATCCTCTCCTAAAATTCCTTAGCTTCTACTCTGGAAGGAATCTTATACAGCTGATGCTGCGCTTAAAAAAAATGGTACCTCCATTTTAGGAAAATCTTAATATCACACTAAAAAGGCGCCCCTTAAAGTGCTTATTACACGCTGTCTAAAACAAGAAGTCTCCTTTTTTGAAGCGCCGAGCTGATCAAGAGAGATTTCTTACATCCAGGCGATATTCGGTTGGCTGGGACAGCTGTATTGTAATAAGGGTCACCGGCTGCGCCGAGGCCTGTCTTTTAGGCTTTCGCGGTTATGCGATATGCCATGTAACCTGAGCTTTTGGAGACCTGCCATTGGCTGGACAAGTCATTAATGTTTGACGTTCTTGGTATCGCCCGGTAGTGCAGCTACGCTCGTTTCAAGTATTCGTCGACGATGCGGCCACCCACTAAAGGCAACGGGGATCCACTGCCGGAATGGGGCTAGAGATAAGCACGCTCGCTGTTATGACTTGCATATTCCGCGTTCCTAGCTGCTTCAACAGCTTCTTTTTGTATAACGACAGAAGAGCCTTTACGGTTATCACCACCGCTTGCAGTGGCGATAAAGGATCGCCCACCACAGGAATCAAACCCACGACCTCGGGACCGAGGTCATGAAAGCAACCACCTTACCTAGTGCGTGCCGTTACGGCTCACCATCCTCTGTAGCGTGTTGTTCGAGCTGCTACTTCCCTGCGACTCACTTCCTCGACTACCTCGCTGGCTCAGCTGTACTTTTCACTTCTTCTTTGTTGCGTGAGATAAAGTCTGTTGGCTACCGCATAAGTACCGAAAGCTGCTTACCCACTTAGTATGTCTAGTATTTGTGGAATTACAGATGGAGATACAGTAAACTATAATTATTTACTGAGAGACTGGGATTTCCAGGCCGGGATCTGTGAAACCTGCGTACCGAAGGCTACCTGCCCGGCAGATTTACGCAAACCCATCTAAAAATGTGTGTAGCCTATCCTGTATATATATATATATATATATATATATATATATATATATATATATATATGTATATAATTCATTTGTATAACGCCCAAAGAGAACTTAGTCTCTATTCAGGCGCTTCACATATGCCTCGGGGCTCGAGCTCACGACCTCAGACCGCTGCAGCAACAGCATGAAGCAGCGCGCCGCCCAAAAGGCACTTTAACGCCACCGAAAAGATATTTCTCATTTGGGAGAGCCCGAGTTTCCGCTCACCAGGCGTACTGCAATAGCACACTAGGTAAGGCGGTTGCTTTTAACGACCTCGGTCAAGTCGTGGGTTCGAATCCTGCAGTGGGGGATCCCTTATTGCCACTGCAAGCGGTGGTGATAGCCGCAAAGGCTCTCCAGCCTCTATACAAAAGAGGCTGCTAATTCAGCTAGAATGTATATATATCCCACGCATTTCGTCGGGGGCGATTCGTCATTGATAAATCTTTTTGAGTCCCCAATTCATGGAAGGCATAAGGGATCTGGCTGAAGGGATGCAGTCGGTCTGTCCCAAGCAAACTCGCATTGTTTCAAGCTCCCTTAGCCTACAGCATCCGTGCAGGCCCCTTAAAAGCACGGTAGCCGTAGACTTTGACAGCATTTCTAAATACGGGTCTGACATTCGATTCGCAGCTTCGGTGAGCTACAACTTTGTGCTGGAGAGGCTGCTAGAGCGGAGAGACTTCAATGTGCGAAATCAGGCTTCCGGATATGCTTTCACGGATTATAATTGTTTTAGGGCGACAATGCCTTTATGTGTGATAAAGTGGTTTTTAGACAGGTCTAAGAGTCTGCCTGCCGAGCACCGCTCAGGCGCACCAAACTTGAATGTTTAATTCCCCTTAGTTGGGTGAGTCTACGAAGGATTCTGGGGGTGGCGCACTTCCGTTGCGGAAGCTCTCCCGAAATGGAAAATGCTAATTTTGGAGGGGCAGATGAGCTTATCGTGTCGGAATTCAAAGAGGAGGCCTCGATTTGCGCGACCCAACAAGGTCGAGGTGGTGTAATGCTGAAGTCTTACCGGAGGTAATTAAAGAATAGAAAAAAAATTCCGCGTCTGTCGGACTTGCAGAGCCATGGATCGTGAAACATCGAGTGACATGAAAAAGCAGATGGATGCGTTATCGCAAGCGTCGGGAAATTAAGCGGTCCACCAATTAAATGAAATGCTTTAGCCGTCATTACAAAATCTAGAGCCACTCAGAAACCGGATGCCTAACCTTAAAAGTTGGACGACCAGTCATCTCTCAAGTAACCTCTTTGTCTATAGTGGGCGTTCTAAAAAATTCTGGCTTGCTAGCTAAGGTTACCACAGCCAAAAAAGTCCATGCATTGGTGTTTCGCGTCAAGATTTTCGCTACTCACTACTAGCAAAGTTCTTGCCCGTGCAATAAGACGCCTGCAGATGGTGCAAAACCCTGCCGCTAAGCTTGTCTGCTATAAATTTCGCGACTGCCACAGCACACCACTTTGCTCCGCCAGCTCCACGGGCTTCCCTGACAAGCAAAGCAAGATGCCCAGGCTCTCCTTACCTCAGCTCCCCTTGTCTCTAACCAAACCTAAAACCCTTCGGAGACCACGTCCTCAGTTCCTACGGGAGATGACATACCGACAGGCATCGCGATATCCCTCAGACTTGACGTCTAAAAGGACGGTAAAAACCCACCGTGTACTCAAAGCATGCGTTGGTCACCCGTTCGAGCTTCGGACTAACACGTGCTGAGATTGTGCACGCTATTGCTGCCACTGTAGTTCGTATGTACGTATGTATGTATGTATTGTATGCAGGCTCCTCTGATAAGCCGCTGGTGAGCTGTTAGGAGCATCACCGAAAGGGGCCGGTGCACAGCTGTGGTCCGCCTGTGATGTGGCATGGACACAGGCCGGTAACCCGCTGGTGGACAGATGGTGGATTCACCATCAGGGTCGGCCTGTGCACAGTTGTGGTCCTCGATGAATCATCGGGGTCGGCCAGGGGAGCCGGCAGTCGAGTGAGAGTAGGGGCCGAGGGGAGCCGTGCGATGGTAATAAACTGTCGGTGTTGGGCATCGGCTGGCTCTGCTGTGCGAACAAACCACAGCCACTAGTCAGCTGACGAGTTTACTAGTTTTCCAGCAATTGCAAAGTGCCCAGAGAGAGAGAGAGAGAGAGAGAGAGAGAGAGAGAGAGAGAGAGAGAGAGAGAGAGAGAGAGAGAGAGAGAGAGAGAGAGAGAGAGAGAGAGAGAGAGAGACAGAGGCAGAGACAGAGACAGAGACAGACAGACAGACAGACAGACAGACAGACAGAGAAAGAGACAGAGAGAGAGAGAGAGAGAGAGAGAGAGAGAGAGAGAGAGAGAGAGAGAGAGAGAGAGAGAGAGAGAGAGATCTAATTCCTTATATATACTAAAAGTGCTTAGTTATTACCGCCGAAAGTGATTTGTTGACGATTGCCCACAGTGCTGCACATGTATGTGTAGCGCCCTGCTGGCTTTGGCTGAATTTTAGCGCGAACAAGAGCTGTTCGGCGGCGGGCTAGAGCCGCTTTGTCCTGGAGCAGTGAGCCAGAGAGGAGCGTCGGTGCGGTTAGAGAGGAAGCGCCTAGGAGCAGGCCAGGAAGCTCAGAGACGAGCAGCGGCGATTCGGCCTTTAGAATTGGTCCGATACTCGCGGAAGCTGCTGATAGATGTTGGCTGGCCTGTCAACCCCCGCCTTCCCTCTTCCCAAGAAAGAAGCGTCTGGAACCCATTCGCCATTCAAGCTGGACGGAGGTGCCCTGCCAGTGGCCTGGGAACGGTAGTCATTCCTTTCCGTAATGGGCCAAGGTGTCCGGGCCCAATACCACTAAGCTCTTGCCCCATTGTCTCAGCCAAGTATTTAAGAGTCGAGCGACGCTCGCTCTGGGTCTTTTTGTCTGTGGTCTTCTGTCTTTGGTCCGGCTCCGCCGTCGGACTCGTTTTCTCTGGAAGCGAGGGAGGAGGGCGGGCTGTTCGCCAGCGATTGACGGAACAGGACGAGACAGCGCGCTAGGAGGATTCGGTGGACTCCACCGAATACGGTCGTATCGCGCCCGAGCTGGCATTTTGTGTTTCTTTCGTGTTTTGTGTGTGCACGCTAGCACGTGGTCTCGGCATAGTGATTTGCCGGTGCGAGCTAGACGTAGTTGGCGTGTTTGGGGTATTCCCTCGGCACAGGTGGGAACGGATTCCTAGTTCACCGGTTAGGGTTTAGGGTCCGGGTCGCGCTTAGTGTGGAGGAGTATTCCCTCCGCAAGAGTGTTGGTGTAGCTGAGAACGTGCGAGGAGTGAGGAGATAAAGCTGAACTAGACGCGCAGCGACTTTGTGCGCTTGCGAATAAAGTTCAGTAAAATCCCCAATTTGTGTGTCTCGCTTTCCAATTCACGCCGCGGACTCACGACCCCGTTTAGTAACGGTAAGCAGGTCAGAGCCAGA
The DNA here is from genome assembly GCA_009760855.2 of Cristatella mucedo. Lineage (NCBI taxonomy): Eukaryota > Metazoa > Bryozoa > Phylactolaemata > Cristatellidae > Cristatella > Cristatella mucedo. The sequence goes on along the minus strand of WPIO01000001.1, from coordinate 3,942,828 downwards.
AACGCTCGTTTCGTGGCGGCCAGCTTATTGCGCGTAGGCGCGCACCGAACGGCATTAGGCGATAGGCTACGCCGCTAGGTAAGCGGCAGGTCAAGCTTACTCCGCCGAGCCTTCGGCGTTACATATGCATGCACGGCGCAATGTCGTTAGCTAGCCCTGTCAGTCGATGGTTGGAGCTAGCCTTAGAGAGCATGAGCCGCTGCGGCAGCGACGCGAAAACGCTGGACGAGCGTGCTCTCACAAAAACGGCATAACTCGTGTAGTTCGAACGTTCCCCGCTACATTCTTCTACGAGGGCCCCCTGGAGAGACGTAGCTCGCCTCGCCACTACCCGCATCCGGTCAGGCTTGCCCGCTCGCTTCGACTCAAGCACACGTCCTGCGCGTGTCCTCGCGCTGCCGCGAAGCTTAAATATATGCTCCGCGAAATGCATCGCGGACCCACAGCGGTGAAAGGCCGCTCGCATTTCGTAAAGCAGACAACGGACGAGAAGCCGGTACCTCAAGGTCACGGCCGCAACACGGTCACGAGGATAACGCCGGTTCGCGAACGTTAGCGGGAGCGACCTGCCTACCACCGGCTGCTGCCAGTCACAAAACCGCGATCCGCACGCCTAGAACGCTTCGCATATACGCAGATGGAGTGTCACGGTTTGTAATCTGTCTGTTTCTTGATAAGCTTATTGTGATAATTTAGCTGCAGTTATATTCTCGAATTGTGCCAGATTTACTACGGCGAGAGGCGCTACTTTCCAATTGAGCTGCGTCAGTGCGGCCTTCAGGAACGGTTCAGAATGGAACGCGCGCTACCACGACATCCAGACTTTGAAAAAGATTTCACGCGCGAAAAAAGTGACACGTAAAGTCTCGAGCCGCAATAATTTGCCCAGCAGCATCCAACCCGTTGTCGCGTCCCACTGCCCCCCTCCGCGGATCGTGGTGGCCGCTTCAAGAGCTCCTGGGTTGGTGTGCTACGCGTTTTGACAGACGGAAGTACTAACGAGGTGCATCAAAATGCCGAGAACTAAACCTACGCACGTCCCGCGGGTGAGGCTAATCTCGAGGGCGGCCACAAGGTGCGACTGGAGCCGTAAATTAGCCGAACGGGAGATGGTTGCAATCGCTGTGTCTATTCCCAATCGAGGGCGGCTCTGAAACCGGAAGTATGGTTTCCTGGTAACGGTATAGCAAAATGGCATCTATCACGCGGTAAGCCACCGAGAGAGCTACCCAACAAACTAGTAATGTCGAAGAAACCACGAGGAAAGAGCGGGTCTATGTCTGGCCCGGCAAAGTGGGAGCAGGGTTTACTCGCGGCACCGCTGGAGGAGGTATTTACGTCCAGCGCTAAGCCAAGCGCTCCAAACTTTGCCGGCTTGGGCACGCGACCTTTAACAGACTCTAACATTAACATTTTAGGAAGGATGGAAGCTCGCTACAGCTCTTGTAATTGGACAGAGATACGAAGACAATGTTCACATCGATATGCTCATGCAGGGCGTAAAAAGTGGGGCACGGAAGAAATTCTCTTTCGTACAGAAGGATGCATTGTATCAGGAGGTAACGCACTCCCTAAGTCCGGTCTCTGGCTCTCGGCGCGATTTATGCATCTAGAAGATATTGCATTGACATAGAATCTCGCATCAAACGCATGGTTGTGTCGACCTTCCGAGCGTAAGAAGATCGTTCGTGTGTGATCATTCTGTGAGGACTATTTCCTTCGCTGCAACGTTTCATCGAGATGGCTCGGCTTCTAGATGGGAATTCTTTTAGGTACTTGAACTCATAAATCCGAAGAACAAGAAGACGAAAGAATCTCCGCAGCACGCAGAAATATGCGACACAGTAAAGCCTTTCCTTGACAATGGCGAAGAGCTCTCCCTGCCGCTTTTGGCAAGGCTGATTAAATTTAAGCTGCTGTATATAAAGCAGTTGGATCAGGCCAGGATACAGAACGAAAAGAAGGTGAGTGCCAAAAGCGGCTGCTGACGTGTCGCTGACTTTTTAGCCCGTAGTAATGGTCATTAGCTCACCTGTTGCCCACGGTGAACCTTGATGCTGGCTGTGTGAATATTTACGGGCTGGCCACTTTCATCACGTATCTCGGAATACGCGGCCTTTGACTGTGTAGCGTTGAGCTTTCCTATCAAATTAGGCTAAAATCGCAGAGTACAATTACAAAGTCATGTAGGGAATACTTGTGACACTCTTTCTGCCGAACGCTGCTCGTGCTGAAGCTGTTGATGGTTGATCGCATGCATGCATCAGCAGTTGCAGGGGTCGGAAGAGGGGAGCCTTGAAGTTCCAGACTGCCCCGTCCAGCTCTGCGGGAGGCTCCCGGGACAATAGCTCCCTGGATGCCGCAGTCCTGCAACGATGTGCCCTGTGCGACCTGTACGTGATGCTGTTAGCCTCTCACCACCTCCGGTCTAATCAATTAGCAGCTAGAGATCGCTATCACCAGCCCCCCCCCCTGCAGGCACTCAGGCTCGGCTCCTTGCACCACGAGAGCAGACATCCGAATGACTGCAAGCAGCTGCTGCAGTGCACGATCAGCGATCGTAGACCACGCAGTCCAGCTGCTGTCACTACCGGATGTGCCAAGCTTGTGCCGAAGCGCCACCACTGGGTTATCTTATCTGTCTAATGGGATTGCACTTGCTGCGATCTCATGTGTGGCGCGCCTCTGTTCCATGCGAAATCGAGTTTCCGAGGGTGTCGGCGGTGAGATCGCGCACACACTGGCCAGCCAAACATTCATCAGGCATAACGACAATGCTAGCCATCTGCTTGCGATTGAAGCCTGGTGCGCTGTTAGCTATCACTTGCCTCCAGCAAGCAGACGCTGAGGAGAAGCATCTTTTTTTTGTTGCCAGCTCGCCGCGGAGAAAGCGAAGGGCGTCGACCCCAAGAGCAAAGGAGCAAAAGACAAGCCCAAATCTGCCGGCAAGAAGGGCAAGGGCAAAGCACCCGAGCAGCAGCAGCCATCGGCCAAGCAGGGCAGCAAGCTGAAGAAACGAGGCGAGGAGGACGAGAAGTCGTTCATAGGTAGGCGTGCGGTGTCACGAGCGGTCGCGTGGCTGCTGCTGCCGACCTCAGCTGCTGCACGCATGGATAGCTGTGCTTGTGCTAACGCCCAGATGTGTTTATGCTCATGCACGTGCACGAGTTTGCCTAACGTGTTTGTGTGTGCTTGCATGTGCATGTTCATGTGTGGGGGGCCGCGCGCGAGACAAAGAAAGAAGGTTGATGATGCCCCCCCCACATACTGGTTGCGAGAATGACAGCGGCTGTATTGGGCGCAGGTGAGTGGTTGTTCATGCAGGTGTTAGCTAGTCGTAACCGTCGGGTAGGCCGCTCCGGAGCAGGAAGGAAAGGAGAGTAGAGGATAGCATCGGCTTAGGCCGGCGAAGAGGCAGAAAGTGTCGTGTGGGCGATGATAGTGTCAAGCCGAATGACCACTTGCTCACTTCAAGCTAGCTCATTTGTTGGGCGGAGTGTGAGCTCGGTTGTGGGCCGGACAATAGGGGTGGGGGCAGTGTCACACCCACACATGTACATGCGCTCGGCTGTGTGCAGGTGTGCGTGAGTGCACACGTGTATGAACACAAGGCTGGAAATCACAAGCTAACAGGTAATAATAAAGAAAAAATAATAATAATAATGACATCTATGTAGCATCTTGAGAGCTAAATCTCTTTCGAACCATTTTAAAATGCTGGATAGGAACAGTTACACAATAGCTAACCTTCAGCTTGCTTGACGTGCCACTGCGTTGTTGTACCTCTTGCTTGCTTTTTAATGCATACTGCTGCTGCTGCTGCTGCTGCTGACCCCACCACCTGCCCACCCATCCCACTGCTGCTGCTGCCGGTGCCAGCACAAGCCGATGCTGCCTCCGGCTGGCTGCTACTGCTTGCCAATGCTCCTGCAGCAATTATAATGACACAAGACTCGTTGTAGATGATGAGCCTGACGATGGTCCAGAGCACTATGTGGTCATAGCAGGATTCAACAGCCCGCATCTGGTCACACACCTTGCCGACATCAGCATACACGTCGACTCAATAATCAAGGTCCACAGTGACGATTACACGAAGTATGAGACCAAGAATCAGCTGCCTCAGCTCGATGCTGCTGCCGCTGGGGTTGTCAAGGATGAGAAAACGCTCGGTAGGCTGGCAGCCACACTCTCTCCCCCACGCCATTCGATTTGTGTTGGCTGGCTATGCCGGGTGGGGGTGGGTGGGTGGGTGGAGGGGTGAGTGGTGGACAGGTGGCAGGCAGAGCTATTTCACGTGACGTGGCATCCATGCCTTCTGGAATGGAGCGAGGGGACGGGTTCTCGTCGGACCATTGTGCATTGTCTGGCATTGCTGCCCCCAGTCTTAGGGTGCCGTGGACAGTGCGAACTGCAGAACGTCCGCTGCTGTTTTTAATTTTTAAAATCTCCAGAGCAGCAGCTGTCACTGCAGCCTCGCCTGGCTCGTCAGCATGCCCGAGCTGCCTTCTGATGGCCGATGTAGATGACCGCAAGGCTGGCGTGCCACCGCTCTGCTGCACTGCTGGAGCTTGACTGAGCAGCACTGCAGGAGCGTCTTTCTCTACCTGCTTGTAGCTGCCGAGGAACTTGCCCGAGCCAAAGCGCTGCAGGCCAAGAAGGAGCTGCAGCAGTTCTGGCAGGATATACTACTGCTGCTGCAGCAGGCACCGGAAGGAAGTCGCCTTCATGATGTCGTACGACATGAGACCACGATCACCGATGACCTCATCCCCAGCAACCTGGAAGATGACAAGGATGGGGCCAAGAAGGTAGCATGCCCGATAATGAGAACATAATGAGATAATGAGAACATGTGTGAGCGAGTGCATGCATGCATCCCATATCGCTCATAGCTTACTTTTTTCGATGGCAGTGACATGCGCATACGTGATCATCTTCCATCATTCGATCTATATCCTTCGTTGTTGCTTTGTCACAATGGGGAGTGGCGGCTTTCTCTCGTCTTTCCACCTTACAAGTTATCGTAGATTTATTTGAGCAAGTATCTACCTTATTGGGATGACGTCAGTGGTAACCTACTGACGTAGTTGGCCGACTGGACGATTCAAAATGTCGACTATGTAGTCTGGTGAAGGCTACCTCTGGTCCTCAAAGATCGAACTCTTGGCTTCTGTGTCAGCGTTCGATCAATTGCTGACGGTGTCTTTATTTGCACGTGGGAAAAATCCCAGACTGTGATGCCATGGGCTGCTGGATCTGCCATGCCCTTGGTTTTCTAAATGCCTAAACATTTTCCTGGGACCATGGGCAAGTAGCATTGGCATAGTGTTTTTGGTTGGGCTCTGTTATGACAGGTCTGCACCTTGCTGGCAGCTTAACTTTATGGCAAACGCTTGCTTGGCATCTCAAGAGTAGCCTGCTTGTCTAAGCACAGACCTGCTACTGGCTCTTCGATATGGTGCAATTGCCTCCTGATGCTGTCTATCGTTAATCTCTTTCTCTACTTGATGATCAGCAGCCGAGATCAACCAAAGGATTCCCACCAAGCTTCAATGTGATCGGCGCTCATGCTTCTACTCTAGCAAGCATGTGTACCTATGATTTGGCAGCTTTCAGACTGTCAAAGATATGACTAGCATCTTGCATATCGATTCTGTACCCAACCGAGGTGTTGTCCAATAGGTTACTTTTAATTTCGCTCAAGGTATATTAATGGTGCTCGAGCCGGCTTGTACACTATTAACAATGATAATAATAAAAATGATGATAATAATACATTTGTTATAGTGCCCTCGGAGAACTAAAATCTCTTTCTAGGCACTTCACATTTGCTGCAAACAAAGCAGATTGAATGGTTAGTGGTAACATGTTCAATGACAACAAGCATAACGTGGTTAGAGGTGACATACACAGGGTCAGCATGCAAATGTGGTTAATAAAAAAGGCTGGACAACCTATCACGAGTCTTACAAAAAGTAGCTCTTTAAATGCTGCCAATTCATGTGGCTGTGTTGTCATGCTTAATGACGTTGCACTTAATCATGCAAGTAATAGGAAAAGTCTACAGAGAATATTTACCATAAAAAGGCGCTGGACAGACACAATTTAGACTAGTCTGCATACATACCGTGGGAGAAAGCGCACAAGGAGCTCGCAATCGCAAATAGCTTGCAAATTTGAGGAAGAAATCAATTCATAAGTCGTTTTTTCTGCAGTGCACGTGCACCATGCTTCTTGCATTTGATAACACCACTTCAACTGTTTATGTTCATAGCTCGAATACGGCATGGCAGTTTTCGAGAAGGTCGCCTGCATAATGTATGATACGATTGACCTAAAGCGCCAGCACAAGACGTTCCTCCAAAACATGAAACTTCTGCACGTTCCAGTGGGCATTGAGAGCAGATCTGGTAAGCGGTCAAAGGCAGCCTCTTGCGCAGCCAGCCAATATGGAGGGCCTCTAGATAAAGCAGAGGGTTACCATGGCTTTAGTAGCCCCTTTCAGGAGTTCTGGTAACCCTCGACCTGCGGGAGGGAGGGAGGCGATACCCGGCTTTACGGAAGGGGCTTGCAGATTTTCAGATGGGCTCGAGAGACTTGTGAAGCTGCGCTCGTCAGCATGCAGCTTTAGCGTCTGTTCCCGAGGGGGGATGCATTTTGTATAGAAAGAGTGGTGATCTACCAGGCAGAGGCCTGATAAGACCTATCGACGGTAAGTCTTCAGTCTTCGCCGATTCAGAGCCTGTTTCTAGAGGTAGGGTCGTCAAGTTTGAAGAGAGGGGGCTAAAGTGGAGTTGGACAAAGTTGGACAAAGATCATCTGAGGTACCTCTGAAATATGGAGTACCTCAGGGCTCCGTGCTAGGTCTGGTTCTTTTCATGGTTTATACTCTCCCTCTTGCTGATGTGATTGCCAAGCACAATATAGGCTTTCACTTCAATGCAGATGACACTCAGTCGTACCTTTGCTTTGATCCCTTCCAGCCTTCGAGCACCTCAAATTCTCTCAACTCACTTGCTGCATGTATTGATGACATCCGCACATGGATGGCAGCAAATTTTCTAAAACTAAATGACGATAAAACTAACTTACTAGTTATGGGCAAACCCAGTGTGGTTCACAAATTGGAAAGGCTGACGCTCAAAATTGGCTCTGCCAGCATATCTCCAGTTGAATCAGCTCGAAATCTAGGTGTCATATTTCAAAGCGACCTCTCGTTAGACGACCATATCAGCTCCACAGTCAAATCTGCCTATTTTCAGCTTCATAACATTGCTAAAATTTGGGCTTGTTTAGATAAGGATACCACGTCCAAGTTGGTCCATGCATTCGTGACATCCCGTCTCGACTTCTGCAACTCACCGCTCGCTGGCCTACCGGCATGTGCGATCAGGCGATTGCAGCTGGTGCAAAACTCCGCAGCTAGGCTTGTCTGCCGTGAGCTTCGCAGTTGCCACATTACTCCACTTCTCGCCGACCTGCACTGGCTACCAGTCAAGCAACAGATTGACTTCAATGTTTTATCGCTCACTTTTAGGTCACTTCATTCTTTGGCTTCAGCCTATCTCTCAGATATACTCCCCCACCAGGCAAAGCATCGTACCACCCGCTTTTCGGAATCCAACACTCCCCGTACACACCTCAAATCCTTTGGAGACCGTGCATTTAGTTCGTATGCTCCCAAAGCCTGGAACTCCCTCCCGACATGCGTCAGAACATCCCCTGACCTGACCACATTGAAAAAGAAATTAAAAACACCTATTTAGGACAGCATTTAGTGGGTCCCTGTGATTCGTCCTTCACGTGCTTATGCGTGCTGACACTGTGCATGCTGCCAATAACCACATTTGCATGCTGACCCTGTGCATGTCACCCCTAACCATATTATTCATTTTGTTTGTTTATCAAGCATGATATTACTCATCATTCAATTGCATTTCCCTTTGCAGCAAATGTAAAGTGCCTAGAAAGAGACTAAGTTCTCTGATGGCGCTTTATCAAGTCCATTATTATTATTATTATTATTATAAAGTGCCGGTTCTCGGTGGCATGCCTTCAGTGGTGTCACTGAGTAGGTGGGTGGGTCAGGTGCTGGGTCTGCTGCCTTCCCAGAAGACCCTTCAGGCTATGGAGTGGCAAAGATAGTTACCTTTAAAAGCCAAGTGACTGTGACCTGATAAATATAACGACCTGGTGGTACTAAGCGCAGCCAGCCGTCCTAGGAGCATGACCACATCCTCCCACTGCTCTGACTGGCAGCTGCTGTGCAGCCACGTGAGCTGCGTGAGCGGACGCTCAACGAGGCGCCGCTCAAGCCCTCCTCTCTTAAGTGCTGACAACTGTGGCTTCCCAATGGCGATCGATGGTTTCCTTGGGAAAATTTGTCGGGATTAGTGTGGGTGATGCCAATCTTAATATATTCTTAAAGAAATCTTTATTTACTTGTATTTTATTTACTTTATTTAGGCATAGCACAGCTAAATTGCCAGATGCAGGGTGGAAGTAAGCCCGACTTCTATCTCGAATTGTTTAGCCGTGAGCAGTTGGAAGTTGGCCAATTTTGGCAGAACTTCGCCGATGATTACCGGTTGCCAATTTTGGCAGAACTTTGCCGATGATTGCCGGTAGTGGTGACTCTGTGGTCAACAACAAAAATACTAGCTGATTTAGCAGCCTCTTTTGTGTAGCGACAGAAGAGCCTTTACGGCTATCGCCACCGCTTGCAGTGGTGATACAGGATCGCCCACTGCAGGTTTCGAAACCACGACCTCGGGACAGAAGCAACCTCCTCACCTAGTGTGCCAATGTCGAGGCATGCCTTTCAAAATACCTGCACCGGCTGCAACCAATGCAGAGTCTTGTGTCGTTAACGTTTATTTCGCAGGCACCTGTGGCCAGCTGCAGCCTTTCCATGCTGCCTCGTTAACTCTCTCATGCCACTCCTTTGGTTACGCTTTGCAGATGCCAGCACTGCCGTCCAGCCAGTTGCTGCTGCCGGCAAGGGAGCCGCGGCTGCAGCCGCAGCAGCAGCCGCCGCGGCTGCAGCTGCGGCCGGCGAGGCTGCGGCCTCGGCAATGGACGTTGCCTTGCTTCCGACGACCGGTGCGGCAAGCGTCGACATGCGGTACTACAACGACCTTATGAGCACGGTGCCGCAGGAGAGCGTCAGCGTGCCGCTCGTCTTGTTTTGCATGCTGGAACAGGTCTGTCATTGCTGCCCTTTCATTTAGCCATTTCGTGCTGCTTTTCGTGCTGCATTTGCCGCCGGGCCGGGCGCCGACCGCTGGCTGACAGGCTTCGACGCAGCACTTGCGGCCGCAGCCCGGACTTTGCCGAGCAGCATGTCGAACCCCTGGAGTGCGTGTGCTCCGGCGGTTGGTTAGGGCGCCGCCGAATGGCGGCGCCCTCAGACGCGGCTTGTCCGCGTATCTCATCCGCTGCATTTGTTATCGCCAGGTCGAGGCCACCGAGCGAGCCAAGGAGCCGCCGAGCGAGTGGGTGCAGCCGCCACGCGCCGACGGCCTCGATCACAGCATCGCCTCGTACGTCGGGTCGCTGGTGGGCAAGCTGTCGGTCACTTCCGACGAGCGAGCGGTGAGCAGAGGGCGCGAGACGGCAAGCGGCTCTTCGGCAGCGCTTCGGCAGCGTCGGTGCCCCGCTCTGGCTCGGCGCTCGCGTGAGACGACCGCGATGGCACCGCTTCGTGCGGTGGTGGCGCCTCTTTGCCGCCTTTCCAGAAGCTGGAGGCGGCGTTCGGAGTGCCGAAGCCGCCGGCAGCACAGCCGGAGGAGCCGGCGCTCGTGCATCCCTCGGATGGCATCCGGCTGCGCACCGGGCATCTGGATGCGGCCGCAGCGTACGGCTTCAGAGCCCGAGAGGCGGAGCTGATGATGCTGAAGCACCTTCCGTTTCATCACGTGACCGAGCAGCTGAAAGATTCGTCGAGCAGCAGAGGCCGGGCCCCCGACAGGTCGGCTCGCCTTCAGGAGCTCCTTCACTTTTGCGTCGACACGAATGTTTCAGCTGCCGGTGAGCGATCTCGCAGTGCGCGACTCGCTCCGATGCCGCCATCTCCTGTTCACCCTTGCGCTGGCTGTCGAATCCGTGCGGCTGCTTGTAATCAACGTATTACCCCGAGTGCCGGTGGGCGGGTGGAACGGTTCGTCTCCAGCGTCCTCATTCGTACGGCGAATTAGGTATCAGTTAATCATTTAGAAAAAATGCCTACGTTGTTGGTGTGACTGCCCTAAATCCAGGAGGCTCACCACGTCGTGGTGCCACGTTTGTGTTGAACCTTTCGATGTTCAACGTGAAGGAAAGCGAGTGTATTCAAAGGTGAGGAGCCACTTATAACGTCGTATTGCCAATATCGACACACACGGTCTGCTGCACATCAGTGCACCGAATTCAACGATGCGATCGACATCATCCGTATCAATTCCATCCATATCGTATCGATGCCGTCCATACCACGGTAACCGGCCCTGTCGTCTCCACTCCTATCTTTATAGCAAAGCATTTTTTAAATATGAAGATGAAACTCTTTAGTCTGATACAGGCTCTCGTGTAGCCGAATGTGCTACGTAGAAACATAGGCCATCTTTCGGATTCTCTCAACGAATTCCCAACAAAAAATATATATAATTCATCTTTATAGCGCCTAAGAAAGCTTAATCTGTATTCAGGTGCTTCACATATGCCGAAGGCTCGAGCCCACTACCGTGGTTATCAAATATATTTACCTTGACCCTAGTTCGAGGCGAGCACCTTAACTACTGGGTTAAACCAGAGCTGAGATGTTGTCTGCGTCTTGGGTGAGCGTGGGCCTTTGAATCCAACCAGATATCGATGAACCGAACCATTGCTATGTAAGGTCGCCTGATTGACCGTACAAAGGCAATTATTTATTGAAATGGAATCATTGAAACATTAGTGAAAGAGTTGCCTTATGCGGACCAGCGGCGAGTGCAAGTATCGCTGCACTCCACTGAGATCACTTAAGTATGATGCTTAAGAACTTTGTCATCACCCATGGAGCATATACGGAGAGCTGGAGCATATGCACAGAGCTGCCGATGTGCATGTTATCAGGGTGCTATAACAAATGTAATAATAATAATGTTATTATCATTATTATCACGAACTACACCATTGACATGCTTCCTTTACAGCATATGTGAAGTGCCTAGAAAGTGACCTAGTTCACCTAGGGTCTCTTAGGGTAGAAATGTCTTATTATGAACATTCCTATCATTATAATTAGGGCTCTTACAGCAACGCTAAGCATAGGAGCAGCATTTGCTGTACAGGCATTTCATTGCAAGTGGCGGTCCTGCTTCAGCGTCACGGCTCTGAGCTGCCACTGGGCTGCCGCTGTGCGCTGGTTGCAGACGTGGACCACGCTTTGAAGCAGTTCACGTTTGAGTGCCTGAAGCTGGCAGCGACTGACGAGGATGGCTATGCAGAGGACCGCGTGCTGCGCCACCCGAGTCAAGCCGCTCGGCAGTGCATGCCCTGGGACCACCCATATCCATTCTACAAGGGCATGCTCCCGCCCGAGAGTGCTTCCCGCATGGCGGAGCCGTCCGTCAGCGGTCGGGTCGCGGATGCAGCCGCCCCCTCCGACGGCGAAGCTACCGACGAGGATGCACAAGGTGAGCCGCATGTCGACCGACGTCGTCTCTGCTGTGCCAGGATTTTCCCTAGTGAATTGAGCTGCCCGGCCTGGCCGTCTGATCGGCATTTTCAAATGCCAATCAGACTGCATTCGTACCCGAGCCTTCGCTGTACATGCGCGTGCCGGCTGATTGGACTGCAGATCTAGAAGAGGTGTTCGGTCGGTCGCTGTCCTCAGCATCAGGAGGTTCTAGGCTGTCATCGTCGATGTGTAAGAGCAGCGGCGTCACTGGCTGCTCCTCGGGGCAGCAGGGATGCTGCACCAGTGTGCTCGCTTGCGTCCTGCTCCGCTCGCTCGTGCACGAATGCGCGGGACCCTCGGCTCCTAACAGAGTGCGACGCACCGCACGATTGCGTGGCGACGACAAGCTGAATGACCACCGGCTCGGTAGTGCCTGCGTTCTGCACGGAGTTTGAGCTCGGCAGTAGAGAGACTGCACGCGGTTGCATGAAGAAATGCTGGGTAACCGTGCGCACCGAGCATATTGTGGATTTCTCAGCATGCTCCTACCACAACCACACCACCTGCGCTGCCGCCACCGCTAGCGCTGCCGCTCTCCATCTTCGCTAGCACTGCTCTAACAGCGACCTACAAACGGTGGCCAGGATGCATGCCCTCGAAGACGTTGTGTTTGAGCATGCGTGTTCTGTCGGCACAGCCCGGCTCTGCGCTTCGCCCATACTGTACGAATGGGCGATGACCCGGCATAGTCGGAAGCAGGAGTGACGTTCAGCGGCTCTAGCACCCAGCCGTTCCTCTACCGCTGCGGCCGTCGTGGCCATCACCTTCGTTTCTGCCTGCACTGCCGGCCGTTGCTAGCCGCCAGCAGCTGTCACCGCGGCTTGGCAGGCCGGCTAGATGCCGGAGTGCGGAGCCTGCAGCCCGGTCTCTTCTCATTCAGCGGATCGCCCGAAGGTTCATGTGCCTCGATCTCCAACGCCTGCTGCCAAGCTCGCAGCGCCCGATCGAGGTTCTCGACCGGGCACGCCGGGAATACTGAGGAAGGACGGCTCGCAGAGGGGGTCGAGTACGTAGTCCCCTCGCGAGGCGCCCTCGCGTGGCCGGGAGCCGTGCCTCCGGATCTGCGAAACGGCTTTGTGCGCGCGAAGCTTGCTGCGATCGAACGCGCACCGAGTGAGTGCTGTTTCGGCTATCGTTGGCCGAACAGCAGCGTATGGCAGTAGTGGCTGGCGCTCCGTCCCCAGGAAGCTCGGTCCACTTCGATGGAGACAGTGGCGCTGCTCAGGATTTCGACAAGGCCAGCTTCCAAGGTTCTCGGGATGCTGGCGGAGAAGCCAAGGCGATCGACGGCGCAGAGCTCATGTCAATGGAGGAGCTGGTGCCAGCCTGCCATCAGCGTAGCTTGGATTCGTGGTGTTACGGGGAGTTGCTCGAGCCCGACGTGCTCATGCAGGTATGGAGTACGGGTGGGCTTCGATGGGGAGGCCACGTGGACTAGGCGGCTTTGCAGACCCGATTAGAGATCCTTAGCGCCGTGCGTTCGCATGGTCTGTGCGGCGCAATGAGCTCAGAGCTTCCCCTCCCGGACTGCTATTTTAATGTATCGAGTGAGTTGTGAATTGTAACATAGAATGTACAACTCATTCACGAGCCATTAACTCAGGGACGCTTTCTTTCGGAGAACTTTTTTGTTTAGTTTGAAATAAATTTAGAGCAGCGAAACCTATCTGGGCATGCCGGCTCCATTACGAGGGATTCTTTTCCATGACTGCTGACAAGCGACACGACTGCTGCTCCAAGTTAGTGCGTGAGAGCTAAACCACAGTCTTATGTAACACTCTGTCAGCTCTTTGTGTTTCTTAATAGGTGCATTCACAGTAATGCAGCTACAAACATCATATCACATAGTATGACCTGCTAGTCGAAAAAACTGCCCTACCTGGCAACATATCGTCGACTTGCCATTCCCATTCGAGTAGTTGGCAAATTTATGTGGCAGAAGAGTTGTGTGCACCAGGACCCTTTTACTCTTTACTGCTAAATGAATACAGTCTTCCCACGTTATTGGGCCTCGGCTGTTTGCTGCAGGCATGATCACGTGGTATACACTTAGCCAAACTTGTGATCTTGTTAATTCGAAGGTCATATTCCTCTCGTACCCAGGAGAAAATAGATGACATGATATTACTCACCATTCAATTGCATTTCTCGTTGCAGCAAATGTAAAGCGCCTAGAGAGAGATTGAGTTCTCTGAGGGTGCTTTATCAAGTGCATTATTATTATTATTATTATTATTACATGGATATTTTGGGTAAACAGCAGATTTTGCATTTGGAAAGGTTCTGGTGACATAAAACGAACTGCTCCGAGCCGCTTGGCTGGACTAGAGATCTACGGTGGCTGGCAAATTCTGTCTATGCGTGCACTGGGCAACAGCAGCAGCCGTGAGGCACGGTGTAGTATTAATGCCGACATGATAGAGGGTGGGTCTCGTGCAACTAGCCGGTGGCAGCAGCATCTACCCTGTGCACAAGCTGTGCCGTGCTACTGCCACTGCAGCACGCGCATTTGCTAGGCAGGCAGTTGAGATGGGCATAAATGTATGCTGTCGCCGACCAACCCTGAGCACGAGTGGTCTTGCCAGCTGCTACCTGACTGGGCTTGACTTCTAGGATCACTCGTGTCGTTTAGTTGTTTGATTTGTGTAATCAGTGTATCTGCGCACTCAGAGGAGCTATGAACTAGCCCATCTGACTGTTACTACCTGCCGGAACCGTAGGTTTTTGGCTATTTTCAAACCGCATTCGTATTAGCAAGAACAAACATTCTGCAGTGAACTAAACAGCCGACTAGATGCATGCAGAGCATGGGATTCACTCACTACTGCTTTGCAGTCAACTCGGTTTTGCTAGCCACCAGGCAGCCTCACTGTCGATGACTCGTGTAAGCGCCGTGAGTAGCCAGCGGTGTTGACAAGCTAGCTGTCGCCTGTCGGTAGGCGTGTGGAAAGCGACCTCGTTAGGCAAACTTTGCTTGCCAGGTGATACAGGAGGCATCATATGCGCTGCCGTTCGTGGACGTCTACCATTGCAAGCGCGACGACAACCTGCTCGTCGTCCTGCACAACCCGCACAACGGCAGCTCGCTCAAGCGCTGCTCGCACTGGCACGATGAGCTGCACTCCAACGTCGGACTTCGGTGAGTCGTTTCGCGCTCGTCCGCCCCTCCCCCGAGGATTGGCGGTGTCCTTCTCAACCTCGGCAACGGGGGGGGGGGGGGGCATTGCCACTGCTACGATCAGCTGCCGCTGCGTGGCCCTCGGATTGGTCAGCTACTCGTCGGCGGTCGCCGCCGCTAGCTAGCTGGCGCCAGACATCGGCTGCGTGCTGCTGCACTGGCGATGGTGTCGGCGGCAGCAGCAGCAGCCGGCGGTGAGCGTTCGTCGAGCTGGCTGGCACTGCCACTCCCAACGCTCTGCAGAAACTACCTGGAGCACGTGGGCGACCTCGTGGCCAGCTGGACCGTTGCCGAGGAGGCCAAGTATCAAGCGTCACTTCAGCACGGCGACGTCGAGCAGCTTCTTGACGACGAGAAGCAGGCAGCGCTGGCTGCTTCGAAAAGCGCCAAGCGCCGCGGCCGCAGCAAGTCGCCGAGGTCGCGCAAAGGCTCGGGTATGCTCTTTGCGTGGCCCCTGCCTGCCGTCGAAGCTGCAGAGCTGCTTTTGCTGCGCCTGCTGCTTCTTCTGCTTCCGCCGCATCTGCTTCGGCTGCGAAAATGCCAATCCCACGGCCGGCATGTTGAGCCTTCGAAGCAGCAGCAGCAGCAGCAGCAGCAGGACATGTTGCGAGCTACCTCACTGCTTAGAGTGAGCCTGCTGCCCAAACTTCCGCCGCCGCAGCAGCACCACCAGCCGCTGCTATTGCGCAAAGCCGCGTGTCTCACGAGCGCGCACGCTCTCACCCGCCCCACTCGTTTTTCCAGCGCAGAGCAAGAGCCCCGCACCGGAGGACAAGGTCAACTCGTACATCACGGACCGATTCATCAAGAGTGGCTCGCTGAAGGCCGGGCGCGAGGAGCAGCAGCGGCTGCAGGCCGATCGCGACGAGGAGGAGCGCCTGCGGGTCGAAAAGGCTGCCGAGAAGCGCGCCAAGTCTGCCAAGAGCAAGGTGGGCCTGCCTGCCCGGTCACTCAGGCTCCTCAGGCTAGGCAGCCTACTTCTGGGGGGGGGGGCCAAAGGGCGCCGGGCTGGACGGCAGCAGCTGCTGCTGCTGCAGTCGGATGCTATGGTTGGACGTCGTCTGGACGGCATGGCGCTGGTGCAACAAGCGCACTCGCTCGTGCGGCTGCGCCAATGCCAGCAGCTCGCTGGCATTGGTGCGCCTGCCTGTCAGATGGATCAGAGCGTGTGGCTGCTTGCGAATGCTCATCTGCCCGGCGGCTAGCAAGACGCTGGCCTGGCTGTCTTGCTTGCTTGCAAGGAATCGGCTGCTTAGCAGGCACCTGTCTGCACCCGACCGCTGGTGCTACGCACGGGCGGCTGCGCTGTAGTCGAATGCTGCGGGTGGATGGGATTCGAGGGGTAGCGCGAGCGGCAGCTGAGGCACGGCAGCGCGAGTGCGTGCCCTCCCACGACTCATCGTTCGTCCGTGTTTGTTAAAGCAGTCCTCAGTCAGTGCAAAAGCAAAGGTGCGTGTGACATCCGCATGCTGACGATCGGATAGGCTGAATTATTTTCTCTGCACTCCTATCTCCGTGTTGCACTTTCAATTTGCAGCACTGCTGCCACGGCTGCCGGCATCGATGCGCTGCGCAAGTTTCGCGGCCATGGCTTTGCTGCTGCATCTGCTGCTGCTGCTGCTGATATGTGGGGTTCGTTCAAAGCAGCAGTGCCATGAGCCTGAACCTGTCATTCGGCAGCGCTTGTCGGCGTGAAAGGCAGGCTCTCCCGCCTGCTGCACCGCGCCACCGGCCGAGTGGTATCTGACGGCATGCCGCAGTAGCTAATTGCAAAGCTGCAGCATCAGCTGCTCACACCAGCTCAGCTGTCGGCAAGGTGTTTAGGTGCACGTGCACGCCTGAGCACGAATGGGCACTGCAGCCCACACTCGCCCCTCCGTGTCCCACGCATGCACCTTCGTGGTAGGATGGATGCTTGCGCCAGACGTCTGAGATCAAACGTGCGCATGCGCCGTGTCGGTCATGCGACGTGGGTGGCGCACGGATGTCCGGCCTGGCTCGAGCTTGCCACGGTGCTTGCGTGCCGTTTGTCAGGCTGCGCCCTGGCACAGCCCGAACGGCAGCAGGAGCTCTGCTTCGGGCGGAGTGTATGTCGATTAGGGAGGCTGCAGTGCCGACTAGGCAAAGCCAACGGCCAGGACAGGGCATTTGCCTCCCCCCCCCCGACCGTTGGCACTCCGATGATGGGCGACTCAGCGGATGCTCAGCGGTGTAACTTTGAGATGCCAGGTGCTCTGTGCCACCGGCCGCTCTACGCCACTGGCTTCCATGGAATTAATGATTAGTCTCTGCCACACAGCTGGCTGAGTGCAGGTTTGCTCTGCGCTAGCTCGGCAGTCGTTGCCCGAAACCGAGTGGCTATCTCTTTTGGTGCAGCTCGACTCGAACTGCGAAACCCTTCGAGCTAGCATTTATACATTTTGCACCGTCTATCGGCGATTCTCAGTAGTGTTGAGCTCTGCCAGGCAGTAGCTGCCAGAGCTCGGTAGAGGCCCACGTGTTTTTTCACACGAGCAGCAAAATTAACAATGCTCACGTTCCTGTTAGCAAAGATACACTAGGAAAGGAAATCTTTGTGCTTGTAGCAAGCCACAGCAACCAAGAAGGACGACGAGAAGAAGCCAATCTCGCGCAGCAGCTCCAAGTCGCAGCCGTCGAAGCGAGATGATGTGGCAGGAGCCACTGCGCCAGAGGTGGTGGCTAAAGTGCCTGAGAAAGCCTGGCCCGTAAGTGCCGATGCTCTCTCTCTCTCTCTCTCTCTCTCTCTCTCTCTCTCTCTCTCTCTCTCTCTCTCTCTTGCTCTCTCTCTCTCTCTTGCTCTCTCTATTTTCACATATGCATCTCTACCTATCTGTATACCCAACCATCCATCCACCCTGCCGTCCAACCAACCAACCATCCACCCACCCATCTATTCATATGTCATCTATATGTTCACTCTCCCTATCATCACTATAGCTGGTTCTCTCTCTATATAATATATTTACATACAGGTATTAATGCGCGCGCACACACACACACACACACACACACACACACACGTATCTATGCGTGTATGTATATATGTGTGTATACATTTGAATACCTTATTTCTCACTGGATCTCTGCGTATGTATATACGCCTCTTTCTATCGCCGTGTACACATCTCTATCTCTTTGTGTGTCAAGCATCACCAACTCGTTTGTCCAGTCTACGAGGTGTCAGCTTAGGATGACTAACTAGCACTGTGACGCAAATCTATCACTAGCAGTCGGGTTGCCGGCTGGCTGTCACTAGCAGTCGGGTAGTCGGCTGACGCTAGAGATATACTTTTAGCCACACAGAGGCTTCCAGACTGCAGCTGCTCGTGTAAGCCACTTTTAGCACTGTGCCTGTAATTAGGCGTTGCGAAGGGTGCTCCAAGAGGATCTGGTGGTCAATGATAGCAATGCTGCTTAGAGATCTAAGTGAACTAGCAAAGAGGTCCTGCTGTAATCGGGATTGTTTAGGTCATATCAAATCCGAAGGAGAGCAGTTTCTTTGAAATGGTATGCAGCTCTACGACCCAATGAGAGCTTGCCATCACGATCGGATGAAATGATTTAATCGTTTATCTGCTAGGCCGCCACTAGTTTAAGTGTCTTGGATAAGAATGGCAAAAGGGAGACTGGACGACAGTTACTTTGGTTCTCAGGATCTAGTGTGTGCTACAAGATGAATGGGGGTGAAAGCAGCTGTTTAAAGACAGGGACTTCACTGGTAACCAGGAATATATATTGGCTATATAGGTTGGTAACAGCCGGTCTTGCACCTCATAGGGAGAACTGTTGGAACAAGGACAAGAGGTCTTTTTAGCCTAGGAGACACATTTAGGGATGAGCACAATCGATTCAATTGCTAAGAAGGAAAGAATAGCTGGGCGATGTTGGTTACAGTCTTACAGGGACACTGCTGTGAACGGCAGGTCGACGTATGTTGGTTTTTTATGTGTGACAATGGTCAATATCAAACATAAACACTCTTGGATTACTGATCTGTGATTTGACTATTTCTATATACATATAGGACTAAGACTTACCAAATGTACTGATGCAATCTACAATAATTCTCAAATGCCGAGCGCTGGCTTGGATAGAAAAACCCGACTTTGTGGCTGCCTCTTCAAGCCCACGTTTAGTATTCCTCTCTTTCTTTATGTTAGCGTTAAACCAAAGTGCATCTGGGCAGAGATAGGCGAGTCATTTGGTCAGTGGTACAAACTTACCCATTACATAGGTTAGCATGTCGTAGCATTGCATAATAATAATAATAATAATAATATACTTGATAAAGCGCCCTCAGAGAACTTAATCTCTTTCTAGGCGCTTTACATTTGCATTTGCTGCAAAGCAACAATGAGGGAAGGCCAGTAGAAGGGACGAGTAGAAGGGCTGAGGGTACAAGTCCACTGCAAACAGCATCAATATAAAGAGATTTTAGGTTTCTGGCTTCACATGCAGTTTTGGATGCATAAGTAGAAAAGCATTCCAGGGAGAGTGCAATCCGAACTTAATAAGATATTCTGCAAGGGGTGCCAATGTGGGCCAATATGGTTTAATCGCTGGAGAAAATTACGTCAAGGGTGTATGTGTGTGCGTGCATGTGCGTGCGTGTGCGTGCGTGTGCGTGCGTGTGCGTGCGTGCGCGTGCGTGCGCGCGCGTGCGCGCGTGCGCGCGTGCGCGCGCGCGTGCGCGTGCGCGTGCGTGCGTGCGTGCGTGCGTGTGCGTGCGTGCGCGTGCGTGCGCGTGCGCGTGCGTGCGTGTGCGCGCGCGTGCGCGTGCGCGTGCGTGCGTGCGTGCGCGTGCGTGCGCGTGCGTGCGCGTGCGTGCGCGTGCGCGCGCGCGCGCGTGTGCGGGTGTGTGCGCACGTGTTTACGCGTGGGTGCGTGTGGTCTTTTGTTTGTGCATGATCTTGAACATGACCACAGAGGCAGAAAGACTCAGCAAAAACATGTCGGAGCGCATCAGATAAGATGGATTTTATAAACGGATATTTAAATTTCTCTTTACAGTAAATGTGAAGAGCCTAGAAAGAGATTAAGTTCTCTGAGGGCGCTTTGTCAAGTGCATTATTATTATTATAATTATAAATCACACCGAGCGGAAAAGGGCGATTGGTAGTGCAAATAATGTAGAGAACATCAGTGGAAGTCAGTGATGGAGCTGTGATTGCAACTATGGTAGACGATACATTACTGCTACTATTGGCAACTTTACACTACTTATGTTGGAGCACATCGTCAGTGGGATTTTCAAAGTGAATATTTAAATCATCATGAGTGAGAAAAGGGCGATTGGGAGTGCAAAGAATCAAGAGAAAGTCGGTGGAAATTATTGGAGCTATGATTGCTACTACGGTAGGCGATAAATTACTGCTACCATTGGCAACTTTATGCTATCTGGACCGAGAAACCGAGATTCAAAAAAAGATTGTGTAGCCAGAACCATGAAGTGCTTGAAATTAAAAGAGGTGCAGGCCACACCAGCTTCTCCAGCCCCAGGTTTCCATGATCTCGGTATATGGAAAGAGAAGGATACATTCTGAGTAGCCGATCGCGGATAGCCGAACAGTCAGTCGATCTCAGCCAGGTCTCAGCGACAGCAAAAAGGTCAAGAGCTTGAAGTATTGCCTACAGAGTAGACATTGCAAAGGCACAAGCTAAAAGCGGTCACAGAGGTTAGCTTCGGCTTTGTCGCCACTAGTTTAGAGAAATTAGCAGCACTTCTAGCGCGAGAAAGTGTTGGCTGCGGTTATAAAAATTAGCAGTCGTTCTCATGCGTGTGTTTAGTGGTAAGTAACAATATTGCAGATGTTACTTAGGTGCCGGCAGCCCCCTCTGATACCCAGGCACGTTCTGTTGGCAACACCCAACTCACAAAGCCTGGCAAAAACATGTACATGTCGTAGTAGTAGTAGTAGTAGTACTGCCTGAAGGAGTACGAAACGACAGCAATCATACTTGGTCGTACTAGATCTTCGGGCCACCCGAAACCGGGCACGCAACGACAGGGGTCTCATGCAATGAAGACAACACAGCGCTAGGCAGTGAGCACTTACCTGTCCAAACGTGTGTGATTTCTACGGCAGTATGGGCAAGGGTCTCTCAGAATTTGCAAAACCTGTCTTAGCTCTATCGCTCGCGACGTTCCTCCCTCGGCCAACTTCGATTTTACAGTATCCATAACAGCAGATATCGTGGAGTACAGACCAATAATGATCTCAGCTTAATTTACCGAGTTAAAGGCTATTGCTGTCGTTTTGTTTTCAGTTTGTCGGCTATGATCTTGGGAACAAGTTCATCCATGCAAAAGGAACCTCGTCTACTCTATTCCCCTGTGACGGCAGCATCATACGGACAGAAGTAGTCGAGTTCGTGCAAGGTAACCTCGGGGTATTGAAAACAGATGTATCTTTCAACTTAATAGTGGGCTGGATGTGCCGTGGTGTGACAACTATTTAAGAAACCCTTACAGCTGATGTATTATGGTCATTGCTGGCGATTCGGGGTTGTGTTGCTTGCTCACGTGTTTGGCCTGTGTGCTTGTAATTGTTGCACTACTTGGTACGTGCCCTAAATAATGGACTCGTTTTGCTTCATGGGTTCGACGATTAATTGGGTTTCAGGGTCAACATTCGTCAAGACTTCTCTTATTAGAGACGGCCACGTGTTCAGCGTGCACATCAAGGATCCACTATCAGCACAATTGGCACACGAAGACAGGCAATTCCACGAGAAAGCAGATACAGAGGGGTCCGAGAAGCTAAGCGGCTCCAAAGGCAAGAGCGTTTTTTGCAGCTTAATTCCTAGATGCATTTACAGCCGTCCCCGAGGTTAAGCATGTTAGCTTTCTGTGTTGTGTCAGCATCGCCCAAACTGCTTAAAGCTGTCAAGATAAAAGGCTAGCAGGCTGCCAATACAAGATGCACCAGACGCATGGAGTGGGTGGGCTCTAGAAATAGAGCAGAGGAGCCAGCAGCAGCAGCTAGTTTGAGCATGATACAGCAACGAATCGGTGCGGCAAGAGGGTTGCAGGGCGAATTCTTGTGGTGATGACACCAATGCTTGAGCACGAGGGCAACATGCAAACTGAAAGCAGTGAAAAGTGTGCATCTTCCGTGAGGATCAGCATAGTTTGCCTTACTCGCCTTCGATCTTCAGTGACCATTCTTTTAGATTTGCCTGCACCTAGCACGCGGCAACAGTCTTCACCCTTGCCTGTTGCCGCTTGCTGGAACTTTTTTTTAGGCATGTTCTTTGTATTCGACTTTTGTGCATGGCGAGAGTGAGTAGTAAACGTTGTAGACTCAAAATGATTTTTTATTTTCAGATTCGATCCAGCAGTCGAGTCGCGATGGAAGTGACGATGCTGCCAAAGGTCCGAAAGGAGCTTTTGGCTCTTTCAGCGCCACGTTTGCTGACGGCATGAGCCTCAGCTTTAGTGTATACGGATCGAGCGGTGTGCCGAAAGCCTATAAGAAATACGAGCCAGCACCCTATGTGATGGCAGCCCCTCGCAGTCCTAGCCCTGCGGCTGCACCCGATAAGAAAGAGCAGTCTCCGTCGAAGAAAGTCAAGGACAAGGGGGCAAAGGACAAAGCAGGAACTGCTGCAACGCCGGAGCCACCTCAGCAGCAGGTGTTTAATCGAACTTCACGCGACGTCTGCGAAATGCTGTTGGCAATAGCAGTGCTGCACCAACTGTGCACGCGTCGCCTGCTAGCGCACGAACAGTATTAGCGCTCACACGCACGCGAATGCAAAGGCATTCTCTGCTTGCACATTTACGCACGTGCGTGCCGGTGCTAGTGCATGGGCGCGTACTCGTATGTACTCTAACAGTTGTTTCATTGTAATGAGGCTGCCACTACAAATTGGGTCACACGGTTGGTTCCATTCACCAAGGTTGTGGGAGGTTGTTACTTATGGTGCGTTATATTACCTTGCTGCCCTTTAAAAAAAAGCTGCAATACCGTACGATTGGGACGACTGATGGATGAGAAAAAGACTTAGCTGCATTCGAAGGTCTCTGCAAGAGTGACCTTTCGTTGCCCGGGGTCGGGTGGGCGCTTGCATGCACGCAACACCGGACCGACTTGCCGCTTTGCACACTGTCGTCATGGCAGTTCGTGGATCCATTGTCCACCGGTTCCTGTCTGCCCACAGGAAGAGGAGCCGCCTAAGGATGCGGTCGAGCATCAGGTCGCCGAGCCACAGTTTACCGAACTCTTCCTCACCTGTCCCGACGGTCTGGCAGTCCAGTACATACCCGAAGCCAAGCTGGGTGAGTGCGATGGCTGGCAATGCCCCTCTCATTTTATCCCCTCCAGTCATTTCTTAGTCCTCCGGCTTTATCTCCTCTTTCACCTTCTCCTGCCTTTCCTCTGCCTTCTTCTCCATTGCCTGGTCCTGCTCCTCGTTCGCCTTCAATTCAGTTTGTCTCTAATACTCTTGCTGCTGCTGCAGCTGCTCCCGTGACTGCTGTTGCTGCTACTGTTATCACTGCTTGCTGCTACTGCAGTAGGAACTCGCAGTCCTCTGCCGCAGGTGTTTCACCGTCGACTGCCGAGCAGTTGGCTGCTAGCAAGTTGCAGCCGCAGCAGCTGGCCGTTCGCCAGGCCTATCCATTTAAGACGCTCGGTCGCCACCGCTGCGAGGAAGCGCGCAGGCGACCGGCCATGGAGGAGTCTGCCAGGATCATACGGTCGGATGGCACAGTGATAAAGACCATGCAGGACGGCACGACGCAGGTACGCGCTGGCAGTGCAGGCAGCGCTGCTCACACGGAGACACATTCCCCTAAGCATATGAGCAAGCGCATGCATGCACTCTTGGGACCCACAGCTGCATGCACTCACACACACACATACACACACACACACACACGAATACACACAAAACACTTTTAACACAACTCACGCCCAAACTCTTCTGTGCATGCACAGATGCCGATGCGGGTCGTCGTATAGGCACGACTTCTGCAGCTCCATTGGAAAAGGAGGGTCAGCAATTGCGCCCTCTGGCGACTTCCAGATGCGGGATGCCTTGGCACATGGTCGCGTGAGATCGTTTGCGTCGGTCATATGGATAGCTTCTTGGCCGGCATTCCTAGCTCGGCAGTGGTTTTCGCTCGAAGCGTCGCCGCTTCAGTTGGCCGTCTTTCTGCCCTAGGTTCTGTACGCCAACGGAATGGTCACTGCTCTTTCGGGGCTGCTGAGTAGCTCTGGCTCGTCTGGCAGTGGAGCGGCCACCGCCGGCGGCATGGGGGCGGCGGCCGCCGCCGGTGGCAGCAGCGCCAGGTCCGAGTCGCCGTACAGGGCCGGCAGCGCTCGGAGCAAGGCCGCCGCCGCCGAGCAGCGCGACCCGTCGCCTGGCAAAGCCAAGGGTAGGCCAACGACGACGCTCTTTCCTTTGAATGGCTCCTTTGAGCAGTGGCTCCACTTGCGTCTGTGCCAGCGGCTGCATGCAAGTGGCTGACTTCCTGTTATCGCACATGCCGTGCAGGCTGCTCCTATGTGCAGGCTGCGTCCGTCCTTGCTGGTCCGATCTTGTTGCCTGGCCGACACCGGCTTCTCCGGGGGGGGGGGGGGGGAGGGAAGGGCAGCGGTATGAAGGAGAGCAGGGCTCTGACCAGAATCGCCATGCTGAAGCTAAGCAGGCCCAAACGGTCACCTCATGCCGGATATATGCATACACGTGGCCACCCACTCGTGTTCGAGAGTGCACACTTGCTTGCTCACCCGAGCAATGCTCACCCGAGACACACACACACACACACACACACACACACACACACGCACACACACAGAGATTTGGCATATGCTGGTCTTGCAATGCACGCTCTGGCCATCGTAAGACATGTGTCTGAACGTCGCCGAGTCAGTTGTATATAAGCTCTGAGAATGGGCTGATGGTTTGAACTCGCTATGCATCCAGGCTTTGCAGCACGTTGTTAGGGAAAACGCACTATTGCAGAGACCAGCGCTACTGTTGCTTGAACCCAACATGCTGTCATTTCATATGAGGAGAGCCAGGTGCAGTCTATGTCAGTAGCCACCTGCCAGCGACGTTCTCTAGGCTATTTGGCAGACGCAGGAAACGTGAGGTGTGCATGCACACGTACGAGCAGGCTCTCACATGCATACACACACAGACACATGCACAGACACGCCGAAACAATGGTTTACGCGAGTAGCTGGCAGCTCTCGGCACATATTTATACTTCTGCGGCCACGGGTGCTGCATGTGCCCTGCTCCAAAGCACCTGGCAATTCATGCTTCGCACCCGCTCTGTACCTCGGCACCTCCGTTGTCCTTCCCATCTGCTGAGCTGACGGTTGACAGAGTTGAACTTGGGAGCTGAGTGCGGAGGACGGCACAGACGTTTGCCTCCTTATGGCATGCACTCACAGAGCGGCTAGTTGCGAGCCGGTGGCTGCATGCACTCCCTGTCTGTAGCTCTACGTCCTGCGCCTGCCGCTCGCTACCTAGGTGCCGCTCGCTACCTAGGTGCCGCTCGCTACCTAGGTGCCGCTCAGAGCAAGAAAGACGGCAAGCAGCAGCCAGTCGCATCCGAGGATACGCCGGACCGTCCAGCCGACGAGCAGCAGGAGCAGAGAAAGTTCCAGTTCGTCACCACTTTACCGAATGGAGAGCGATGTGGCGGCAAAGGAGACGGCAGTGGCGAGCAGAGCTTCAGCGTTCCCAGGCTGTACGCCACGCTCGCCACTGACCCTGACACGATGCAGGTGCGCCACCGTCTGCCCGCCTCCTGCTTTTCTTGCCCGATCTGTCTAGCGCACGGCTGTTGCCGCCTGCCGCTGCCAAAAACCCGCGTGGCTCGCTGGCTGCTGCTGTTCTTTCAGCGCTGGGCGCTGCCCTCTCGGAGGGGGCAGCAGCACCGCAGCCGTGCAGTCGATGCCTCCGTCCAGCCGAACGAGCTGCTTGCAATGCTGATGCAGCATCTGCATCGCAAGCAGTGGGCATAGAAAGATAGTCAGTCACTAGCAGAGACTGCTGCATGCGACAGGTGCCGGTGGCGGCTGCGGCGTGCTGTTGATGCCCACTGGCGCTTAGCGGCCGAAACCATCAGCTGCAGCTAGCCGTTCGTGCTCTCCCTATCCGACGGCCACCTCTCCTCTTTCCCGCTTGCACGTCTTTTGCTTGGTTACCTTCCTCTCGTGAGAGCACTGCACAGCAAGTGCAATGTCTGCCGATGGGAGGACAGGCCAGCCAGCCGCAGTGGTTAGCCTAAGGACCCTCGTAAAAAAAAAGTGCTGCTTAGCGCAATATGGAAGCTTGGAAATTTTGCACGATGAGCCATTGACGGGAATAATCGCTTCGCTCGAAGGCGGATCGGTAGATAGCAGCATCAGAAGCTTTCTACAATCGCTTCTTACCAACGCAGACTTCCAGCTGTTCAACCTGGATTTGCTGCGTCTGCTTGCTTGTTTGCTGCTGCGCCACGTGCTAACTGCCAACTGCCGCGGGAAGGCAAGAAGGCGCCCATTGCTTTTTTTTCGCCTGCAATGTGCCAGCAGCATGTCGTGCACATGTTGTATGCTTCTGATGCTTTGCCTTGCTCCACACTTGCACCCACAGACGCGCGCACGCTCAAACGCAGTTACATGAACTTGCACGCACTTGCTAAGTCGAATGCACGGCTGGCACTACAATCGTAGGTCTTGCTCACGAGGGAAGACCACGTTGTGGCGGTGTCCATGCCCAATGGAACGAAAATTGTCGAGCATGCCGACGGCACACGCATCATTAGATTCACGAAAGAGTTCGCGGCCGATGATGGTAAGGGCACGTGGCCGAGTGTTTCATTTGCCGGCGCCGTAGTCTCACCGAAAATGGGACCATTTTTTGAGCATTTTTAGGTGCTGCATGTTGAACTCTGACGAGTCCTATAAAAGAACCTGTGTCCTGCACGACTCTTAGTTCACGCACCTCTCACGTGCGCCGCTTTGACTTTGCTCTAAGTGCGTAACCAGCCTCTACTTTAGTGGTGAAAAAAGGCAAGTCACAGCGAGCAGCTGACTATAAAACCTCAATTGGCTGTGCCTCTTTGCAAAATGCAGTCTCGACCCGGTCTCAACCGTTCATCTGCGCTTGTGCGGGTGTGCATGTGCGCCCCGATCCGAACAGTGCAGTGTCTATTCTCTGTACCGCTCGGTCGATGCCTTGCCTCCCTCCACCGAAGCTGCTGGTTGCACGAGCCGACGTGCGATTTGCGCTTTGGACTCGGAGAGGGCCCTTACGGCATTCACTTTGGGTCACATCGGGCTGGCTGCTGCTTAAATCAAGAAGTGGCGCCACCTAGTTACTCACATCGCTACCTGGCTTGGAAGCCAAAATGAATGTTAAAGGGTGGCTGATTCAATAGCCTCATTTAAATAGTGGCAGAAGAGCCTTTTTTAAACGGCTATCGTCTCCGCTTGCCATGGGCAATTAAGGATTGCCTGCTGCGGTTGTAGGACATTCCCCCCCTGGTGGACCCTAGGACATTTCCCCTTCCCTGACATTTCCCCCTCCCGGGGTACGGTATTTCCCCCTATGTTGATGAATGTATAACTAAGAATACAGATATATATATATATATATATATATATATATATATATATACACATATATATATATATATATATATATATATATATATATATATATATATATATATATATATATATATATATATATATATATATATTTACATGATCAAATGCAGTTCACTCTCTATTAAAAGAAAATCGACTCTATAAAATTAGAAGAATGGATGTATTTAAAGGATGGTTTGTGTTTGGAGCGAGCGGCGCCGCAGTTGCCTCAGCTGCTGCCGTGGTGAGCTATACAGTTCGGTCCCGGGGGAGTTCGGTCCCGCTCGACGCCACGTGTTCGTACCCGTCAAAGTGGGCGCATGCTACGGTGTGCCGCACGTTCCTGCAAATCAATGCTAAGCCTCAGAGGTCTACTGAGTATAACTCGAGCTCAAGAGATCTAGTTAGGCCCTAAAAGGCACTAATTAGACCGTGGAATAGGAGCAAGGGTGGATTTAGGTGCAGATGCGCAGCCTGCCCTAATTCCTAAACCCTAAAAACTCTTTTAACCTTAAACAGTAAACCCTAAACTCTAAACCCTAAATCTCTAAACACTAAACCCTAAATACTAAAACATTAAACCCTAAACCATATATGGGGAATGTCCTACCCCAGGGGGGAAATGTTTGGGGGGGAGTGTCGGGGGGGGGGGACGTCCAGGGGGGAAATGTCCGTACCCTGCAGGACTTATACCCTTGCTGTTGAGTCGTAAAGAGCAAGCACCTTTCCCCTAACCTAAGATGCAAAACGCCCAATGTAGCGCGGTGTCGTGCCAATCGTTTCAGGTGAAGCGGGGACGAGAGTGGAGCACTTTGTGCGAGTGGAGTGCCCCGGCTACGCCACTGTCGAGTACAACACTGACAGTGGGCAGTGCGTCACACACTTTGGCAGTGAGACGACCGCGTGTGTGCTGCCGGACGGCACCTATTGCATATGCTACAGGGCCGCGTTCGTGCTCCAGATCCTTCGAGATGGGAGCGCACTGTACGTGCCCGATCCGAAATCGCATGTAAGTAGTGCTGCCGCGGCTCAGGCTGTGGGGTGGGTGCTGCGGTTTTCGGCGAAAGGCGCTTCGGCTATGACTCTAGTCGTATAGCTGCAGGCTTGTGATGCAACCGCCTAATTGATGACGATGACGCAGACGCCCGCTGTCTTAGCTGTCGTGCGAAGTGCTCCCGCGAGCCTGGCTCTAGCAACGAGGGCTGACCGACTGTGAGCCGCAGCCTGAGCACGCGGCCGCCTCTCAGCCGAGTGCTCACCTGAGTCCTGCACTCTGCACCGTCTTGTTAGGCTGCCACAGTGCTGCGTGCAGTGCTCACGCCCTACGCCGGTAGTGACTGAGGCAGCTCGTGCGCATCACATGAAGCATCTTTATTTCAGCTTATCTCGAAGATGATTGACGGGGACACTTTGAGCTTCATGAAAGTAAGTTGTAACGTCGCCGATTGCCGAGCGCTGCAGTGTTGCACGCCCTCTGGCGCCTTTCCCTTGTCGCACCGGTACGACCGCTGGACAGACTGTATGCCAACTCATGTCTCTTGCTGCAGTATGTGTCTCGCTGCGATGATCGTGCTTACCTCATGAGTCATGCATCGGAGATCACCTGCGCGTTAACGGATCCAAACGGGAACGTGTTTGTCGTGCGAAACGACGGATCGTACGACGTGAAAAAGAAGGACACGGAGCACCAGTGCGGCGACTCGCGTAGCCCCGACGAGGGTCTTGCTTTCAGTCCGGACAGTCAGAGCGAGCACACGCCCCGCTTCTTTATCGTGCGGAATGATGGCACGGGCATCGAGCTGCTGCGCTACAAAGAGATCGTCCGAGCGCTGCTCGACGACCAGCCCGGTGTTGCCATCGTCCGAGAGCCCATCCTCAACTATCCGGGTGAGCTCTCCCCCCCTCTCTCTCTCTCTCACCTCTTCCCCCTTTCTCTCCTCTCTTCCCTCTCTCTCTCTCTCCCTCTTTCTGTCTCTCCTGTCTGTCTGTCTCTTCTCTCTCCCCCTCTCTCTCCCTCTCTCTCTCTCTTCATCTCCCTCTCTCTCTCTCTCTCTCTCTCTCTCTCTCTCTCTCTCTCTCTCTCTCTCTCTCTCTCTCTCTCTCTCTCTCTCTCTCTCTGTCTCTCTCTCTGTCTCCCTCCCCTTCTCTCTCTGTCCCTCTTCTCTCTCCCTCTCTCTCTCTGTCTCTCTCTCTCTGTCTCCCTCCCCTCTCTGTTACTCTCTCCTCTCTTTGTGCAGCTCACATCCACTGCCGCCAGCGCCCTTGCTTCTAGTTAGTTGATCGGACGCCTGCCGCTGATGTGTGATGGCACACAGGCGTGCCGTCCTAAGGCCGGCAGCGCGACCGGCGTGGCTCGTCAACTTCGAGCACCGCGTGCGTACACAGGTGTGAACTCGGTCACCATGATGAGGCCGTACACGAGAAACATCTCGGAACAATGGATGACAGCGTACAGCATAGGCAGTCTGATCCCTCCGGGTCTGCGCTCCCGTGACCTGTCTGAGTTGCCGGCGATAGAAGTGAAGAAGCCCGGACCGAAATTCGGTAAGCAGCTGCATTCCTTCGACACGAGGCACTTGACGCGACGAGTGCGAGCCTGCCGAACGGTATGCGTGGCAGGCTCGGCTGAGCAGAGTGTGGCAGTGTGCATCCAGCTGCCGCAAATTTTTTTACGGTTTGATATGAACGGTATGTGTGTGTGTGTGTGTGTGCGCGTGCGTGAGTGAGTGAGTGAGTGAGTGAGTGAGTGAGTGAGTGAGTGAGTGAGTGAGTGAGTGAGTGAGTGAGTGAGTGAGTGAGTGAGTGAGTGAGTGAGTGAGTGAGTGAGTGAGTGAGTGAGTGCGTGCGTGTGTGTGCGCGTGCGTCTGAACGATGCCTGGAGAACGCTGCAAGCAGAGATCGCACACAGACGAAGTTCAAGCCCGTGAGCACGCTCACGGCATGCAAGCATGCCTGCACACAGGTGCACAGTAGATGCAGGTTCCAGGTAGTTGCAGAAGTTTCAGCAGGCTAGAATCTGGTCAGCCTTTCGGTGCTTGAAGCAGAAGGCGCACCTTTGTCCTTACTCGGCCAGTTTTCTGCCGGCTGGCTTGTCTGTCAGGTGCGCTTCCCCCTGTACCTCGCCAGTGTACATGCACTTCCGCCTGTACTTCGCCATAGAGGTGGTAGGACGACCAGGCCCCGCCCCCAGGAGCAACGAATGCGCCACTTGCAGAGGAGTCTCGGCAGCACGGTTGCTTCCTGCGAACTCCTTTGCAGTTCCTCCTTCCTTGCTTGGCCCACTGATATCACGATCACCCGAGCAAATGATTGCCCCTTTCCTCCCTTCCTCCCTAGAGAGGGTGAGGCATTGCCTTATTGTTTCACATATGGAAATCTGCCTTCGTACTCTAGTCGCATGCGTTGGAGGTGAGCGTGTGCCGAAGAGCTGCAAGCGTAATCCTGCGTGCATTCGTAATCACCATCCGGACGAGTCCACGCGGCGTCACGCAAAGCAACTTGGCGACCTTGACCTGCCCTGGGTCTTTTCCTAGGGGTGGGATGCTTGCACATCACTACACAGGTCTGGGGCTTGAGTCCTGCAGCAGGCAGTTGCCTACTGGAAACGAGAGTGATAGTCGCTGCTGCCCTTCTGCCCACTATGTAGATGAGACTGCTGGGTTAACTGCTAACGTTTATTACAGCATTCATTTGGTGGGCCTTTGTCATTCGTCCTTCGTTTGCATGTGCCTGCTTACACTGTGTCTGCTGCAGCTGTGGATGTTACCACCGATTATTCGGTAATGCATTCTATACAGCATCTGTAAAGTGCCTAGAAAGAGATTCTCTGAGGAGCTATATAAATATATATTTTTGTTTTTTATTATTATTATCCCTGTTACACTGTTAAACCCACAATCCTTCTCTTATGACTCTTGCTTTATCTACCTTACTCTTCCTTTTCATGTGGCACTTGTAAAAAAAATTAAGCATCAGATTGCAAATATCATATTCACCTGATTGGCCACGGGTCTCCTTGTTTTTTTGCTAATGCTATCTCATAATCATGATAAATAGTAGAGATTTTTTGATGCAGCATATGGGGGGCTTCACGAGGCGTGACCACCAAATGTAGTAGACAGAGCTAATGCCTGCCTAAAGGTTACATAGGAATGGGAGAAGAAAGGAAGTGAGATATATTCGGATATATAGATAGAGACACAAACCAATTATGCACACCCTAATGCCTTCCGGTGTGCATGCGCGTTAGAGGGCATCGTTGTGGCTGCCTGGAGCAATGTGGCTTTGCGTCCAGGTACGACACTCGGCAAGGGCCTGGCCGTGGGCAGCGCGCCCAAGCCGAAGGCTGCTCCACAGCCGGTGACCTGTCCTGCGACGCTGCTGCTCAGGCGATTCGTCCAACACGAACCTTTAAACGAGACCACCAGGCAGAGGTATGGCTTGCACCCGCCACTGTCTGCAGACGCAGTGCGCTGGCGCTCTCACAGGCTCGTCGTCAGCATTGTTTCAGTAGCGTGCTCCTGCCCGCACCAACTCTACTTGCAGTTCTTCCGGCCTGTGCAATACGGCGCTTACAGTTAGTTAATGGAAAACCTCGGCAGCTAGGCATGTCTGTCGTAGCAGTTCCCACATTCTATCACTTCTCACCGACCTAGACTGGCTCCCTATCAAGCAGTGTACAGACGTCAAGCTTTTTGCCACTTACGTTTAGGTCCCTTCATTTTCTCTTGATCCATCCTACCTAAACGAACTAACGAACTACTTCCCAGTCAGGCCAGGTGTCGTACGGCTCTTGTTACTCAAGTCGTTTAGCTGTATATCGAACTTAATGACCGTAACGAGTCAAATTGTCAAGTTAGTACTGTTTTTCGAGAAAGTGGACCTTGTGGAAGGACAATAAGGTGGGAAATTAGGGAAAGGGAGAAAAGGTAAATTGATGTGATGAAAGAGTCGAGAATTTTGTGACACCACAAGGCACTAGTTTGGCAAGTAGAGTAGTTCAAGATTGCAGGAACCCATCGTGGTCAGAGTGATGCAATGTCTCACAGCTCGGGTCAGCATTTGCTGTGGTCGTTTGGAGGGTCTAATTTGATGGCCGTTGGCCGCAACGAAGCATGCACTGTCCCTTCCATCGCCGAAATTCTCGAGTTGACGTGTTGCAGGCTCTACGCTGGCCTCAAAGCTTGTGCCGATTTTGCATGTCAACGGGACGAGGCACGCAAAGAGTTGCTGCCGAAGGATCCACGCTCTTTCGAGGAACAGCAAGCTGCCTCTGATGCTGTAGCAGCGGCTGCTGCACAAGGTCTCATAACAGGTAACCACCACTGATTAGGCCACAAAAAAAGGGGTCAGTCGTGAATGAATGCACACAGTGCTCCTTACAGACTAAGCTAGTGTCATCATGATGGGTATGACCTCGGTGAACTATCATTCATACCTTGCACTCCTGGTGACTCATCGCCTGCCAGAGTGGCTGACAACCTGCACTTCTAAAACGAGTCCCATGTTCAAATAATAATAGTAATAATAACAATGATATGCTATTTTCGGTTCTTTGCATCGGCTGCACATGGTCTCATAAGCAGCCGGGCTGTGCACTGTTTGTATCTTGTCGTGACTTTCAGATGCTCGAGCTGTTTATGAGAAAACCTTGGCTCCCCGCATTCCCACACCGCCTCCGAGAGCTAAGCCCAAGAGAACGGCCGCCGACTGGGAGCGCGATCAGCATGAAGTAGCCGAAGAGGCCGTGGCGCGAGACGCCTTACGACGTCACGACATTCCACAGTACTTTTCAAGTGACATGGGGAAGAGCCACCTGGTAGCCAAGGTAAGACAACAGCCTGCGCCCTGAGACGTGGCATTCGTGCGACTGAAGAGGCAAGGGCAGCGAGTGAATCTGGAACGGCATGCCAGTGTGTGTGTGTGTGTGTGTGTGTGTGTGTGTGTGTGTGTGTGTGTGTGTGTGTGTGTGTGTGTGTGTGTGTGTGTGTGTGTGTGTGTGTGTGTGTGTGTGTGTGTGTGTGTGTGTGTGTGTGCGCATGTGTATTCTCTCTCGCTTGATCACTTGTTCACTCTGTCTGCAGGCCCAAGCGCTGTACGGCCCACTGCCGAACGGTCATGGACAGAAAGAGAAAGTCATAAACCCGGACGAGATCGCGAGTCGTGCCAGAGGTTTGTGCCACCTCTCCTGCCGGACGTGCGGCCGAGCACCGTGAAAGCTTGCCTTACCCTTGCGTTCCATAAGCGTGTGAAACAATGGTGGCACATGTTACCATAGGCCTGCATACTTGCTGACACTGTGCATGCTGCCACTAACCACATTTGAATGCTTACCCTGTGCATGTCACCCCTAACCATGTTATTCATGTTGTTTGTTTATCAAGCATGATATTGCTCACCATTTAATTGCATTTCCCTTTGCAGCAAATGTAAAGTGCCTAGGAAGAGATTGAGTTCTCTGAGGGTGCTTTATCAAGTGCATTATTATTATTATTACTAGAGGTCTTTTTGGATTTTCTGCTCTCTGTGCATGCCATCGGATGAAACTGCTGGTCTAAAAACGGTAGCAATGAATAATTACGTAAGCATAACGAGAAACATTATGCCACGTGATGTGCTCTAAGTGAGCTCTGACTTGAACGGTGACGTAAACCGTGGCATAAACCGTGGCATGCACCACGGAGTCCCCCTCCCCTAGAGCATGCCACATCTCCGTGTCATGCCGGTAGCAGCTTGAGTCAGGCATATTAATTAATGGGACCCATTGCCGGTGCACACCGGCTCTTCCATAAATCCTGAATTACAAATCACACTGACTTACTTGCGTCGATTACATGTAACAAAAGCTTATTCCCATTTCAATGAAATGGTTTACCACCACACGGATAGTTGATTGCCCACTGCCTGGTTATGTGTCGGCCCATGGTACAAGCACAGGAAAGCCTGGATAGCCAGGTAGTGAAGGCAGTGTTCCAATGCCCAAAACTATAGCCTCTAAACTTGGTGTCTTGTAGTCTTAGTTTGGAGAGACCGGACGAAATTCTCTGCCTTACTGGCTTTGGGTGCTTGTCTCACCATACTTTAATTAATGCAGCCAGGGTTTCAGCTTGTAGGCGCTGACTGCTGCCCGATGAGAGTCTTGTTCTGCCAGTTTTTCTTTCCGAGTCGGATTTTGACCGGTCGCTCCGAGGTGTCGATCGGTAGTCGAGCATTGCAAATTCAAGGCAAGCTGTCGTCGGCGATCCAGACAGTGCTTTCCGCTAGCAACTGGCCAACTGTAAAATGTATCTAGCGGGTCATCAGAGTGAGCGAGGTGCTTGGCAACATTTAAAACAAACTGTCCGCTCCAGAGCCGGATGACCTCCCCCCACCACCACCCGTCTAGCACGGGCTGCTCTGAAAGCTGAGAGATGCATGCACGTGCCTTCAAGCAGCGTTTCGTTGGCTTGAAGCGCTGCCGCCCTGACCTGCATGCAAGCTGATGGTGCGAGTGAACTGCTTGAAAAGAGTATAAAGTAAAAGTCGGCCAATTCAGCTACCTCATGTGTATATAGCAGCAGAGGCAAGCACTTTAGTGGCTATATGCGCCACTTGCACTGGGCAGTGGAGGGCCGACCGCTGCAGCCCTCTCTGAACATACGACACTGGTTTGGAAGTAATTTGATGTAATGTATCTCCATCTGTAACTCCACAAAGCCACAATGACTATGTGGGTGTTATGCTGGAGAGTTTTGTATACCGCACTCACAGCCTAAGCGGCTTTTGGTACAAGCATTCGGTAGCCAGCAGACTTTTTCTCATGCAACGAAGAGCAAGTGAGAAGCATAGCTGAGTCAGGAGAGCAGTTGATGTAGTGAGTAGCGTGGAAGTAGCAGCTCAGGACGGCTGGAAAGAATGAAGTGCCAGCACCCCCTAACCAAGTAAGACAGCAAGACCACGCTCTAGAGACCAGTTCCAGCTGTCGAGTCTGGGCGAGCTGGAGCTCAACCGCGGCGGCACTAGGTGCGTTCCTATTAATGAAGTAATTAATCACGTAAGTTCCTATTAATGAAGTAGTTTAAACTGCAGCTAATCGCGTCGAACCTTTAGTACAAACATGTTAGCCCTGCGAAGGGCGGTGCCTTCGGACGCCGTGGCCGTGATCTCTTCGTCAGCTCTCGTAGGTCGCTGCTTGGTGAGCAGAGGTGGGACAAGGTCCGAAAGAGTAGCGCACCCGTTGTCGGGCGTTTGCTTTGCTCGCACGTTACCGTCACAATGAGCAAGTAGGGCGGTAATGCTGGCACGAGCCCAAGTAGCCCCAGTGTGCCAGGCCTCAATCAACCGATTTCTTAGTTCTGACTGCCGTCAGCAGCACCGACTGACGGAAGCAGTGATGAGGGAGGTCGCTGTGCCGGTGCACCAATTTACTGCAGCTTTCCCGATAAGCTGACCCTAAGCTCGTAAGGGAAACCATAGAGAAACCGATTATCCCGGTGGTGTCGTGGCATTCAGTAGCTGAATGACGTCCATTAGTGCAGTCCCGGCGGCTGGTGGATTAGGGGGGGTGGTGGTGGTGGTGGTGGTGATGGTGAAAGCAGAGCGGTGCGCCAGGGGCTACCGGCGGCCGGCCACAGTTAGAGGCTGCCCGAGCCGTTCCGTGGAAAACAGTCGAGCGGTGCAATGGTCTACCCAGGAGAGGCTGCGGAGGTAGAGGATGAGGGCGAAGGGTGGGAGGATGGAAGGGGTAGGAGGAAAAAAGGGGTAGGAGGGTAGAAAGGGGTAGGAGGAAGGAAGGAGGAGCGGAGGCAAGGCACGAATATGACAGCTCAAGGTCAACTCGAGCAGGTCTGACTGTGACTGCTTGTGAAGCAGCCACAGTCAGCCATTCTGGGCACTCACGTGGCATCTGCCATGCCTGCCGTAGCAGTATGCCGTGAGGCAGGAAGCTGTCGATCGGTTTCGATTTTGTGCCACCCCGCGTCTGCTTTTGCATGTCGGCAGGGAGCAGTTGCCCTACGGCCTCTGAGAATGGGTGCACCATCGGTTACGTGGTGCCCCCCCTGCTCTTTCACGCCCAGTGGCCTCGCACCTCCACCGTGCACCGGCTGCAAGTGCTTTCGATGATACTTACAGGCGTGCAGCCAGCCTCCGACAATCAGGTGAGTGCCCAACCGCCCGAAGCTGTGTGCGAGGTGGCAGCGCTGTGCCGTCGTGATGCCCTGACTGCCGTCCACTGAACGACATCGCTCGTGATGACCGGGCCGCTTTGAGGCAACCGCGCACTCAAGAGCAAGGGGCGGTGGTTTGCCGACGGTCTGTCGAGGCCCAGCATGAAATCGACCACCTGCCTCCCGCGACCATCGACCACCTGCCTCCTGCTGCCGCTGCTCGGAGGGCACTGCTGCCACCGCCGCTACCGCAGGCCGTGCCGCTGTCGCCGCTTCTTTTCTCGAAGCGATTTTTCTGCACCCACGAGCCTCCGTATCTGAGAGCTCTCAAACACGGAGGCTTGTAGCTCGAATGCCTTCCTGTTTCATCGAGCACAGCATTGCCGCCCCGTAGGTCGCGTCGCAGGCAGCTGCTGCTTCGGGCTCACAGCAGCAGCTGGCCAACGGTAACACTGTTGCCAACGGACGCTCAGGTGAGCGCAGCCGCGAGCAGCAGTTGCCTCGTGCGCAAGGCTCGCCGTGCTCACCTGCGTGCGTGAGCTTGATAGCATTCGCAGTCGGAGCACCGACCGGGCTTGGCCGTCTGCTCTGTTGCTGCTGGGAGTGAGCCGGCGCTCTCTGACCTTGCTATGCAACGCTCGATTCACTCGCACTGAGCTCGTTTTGGTGGTGCAGATCCGAGCAGGACTGCTGTGCAGCTTCGACCGGGCAACCCCACTCCGGTGCACGCGACAGCAAGTGGCAGTCACGGCCATCACTTGCCATCGCATCATCATGGCGGTGCGGCGGCAGCGCAAGCACCGGTAGTAGCTGCTAAGCCCGGCTCGCTTTCCGAGGGCAATCAGCCGTCAGCAGGTGAGAATGCTTGAAGGCTCTCTCACCGTCGTCTTCTCTCGCGTGCATCTCCAGCTTCTTTCTGTGGGGCAGCATAGCCAAGGCATTCGTGGTCATCGGTGGGTGCAACGCCAGCTCAATGGAAGTAGAAGCAGCCCGGGCAAAGGGGACGCGCAGCACAAAGGCACGCGTCCGTCAGGCTCTCACGGGATGCTCGGCAGCACCGCTTTCCTCCCAACCTGTCATCCGGGCAAACGGACAGACGCAGCGCTTGGCAGCGAGCAGGATCACTGCTTCCAAAACGAGCACTGATGAGCCCATCTCCAGATCTGCGCCACATTTACCTGTAGCCCGCACATGACCGCCGAGTGGAACCCCGGAACGGATGGATGGAACATGCACAGAGAACAGGGCTGGAAGCAGAGTAAAAACCGAGTGCTGCTGTGTATCTGGCCAGCCGCATTCTTCTTGAATTACCACCAGGAAGAGGAAGTCGGATTAAAAACGCTTACTATGGAAATCTAGCTAGTCTTAGTGATCCGTATGTTTTCACCCCTATTCTTGATTTCAAATCTAGCTACTCATGTAGATCTATCCTGTTTGGTGAAAAGCTCTACTCATGTAGATCTATCTTGTTTGGTGCAAAGCTAATCCTTAGGTTTGCCAACAGAATGTATTCACGTGACCACATCAGTCTCCGTGTCTGTCTCTGTGTCTCCCTTTTGCTTACTCTCTCTCGTCTCACTGTCTCTGACTCCATCTCTCTCTCTCTCTCTCTCTCTCTCTCTCTCTCTCTCTCTCTCTCTCTCACTGTCTCTCTCTCTCTCTCTCTCTCTCTCTCTCTCTCTCTCTCTCTCTCTCTCTCTCTCTCTCTCTCTCTCTCTCTCTCTGACTCCACCTCTCTCTCTCTCTCTCTCTCTGACTCCACCTCTCTCTCTCTCTCTCTCTCTTTCCGGCTCTGTCTCTGTCTCTCTCTCACTGATTCTCTCTTCTCTCCTTTCTCATCTGAACCCATTTTCTTCTGTTTCCCTCCCATTTCTTCTATCTCTCCTCCCTCTCTCCCCATCTTTTCCTTTCTATTTCGTTGTATCTATCTCTCTGATTATCTATCACTGCCTCTCTGCCCCTGCCTGTCTTTGTCTCCTCGTCTCGGATTATCTCTGTCTCTACCCATCTCTCTCTTCTATCTGTCTCTCCAAATATGTCTGCATGTCTACACGTGGGATGTATATACATGCGCACACACACACACGCGCGCGCACACACACACACACACACACATTTGTGTGTGTGTGTTAACAAAAGCTGAAAATAGGATAAGAAATAGAATAATAGCAGATAACAATAATGGAATAAAAGAGAATAGTGAAAATTTTAAGGATCAATCACGAATGGTATGGTCGAGATCGATTTTCCCATTTCTCGGATTAATTTGGTCCTGTGATGTATAGGTTCTTGAACTCCACTGACAGCCCTTCAGCCTTGGCAAAGGACTGGATAGCAAGGAAAGGGATAGCCAGGAGCAAGGATAGCCCAGGCACCAGGGACCGACCTAAGGCGATGTGTCGGGCGACCAAACCACCCGAGTAGCCCCTTTGCTTTTCTTTGATTGACTGCCTCTTGAAAAGTCATGGCTTTGGTCCCTGCTTAACATAATCCTGTGTATGCCTTTGATTGCCCCTTGGACTAACAACATAGCCGGCCCCGATTGCAGAGAAATTGATCAGTCTGTAGCAGCAGTGCACATGAGGTACAGCTGGGGGGGGGGGCAAAGCTTGGGTTGACTTTCCCACAGTGATAGTATGTGCTGGTACATCTGAGGCATGCACACTACGAACCTTTTACGATGCCTGCACGATGCTGTGAGCAGCTGCAGCAAAGTTGGCAGAGATGAGCAGACAGCATCTCTCCTGCATTTTTGCTCTGCGATTTGCAGGATCACTTGCAAGCAGCAGCCAAGCTGAGATCGTCGAGCTGGCAGCTGCAGATAGTAACTTCGTCAGCACGAAGAGTCTCATATATGACGTTGCGATGAAGCCTCGCCACGAGCCTGTTCATGTTCCGGCGTATTTGACGAAAAGCGGCAAGCCAAATGCATTACCCAATAGCCTCGTAAGTTCTTCGAAATGTCCCGTGTTATTCATTGGAATCGTGCAGTTCTGGAGAGGATCAATTGGGTAGGTGCTTATAGGACACCCTGTCTTTCGGCAGCTGAGGCCAGCCGGTCAATTCAAAAGATTACAAGAGATTGCAAGGCGTGCATCTGTTCTTTGCTAGTTGGGCTGATGAGCTGTGCCCGTTAGTCTAGCATGGTCGTCACTACACTATCCCATGCTTTAAGGGAGGAGGAATCTGCTCCGAATTTGAGCATTGCCCGGTTCTTGTAAGCATTAGTATTTTCATGCTAGTGCATTTGTATTTACCAAGTTTTGATTTTCAGTTATTCTGAGTTTTGATGCGTGCACACACATCGGGGCTCGCCATAAGTGAAACCTGCTCATCCGGAATCTCTTGCGAGCTAAATCCACGAGGGAGCCACAACGGCCGCCTGCGTGCCACTGCGGCACTGGCTTCCCGTAGGCGGCAGCCCTGGCTTCGCCGCCCAGCGAGCGAGCAGCCACCAGCCACCAGAGGCCGCTCCGCACGGATCGCTGTAGTTTGCGCAAGTGGAGGAGGAGCACAGACGCCACGTGAAAACCAGCTCGATGGCCTCTCCGATGCTGCCTGCCGGCGGCGGCAGCGGCGGTCAAGGCGGCAGCAGGCTGAGGCAGGCCCGAGGGTTCGAGCTGCTTCCGGAAACCGTGGATTTTGGCACAGTCAAGGAGGGCTGTACGTACGGCTGCACGGTCATCCTACGAAACGTCGGTGTCGACACGTGCCGTTACAAGCTATGTCAGCCTCCTCCTTCGACTGGCCTTCGAGTTATCTACACGCCCGGGCCAGTAAGCGCCACGTCGCTCGGACGCCAGTGACCGTCTCTGCACTGCAGCTTGTGTGCGAATGCAGGTTGCTTTCGGAACTAGGAAGCAAACGGGTTACTTAAAAAGAGGGCTTTAAAGATTAAGGGGTGACTCGCATCCATTGGTAATAAGGTGCTTGCCTTACAAGGAGCTGCAGACACGTTCGGCTTCTAACGCCAACAATCTCAGTGGGCTGGCTGGCAATAGATCGAAGCGATTTCAGTAGCGCAATGCAAAGTGGTCAGGCAGACATACAGACAGGCATACAAAGAGATGTGCCAGGGTCATAGCCCAGGAGCTAGGCACTCGCACTTCCTGACCCTACAGGTCGTGGGTTCTAGTCCTGCTGCAAGCAATCCTTAATTGCCCGCTACAAGCAATTCTGATAGCCATTAAGGCTCTTCTGCAGCTGCAGATGAGGCAATTAAATCAGCTAACCTCTACTTTACGTGCAGATAGGTACAAAAATGCAAGGATGTACAGGAGATACTAACTAATGGCAGATATACATGCATATGTGTGTGCTATACAGGTTCTCTGGCAAATGGATAAAGCAAACTGAGCAGCCAAACAGGAATGATCGGTCGGTGGAGGGAAGCATGCCGTTTTCCAGCAGACATTGATAGTTTGAAGATACTGATGGCTACGTAGCATCCCAAGTCCACCTGCTTGAGTCAAGACCGAGAGCAAGATCAATTTCACATTGAGTGGGAACGGTCCCAGAAACTTAGCTAACTTCTAGCAGGCACCGGTACAGGTATGTATACCAGGCAAACTGGACAGAACAATGGGTAAGATCGATTGCCGAAGGGAAACAGCTGATAACTGAATCGTGCCATCTTAGTTTCACTTCCGAATGCATTCATTGTGCAGCAATAGAGGCCACTTGCAGCTGATGCACGTTGTTCTAGTGCCACTTTCGCGGTATTTCAATTAGTTATTCATTTCAGGCAATAGGTATTGTGCATTTTGCCGTCAGTGCTTGGCTATTATACTCAAGGTTAGCTGTGAGAAGACAGCATTACTATTACCCATAGATAAATATATATAAATATAATGTATTTGTATAGCACCCCAAGAGAACTTAATCTCTATTCAGGTGCTTCGCATATGCCTCGGGGCTCGAGCCCATGACCTCAGCCAGACCTTAGTTGGGGCGAGCACTTTAACCGCTGGGCCAAACCAGCTCAGCGATCCAAGCAGTACTACGAAATTTTGGCTTCTGCTTCAATTAAAGCTCACACACTGTCTTTTTTAGCATAAAGTTTAAGGGCCTGAATCTGCCGTGCTTGCAGGGTTTGCGTCTTGCTGCAGGTTGCTGCAGGCATGAAAGCAGACCTTCACCTGGAGCTGTATGCTATAGCTGTCGGAGTCGAGGGAGGTCATGGCATGGGCAAGATTGCACACGATCTGGAGCTTGTCACAGAGACCGACGTGATGTATCTGCCGATCAGAGCAGTGGTGCTCACTCGCGAGGAGTTTGAGTTGCAGGCCAGGTCTCCACAAGGCATTGCCAAAGACCAGAGGTCAGCCGGTGTGCGATACATCACCGACCGTCCTCCTAATGAGCTTGGCATTGTCAGGCCAAGAAAAGACCTCAAGCTGGCAGGTTCGCCCTCACTGGCTTGTGTCCTGATTGCTTGTTCGAACTAAGTGCTGCTCATGGAAATGTTGCTAATGATTATCATAATGTTGACTATTCTTCTATTATTGATCCAGAAAATGGTTTTTTGTTCATGTGATTGTAATTCTGTATTTGCAGATAATGGAAGCAATGCCATTTTGAGCTTCGCAAGTTGAATGCCAGAATGGAGACAAAAGGCTAGGATATCTGCCTGAGCATCTTCGTTGGGATTAACGGCTTTTCTTCCGGTCCTACTATTACGAACTGAATCAGCAACGAATAAATTTTTATATGATTGCTTGTGATACATAAGTGCCTTTATGTTTACCAACATAGCCAGGCTTTCTTGTCTTCGATTGGCAGCAATGTCACCTTGCTTCTCTTTGAACCACAAACGCACTTTCCGGAATCAGTGTTTTGTAAATTTGATAGAGATGTCGCAAGAATAAAGTGCAGAAATTATACTTACACTTCATATGTATGCATCAATAAATAAGAAGCCCGGTTTACACATTGATTCGTGTTCGAGTTGTTGACTAGTTGTGACCTTTGACCTATAGCTTTAACTCAGTCCTCTTAGAGCAATCGACGTTTTTTTATAATAAAACTTTTTCAGAAACCTTAATCTTAGGAATGGAGCGTTTTTAAGCTCTCTCGCTCGTGAGAGATACAATTCTAGAAAATGCATTGGAATTAGTTACTAGTAGGTAAGTCAAGAAAACAGCAATTTGCCGCATACAAAAAGAATCGAAAGAATGCTAGCTGATAGCCTTGATAGCAATATTTTCTTAGTGACTTTGGAAGTCGTTTTTGAACTCCTTGAAAATATCTATGACTAAATGTGCATACCTGTCTGTGTACTGTATACACAGTACAGTAAATACGGGATGTATTTCTTATGTACACATACCCGTATCTGCCTATGTACCTTGTGAGTACAGGTATGTACAAAAACGGCATTTGCAAAGGTATATACTGTACAATTATGATCTTCAAATGTATGTCATTGCATACTTAGTACTTCTAAAGTGCACATATGTTAGTAATCGCCACGAAGTTTGCTAAAAAGCGAGAAGTTGCACTGCACTCTGATGACTTTGGAGATTGTTTTGGCTTCTCTGAGTTTATCGCAGTTTGGGAATAATTATTCATCAAAGCAGCGCCACACCTTTACTATAGATAATAACAAAGAGGAATGAGTCTCTCTGTTTGGCTACATGTTTCTGCTGTAGCAGGAAGCGGCAGGCGAAAGTTTGATGCGTATCTGTGCGGCCACAGGCCACACTTGGTTGGAAGCGATGCAAGGCAGCAGAAACCCATGCCAAACCCTCCCAAATTCGTTATACGAAAAAAGAGCTGAATTATCTGGTACTGATGCTGACATTCCCGTAACCTTAAAGTGGAGCAATTCGTGGGCTAAAGCGAAGATTCAAAGGATTTTAGGGTGTGCCAATAGGACACGGTGACTTGCAAAGCCCGGAAGACTATCATAACAAGGCTTTTCTTACGGACCACGAACCGGAACCAAATCGCAGGTAAAATTTCAGCTTCAAGTCATCTGGTGCCTGGCATACCCACAACAATGCGATATGAAGCAAACCTGTACAAACTTGCAAGTCTTACAAATGCAAATAAGGGATATTATGAGGGTCAGCAATCTGGGGTTCCATGCGGATGCGTAGCTTTGTGTAAGAGTTTCAAACAGCTCCTTAAGACGCCTTGTGTCTGAAAGCTATACACTCTTTGTTCCTACACGAATAATCTTATACGTATTGGGCTAAGTCGCAGCCTAAACCTTGGCATAGAAAACGAATGTTTCAAACTGCTACTGTTTCGGAAGGAAAAAAGCCTTGGTACAAAGGCGAAATGGTCATCATCTTACGTAGTGTTGCAGGCGCGACAGCGACAGTTGAGCAATAGTACGGCAAGCTGTTAACCCTGTGCTACTGGATGCCCACAACATATGCATTAACTGGTGTCTTACGGCACTTTTTTCTTAGTTAATACCATTACCACGAGGTGTACAATCAGTCAATTCATATTGGTCTACGACTTAAACTATGATTGATCACAAGTTGGTGAGCCGTGATGGCACACTGGGTAAGGCGGTTGCTTTCACGACCTCGGCCCCGAGGTCGTGGGTTCGATTCCTGCCGTGGGCGATTCTTTATCGCCACTGCAAGCGGTGGTGATAGCCGTAAAGGCTCTTCTGTCGCTATAAAAAAATGAGGCTGTTTAATCAGCTAGGATTTATTTAAGTCCTCCCACGATGCTCCCATGTGCATGCTCTG
Organism: Cristatella mucedo; assembly: GCA_009760855.2. Lineage (NCBI taxonomy): Eukaryota > Metazoa > Bryozoa > Phylactolaemata > Cristatellidae > Cristatella > Cristatella mucedo. The sequence continues at coordinate 3,898,477 of WPIO01000001.1, read as the reverse complement.
TCAAAGCTCCGATGGCGTTTTACCGAAGGGTGGGGGATGAAATCCTTGAAATCCGACTCGAGTTTCACGTCCTGCACCTGGAGCACCAGCCACTTTGATTCTCCAAGACACCACGCTGCAACCGTCAAAAAGAGTGGTTTTCGCAGCAGTGGCTTCGCGGCGAGCCAAGGACGACTTTCTGTATACGCTGTTGCTACGACGGCTTCGCGGCGAGCCAAAGAAGCAAGCTCGCTACGAGCAGCCAGATCGAGCAAGAGGGACACCCTATTGACTTACGATGTTATATCTATGGGAGGAAAAGTTTTCGTTGCCTATCGGAATTGGAGTGGGAAGCAATCCTATTTTGCGTTTAAAATACCTGCACTAATGCTCTGTGCTTGTAGCTGTAGCGTTGCACCAACCCGCAAGGATCTACTGTAAGCATTTTCGCTGTATAAGCGAGCGTATTGCCATTGATTTTTACTTAAGTGAAAATGTGCGTTCGTAGTACACGTTGGTGTCTATGTGTGCTCGATGGTGCGTTGGCGTGTGAGTGCATTTACATTCGTGCACGAAAGTAGGAGCGTTTAACACTGATCCACTCCGTGCCTGGGCTGACATAAACCAGTAGCAACTATTGCTCGGTCCCAGATGAACAGATCCCCAGCACCCTCGAATTGCAATTCGATTCGATCCAACATTTTATTGCGAACGATTTTGTGTTACTGGCATCAAAAGAAAGTAGACCTTTACTCAGGGAGGCGGTACAAACTTTTGCTCCCAACTTTGACTTTGACGTCCAGTTTGAGATTTCGGTAGCTAGGGACAAGTCTCATGTTTCCGGACTGTTCTCCCTGTAGACGACATCGAACAGGATCATCGAACTGTTGCTTTTGCCGTGATCCAAGGATTGCATCGTCCGAACTTGCATACTAATTAGCGGATCTAAATTTACAAGTATCTTAGTCAAGAGAAAGATCGCGGCCAGTACGATTGACGCCGGTTAGGGTTGGCGATGAGAGAGGTGGGCATAAGAAAGACAGAATATAATGATGAGGCCGTTGGAAGCGGCCACACTGACCAAAGGGAGCAAAGGACTGACAAGATCTAGGATGATGAATTCTAGGCGGTTGCAATGTAGGTCACTGAAAAAACCAACCTGTTTGTCCCAATACAATCACATAAAAAGTTTCTTGGAGTGCCAAGTAATAAAATGAAAGTCAATGTTTCATACTCTCTCAGTATCTACTATTACAACAGCTTCAGAAATTTGAAACGCCAGTTTGAGTAATCATTGTCTTGGCAGCTTCTTTGATGTTCAGTCCAGAAAATAGTTGTAATTACTTTATGTCTCGAGGAGCAGGCGAGAGATTTAACCCCGACAATAGTCACAGTCTCTCTCTATTTCTGTGGGTATAGTTCAACCTATTATTGTAATACTAATTAATAAAATGACGCATTAGTTCCGCTCAGATTTCCCTGTGACTCTATGAACTTGTTCTCTTAGCCCCGGTCTGCTTTGCTTGCTTCCATGTACACGATTCAGTGCAAGTTACTACCCAGTGGGTCTACTACTGGGGGCAGGAGGGGGCGAGTCTCCTCTTGCGTGCTTTAGTAAGCTAGCCTAAGCAGGATATTTGTTTGCTTTTGCAAGTTTCTCTAAGCACGATATCTTCCTTGTCATTAACTCTCTCCTATTCCTTATCGTGTGGTCAGCTAATCGTCAGAGAGCCTAGATATAGATTTGGTTCTCTCAGGGCGCTATACCAACGACTAATTATCTTAAATATTGTTATTGGGTCTTTGATTTTCATATGCAGATAAAGTAACCTCAGTTGCGATATACTTAATTTTTAAGTCCACTTTCGCATACAGTCGTGTGTATTTGTGCGTGCGTAAGCGAGAGTATTTGTGTCTACACTCATGTGGGAATGTGCGTGCCTGTGTGTGTGTGTGCCTGTGTGTGTGTGTGTGTGTGTGTGTGTGTGTGAGTACTTGGACACACATTAAAATATACATAGGTATTGACATATACATGTACGCATATGCATTTGAATTAAATACATATTCATACGCATACTAATAAATGTATATGCATATATAACTGTACATCCCTGTACATGCACAAGGAAGGAGTGCCGTATATAGCGTATATACAATACATTCGCGTAGACCATTGATATAAACATTACTGAGCCACAGGAGGTTTATTGCTTAAGACGCTATGACATGCATGGCTCATTAGGTACACACTTCATATACGGTGCTTTAGTTCTCGGCCGTTTTCAATAGGCCTCTATCATGATAACAACTACTAAAAAAAAATCCCGGATAACAGCAGAATGCTTCTTAAGAGTGCCGATGTTCCCTGTGGCATTGTGCAGCATTTAATTGGCGTACTCTAGAATGAGCTGGATTTGGAGAGGGTGATATGCTGTTCCCGTTAGCTTCCTCTCACCGGAAGTATGGGCTCTATCCGAGCAGTCGAGCTCTTTTTGTCTGTGCGAAGATACCCTCGCGAGAAAGGTAAAATTCGGCCGCACCGGTCAGGTCTGGCCGCTGCGGACCGTCGGCTAGTAATAATAATAATAATAATAATAATAATAATGCACTTGATAAAGTGCCCTCAGAGAACTTAATCTCTTTCTGAGGCGCTTTACATTTGCTGCAAAGGGAAATGCAATTGAATTGTAAGTAAAATCATGCTTGAAAAACAAACAAAATGAATAATATGGTTAGGGGTGACATGCACAGGGTCAGCATGCAAATGTGGTTAGTGGCAGCATGCACAGTGTCAGCACGCATAAGCACATCAAGGACGAATCACAGGGACCCACTAAATGCTGTCCTAAATAGGTGTGTTTTTAAGTTCCTTTTAAATGTGGTCAGGTCAGGAGATGTTCTGACCCAGGTCGGGAGGGAGTTCCAGGCTTTGGGAGCATACGAACTAAATGCACGGTCTCCAAAGGATTTAAGGTTTGTACGAGGTATTTCTAGACTGTTGGATTCCGAAAAGCGGGTGGTACGATGCTTTGCCTGATGGGGTAGTATATCTGACAGATAGGCTGGAGCCATAGAATGAAGGGACCTAAAAGTGAGCGATAAAACCTTGAAGTCAATCCGTTACTTGACTGGTAGCCAGTGCAGGTCGGCGAGAAGTGGAGTAATGTGGCAACTGTGACGCTCACGACAGACAAGTCTAGCTGCGGAGTTTTGCACCAGCTGCAATCGCCTGATCGCACATGCTGGTAGGCCAGTAAGCAGTGAGTTGCAGAAGTCGAGACGGGATGTCACGAATGCATGGACCAACTTGGACGTGGTATCTTTAGATAAACGAGCCCGAATTTTAGCAATGTTATGAAGCTGAAAATAGGCGGATTTGACTGTGGAGCTGATATGGTCGTCTAACGAGAGGTCGCTTAGTATGTAGTGATGCGTACCTTTCAATGTCTCTCCTGCGACCTGAAGTCCGTCACGCAGAGCCCGCCAGGGCGAGGCTATTCCAGCTCTTCGGCCTGAATGAATTTAGCGGCCGGAAAATCTCTTGCATCTGTCTGCATTCACGCGCAAGCCGACTGCGATAGGGAATCGAGCCGATTGGGCGCCGCAAACCTGGTTTGGCCCAGGGGTAACGCGCATACCTGTTAAGGATCGACATCGTGGGCTCGAACTCTGCGGAGCATGCAAAGCACCATTTGGCTGCAGTAAAAACTCGAACGCCAGTACAGCGAACGCTCGGGAAAGCATGCCCAACCGTGAAATCCACCGGATGCCTGCAGCGCACGCTGACTACTTCATTTGGCTGCGTGACTAAGGCGGATTAAGGCAGCTCAGTTCGCGGCCCGACATTTACCGCCAATCGAAGCAATGTCGCCGGCGCGAGCGCGTTACTTAACTACGAGCAGCTCACTGCCTGTTTACTCGCTTCGCTGAGTCATAGTAGTTCCATCACCGAAGACAACGCTTTGCCATTTTGCCGCTTGGCGGAAGTGCGCCAACTGGTCACGTGAAGCAAGTGCACCGTCAGGTGACGTGACGGACTTTCTGGCTTTAATAAGTAGAGGTAGTTCTTTGCCACGAACGCAGCGCTCGTAGTGGCATTAGTTCTTACCGAGGCGAGCTACTGCATATACCGGTAACCGGCTGGCACCTCGACGTACGTCCAGTGAGATGTGAACGCTGCCTTGCTACGCGCAGGTACGCCGACGATAGTAGAGCGCGGCAAAAATAGAGATCGTCCGTAACTTGAAGTAAAAAGTCCACACGCGAAGCGTAGGGCAATGCATTTCATAGCCGCCGAGAGCCACGAGTGTTTAGCGCCAGCCGTTGCATGCGTACAACTCACTGGCTCGAAGCCCAAACAAAGCAGGTCTGACCAATGAGTACGCCGAAAAAATCTGGCTCAGAGTAATTTTAATTCAGAACCTGCTAGGAAGGTATAGGGCATTCGTAATCTGGCTGCTAGAGCATTGCAGTACCAGCTGAGCTGCTGCACGTGCTTCAGCCTCCTTTTGGGCTCAGATCCTTTCTAGAAAAAAGTTACCCGCTCCATTAAGAGACCGCTGGCTTCAGAAGCTTTTGCTCAGCTGGCTCTCGATTGTCGAGCTAACTGTCACAGTTCTTACACAACGACGTCGCCTCTCCAGCTGCCGACTTTGGCACGTGCCCTTTTCCAGCCGTTTTTCGCTGCCACTTCCATTCAAGTCACTTCATTGACTGTCCTTCTGACTAGCTACGCTGCTACGCTGCTCACTTTCTATCCGTTACGTGCAATGACGTCTTCTGAATATCGTAAGTGCATAAAAAGCCGCACAAGCTTAGAGCGAGCACGAAAGAAATTCAGCGTGAAACCAGCGAAACACCCGCTCGGAGTTTCGCTAGAGAAGGAGATAAAGGGTGCGTACATGCACGCATCTTTGTAGATGACAGACAATTAATGGTATCGGCGTTTGGTTTTTGGTTTCTGTTGGAGTTTCTCGTTTCGAGTCTTCGCTGGCGCCCCCGTTGATGGGGGGCGACTTCTGGCGAGCGAGCCGATGAGGGCGGGGTCGGCGGCTGGAGCGGCGCGAACTGCAGCGCTCCTCCGTTGCTCTGTGGCGGCTTGCTGCCTCCGTGTCGCAGCGTCACCGCGGCGGTGCCTCCGCGGCGACGCTGCGGTACCTCCGCGGCAGGCACAGCTACGGTGCCTCCGCGGCGACGCTTCGCCGCGGTACCTCCGTGGCGCAGCAGTGGTGCCTCAGCGGCGCAGCGTCGCCGCACTGCTCCCCCGCACAACCCGCTGGCAACCGTCCAGCCCTCGAGCGGGCCGAGTCTTGCATGAGCCCAGCGCTTGCGAACGACGACGACTCGCCTTTCGTTCGAGAACGCCCCCTGGCCGAGTCAGTGCGATGCGCGGCGCTACCCTACCGCGGTGACTGGAAAGTGCGCCTCGAGCCTCGCTCTGGTCGTTCGGGTGCAGGGTAGCTTTCAGCTTTCAGACCTTGTTTTTGGTTAGGCCCAACCCGTCGTCTGATCTTATCGACATTTCTTTGTATCCATATCCATTCCGCACTAGGCTGACATACGTAGTCAAAAGCTGGCCAAGTGCTAAATCATTTCGAGCCCGGCAGTTTTTGAATCTATTAGCGATTCTTGAATTGTTAATCGTCTGGAATCAGACGTCATTATTCAGGGTTTAGACTGCAGGAAGTCCGTGCGATGTAATGGGCAGTCAGTTGTACTTTAGACTTCACAAACGAGTGAGTTCTACCGATGCTGGCACAGTACATACGCCCTCGGTGGCTTCGGAATGAACCGATCTACGTTAAAGATATGGACTCCAAGGTCCGGGCGTCCTCGATTGCTGTCGCGCTATCAGCTACTGTCGCCGTGCACGAAAGCGTCGATGCAGTGCCTGCGACTCTTCAGCAGCGCTTCGAGGCCCTAGCTCCACCAGAATCCGTCATGCATCTGCGAGAACCGGCATCGCTTACGTTCGGGTCGTTGTGGCGAACGATTTTAGTTAAGTAGTTGCTGCAACTCGTTAATAATAATAATGGCACACTTGGTAAAGCCCCCTCAGAGAATTCAATCTCTTCCTAGGCGCTTTACATTTGCTGCAAAGGGAAACGCGATTGAATGGTGAGTAATATCATGCTTGATAAACATCATAATAACATGGTTAGGGGTGGCATGCATAGGGTCAGCATGCAAGTGTGGTTAGTGGCAGCATGTACAGTGTCAGTACGCATAAGCACACGAAGGACGAATAGCAGAGACCCACTATATGCTGTCTTAAATAGTTGCGTTTTAAAGTTCTTTTTAAATGTGTCAAGTCAGGGGATGTTCTGACGCAAGTCGGGAGGGAGTTCCAGGCTATGGGAGCATACGAACTAAATACACGGTCTCCAAAGGATTTGAGGTTTGTACAAGGTATTGGTAAACTGCTAAATTTCGAGAAGCGGGTGGTACGATGCTTGGCCTGTTGTGTGAGTAGATCTGAGAGATAGGCTGGAGCCAAAGAATGAAGGGACCTAAAAGTGAGCGACAAAACCTTGATGTCGATCCGTTGCTCGACAGGTAGCCAGTGCAGATCGGCGAGGGGTGGTGTGATGAGGCAACTGCGATGCTCACGACAGACAAGCCTAGCTGCAGAGTTTTGCTCCAGCTGTACGCGCCTGATTGCACATGCCGGTCGGCCAGCAAGCAGTGAGTTACAGAAGTCAAGACAAGATGTCGCAAATGCATGGACTAACTTAGATGTGGTATCCTTATCTAAACAAGCCCGAATTTCAGCAATATAAAGATACTTGATAAAGCGCCCTCAGAGAACTCAATCTCTTTAAATAGGCACTTCACATTTGCTGCACAGCAAGCACGAGCGAGTCGGTATTGGTAGCATGCTCAATAAACAACAAGAATAGCATGTTTAGGGGTGACATGCACAGGGTCAGCACGAAAGTTTGGTTAGTGGCAGCATGCACGGTGTCAGCACACATAAACCCATCAAGGACGAATCACAGGGACCCGCTAAATGCTGTGGTAAGTTGATGCGTTTTTAGTTTCTTTTTAAATGTGGACAAGTCAGGAGATGTCGTGACGCAAGTCAGGAGTTCGTTCCAGGCTTTGAGAGCATTACTGCCTCTCTCTCCTTCTCTCTATTTCTCCCTGTCTCTGCCTTTCTCTCTCTCTCGAAAACGCGAAAGAAAGCACTTCTCTGTGCGTTGTACATCGGCCACCGAGTTGCTCTGGTGGCCGAGAGATTGCCGTCGCCGAAGAACCGATCGGTACGAATCGAGCTAATCCAGGATGGCCGACTGCAACGGTTGCAAACGCTGAACTCTTGTGAGAAGGGTGGCTCGCGATGCCGTCTGACGTAAACGAGACTGAGCCGTTCTCGCAATTGCCTGCCACCGTCGCCTCAATGTCTTGCATTTGTCCTCATTTGTCGCCGAATTGTCAATAGCGCCAGAACTCTCGATTTAGCCTCCCCGATTGGCGGTAGTTCAGCATTGAGATCGTCGTCAAGTGTTCTCTTATGTTCTCTTAGGGTGCTGTACAGATAGATTGTATCTATTTATTTAGCAGTCTAATTTATATAGCCGCAGAAGAGAGCATAACCGGCTGTCGCTACCGCTAGCAGTGGGCAATACAGAATTTATTATGCTGGACTCGAACCCACGACCCGGGTCGGGAACAGCGAGCACGTTACCCCTGGGCTAAGACTCCGCGGGGAAGCACGTCTCGGCATCGAATGACTCGATGGTGGGCAGAGCGAAGGCGCGAAGCACCCCGGCCTGCTCCTCGCAGCACTTGCCACATCCGTGCGAACCGTTCGTTCGGTGCTTACGAAACATTGACATCCACTTCAACGTTAACCTTAAAGTCGCATCGATCTCTCCGTCCGTTCGCAGGATCGGATGTTCCTTCGAGCCGCTAGATGACTGCAGGACAGACTGCGGGACGTGGCGACTGCAGACGAGGCCGCAGTGGCTCTCGATCCGGTGCAGGCCGGCCGGCCCGCTCCTCCCTTCCTGGGCGAGGGCGTTCGACGTCGCCGGCGGCGAAAGGTGCCGAGTGCAACTGTCGCCTGGACTGTCGCCCGTCCGCTGCCAAGCAAGAGCCGCCGCTGCCTCGCAGGCACGCGAGCGCACATTGAAATCGCACCAGCGGGCCCGCCTCGTTGGCAGGGCCCTCTGTCGGCCTCGCCCGCTTCCGCGAGCCGCATACGCGGCGAGCAAGCGCTGGCTAAGCCGCGACCCATTGGGGTCGCCGGTAGTAAAGAACGAGCTTGACGTTGAGCCGCTCGCGACAGGATGGCGATTCGCTGCGAGCCCTCGGGCCACGTGCCGCGAGGTGGGGCGGGCCATCGGCCGGCCGAGCCGCGGGCCGCCGTCGGTCGTGATGTTGGGGCGCCCTGACCGAACGCCCGCGCGGGCTCGCTCGCGAGAGGACGGCGTCTCGTTTCGTACCGCCCACCGTCGCTCATTTCAAGAGTATAAAAAAGGAATCCCGTCACGTTGCGATCTCACCGAGAGGAAGACGCAAGCGCAGCCAGCTCGGATCAGCGAACGGATATGGCGAGCGTTGGCGCCGCCTCGGTGACGACCGGTGGGTAGCGACCGCGTGATTCGGAACCAGCGTCGACAGGACTTTCTGGACCCCGGTGCTTTATCCCTGTCGCTGTAGACGCTATCGCCCGCTATCGCCATTCCGATATCGTCCGCAGCTCTCGTCGCTATTGTCGTACCGTCGTTCCGCCACCGTCGTTCCGTTCGTTCGCTAGTCGGCCGAGCTCTCGCGCCCCCCGGCCGAGCTCTCGAGCCCCCCGGCCGAGCTCTCAAGCCCCATCTCGGCCTGTGTGGCCGTTAGACCAGAGTGGGCTCCACTGACCGAGCCAGGCGTGCCCGCTCGGCGTCGTCACCACTTATCGGTCGGGTTCGGGTAGCGTCTGCAGTCAGCTCAACAGCGCCGAGTCGTTAGAGCGTGTTCGGAAGGGCTCGATCGTCTCGCTCATTCGCCGCATACGCTCCGATGCTCTCGAACGCTAGCGTCACCATTCCTTTCGCTCGGCGACCGGCCGCTCAGTTCTACAGGTGCTCGACAGATTACTCTGCAAAAGAGATGCTCGCGCCGCCTGCTCTTCTTTCTTCTTTCCTGCTCCATCTCGTTCTCAACTTAATATATACGCGTGAAACCGGTCTCTTTGACTCTCTCCCCTCTCTCTCGCTCTTTCTCTTGATCTCTCCATCTTTATCTCTATTAGCCATGAGCCGGTGCCAAGCGTCCGGTAATCCCGAGTAATCCTGGTAATTCCGAGAAGTTTGTTTTACTTTGCGGCATCAGCGCCCTGCCCTGCCGTGTAGCTGAGCGGGTCAGAGCTAGGCGAGCGCGAGCGTGCCACTGTGACCTCGCATTCACCTACCTCGCTGCCGACCCACATTGCATTTACTTGGGGTTGAGATATCGAACCGTTCATCAAATGAGCGCTCCAACGACTAAAAAGATGCTAATCCGCCCGCACTATCTCAAAAGCTCACGGCAATCCTCGTTTGCCCACAGGTGGCAAGGATCACGCTGGTGGCCTGTAGCCTCCGTGCGGGTCACCTGTTGCCAGCCCCCCCATACAGCGGTGGGTAGAGAAGTCGCCAGTTGATTTTGCAAAACCGAAGACGATTCGAGTTTCGCCACTTTAATCGCAAAGAGCTCGCCGATGTTCCGTACTAAACTCATCGCTTCAACACGAACTGTGCTTGGGGATGTGAGCGCTGCTTAGTTCCAGTTGTGTGGGCGGAGCGGGCGGGCTTCGCTTCTCCCGGGTCCCGCCCTTTAGTCCGTCGGCTCGTAGCCATGGAGGGAGGCGGCGGGTGAGTTGGGGGCGTTACGCAATCCAGGTAACGACCCCGAGGTCACTGAGCCGAGCGAGTCCGTCCGATCGAGCCGCCGTCCGCACCGTGCGCTCAGCACGAGGCCGGCGAACGTCGTGCAGCTCGCTCGGCGGTAGGCGATCGCTCGGAACTACCTCGGCGAGCTTCCGTCCAAACGCCGGCACTATGCCGCTGCGAGACCACCGTTTCTGACGAACGCCGTTCACGTGTTACTTGTCACCATTGCGTAGACACCATTGCCGTTCATTTTAATTTCGCAGGCGTCGTCGTCTTCCTTATCGGCCTAGGAACCTCAGCCGGAGCTCCGCAGAAGTTTCCGGCAAGTGAGTCGCGTCGCACCCGAATGGCTAGCGGCGCTGCGTGCTCGGAAGCGGGGGGGGGGGGGGGGGCGCGGGATTCGGATTCGGCCTGCGAGCGGCCTGCGAGCGCAGCGGCGCGAACGTCAGAGAGAGGCCAAGCCGTGCAGACAACGTAGGTGACCGGAACCGGACGAGTCGACAGGGAATGCAGGACGATCGCTCCGTCGTTCCGCTGACCTGGCTCAGGCTGAAGCACCCATCTGCTTAGCTCGCTTTTCGATTTCACAACGAAAGCCAGCGACCAAAGAGCGAATCGGAGCTAGTTTTCCAAAAGCGTAACCGGGCACCTGCCTCCTAGCTACAAGCAGGCGGCCGTTCTAAGTGACTCAGTTCGGACTCCTTCTGGAGAATAAGGATATTGGGTCGTTGGCGGTGAGCCGTGATGGCTCACTAGGTAAGGCGGTTGCTTTTCACGACCTCGGCCTCCCCGAGCTTGTGGGGTCGAATCCTGCCCTGGGCGATCCTTTATGGCCGCTGCAGGTGATGATGACAGCTTTACGGCTCTTCTGTCGCTATACAAAAGAGGTTGTTTGATCAGCTTGTATTTTTTTTATTATTGGCGCAATTTGCGTATCTGGAAACACCGTCCGGGGTCGTCCAGAAGTAGGGACGTTAGAGCGGACTTCTAATCGCTCTGGCTGGTTAAATTGACCTCGAAGGCAATTTCCATCTAATGCCGGGTTTGTGAAGTGCTAGCAATTACTAGTTTGTTCTTGCTGTTGGGTTAGCGTACCGTATGGGGTTTTGAAAACGGAGCGAATGATAAACTTTGGTTACAACAAGCCCAATACAACGAACCCATTTTAGAGACTCTCTGAATATAAGTAGCGAGACGTTTTTATTGGTCCCAGCTGAGATCCGACTCTGCGTGGAATAATAACAATATAATAACTTAATTAGCCTTTCAACAAAACTAATCTCTTTCTAGAAAATTTACATATGTCGACAAGAATGCATTTCAATCGATTAGTCATAACATGCACGATTTCAAAACACAACGGCACACAAAGGGCAATTCATTTGGATGGAGCAAAGACTTTGAGGAGTAGGTAGTTTCACACTCATTTAAAAAAAATTTGTTTCATCAGGGGATGATATGATGTCAATCAGTTCTGAGTAGATAATCCGAGGCTTTGGGAGTATAACGACGAATTCACAGGGAATCCCTTTTTTCTGCAGAGCGCCTGCGGTTTGAGTGCTCAAAGATGCATGCCTACTCTTCGGGTATACATGGAGGAAGAATGGCAATTTCTGCTGTGCTGGTAGCCATGGACATAGGGAAAATGGCGCTCACTTTGCCCCACGGGTCTCAGTCCAGGAGGTATAGTGCTCGCTCTTAACGATCAAGGTCGAAGCTTTGAGTCCTGCAGCGAGCGATTCTTTTATAGCAAACTGGAAGCGGTGGTAATAAAGGCTCTTCGGCCGCTATGCAGATGAGGCTGTTAAATCGGCTAAGCCTTTTACTGTTGATCCCTTGGGTGGGTCAGCTTGGGAGGAGGCGTGCCAGGCAGCAAGTAAGCCCCTTCTGCTCCACCCCCTCGCGAACGTCGAATGTGGTCCAGGTTTAAGCTCATGCCTTTAATCCTGGTCGAGTCCTGCATAGGCCTTAACTGACTGCGCGCCTCCCGTGGGAGCACTCTTAGCGTTCGCATAAGTGAAGGCAGCTGAATTTAAGCAGATTGCCGATTTTCGTGCACTCGGCGCCGTCGGATTCGAGCATTCGAGCTGTTAATGGAGGCTCAATATTCACGCTCAAGCTTAGATCAAGCCTCACTTGCTCTCGTGTCTCCTAATGCCACGTCTGAGCAGTCGTAGTCTAAGTGAGTCACCTCCGCGCTGCTCTTCAGGTTGTACGAACGTGGCTTGGACGGATGGGCTTCCTTACAGTGCGGGCTTTGGAGGTCAAAACCTGCTCCGTCTGCATCTGCAGAGTGAAGGCGGAAAGTACACAGCACAGTCCTGCCAGTAAGTGAAGCTTGTCTATGAGATGTGAGCGAGCACCTGCTATGCAGCACGTGCTCGCTTTGCTGTGCAGCTGGATTTTTTTTTTATGGATTGCTTCGAGAGGCTCTGCCTGGCGCTGCATTCGATCGCAGATGTGGAGGTCACGCCTTGCTTTGTTTTTCATATGGAAACTGCTCCCAAGAAGATGCAGCTTCAAGTTAAGCTTTTGCTGACTTTTCGATGACAGATTTAAATACGAATCCAGAATTTTAGCTACTGGAATACGTAGGAGCATTAGTTGAAAGGCACTACTACACCTTCAATCGCTTGGGGCTGCAGCAAGATTTTTAAAGGTTGCCTCTCGAGATTAAAAAACACGACTAGCCCGGTCTTATGATAGGTCACCAAAGCCGTTCCTCTGATGCTCTGCACCAAGAGAAAACTGCCAAATTTAAGAGTAACCTCTCACTCGCTGTTATATCTCTTTCTTGACACAAGCCCCCGGAAGTCCCAGCATTCATTTAACCACACTTCAAACGTTCAGTGGCTTCTTACAACAGTATGGCCACATACCACTTGCCAGGCTCCTAGCATCGCGATAATTAAGAGTGAGTGAGAGAGAGAGATAGAGAGGAAAAAAATATTCTAGGATAACAGTAGGCAGAGTTATTGAGTGATACATTTTCGGAGGAGAGGGAGGGAGAGAGAATCGTTGAGCGTAGTTTTAAGTGCGAGCAACCCTCATAAGTAGGCAGCTAATATGCTCTCACTAGTAGCAGCATGGCATTCATATAATACTAAGCTATTGTTCTACTGCAATGTACCGAGGTAATTTTCCGACAGCAGCCATAAGCACGTCTTACTTCGGGCCTCCACACTATAATGTGTCCGGTTCGAAAATTCCTGGCTTTCGGTGCATTTCTTATAGTTTTTTTCTTCAATCTTCTCGCTGCTCACTTCAGCAGCAGCAGCAGCAGTGTAGGTGATTGCGTCTGATAATGGAGGCAAAGACCAAGCAGATTCTGTATCCATTATTCCTGCTCCGCCGCCGCCTCTATTCACAGACATCCACAGATTGGACACCACCCTGCACTACCCGGCTGACGTTCCTTGGCTACAGGGCCGACCTGTACACCATTGAACTTTTTCGGTGCCGACTCACGGAAGCGTTTTTCGAGAAAAAAGGGATCGGCAGGCTCGTTGGGTTTACAGATGATATAGTGTTTCCGGATGCAGTAGCAAGCGAAAACGATCCCACCGGTCAGTGCTGGCTATACCTAAATATTACGATGCGCTTTAAGCTTTCTCGTGCAACCGAGTTCTCCTGCGGCCATTTCTAGCCTCGGAAGACTTGTCCACTTTGGATTAGCCCGATTGGAATAGCAGCCAGATCTCCTGGTGTCTTTCATCGCTCGGCTGCGAACACCAACAACTAACAGCAGTTCAGTCCTAAATTTGAAACCACCCATTCGCACACCCCATATAATCGTTTGGTCCGTAATGAAGTTGCCGCTCCCTAATTGTGCTTGCTGATGCCGTTTGGCTGGCTAGTGGATCATTTTTTGAATGAATTCTCCCCTCCAATTTGTAAGCATTCCTCCAAAGCTTACATGGAGAGGGGAATACAAGAGAAGGATAAGTTAATAAGCTACACCAGGCAAGCCTCCGAATCCCGAATACTGCTGTCGGCCTTACTCAGTTGGTTTTTCACCTACCTGTTTGGCTCAGGGGTTAATGTGCTCGTCTTTGATGACCGAGGTCAAGGTGAATGCATTTGATGACCGAGGTCATGGGCTCGAGCCCTGTGGCGTATATGAAGCACCTGGATCAAGATCAAGTTCTCTAATGGTGCTATTTAAACAAAGTCTGTTAATTTAATTTTCACTTTTATCATCCGTTTTTGTAGTATGTACAGCAAGCTCGAATTTGGCTAGGAATTATAAACGAACGCCGATACCAAAAGTGAGCGAATGCTGATAGTATAGTAAAATAATATAATTCCTTTGTATAGCGCCCTAAGAGAACTAAAATAAGGGTTCGTGCCCCATTTCGACGAGACCGACGCGAGGGGCAGGCGGATGGGCGGCCAAGGTGAAACATGGTTGAAGCGTTACAGCCGAGCAGTCTGTAATTTGACATTATTCACCGCTCGCACGAACGTATATTGCTCGACTAGATGGCGAGTACCGAGCCGTGAGGGCCCGCGGGGCACTGGTGACCTTCAAGTATCGCTTCAAGTATCGGGCAGGCGTGAAGTCATACGGCGAAGCCCACTCTAGTACAAGCTTGCGGACGCAGGAGGCCGGCTGCTGTCTACAGGAGCTGCTGCAGCATGCATTTTTTCCAAACCAATGAAAGCTGAAGTGCAGGCGTCCGTCAGCTCTCATACGAAGTGTTATTCTTCATTGCAGGCAAGAGTGCATCGAACTCGGCAAGTTTCTATGCGTGGCCTACGCCATCTTGTCCGGAACGTACTCGACCGAAAATTACTGCTTGATGTTCGCCGAGCCCGCCGGCGCGTCCAGTGCCATAGTGTTCACAACTTACAGCATCCGAACCTACATTCGGCCCGTTAGCTGTCTACCGAGTGAGTTTTGGTTTGCATGCAGCATCGCCGACGGCAGCTGGTTCGCTAGAAAGCGAGGCGCCGGCAGAGGGGGGGGGGGGGGGGGGTGGGGCCACCGCTCTAGCCAGCTCGCTTTGCTCGAGAACTGGCTGCTGCTAGTGCAAATCAGCTGGATGCTCTGATGGGCCAACGGCCGCTGGCGAGTTCTTCGTGGCCCGCGCCTTAGCCGCCGCTGCCCAGCTCGGCCCAGGACTCGGGCTCCATCTGCCTGATCGTAGCCAGCGCTATGCATCTTCGCCATCCGGTAGGCGGCGGTTGCAGATCCGACGGTGAGTATCTGGCCAACTACTCAAACCGATGCAAGTTCTACAGGTGTACACAGAATGGCAACACTCTCCAAGCCCAAGCGCAGGACTGCCCGCCGGGCACCACGACCAGCCTCAATTTCACACGCTACACGGACGGCTCGGTGGTGACGCCGTGCTACGTAGCACAAGAGCAGGACTGCGTCAACTGGAAAGCGGCGCGAGCGAACTGACACGAGCAATGAGTGCAACCCTGACAGCAACGCTACGGGCCACTGAGCTACGGCGGCGTTCAGCTTCGCCTGCCACCGGCGTGTGCAGACGAAGCTGTAACGGAACATCTAAGCAATCAGCTGGCCCACGAGGCAGTACTATCGTCGGTTCGGTCAATGGCTGGTGCTCGAAGCGTCTTTCACCCGTTGATTGCCACAAAGCAGTGTCAGCAATCGTAATATGCATCTGACTACTCATGCGCGCTCAGGTAACTTTTGTACGAAATCGATTGCACGCTTAAAGTACAAACTGTCAAGCTTTGCCTGTCTTTGGAGCCCACTGATCATTTTTTGTGCGGACGCCCAGTCTAATTATGTTAGAGCACCGGCTGATGTACCCGGTCGTTTTCGCAGACAGTGCAATTGACTTAAAAGTAGCTCTTCACTGCTGCAATTCGAAGGCATTATAGTGGACCCTTTGTTTAAGACTCGCTATCACGAAGTTAATAAACCTTCATATCGCTGCTTGTGGAATGCTTCCGGTGGAGGTGGACCACACAATAGATAAAAGCACTTCAATTATCCCACAAAGTATCCTTTTTTTGCGCGATGCAATGCTCGATTCTTGAGTTCGGCACCGCTCTCGGCTCAGGAGAGCCACGATGGCTCACTAGGTAAGGCGGTTGCTCTTCACGACCTTAGCCCTGAGGTCGTCGGTTCGAATCCTGAGGCGGGAGATCCTGTATTGCTGCTGCAAGCGGCGTTGAAAGCAGCTGAGGCTCTTTTGTGGATATAAAAAAGAGACTGTTGAATCAACCAGTATTTTTTTCCCGTGTTCCCCTGGCTGCTTAGTTTCGTCAGCAGCCACTTAGTAAGCAAGCCTGACCGCTTAGTTATATCTGCAGCTGCTTAGAAACTCGAATAAGCGGCATACCATCGTCAATGCGAAAAGCGATCTCCGATCTTTTAGAATTCAGTTGTGGCAGATTAGCCGGAGGTAAGAAAAAAAGCAAGTGCGATCCCAGATTCAGGTGTACAGTAATACGAGCCTGACAAGACATTCCAGACTACTTTCGCGTAATGCAAGAGCATTACAACGCAGGTAATCGTCAAAAGTAGTAAGAATTATTTGCAGATTTAACAGACTCAATTGTTTAGCAGCAGAAGAGAGTTAGTGGGTTTCAAGGCCATTTGCAGTTGACAATAAAAGATCGTCCACTACAGTATTCGAACGCACGACCTCGGTCGTGAAGAGCGAGTACCTTACTCAATGGTGGCCATTTATCTCCATCGTATATCACTAGAAAGAGTCGTAAAGTCGCAAAATGCATAAGCAAGTGTCAGCACTTTCGCTGATGGCTAAGGCGAATGACAGCCATTCGCTTGCAGGGTCCAAAACAGAGCTGCCTGCAGCGGTGCCTGCTGCTGCTCATCTCCGATGCAATACTCGTGTACGCACGGAATGAGAGAGTATTCTTAGGAGATTGTAATTGGCGGCAACAATTTCGAGAGATGTAGTAGTATACGCATAATATGCAAGTAATTCTCACCTAATCGGCTAAAAGCTTCGTAAGCCACGCACTTTTGGTTTGTTGTGACCTAAACGCCAACCGAACGGAATAGAGACAATGCCCTTGTAGCAAAACTGAATAGGAAACTTGTTCGACCGAGTATATCTGAGCCTGTCTTCCCCATCGAAGAGCAGTGGTTGAAATAGGAAGTCCATGTGGCAAAACCGGTCAATATATGTATTTATGTCTCAAGTAAACTCACACGAGTCTTCTAACGACCTCCTAACGTCACCTAGAAAGTGCCACGGGAGAATGGCAGTCGCCGATCGTGGCCAACTCGGCACCTGTGCCAGCTCAATGTCTCACAAAATCGACAACGGTCTTTACGCAGAGGAATGGAACAGCTAATTTATTGTCGATACAGAACCTGAGGGCACGAAGAAGCTGGTGCAGCTGTTCAGCTAGGTACGAAGGAGCCAAGCCGTGGCGGGCCTTGTGGGTCAGCATAAGAACTTTGCTCTGTATCCGTTGATCAACCTGCTGCCATCCTAGCTCATTAAGCAAAGGAGACACGTGCTCAAACCTCTGGGACTTGAAGACTAACCGTGCAGCCATATTCATAGTCAGCTGCAGTGGCCTAGTGGCTTTCTTTGGTAGCTTAGCCAAAAAGGAAATACAATAATCAAGCCGAGGCAGAACTAAGGAGCTAGTTAAATTTTTGGCAAGCCATTGTGAAGGACAGCTCCTAATCTTGGATAGGGATCGGACAAAATGGCTAGCTGTAAAAGCAGTCTTCTGATTGAATCTTTTAAAATCGAGACAGCTGTTGAAAACGACACCTAAATTTAGAGCACGTGGTGATGGTCGCACAACAGCATCGCCTATTAAAAGAGCAAAGCCTTTTAATCCAGCCACACGCTTAGGGTGTCCTATGAGCAGCAGCTTGGTTTTATCGTCATTTAGTTTCAAGAAGTTTCCGATATCCAGGATCAAATATCGGCAAGGTAAGCATTCAGTTTCTCAGTTGCAGCAGCAGGTTTCGACGGTTTGAATGACAAATACAGCTGAGTATCGTCAGCATAAAAGTGATATCCTATTCCACGGGCCTTAAAGACCTTTCCCAGAGGTTGAGTATAAATGGAGAACAGCAAGGGACCGAGGACAGACCCTTGAGGGACTCCACAGGTGACCCGTCTCGTGTGTGAGACCTGACCCCCCACACGACACGGATTGAACACGATCAGACAAGCACGATTTAAACCATGCCAGTGCTTCGTCTGCCAGACCGATCGTTGTTCTCAATCGTTCATGTAGAACATCGTGATCATTGGTGTCGAAGGCAGCTGATAGATTTAGCAGAGCTAGGGCAGTAACACTCTGTCATCGTTGCCAAGTAGAATGTCATAGTTAATACGAGGAGAGCAGTTTCAGTGGAGTGCTGCCTCTTGAACCCAGATTGAAATGTTTCTGACATTTCATTCTTTTCAATATGATCAAGCAGCTGGATAGCAACATTTTTTCAAGAATCTTTGACAAGAAAGGAAGAAGGGAAACTGAGCGATAGTTTGCATGGACCTCTGTATCTAATCCAGGCTTTTTAAGTGTGGGTCTAACGATTGCCGATTTGAAGGACTCGGGGACGACCCCTTTTCCCAAAGATGGATTAAAAATCTCGTTTATGGCAGGGCTAAGTTGGTCTGCCAATGGAGACCACAGAGATGATGGTATAGGGTCTTCAGGAGACGAGCTCTTTTTGCTAGACCTTATTAAGGTAGTCACATCTCATGCAGAAACCTCGGAAAACCTTTTAAGGAAGGTCACAGGTTGTGATTCCGCTTTATGGAAGCACAAATGTGCATGCTTTTCTCAGTAAAGAAGTCTGGAAGCTTTTCAGCTGAGCCGTTAATATCTGGGGAGTCAGACCTCTCAGCATTGGCCACTAAAAGGTTTACTCTCTCATAAATCTGTTTAGGGTCCGACTGGCAGGAATTCAGCTTTCGAGTGAAAAAAGAAACCATGGCTTTTTTAAGCTTCCGGGTATAAACTCGAAGGAAGTCTTTGAAATTGGCTAGATCTGCATCAGACCCAGATTTCTTTATAAGATGTTCAAGCCTGCGCTTAACCCGGCGCATCTTTGGGAGTTTTTTTGTAAATTGAAAGGAGTCTCTACGACTCGGTACACGGATGGAATGAACGGGAGCGTGCTCGTCAAGAGCACTCCTGAGTGTCATGTTCACTACATTAGTGAGGGTATCGAGGCTGCCGGTCGAGTCTGAATGCAGATCAAGACGACCTGCACCACAAACAGATTTTTGAAAATTTGTCAATGTCAATGCTTTGTAAGTTACGTCGCTTGACAAGTTCGACATTAACCTGTACATACAAGGGAGCAGGAACAGTAAACGAGACTGAACAATGATCTGAGAGGGTCTGTGGGCGCACCACAAGGTCAGCGGGGAGGACATCCTTGGTGATCACGAGATCTAGAATATGGCCACCGAGGTGAGTGGTGTGATTAACGTGTTGGTCCAAACCAAAATTCTCCAGACAGTCAAGAAATGAGCGGACCTCGCTGTTGATAGGGTTGTCAACGTGAATATTGAGTTCCTACAATCAGTAACGGCCTTTCACACACAAATATTTTAGTGAGTCATGGTGTATACGGCTATAGGCTAACGTGTATAAGCTACCGCTTCAGAAAAAGTGATGGCCGACTTAGTACCGCCCACAACCACCTGCTCTAATGCAGGAGGCCGGATAAGACGAACAATTCCACGGGAACCCGTGAGGCTGATACCGGCAGAAATCGATTTGGCCACTGCAGTCATTATTATTGGCAAGTATGTGAATAAGCACAAGAAAAGGAAGGTGACCGCATACAATGTTTGTTTTTTGGAGAAGCATATATTGCTACCACGAGCAATGCAAGCCGTTAGCGGTGTGTTGGTGCATTCCGTATCCGGACGCACGGCGTCTGCTTTGTGGGAGTGGGTGAAGCCGTGGCTCCGACACATTAGCATTTATGTTCAAGCACCTGCCCTGATCGTGTTCGAAGACCCGTCAATCGACCATTATTATTTGGTACAACCAGGAGACTTTAATTAAGCTGCGTTGCCACACTCAACTTACCTCATATAGATTCCCTTTGGTTTGGGCTTCCACGTCGCCACATCTTCTTAGGGGTAGAACCAAGTTTGCTGACAAAAACAGAACAAATCGGCGCTGAGTTGAGCAGGTGCCGAATCTGCGAGGAGTCGGAAGGAAAATTGAAAGTGTAGGCTTGGTTTTTTTGACGAGCGTGAAGCACTAAAAATGATAATACCTTCTCTGACGATGGATTTACACAACGCCGTAAGAGAACGTAATTTCTGTCTACGCATAGCATGTGGACAGGAAAGAGGTAGTATCAACTGATTGGTGTTAGTAACTTGCACCAATGCAGCACGAAAGAGTGACCGTCCGCAAGGATGGAACATTGCCTGCAGTCAGGAACAGGTTCGGGGTTTCTAGTTTGGCTTAATATCGTCAACTTATGGGATAATAATAATAATGCATTTGATATAGCGCCCTCAGTCTTTTTACAGGCACTTTACATTTGCTGCAAAGGAAGCGCGTCGTGATCAGTGACGTAGGAAGGAGGTTGGGGGAGCGTAGGGATTGCTGAAGTCCTCACGGGTCTGGTTGAATGGTTAACCAGGCTGTCGCAGCCACTCCTTAAAGCTCCCTTTCCCGGTTGCGACCAGATCAGCACCCCTCCTCCCTCCCAACACTGGAACACAGGTAGCTGCTCCGGGGTAGATTTCAAGCTTCCAGGGATGGGCTAAGAGAGGCGGAGAGAGCGACCGTGAGGGTTTTCGGGCGCCTCACCCATATATACAGGCGCATAGATTCGAGGGGTTTCTAAAAAGAGAGTCGGCCTTTGTTTAGCCAGGGCCTAAAAAAAGGCTTCAAAGCAGGCAGGAAAAACTCCGGTCAAGTTCGAGTTCGGTTGCTCCTGCTAACCCACAGGTTACAATGAGCAATCGATCGTGAAGGGGTAGCCATTTCTCACAAGTAGGCAATCATCTTCTCAGGGTTTGTTTGATGTAGTCACTACCTGAGTGGCTCACAGAAAGGGGGACATGCCAGACACCCTGGTATCACGTAACCACGTGGCCGGATCGACACACATACGGCTGCATCCAGCTGGTCATAGCCGTGGCACGCTCAGCTAAAGAGCGGCTGCGGCAAATAAACTCGTCGGTACGTCTTGAGCCAGCAAAGCAGATGAGAGTAAAGAAAACTTCGAACTGAAAATGTAAGAAACCTGGAGCAAAGGAACAACAAAAATCGAGCACGTACTCAAGCAGTCCAGGCTTGCTTTTGGCCAGCCGGAAATATATATATATATATATATATATATATATATATATATATATATATCATTTATATAGCACCCGAAGAGAACTTAATCTCTATTCACGCACTTCACATATGCCTCGGGGCTCGAGCCCACGACCTCAGTCAGACCTTGGTCGGTGCGAGCACCTTAACCGCTAGACCAAACCAGCTGGGCGAGATATGAGTGTCGGTTCATGCTGAACAGTGATCCTAGTGCATTGCTGACACGGTGGCACGTAGCCCCCTCTGTGCACCCACAGCTAAATAAAAAATCGAGTGATTCGAAGAGAAGGGCTTCAATGCCAGAGAAAAGCATAGCCCACAGCAACGTGCAAGCAGAGCATCGTCGTCCGGACAATAAGGCACTTAGCAGTGCGCTTACAGCAGCTCGCAGTAATGAAAAAATAAATCAAAACGGTCCAAACTGAAAAATAGACACTGGCACACCAGCATATTTTCAGCAGCTTGCTTCGACAGCAAATGACGACAGTTCCGTTTTCAGCGGCAGCCCAGTTGTCAGACCGACTTGGCGACGGCAGGACTCGCGTCGGCGCCAGTGCTGTCAGAGCAAGACTGTTCGACGTGATCTGTGCCAGCACCGAGGCCATCACCAAATGAGCTTCCATTCTGCAACAGGAAGTGGCCAACGGGGCTTCATCAAAGTTGCCAGAGGTCATCATCGGTGAACGAAAAAAACGTCAAAAAATATGCTCACCATCACAAAAGCAGCAGATGACGAAGGAAGGCCAGCCGTAGTTCCCGAAGGAGTTGTCCCGGAAGGAACGGCTTGTCCGCTGACCGTTATATCAATGCTCGTGTTGGCGACGGCTGAAGCTGGTGCAGCAGGATTGGCAGCATTTGCTGAAGCGTCTTTGCTGTCATCCATTTGCCAGGCAGGAAGGACGGGCGATGTGACGGGCGCCGGCGGGAACTGGTGCCTGACGGGATGAGATGCAAAGGCGCAGGTGGTGACGATGACGGTGGGCTGACCGAGACACGCCAGAGGGAGAGAGCACCGAGCAGCATAAGAGTTTAACCTCTACACTCGCACAGGGGCAACTCAGAAAAGACAAACACCAACAGAGAAATGGGAACAGCGATGATATAGATAGCAAAGAAAGCAAAACAAACCCAGAACGATTTAACCTCAACGGCGGTCGGACGGATTGACTGGGATGCGCGGAAGGCCAACTACAACAGCAGTGGCACACAGGGGTCTACGAAACCGAGAGTCAGCACAGACATCGACGACGAAGTAGCACGTCAAAGAGGCACTCCAGGCGAACGAGCAAAAGAGCCAAAGCTAGCCACTAGCCAAGGAAGCTGACTGCGCTGCTCTCAGCAAGCTCAAGGACGCAGAGATCGCGGCAGAGCAGCACCAGCGACGATGATGCGTGAGCCATACACTCAGCCAGGCTCAGCAGAAAGGCCAGCGAGAAGCACCAGAAGGTTACCAGCAGGAGCAGGAACTCAGCCGATCTGGAGCGACTGCCTGCTCGTGTCCCCACGCCTCCGCAGTGCCTGAGATGCACACAAGGACGTCGCAGTGGTTCCGAAGAGTGCACGCACTGCTGCTCGGGTGCGACAGACCTGGGATCATGGCAAGGGCGACGTACTGTCGTCGCTTCTGGAGCAGCATCGATGCGATCGACAGATCGGAATTTGTAAAGTGCCCAAACTTGCCCAGAAGGGAATGCGTCGAGCTGACATGCACTGGACGCCGAAAAAATGCTCGCAAATTCAACACAGATACGGTGGCAGTAGATTCGTTCGGTTAATAGGAGGGTTTTCTGCTAAGCCACACACACTAAAGCTATGCACATAATGCAAAAGTATTTCCTGACAGCTCAAAAACAACGTCGTCCCACCACAGTTCTTTAAACAAGGATCCGCCAATAAGCACTTTACTCAAGTTATTGTTGGTCAAGCAATTTAGATTTCAAAGCTCTCCTCTGCTTAGGGGTCACTATATTTGGCAGCAGGATAGCGATCCTAAGCATACCTCCAGGCCAACGAAATACTTTTTGACGAATCCTTGTTTGGAGCTGATGCAGTGGTCTAGCCAGTCACCCGATTTGAACGTCATAGAATGAATATGGAGCGATGATATAACATATAACATAATTCATTTGTATAGCGGCCTAAAAGAACTTAACCTCTATTCACGCGATTCACACATGCCACGGGGCTCGAGCCTACGACTCGGTCAGCAACTGCATTCACCATGACCTTATTTGGGACAAGCACACCTTTAACAGAGATATCAAATGAAATCTGCTACAGGAGAAGAGACACCGCAAAAGCGGGTGGCCTCTATGTCTGGTCAGACAAGGATAGTCATTCAGAAAAGTGGTGAGAAAAGTAACACGGTTAAGGTGCTCGCCCCGACCAAGGTCTGGCTGAGGTCGTGGGCTCGAGCCCTGAGGCATATGTGAAGCGCCTGGATAGAGATTTAGTTCTCTTGGGGCGCTATACAAATGAATTATTATATATTATTATTATTATTATAACACTAAAAACGCACATACCAACAGCCTATACATGTTTTTTTGAGCTGTCGATAAATATTTTCATATGAACAACACTAGTACGTCCGGCGTCATAGAAAACCCTTTTATTACCCGAAAGAATTTACATCCACAGCAGCTGCGGACATACATTCTTTATGCTGAGTGCACGACTCAAAAGTTTTTAATGTGTAAAACTCATGTGTTGAACCATCGGGGGGGGAAGAGATGTCGGAATCCTACACTGCATATAAGCAATGAGCAAGAAGGCTCACTCCGGAATCAAAGGTAGACGAAAACAGAAACCACTGCAAAAGTCCTAGTGGAATACGGGTTGGCGGCTTACTTAGCAAGAGTGGTCAATCAATTAATTGCCAACACAAGCCCGGCAGCACACCGAACTGCAGTCAGAATTGCAATGTATATGGCAGCAGTGCTTGCGTGCACGGTAGTAATAATAATAATGCACTTGATAAAGCGCCCTCAGAGAACTCAATCTCTTTCTAGGCGCTTTACATTTGTTGCAAAATGCAAGGAAAAAGAAGAGTGGATCGGTGGCCCTCTTCCAGCAGGGCAGGCAATCATCACTCGTATGGCCATGGGGCCAAGTGGAGGTACGTGGAGCATCTCAGACGGCTCAACAAAACTCACCGGTGGAAATACTTCAGCCACCAACGACATTGATCAGCGAGTGCACGATGCCAAGCATCCGATCGCTTAAAGGTACTACACACGTTCAACACAAACAAGCACGTACTTGCTTAGCAGCAGTCGCTTAACCGATTGTATTTCTGACTTCAGCTCTTCGACGGACGAGGTCGGACTTGCAGTTAGGCGATCTTCCCTGTATGAAACAGCCTACCAACACACCAACAAAGATGGTAAAGAAACCTAATTGCAATATCCAAAAAGAGGAGCGATCCGAAGCATTGAAGCGTTTTTTTTTTGCTGAGATCCTCACCTGTCAAATGGCACACGAGTACACACAGGAAAAAACGAAAACACAGCCATGAATAGTCACTAATGGTCGAGCCCACACACTCGACAGCTGACATCAAAAGTGTCGGTCATGTGACTAAACGCTGACCCGTAGAACAGCAGGTACACAGGCCGGCAATGATCATGGCAGTGATCGTAAGTGCCCCGGCAACAAAATTCGAAGATACAACCGACTAGGAATCGCTTTGACTTTGAGTCGAGTTCTCCTTCTTTTTGGCAAGCTACGGTAATGGTCAGAAACGTGGAGCCTGATTTTCTGGGTAGGGTGATGAGTAGCCAAAACTTGGGTGTCCCATAAGAGGGCACCGTACCTACTACAATTGCTCGTTCAGATTGCTCACTCAGCGTGTGTCCCCATGCGACTTTTTGCACTACTGTCTTTGCACACGAAACAAAGCACGACTAGCAATTAGCAAAAGAAATTTCGAAGACACGACCACCGAAGTGAAAGTAATGTGGGCTCTGCTAGATGGTTGCTAGCACATGCATGGGATATTGCATGCGACATGCACGACATTAGAATGCCAATACTCGTCCAGACTAGTCGGGCTTCGTGAAAGTGCGGCACATCGATGTAAATACATAATAATGACATTTGTATAGCACCCTAAGATAATCAAATCTCTTTCTAGGCATTTTACATATGCTGTAAAGGAAGCATGCCAATTGGCAAGTGATAACATGTACGGTATCAGCATGCATAAGCACAAAACAATATTCAGATGGACAGAGCAAATGCTGTGAGGAACAGACATGTTTTTTGGGGTTCATTTTGCTGACTTCAAGTCGGGGAATGTTTGTCACATCTGCCAGGAAGGAGTTCAAGAACGTAGAGGCATTCAAATTGAAAACATTATCTTCAATGGATTTGAGGCTAGTTAGAGGCAGGTAAACAGCTCGAGTCAGAAAGTGGAACAATGTAAAAACAAAACTGACATATTAGGCTTATTGTAGCATAGCTTAACTGCCTAGAAAAACATATTCGTACTATGACGGTGCTATACACATGTATTATTCCTATTATTTCTCTATAATAAGCATTTGGATTGAAAACCACTCTTCAGTGGCAGAGGAAGGGGATGGGCATTATCAGACTTCCTATATGCAAAGAAAAAAATCTTGTGGCTGGTGCAGACGAAAGATTAGCCCCATTTGCACCCAGTTAGATGCCCCTAAGTCTTAGCAGAGGGGTACCGTGCTAATGCTTAAGGACCCAGGTCTAAGGGATCGAGTCTAATACCCAGGTCTAAGGGTTCGAGTCTAATACCATGCAGTATTTACTGCCCACTGCAAGCGGAGAGGTGGTAGTAGCGGCTAAGGCTCTCCTGCCCCTAAATAAATAAGGCTGTGGAATCATCAGACTCTTTACTCTTTACTTTACTTTCAAAGTAACGGGTAAAACCTTCAACTCAAGAGATTCGTGACGCGAAGCATATCACATGTATAAATACACATATATAAACGCACATATATAAATACACACACACACACACACATGTGGTGCAAAATGCAGCAGCTCGGCTGGACCGTCATCAACAATGTAGCTGTCACATCACACCACTCCTATCCGACCTTCACTGGCTTCCCATCAAGCATCGAATCTACTCCAAGATCCTCTCTCTAGCATACAGATCGCTTCTCTCAAGTTCCTCAGCCTACCTATCTCCTCCAGTGTGCTCTCGAACGCTCGCTCCTCAGCTTCCAGCCGTCTCAGGCTCTAAATTGAAATCTTTTTTTGTTGCTTTTAACTCATATTTAAGTCTGTTTGCTACCACATGCGTAACGGGCTATAGAAAACTCTCCTGGGTAACACCCACATGGTCTTGGTTTCTTTGTGGAGTTACAGACGGAGATACATTACATTAAGCCGGCACACACATATGCCAGCAGACACGCACACACCAGACACACACAAACTCACCTGCCCACCCGCACAGACATATATGCACACCAATATGCACACATACCAGACACACACAAATACACAAATACACAAAGACACACACACACACACACACACACACACACACACACACACACACACACACACACATACACACACACACACACACACACACACACACTAAGCCCAAATAGACAAGTTTTGTACTGTGAACTTACAAAGTACTGCAGCAGTCTGTACGACAAGTCGCATGCACACTTGGCATCAGCTATCTGCAACAGCTGGCATGCGTACGATTGGCAAAGTGGCCGCACTCGAGCTGCCGCAGGGCTCTCACTTTTTGTCCGTCTAGGCGTGCAGACAGCTGCTGCAGCAGCAACTGCTGCTCGACGACGCTGCGGCTGAGCTGGGCTACCGATTCGCTGAGACGGCCGAGCATCTGTTCCACGGCTGCCGGCAGAGCCGACTCACTTTCGTCTCGTGCGGAGCCTTTTGAGCGGCGATCGAGTTTCGACTGCGCATAAGGCTTTATGTAAGCCTACGAGAAGGAAGCGGCAAAAACACGATCGGCACCTCGGCGACCAGCTGATCGTCGTGTGCCGGCTAGTGCATGATGCAGGTGAAAGAGCAGCAACGTTTGACTACCGACCGAGTAGAGGTGGTACGCTCCGTAAGCAACGGCACCGACGGCTGCTGCCGTGAACGCCAGCCGAGCCACACGCGCAGGTAGCGGTGGCGTCGTGGCCTGCTGTGGTCGCAGGGGTAGCTGTGGGGGTGCCATGGTCGCCATCGGTAGTCGCCCTAAAAGGTAATCGGAAGTCTGACCACGTGTGGTGGAGTAAGCTCACTGAAAACGGTGGGCAGTGGAAGCGGGGTGGGGCAGCACAGGCTGGCTGTGCCACCGGCTCACACTCTAAACTCTCCAGCCAACCAACCATCGGGAAAAATTCAACGCTACACAGTGGCGTTAATTGCACACCTTGTATAGCAGGTGCGCCAAATGGCAAACTGAATGGATGGGGGAAAGGGGAGTCCACAGACTGATGATGGCAGAGGCAAAGGATGAGGAGAGATCATGCAATACAGAATTGCACGGATGCTTTGGGCTCTCAACGATCTTGGCCAGGCAATCCATTTATTCAGATAATAGCATTTCCATCAATGCCGAGGCAGAATTTAAGTTAAGCATTAGCCAAGTCAACTCTTAGCCTGCAGCCGCAGCCCCACACTCATGCAGCAGCAGCCTGCAGCATTTCGGTGAGCCACATTTGTTGTGTGCAAATGCAGTGGAGCCCTGGATGGTATACTAGAGCGAGTCACAGTAACTTGCTGAGACAGAGCTAGGGATTGAACAACTAGCCAGTTAAAATGCAACAATAAAGGCCTGAACACATTTGCTCCACCGGCAAAGCATCTAGCTCGTGATGCAGATTTTTTTGCGTGAGAGATCATCTAGCTCACGACCCCGGTTTGCAATGCATGAGAGATTGACCAGAGTCGAACAAATGCTGAAAAATGCAACCAATTTCGACGTCGACGAAGCCAAGATTCAAGTATCATTTCAAAGCATTGCAGCCCAGGGAGAACAGTAGAACAGCACTGGGTGCCTAATGCCTCAATGATGAAACCGTTCGGATTACCAACCAACAGCCTAAAGCCAACGGCGAAAAACGAATGCGAGCTGCATGCTCGAACAGAAACGTGGTTGCTGAAAGAGAAGATCCAGCTGAGTGGTAAAGACAAAATGCACAACAACCGTGACCTGCCTTATCGTACAGGCGAATCACCACAGCATCTGCACTCAGACATGGCACACACGACCTT
Organism: Cristatella mucedo; assembly: GCA_009760855.2. Classification (NCBI taxonomy): domain Eukaryota; kingdom Metazoa; phylum Bryozoa; class Phylactolaemata; family Cristatellidae; genus Cristatella; species Cristatella mucedo. The sequence continues at coordinate 3,870,122 of WPIO01000001.1, read as the reverse complement.
AACTATAGACACTGAAGACCCACTGGAACAGGTAATGTCCAGGCTTGCACTTCCTAAATCTAAAGAACATCCAACTTACGCCCCCACCCAAGTCACAGGGAGCTTGTGCTGCTAAAAATGAACAACCGCTTGGTCGGAGAATCGCTTGAACAGTCACTCCGCCTAGTCGTTCGACGATGGCTACTCGATTGCTCGAGATTGCCACGAAACGTCGATTCAAGAAAGACTACATGAATATTACGTTCGTAAGAGTGCAGAAGTCTTTCGTGCCAAACGGCTTGTCCGACCTATAACATCTGCTGTTCTACAGCAGGGTGGCTGCAAGAAACCAAATAACGGCAAGTCGATTGCTTATTTATGGCACGTGGGAATCAACAAGTAATGACAACGTGGAGCCTCCCCCACCCAAGTTGGTCTGTCTTGGATGCTCGACCAAATTGGCAATGGATTCTGTTCAAGAACGAACAAGGGTAAGCGCCACCTCTCTCTCTCTCTCTCTCTCTCTCTCTCTCTCTCTCTCTCTCTCTCTCTCTCTCTCTCTCTCCACAACCACCGTCTAGGAATGGTCAACTGTGTGAATGCAAGCCTCAAAACTTGCCCTCATCAGGACGTCATCATGCTGACACCACCTAGCATAAGGAGGAGAAAGCAGTCTTCACAGGGACTGTTTGCATATGCCAGCCGAAGCCACCACTGACAGACTGACAGTCGTCACGCAGGCTGCAGCTGCAATTAAATCGCTCTATAACGCTAGCCTGCATGCACTGCTACCAGCAGCTGGCCGAAGCAAGTACTAATAGTAGCCCCATGAAGGTCACAACCGGCACTGGCAGAGAAGGGGGGTGGCTCGATGGCGGTGCCGAATGCACAGGGTAACTTCAGCGCTGGCCTACGGCTAGAAAGAAGAGGCCCAACTCCTCGCCATTCAGTAGCCAGGAATCCTCAAAAGATCCGCACGGAAGTTGTTGTCAATTGCAGAGGGCAGAAAAGCAGTCACTTTCGGCCGGAGTGCACCACAGCAGGCACGATTGGGCTCAGGTATGATACTCTCGAGGCCAGACGGCCAAGCTTTTCCTCGAAGAAGGGAAAGCTTGGCTGTAGCCGAAAGGGTTTCCAAGTGGCACCAGGGTTTGTGTTTTCAGCCGTGAGTCGAGCCAAATCTAGACTTTTACTCCATGTCAAGAGTTGCAGAAAAAGAAACCCGAGTTGGCTGCTCACTGCAAACTAGACGGCCTTCGAAAAGCAGAAAAAAGGGACGACAACTCTTGTACACCCGACCCCCAAGACAGACAGACAAGACCTGCTGCAGCTGATGACCAGGAGCCATTGCTGGAGTTGCAGGCACAATGAACTGGGTTGGCTTGGTGACTGGCTTCAAAAGCTGAAACAGCGCAAGCAAGAGGACGAAGTTACACTATACTCAACCAGTCTGCCTTAGACCACGACTAGCGATGCACCTTATAAACAGCTGTACTGACTCAGGTCCAGACAACAATGGCAATGCAGCTTAACTGTCGATGCATTCTGGAGCTAGGCCGGGTGCCACCGATGCTAGCGAATGCGCGCGAAGCGTCCCTGTTGATGTACCGCAGAGATTGCATGATACCTATGAACATCTGTGCACCAGAAATTTACTGTGTTGATTACGTGTTATCAAACGGTGGTTGCTATTGAGCAAGACACTCATTTACTCAACATCCCTGAAAGGCTGCATGCATCTGCTAACCTAATGAGGATAGTCTACAACTGAAGTTCAAATCTCGAAATGCAGAAAGACTGCAGGCCTCTGACGTGTGACTAAAAGCAGACAAGTCGTGAAGAAAGATACTTTGCAAGTGCCCAGCAGCCTCTTTTCATAGATGGGACTTCAATCATCGTGTTGCCCACTGCTGCTTGGAAGTTTAGAACCGTCAATGCTCGAGACACCAGGCAGTGTGTGTGTGTGTGTGTGTGTGTGTGTGTGTGTGTGTGTTTGTGTGCGTGCGCTCGCACACCAATGCATGCACGGCAATTCACGCATGCACACAGCCACAGGCCAGGCACGGTTCAAAATGATGCAATGACTCAATGGTGTGGAAAGAACAACCCATCAACCCGGTTTTACAATAGACCATTACAGAGGTGTGCCAAACTGTTGCCCATTGTCATGGCCTCGACAGCTTCGTCAGAACTCAGCCTCGGCTTTATTTATAGTCAGGTGCCTCGAACTTACTCCATCTTTAAAAAAACAATCTATATACGTGTGCACGTGTGTGTATGTGTGTGTGTGTGTGTGTGTGCAAGCATAAGTGTGCGCAAACTCCCACACATAAGCCGGCACGTGAGCGTAAGCCTGAGAGAGAGAGAGAGAGAGAGAGAGAGAGAGAGAGAGAGAGAGAGAGAGAGAGAGAGAGAGAGGGAGAGAGGCTGAGAATACATAGCTAGAGCGACCGGTGCTGCCACTGACAGATGCAAATGCAAGTGCAAGGAGACTAGCTTATACTTCGATTAAAAGGCAGTGCAGTCTTTCAGAACCATGCATGACTAATTGCCGTGGGACGAACTGCTTAACAACAGAAGGATAGACTTTTGCTATTAAAAAGCCAAAATGGTATTTCTTTATCTAGACCTTGCAACACAACAGCAATGGCATCAGGTCAGGCCGGTACCAGAAGTACTTTCACTCAGCTTGACCTTCACCGACTTCACGTAGAACACCAGACACCACGTGCAAGGCCATGGACAATCATCAGCACTGGCAAAACATGGCAAACACGTGAGCCCAGCAATCCCTGTAAAGGCTCACCCAGATTGCAGCAGGAGCGGTGCAGACCTACCTGCACCTGCGTCTGCAGCAGCTGCAGATCCACCGACCGAGCTGGCATTTGCCCTGCGAACGGCTTCGGCAACTTCGTCGGCAGTTAGGCCTGAAGAGAGAGCATGCTCTGCAAGAAACATCCTAGGGCACAACCACGGCAGTTGCATCTCAGAAAATGAACTACCGTAACCCCCTTCCTCGTGGAGAATAAACACGAGGTGCTCAAAAGCACAGTGGCAGATCGCCAAGCATCCAAAGGGGCCAAGTGCATATGCCGCCCAAGACGCAGGACGTGATGAGAGAGCCAACGCCAAAATAAGTCACAGGATCGGTTTTTTGTGCCACAACCTTAGAACTGCCTAGCTGTTGCTTAGCAACATGCAAAGCGCTCTTGGATGTCAAGCTAACTAATGAATCTAAACCCTGCAGTCAGGCGCTCGAACTTGTCGTGGCAAAAAAGCACGTCCGAGTCGCCGCAGCAGGCTGCTCTCTGTTGCCCACAGCAAGCAGACAGAGGCCACTAGACCTCTTCTAGTCCTACCCAGATAAGGCTGCTGTATATCAGCTATTTTTTTCTAAATCGATTCTAGCAGATGCAGGAGCACGCAAAACGAAATGCGACGCATCTATCGGCCAGAATACAGACAGGGCAGGCATATGACAAAGCAATAGCAGATGCATACATCAGGCAGCAACGTGCAAATCCTAGACAAGTCGGCATCAACCATTGAATTGATTGCCAGTGGTATATACTCGAGCTTGCAAACATCACACGACCAAGAGCCAGACGGCACCATAGGAAATCAGACTGAAAACCAAAAAGCCCAAGCACGTGCCAATTCTCTGCTGAAGCAGCATGTCAGTACACAAATTTAGTCATAACTAACTAGCCACCAAATTGCTGAGAAGCACGTTTGCAGGGGTTGTCAGGCATCTACTTCGAGCTTTAGCAAAAAATGGCAGCTGCTTACAGTTCGATTGGACACAGGGCTGGATCAACAGATTCGATTTTAACTTCTTTTTAAATGTGGTCAAGTCAGGTGATTTCGTGCCGCCAGCCTAACTGGTAAGGTGCTCACACCTAAGTAACAATGTCATGGATTCGAGACCTGCAACAAAGCTGTTATATTGCCTGCTGCAGGTTGGGCTAAAGCAGCTGAAGGCTATCCTGCCACTATAGACAAATGCATCTGCTGAATTATCTATTGACGGGACTTCACTTTGACATGAGTACCAGAGCGAGCAAGCAAGCAAGCATGTTCCCTTAGATGGACAGTGGCACAACGTCATGAAAGTGACGATGCATTCATTAGCCAGCTACTGCTTGCAGCAAACCTTTTCTGCCGAGGAAGTCCATTTTCTCTTTCAACGGTCTAGCGCTCGACAGGACAGGCTGACTGAGCAAAAACTCGACGGCCTTTTGAATCTAGAAAGGAGGCAGCAGATGTTTGCTGGCGACCGAATCGTACCAAAAACCTCTTATACTTGAAGTGTTCAATAATAATAATAATAATAATGCACTTGATAAAGCGCCCTCAGAGAACTCAATCTCTTTCTAGGCGCTTTACATTTGCTGCAAAGGGAAATGCAATTAAATGGTGAGTAATATCATGCTTGATAAACAAACAACATGAATAACATGGTTAGGGGTGACATGCACAGGGTCAGCATGCAAATGTGGTTAGTTCAAACCCTCAAGCATAGCACTAGCGTAGCCTTTGTGGAGCTACAGCACAGACACACACACACACACACACACACACACACACACACACACACACACACACACACACACACATAACACTTGCATGCATTACGTAGACAAACAATACGCCCACCGAGTTGCAGTCTCACCACACTGTCCACGCGGCTTTCACTCGAACGCACCAAAGAGGAGATATGCTTAGATGGCAAAAGCCTCTGCAGTGTTGTGTGTACACCTACCAAAGTTGCCGAGGCGATCGGCTGACAATCAGATCTGAGCAAGGTTACGAAAGGAGGAGGAGTAGGGGGCTAACCTTCCAGAAGCAAGTGCCAGCGAGGAGACAGCAGTTTGCTTGGTGCTGTGTTACAGTAAATCATATAAGCATATCACTAAGCCACCGACTTGCCTCGGAAGCACGAAGCACAACATGGCAGAGAAAGGGAAGGCTGATATGTCGAACCCTGGCATACGGTGGTACCATTTTTCGTACAAACAGGACTAACAGAAAGAGCAAAGCAAGAAATCTAAGAATGAGAATTTATAGAGTGCCACACTTAGCCATGCAGGGGCAGTCGGGGCGCTACGGCGCCACAGGGCAAACCGGAGATATGCGCCAAGGTCCTACGATGGTGCAGGGGTAAGATCTCAACAACAAGGAGGAATCGGTGACCATCCACGGACACGATACTCGCGAGTCAAGCGGCACATGTGGGCATTTCTCAGAGGAACAACCAACCCAGGACCCAGCCGTCGACAGTCATTTTTCCCTGCAACGACTCGTGACACAGCGGCTGCAATGACATGGCGGCACCGCTGCGGGGTTGGCAACTATTTGGTCTCTCATACAGACCGATGCGACAAAGGGTGAGAGATATTGCCTCGACCCTCTGCCAGCCAGGAGCACAAATCGGAGTGGAACTGCTGGCCGGACAGGCTGGCCCGGCGGTGTGCCACCGACGGGCCAAGTAGGGCGGCCACCAGCAGGTGGAAGAAAGGCAACCCTCAGGCCGGACAGGTTGGCGGTCCGGTCAACTAAGACTGCAAGAAAGCCGCAGCCTGGCTGCCGAGCCAGCGGCTACTCGCTGCATCCCTCAGCCCAGGCAATTTGTCGAGCTACCGAGCGGCAGGTCTTGGCACGCATGCATTCACGGGCACTCGCATGCACAAGAGCGTGAGAGAACGAACAGAGCAGTTCTACATTTTCTCTTTACCAAGCATCGGTTAACAGTGATGTCCTAGCCGACAGGCATTGCTCACGGCTGAGTCTCCATTAGCATTGGCCATGAACCTGGTCACCACCATTAAAAAGGAAATGGGGAGAGACTGCAGCACCTCATGCACACACGTGACAGAAGTCCCACGTGGCCCAAAAAGTAGTAAGGAAAGCCCACAGTCGACGGGGGAGGTGGAGGACGAAACTGATTACCGAATTGACACAGGTCACCTCATGCTATACAATACTAAAGCAAATGCTTGTTGCAGCGAGTATCCCATAGCTGACAGAGTTTCACTTGGTCAAAACTGAAGCAGGCAGCCTAAGGGAGACAATTGCAGTAGCCACGCGGGACTTGTCAGCAAGGCTGCCAGGCTGTTACAGGTTACAGCGAGCAGGCACACACTGCTGCCACCGACAGCAGGTAAGGGGGTCAGCCAACTGCCAAAGACGCAGCTGACAGCAAGCCACCACATAGGGTGTCCTATCGAAAAACTCATTAGCTGCAAGAAAGGCGATTTCTTTCAGACCCACCAGGTCTCCCCTGAGAATAGCTGGCTTGTCTGCGCCGTGTGCCATTGCTGCCGGTGGCTGCTGGATGACGTCACTACTTCCGGTTCTGCCCTGAGAGAAAAAACGTACTGTTGATACCTTGCTAGAGTCACTGCCATGAAGCGGTGCAGTCCCTTGCAGTACACAAAGCATTGCGTCAAACATGTGCCATACTGGTGTCTGAAGCTGACTGGCCGGGCCAGGCAGGTCCTTTTTAGCTGGCAAATCACTTGGTGGCAACAATGGTGGCTTGAAGTGAAGCGCTGCATCTGCTGTCGGCTGAGCCGTCTGGCCGAGCTCGGCTTTCAGGGGATCCTGCTGTGAATGGATGACACAAGCAGGTGAAACAAAACGATTAACAACGTCCACGCCGGCAGCTCCTGGAAGATCCACATCGGCTGTACGACAGGCGGCTTGGGAGTGAGTGCAGCAGGCGCAAAGCTGGCAAGCTGGGCAAAGCCTGCAAGAGCAGTACACAGTGACGATGACATTGGATCTCACAGCTTCAGTCTGCCCTGAGACCCAAGAATCCAAGCCCACAGAGAAACTGCCTTCTTGCAATGCTTGCATACCGACCTTGCAAAGGGACTAACAAAAGCAGCACACGACAACTAGGATCTCGAGACAGCAACATTCGCTAACACTGTGCAAGTGGCCTCACGCCATGGTCAACACGTCCTTGTACCTAGTGGGTCAGAGTAGTGGACCGAGGGGAGTTTGGCCATGCATTCGTACCACACCCTTGAAAAAGTTAACTACACAGGAATGGTCAAGCCAATGACCGTTCTCGAGGGCTCATACGTCTTCACGCGAATAATAGCATGTTTGATTGCGACGATCGAGATTTTTCACACATGCACACACACACACACACACACACACACACACACACACACACACACACACACACACACACTCTCTCTCTCCCTCTCTCTGAACAGCTAAAACTGTCCGGATTTGCAGAAAGCTCGACTTCATTTGAACTCGAAATGTCAGTTTCTTTCAAACATGAATCACGAATAAACCTATAACTCTACCACTGCTAGCTGGTCTACCAGCCTGTGCAATCAGGCGCTTACAGCTGGTGCAAAACGGCAGCAAGGCTTGTCCATCGTGAGTGTCGCAGTTGCCACACCACACTTCTTCTTGCCGACCTGCACTGGCTCCCAGTCAAGCAACCATCGACTTCAAGGTTCTGTTACTCACTTTTAGGTCCCTTCATTCTTTGGCTCCAGACCCATCAGATATACTCATCCACCAGGGTAAACATCGAACCACCCGCTTTTCGTAATCAAATCGTTTACCTTTAAGGTACAAACCTCAAATCCTTTGGAGACCGTGCCTTTTAGTTTGCATGCTCCCAAAGCCTGAAATTCATTCCCGACACGGCATCTCCTGAATTGTCCACATTTAAAAAGAAACTAAAAACGCATCTATTTATCACAGCATTTAGTGGGTCCCTGTGATTCGACCTTTGTGTGGTTATGGGTGCAGAGACTGCATGCTGCCACTAACCGTACTTACGTGCTGACACTTTACATTTGACCCCTAACCACATTATGCTTGTTCATTGAGCATGCTACCGCTAAACATTCGAACATAAATTCCTTTAAATCAAATGTGAAGTGCCTAGAAAGAGATTGAGTTCTCTGATGGCGCTATAACAATTTATTATAATTATTACAAATGGAAGTATTCCAATTTCCAAGGTTTGCACTTATTTAAACCAGCCATTTTGTTGACGGGAGATCAATCTTTGACGTCAAAGTAAAAATTTGCAACCAAGAGTATGGTTAAGCACTTCCTAAGCTATGTCCAGGCAGCAATCGATCGGGTCGATCTGGCTCGGCACGCCCCCTACTCTTTAACGGGCCTTCGAACGGGCAGGTTCACTTCCCTCACGGAAAAAACTCACCATAGATTCTTTGCGAACAGCCTTCAAATCTCAGCCTCAACGAAAATTTCTTAGTGTTTGCCTTCAGATTTTCCCGGGTACCCACGCTCGAGTATCGGAGGTATTTCACAAGTCAGAAAAGCAAGCCACTTGAAAAGCAGCGCTCCGCAGCAAGGAGTATGGTACCAATGAAGGGCCTAAGGCGTAATGGCTAACCACATAAAACGACGGCCTTCAGAAATGACTTAATTCTTACGGTCACGGCCTCTAGATCAGAGCTCACAGTGTCTCTACCATCACCATCACCCCCACCAGAGATCGCGCCGGACATGTCTCGCAAGCACACGGTTGGAACAAGGGCAAGGTCGTAGTGGAGTTTCGTAAACCGAAATGGGCACCAGTTAATAAAAACAAACTCGCGGCAAAAAGTTATAGCACAGTAATGGATACTTTTGGTCAACCTAGCACTTTAGCTAACATAATTGATACTTAGCTAAATCCCAAGTTCAAGGTTATATGCAGGTTCAAGGACAATGTTGTATTGAGTGGCGGCTTTATTGCAAAGATCGGTGCGTTTGTTTTGTGCGATGTCACTAAAAGTGCTCAAGTTGACGAATGCAGAGAGAATGCGTAGGTACGGGGTCGTCATCTGTAGTATTGAAGATCTCAAGCGCAAAGGTGAAGTCATAACGCCACCGCCGCGAATGCTGACCGCGGCTTCCTTACTTGTGGTTCGTGCGCAGCACCCTGATACAGCCGCGGTTTGTTGTAACGGCTTGTTTAGGTTCCTATTTTACAATTAAAGTGTTTGCGACAGGCATTTGAGCGGCCCTGTAGGTTTTGAACCGCTGTATACCTGTCCAGCTCAAACAGCAGGGGTGGGCGCAACCCTTCCACCGGAGGCTATATCGGCGCCGCACTGCCCCATTCTCTCAGATTCACATCTTAAGTGATGTATGCTTTGAACCAGAGTCTGTCGAGTATAATATTAAGCTTTGTGACTACGAACTTTCAAGATATAGCCACAGCAATCAGTCAGGGATCAAGATCGGCGGCGGTGACGGAAAACTTGTTTTTCAAGTTGTAAGCCGCTCGTCCCTCGTGGCATTGGTTTTGCACTTTGCCCCCTTCCGAAACTTTTTGGAGGCCTTCTCCTTGGGTCCACTTCTCGCCGACCTGCACTGGTTACCAGTCAAGCAACGGATTGACTTCAAGGTTTTGTCGCTCACTTTTAGGTCTCTTCATTCTATGGCTCCAGCCTATCTTTCAGATATACTACCCCATCAGGCAAAGCATCGTACCACTCGCTTTTCGGAATCCAACAGTCTAGAAATACCTCGTACAAACCTTAAATCCTTTGGAGACCGTGCATTTAGCTCGTATGCTCCCACAGCCTGGAACTCCCTCCCGACCTGCATCAGAACATCCCCTGACCTGACCACATTTAAAAGAAACTTAAAAACATACCTATTTAGGACAGCATTTAGTGGGTCCTTGTGATTCGTCCTTGATGTGCTTATGCGTGCTGACACTGTTCATGCTGCCACTAACCACATTTGCATGCTGACCCAGTGCATGTAACCCCTAACCATGTTATTCATTTTGTTTGTTTTTCAAGCATGATTTTACTTACTATTCTATTGCGTATCACTTTGCAGCAAATGTAAAGCGCCTAGAAAGAGATTAAGTTCTCTGAGGGCGCTTTATCAAGTGCAATATTATTATTATTATTATTATTGGGTTGGGCTTACCACGCCCCTCCTGCCCGGAATCCAGCCGTGACTGCTTTAAAAATGGAAAGCATGATCGCAGTAAAAATTAATAGTACAGTTTGGTTCTGTTTCACTTAGTGTGAAGTTTCGTCTACCTATTTAAAACAAGTTTCTCCGTCTTTGGCTAGAAAAAACAAGTAAGTGTAGCAATGCAAAGTTTCTAACGGCACATGCATACCTAAGTATCTTTGTGTTTTTTCTTATTCCTCTGGGGCTTTCCTATACATGCAGCACCTTCCAGTCGGAACTTGGTTGTTCAGTGCAATGTGTGCAACTGGTATTCTGTTTCTTAAACCGTTGCTTTGCACAGACAAAGTAGAAACTATCTGACCAGGCATTAGTCAAGGTGAAAAGTCAGAGTCGCTGTTTTTCAGCATGGGGTAAGATTTGAAGCCATGACACGTCAAGCGGTCAGGCTTGGCTGATCCTTGAGGCTGGCTTACTTAATTCTTGCGTCTTGCTTCTAAAGGGGAAGCATGCAGCCATCACATGAAATTTGTATGTAACTAAATATTTACTCTGGCTGTTGAGGTTGAACTCCAATCCCAAATCGGCAAGATAATGTGTATCATTCTTGTTCTATTACTGCTCCATTCAAGCGCACCAGGGTTCTGAAAGGGTCTTGTACATCAGACAGTTGACTTGGCTATGTGTGTGAGACTCCCATCAAGCGTGTCTGTTGTATCAGCCTGTTGTGCTAGGAAAACACAGACTGACAACGATTGAGCAAGAGGCATTGTAGCTCAAACAGATCACGCTGAAAGAAAAACTGATTTGGCAAACCATGTCTCACCCGAATGTAAACCGGAAGCAGCAAATCTACAGCTAATAAATTTACCGATCTCTGTATTATATATGACTTGTATCCCAACTTTTTGAACCTTAGTAGATCGAGGTACATGCTTGAAGCTTGTTGCATTCTTGTAACTTTTATACACCTTCATTTCCCTTGAATCTTTGATGCCTGGTACGATCCGGATGATACTTCACGTATCAGAGTGCAATTTTAAATGCAAATGCAGCTCTGTTGGTTATTAATGATTCGAGAGCATTTTCTATGTTCGGTCAAATGAGTTTTGCTTAAAGTGTCTATGATTGCAGAAAATAAAGCTCCAACAGGTTTGATGGCATGTATGTGGAAAGCCTTAAGAGTTTAGAAAAATGATCGAAAATACGATTATAGCGTATTGAAGAGGTATTGTAATTGCTTTATTAATTAACTGATTCTAAATATTTCCTCTGAAGGGGAATTTGGATGGTGCTAGAAGGGCTGCCAAAGCACAGTTCTTATTCGATGTGCATGTGTCCGTTTCCAGAGGGGCTATACTTTTCAAAAGAGAAAGTTTTGCATGATCTTGCTTGGCCGAATTGCACCTCAGCATTAAACTGCTTACTTTCAGTCATGTGATTATCCAACCATGGTGGGTTCTCCAGCTGCCACACTATATGCACTGAGGCTATGCACTGCTTGGAGCATTATCTAGCCGAATTTATTCATACTATGAATGAGCTCAACTTGGTCTGTCAACCTTAATTTCTGTCTGCAGGTATCGAAAAGTTTCCATCTGATCATGATGTTAACGACATAAACTTGGCGCTAGATGAAGATGGAACAATCATTGACTCTGACGATTATGTCATGGCCATCCCGGACCAGACCGTAGTCATGATGCTCAAGCCCGGCGAGTGCTGGCAAAAAGTACAGTCACCGGACAAACAGGCTTGTTCTTTTGGTACGTGCACTTTGGGTGCCCCCAAGCTTTGTGTTTGAGACATTAACATGGCGTGGATGCTTGTGTCTATGAGCACCTTGGTTGCATATTGCTGTCAAAAGTGTCTGAATCTGTACTAATGTTTTGTGAGGGTAAACTGTTGGATTCCAAAAAGCGGGTGGTACGATGCTTGGCCTGGTGAGAGAGTAGATCTGATAGATAGGCTGGAGCCAAAGAAATGAAGGGACTTAAAAGTGACGACACAACTTTGAAGTCGATTCGTTGCTTGACTGGTAGCCAGTGCAGGTCGGAGAGACGTGGTGTGATGTAGCAACTGTGATGCTCACGACAGGCAAGCCTAGCTTCAGAGTTTTGCACAAGCAGTAAGCGCCTGATTGCACATGCCGGTAGGCCAGCAAGCAGTGAGTTACAGAAGTCGTGACGGCATGTCACAAATGTATGGACCAACTTAGACGTGGTATACTTATCTAAACAAGCCCGAGTTTTAGCAATGGTATATAGCTGAAAGTAGGTAAGACTTGATTGTGGAGCCGATGTGGTCATCTAACGAAAAGTCACTGGAACATGACACCTAGATTTCGTGCAGATTCAACAGGAAATATGCTGGCAGAGCCGATTGTGAGCATTAGCCTTTCCAATTTCTGAATCACGCTTGGTTTGCCCATAGCTATTAAGTTAGTTTTATCATCATTTAATTTAAGAAAATTTGCTCCCGTCCATGTGCAGATGTCATCAATACATACAGCAAGGGAGTTGAGAGAATTCGAGGTGCTTGAAGGCTGGGAGGGATCAAAGCAAAGGTACAACTGAGTGTCATCCGCATACAAGTGAAGCCTAGATTGTGCTTTGCAATCACATCGGCATAAACCGTGAAAAGAACCAGACCTAGCATGGAGTCCTGATGTACAGCTGCTGTACAACTGCTTCTTTTATAAAGAGCATCAAAGTGCATTAATCTCCTCCCACGTACAGCGGACTTCCATGATTCTCCCCAATTTAGTCTTGTCGTGGTTGTTATGTTAAATGTTACAAAGTCCATGATGGGACAGACAATGCACAAGAAGATCATGATGGGACTGACATTTTATCGGCAGGCTAACTTGGTAGTTGTTAGTATCTCTTCTAGTTTGTCTTGCTTAATCTGTAGTTTTGACACAATAAATTGGAACTATTTAAAAAAAAAGCTTGACCTCTCTAAGCATGTGCCAGCTGCTTACTGCTGAGTAGCAGCTACTAGCGTACTCGCTATACTTAATATTAATAACCCCAGCTCTTGTGAAAAAAGGCCATACAATCTACCATTCGTACATGCACCCGTTTAATGGAAATCTTGCACACGGCCCCATACAAAACAAATTTCGGATTCTGCCGTAATTTTGGCCGATACCAACATTGCAGCAGACCTGGTCTTATTACGGATATTGTGTAAATGAAAGCAGGTTACAATTACCGACTCCAGATTATCGCAAGAACCGTCGAAATTGCCTGCATTCTCGACCCAGAGATTAAATGTGTTTTCACCGTTATTGAACAATTCTGGGAAATGCTATTATATGGCCTCTTGCACTGTTTTGTGATGTTTACAATCCTGTGACTATCTTGATCTATGTGACTAGCACACAAATGCTTTCTTGGCCAAGCTGACTCACATGGGCACCCTGTCTAATCAGATAATTTGATAAATCTTTATGGGGATCGTGCATGTTTCATTATCATCATGGCTGCCACAGAGAACCATTATAAAAAAGAAAGCTGAAGTACCAGAATTAGTGTTAGCAATGAATGTTCTTTATTGACTCGGACAGTGTGAAAGATCAGTGCGGCTGGAGGTCTGAGGAGACATTCAGGTAAAAGGATCCCATAGAGACAGTGCAAACGCTATTTTGCCTAGTTGTGATGCATTGTGGGCTAGGCCATTCATGGTTTGAGTATTTGTTGCCTTGGGTAAATGAGATGGAGAAACTTGTTATCTCATAACGATAATGGTTGTTTTGCTTTCCTACCAGGATCTTTCAGAACATAATTTCTTTGTTGCTACATAACTGAATCAGGGCTTTTCTGAATTTAATATGCATAATATAATACCCTGAAAGCCTGCAGTGGTGCTAATGTTATGGCAACATTCCAATATAATAGCCGTGATAGCCCAAGAGGTAAGGTGCTCCCTCTTCACGACCAAGGTCGTGGGTTCGAATCCAGCAGTTGGCGATCTTTTATTGGCAACTGCAAGTGGTGACAGCCGTCAAGGCTCTTATGCCACAATATAAATGAGGCTATTGAATCAGCTAATATTTAGTTTTGAATGTTAATGATCTGACAGACTATAATATCTTGATGCATCACTGCATGTGATCCTAATGAAGCATTAGTCCTCAATTGTGAATCACTTGAGGCAAAATGCTAAGCACCCATTCCGTTGCTTCGCACATGGTGCCGGCCTCAAACTGACATAATGCTAGCCTATTGTGTGCCGAAATCAGGTAGCTTCCATTTTGAAATATCTCCAGCATTCTCGTAAGTGTTTGATTTTTGTCTGCTGTAGTTGGTTAGAGCAAATTCATCTCATCATCATAGTTTGTAACTTTGCTTTTTTGAATCATTTAGTGTTTCGGTAAGCTTGTTCTAGCAGTCTTTTATTGTTAATCATGCGATTTATGCATGTAGATATTTGTATTATGAGAATAATAATAATAATAATGCACTTGATAAAGTTCCCTCAGAGAGCTCAACCTCTTTCTAGGCGCTTTACATTTGCTGCAATGATAATGCATTTAGATTAGGCAGTTGTGTTGATGCTTATATCTTCCATCAGGGATTCTCCTACCTGCTTTAACCAAGTTCTTGCTAAAAGTAAGAGGTTTTAGGTGCTTTGCTGAGGCCTATACAACAATTTACAATTGGGTAGCTGCATATCTAATGCATCACCCGTGTGTGAATGCCAGCACTAAACATATCGAGTCATGCTTGAAGATGGCAGGCTAGCAGTACGCACCTAATACAAGTTCGAAGATCATTTGATGTTGTAGCTTGGGTGCAAGTGGCACTCACCTTTGAAGATCTACATGCTTTCCACAATATTTTATTTTATTTTATTTTATTATATATTTATTTTATATTTTATTTTATTTTATTTTTATTTTATATTTTATATTTAATATTTTAGGTTTAGTTTAGTTTTAGGTTAGCTCGTTTGCAATTCACACGAAGAGTGAACGTTGCGTTTTTCATGCCTTTTCCTAAAATCATCATTTGATCTTACTTTGCCCTGAAGGCAAGATTTTGGCACCTTTAATTCTTCAGATGAGGTGGATAGTTCGGGGCGTACCATTCCATCGAAGTCGCTGGCAACCGGTGGATCCTGGACTCCTGCTGAATTGGACCGCACCAAGGTGCTGGCATCTCGTATACGTCGTGATGGGTTGGCTGCCTTCATCACTTTCTCTAATGACGATTTTGAGGTGCAGTTTTTTCTTGATTGCCAGCCAGCTACTGCTGTATTGAGGCTCATAACCTGAGCCTGACCGGTCCCACTGTGCTCGGCTTGTTTGGTGGAAAGGTCGCGGTGCTTTTTCGGCCAATCGCTTGTTGTCATGCAATACTACGTCCCGTACGTTGCCAGCCTCATGTCGTTTGCATGAGATGAATGAGCAGCTAGCCAGGCAATGTGCCAGGCTATGCATTTTAGAAAAGGGATTGCCTTTTGACTTGGACTATGACTCCATTTCTTCCTGATTATGTTTGGGGCTTCTTACTTAAGTGCAAGCAGTTTATCCAACTCTTGTCGGACAGTTCATGGCCTCTCTTCCCATTTACCAGCTTGAAGTGACAGCTCCCTAACGGCCCCTTAAGAGGATTATCATGCTGTACAGTATACATTCTCATTTCTTGATTCTTGGATGTAAATGAATGTCTAAACAGAGTCATGCAGTCTTTTCTTAGCTAATAACAGTGGTATTGGTTTGCAGCATTGTGCTTCTGGTGCTGTTATAGTGTACTACGTCACACTAAGTTATACTTCTTGCATAGACATACACTAGGGCAGAGGTTGGCAAACTCCTACCTTTAAGGCCTAGCTAGTAGTCCAGTCTGGCCTACCACCCCCAGTTATTCATTGTTGGATCCGGCTTAGCTGAATTGTTTCGGTTTTGTTCCCATTTATTACTACCGGTTGCAGCTCAAGCTGTGGCCCGAGTTTATTTTTTTAAACTGGTGTCAGGCGCTTGTATGAAACAGAAGCACCTGACCGGGGAGAGATGATAAATGACTACCTCTATAATTGTCGTGTGTCAGTTTCGACGTTTGCTTATCTTGCCGAGCCAACTCTGCAGGCCCTGAGTAGGTATGGCTTCTTCTGGCCTAGCGTGCCGTCTTGGCCTCCTGACATGGCACAGTAGTCCGAAAAGTTTACCGACCCCTGCTTTAGGGCTGTATAGCTATGACAAATAATAGAACAGCTGAGATCTGATAGCATCGAAGTCAAATAGATTTTTAAAACCCAACAGCTAGGGACGTAGAGGTTTCTTGAAGGTTAACTATTTGGCTAGGCAGTCGATGTATCTGCTCCACATGTCCTTGGCTCCCCCATATTTCCATCAATTGTGTTTGATTATTTTCTATTGCCGACTGGGCCACATCTTACGGCCACTCAGTGCTGCTGCTTTTATGCTACGTTTGTCTGTATATCACCTAATGTATCTAATGCTGCTTTTGTGTCAGCTCTACTTCGTGATGTGTACGGCCTTTCCTTTTGACTGTGCACCAAAGTCACTCAGGCTTTTAATGAGTTATGGAACATTCTTCTTATAGCTTCGTGAAGTCGCCGTGGAGATATTTGGTGCTTGCCCTAAAAATCGTGGTGTGCGGCATGGCTGCTAACGGGCAAACAATATATGAATTTACGTTAAAGTGTTTTGTGTTAAAATAAAAAATAAATAATAATAGTATTTACTATAGCACCCTCAGAGAACACAGGTGTCTTTGTAGGCACTTTACATTTGCTGCAAAGAAAGCACGATCGAATGGTTAGTGGTAGCATGCTCAATGACAACAACCATGACGTGGTTAGAGGTGATGTGCACAGGGTCAGCATGCAAATATGGTTAGCGGCAGCATGCACAATGTCAGGATGCATAAGCACACAAAGGACGAATCACATGGACCCACTAAAGGCTGCAATTAATATTTGGGGGCAACTGCCTGCCTCTAAGGCTCAGTCCCTGGTGGCAACTGTCTTTTAACCACGGTCAATGAAGCATAGGAATGTCGTCGTGCCCGGAAGTTGCTGTGCTCCTGCTCCTAGTTTGATAATATAGGCAATTGGTTTACTCGTATCGATTTGCAGAAGACAGCAAGACAGCGACATGACTATTGCATGAAAAATGTGTAGGACTACTTCAGGACTCAATTTCTGGGCTAGTGTATGGTGGTGCATTCCATTCAAAGCGCTATTGGCACTAGCTGGGATTCCAACCATTGAGCTTGCCTAATGTGTCCCATATTATTCTGCAATGTCAACCATTGGTTTGCAGATGGCAGCAACTCGGTGATGTGACTGTTGCACGAAAAATATATAGGACCACTTCAGGACTCGGTTTGTAGGCTGATGTATGATGACGGATTCCATTCAAAGCGCTGTTGGCACTAGCTAGGATTCCAGCCATAGAGCATGATGATATGCCCCATACTGTAATGAATTGTCAGCCATTGACCACAGTCACGGGCTGTAATATAGCGATGTATGAGGTCCTGGCCGCTCTTGGACCGAGCCATTGGGGGTGTATCGACAAGTCACACACACCTTTGCAACTCACTATCATATAGTGCCTTTTAAGGGTCAGGGTCTGGCCTTCTTGGCTGAATCCAAGCTGTGTCCCATTCGATAGCCTATCGTGGCAGGGTCTGAATTCAGCTTGTTTCTGGCCAGTTGCCCGAGTGACACGCAGAGCACCAGGTTAGCTCAGCACTTCTGCATAGAGCTGGCAGCAGCTTGGCATTGGCATTTGCATGTGGACGGCATCTTTCTAGAACTAAGCAGACGCAAAAGCCTGACGTCAGCACCGATCTTGTTTGCAGCTTATCGCTGGCATGCTGCCTAACGAGCTGGCAGCACTCCTTGGAGAAGTGGAGGAGGAGGCACTACGAATACAAGAGCTCTGCCACGAGCATGCCATTGAACGGCAGGCAGCCCTGGACTCGGTGGAGCTGCTGAAACTGTATAGGTCGGCCTCCGGCACTGCCAAGACAGCTGACTCTGCCCGACGGTAGCACCGGCAGCTCTAGCAGCAGCAGCAGCAGCATCAGCGGGAAGGATCAGCCCGGTCCTCGTAGTTAGCGCAGCTGGGGGTCTTGCGAGAATGCAGCAGCTGCTCGGATTGGCAGCCGCCTGGTTTACCTTCGCCTGGCAGCCACTGCTGTCGAAGACTTGTCCTGAAAGGTGGCCTCCCCGTTGTCACAATGCATTATCAGGGGCCGCCTGACTGACGATTAGCCACTTGCTGCCTCGAGTGTCAAGCTTTTCCGTTGGCCTTTTGCCGTTCGACATATTCCGTAAGCTTGCCCTCTCACATACTGAACATGTTTCTCACATGTTCCGGTAGTTGCTCTGAAAGGAACGTATCCAGTCAGTGACGACGGTCTACCCAGTGAGTTTTAACCTGTAGAGGACTTCATCGTGCTGCGTGGCGATTAGTGGGAGATCGTTACTGGGGCACTGCTGTCTTGATAAGTGCTGACATACTTCGGCACGTTAATAAAGGCTGTACAATTTGCTGCTAGTGACTCTAAAAACCTTAAGCCTGTTGAACCTGTCGATGCTGTTCGACTCTTTCTTGCGTGCTTCTTTCAGCTCACTTCAGCATCTGCTTTTGATGTCCTGTAAAAGTGTGCTGCTTCGGCTTGCTAGATTACAAGGTTGAAAGTATGCCGACTTTGGGATCTGCGCTTGTACCAAACCAATGTAGGCACTCACCTTGATCTGTTGCCTGTATTTCTTGTTATTTCTGAAGACTTGTGAGTACTTCGGCAATCGTGGTGACCTAGTAGCACCACTAGCATTGGACAAACTTGGACCAAAGGATTACTATATGTCGTCCCTTTCCTGTAATTTGAAATGGTTCATGTTTTACTTATCAGTTTGGCATGTATAGTCGATTAGTACATTCTATCAGCCGCTAAACGATGTCGTTATCTTTTTTCACGTAAGCATTCAGATAAATTATTTGATTAAGCAGGTTAGTGCTAAATTCTTTTAATCGTGTTTATTGAAGGGTTCCGATAATCTTTGTTATCAGGTAACTCTGTAAATAGCAGCTCCAAAACGTATCGTTATGGGCAGGAGGCAAGAGTGCATCTTGTGCAGCACTTGACACTTTAAGACTTGGCCTTCTGCTGAGCGGAAGCCGGCTGCACACGAAACCATAGCCCCAGTTCCTTGGCTTGCTAAACAATGTGAACTCTACTGAACTGGCAGTTCGATTTATAAATCATAAAAACACCCTCAAGAGACTTGAATGCCCTAGAGGAAGAATAATTGTATCGTCCCTTTGCACTTGAAAATATACGACCTTGGAAATCAGTGGTTCGACTCCTAATAAGCCATCGGTTTCGACAGTCATGTCGTAATTGTGAGAAACGTTTATCCAGAAGTCCCATTTTCGGTTAACTTGTTTCGGTCAGCAAAGCTTTTTACCCAGGCCAAGCCAAGACCGGTCCCACATGCACTGGATGCAGCCATTGTTCCAGGCTTTGGGAACGTACGTACTATAAGTATGGTCTCCAAAGGATTTGAGGATCGTACGGTAAAGGTAAACGATTCGATTCCGAAAAGCGAGTGGTACGATGCTTAGCCTGGTGGAGTAGATCTGATTGGTAGGCTGGAGCCAAATAATGAAGGGACCTTACAGTAAGTGAAACAACATTGAAGTCGATGCGTTGCCTGACTGGGAGCCGGTGCAGGTCGGCTAGAAGAGGTGTGCTGTGGCAACTGCGAAGCTCACGACAGAAAATCCTCGCTGTGGAGTTTTGCACCAGCTGTAATAATAATAATACACTTAATAAAGTGCCCTCAGAGAATTCATTCTCTTTCTAGGTGCTTTAAATTTGCAAAAAAGGAAACACGATCGAACCCCTCAGAGAACTAGTTTTCTTTCTAAGCGCTTTAAATTTGCATAAAAGGAAACACGATCGAATAGTGAGTGGTATCATGCTCGATAAACAACATGAATAACATGGTTAGGGGTGACATGCACAGGGTCAGCATGCAAGTGTGGTTAGTGGCAGCATGCACAGTGTGAGCACGCGTTAGCACATAAAAGATGAATCACAGGGACCCACTAACTGCTGTCATACATGTACATAGATGTACATAAATGTACTAAGTGCTGTCATAACTGTAAGCACCTGATTCCACGAGCAGGTAGACCAGCAAGCAGTGAGTTACAGAAGTCAAGACAGGATGTCACAAATGCAAGGACCAACTTAGATGTGTTATCCCTGCCTAATCAAGCCCGAATTTGAGCAATGTTATGTAGCTGAAAGTAGGCAGACTCTACTGTGGAGCTGATGTAATACATGAAGCAAGTGAGTTGAGAGAATTTGAGGTGCTCGAAGGCTGGGAGGGATCAAAGCAAAGGTACAACTGAGTGTCATCTGCAAAGAAGTGAAAGCCTAGATTGTGCTTGGCAATCACATCAGCACGAGGCAGAGTATAAACCGTGAAAAGAACCGGACCTAGCACGGAGCCCTGAGGTACCCCATATTTCAGAGGTACTTCGGATGATGTTTGTCCATTCACGTCAATACTCTGGAGTCTCCCACTGAGATAGGACCTGAACCATTGCAGAGCAGTGCCAGTGATGCCCAGGCGAGATGGGAGGCACTCTAGAAGAACTTTGTGATCGATAGTATCTAAAGCTGCCGAAAGATCGAGCAAAACAAGTGGAGATGTAAGGTATCTCTGTCTGTAACTCCACAAAGCCATAAAGACTGGGCGTTACTCAGGAGAGTTGTGCACTCACAGCCTAAGCGGCTTTTGGTATGCATTCGGTAGTAACTAATAGACTTCGTCTCACGAAACAAAGAGAAAGTGGGAAGCATAGCAGAGTCAGGAGAGAGTAGAGGTAGGGAGTATCAGCTTAGGACCTCTGAAGAGGATGAGCCATAGTCAGCAGAAGGAGAGTAGTTGCCGTGTAAGAATTGTGGAAGCCAGTTCCACAGTCTAGGACCTGCAGAGATAAAGCTTCTGTCGACGACGGTCTTTAAGCAGAGGAATGGAACAGCTAATTTATTGTCGATACATGATCTGAGGGTGCGAAGAGGCTGAAACTGGTGCAGCTGTTCAGCTAGGTACGAAGGAGCCAAGCCGTGGTGGACCTTGTGGGTCAGCATAAGAACTTTGCTCTGTATCCGTTGATCAACCTGCTGCCATCCTAGCTCATTAAGCAAAGGAGACACGTGCTCAAACCGCTGGGACTTGAAGGCTAACCTTGCAGCCATATTCATAGTCAGCTGCAGTGGCCTAGTTGCTTTCTTTGGTAGCCCAGCCAAAAGGGAATTACAATAATCAAGCCGAGACAGAACTAAGGAGCTAGTTAAATTTTTTGCAAGCCACTGTAGACGACAGCTCCTAATCTTGGATAGGGATCGGACGTGATGGCTAGCTGTAGAAACAGTCTTCTGATTGAATCTTTTAAAATCGAGACAGCTGTCGAAAACGACACCTAAATTTCGAGCATGTGGTGATGGTCAACACAACAGCATCACCTATTAGAAGAGCAAAGCCTTTTAATCCAGCCACACGCTTAGGGTGTCCTATGAGCAGCAGTTCGGTTCTATCGTCATTTAGTTTCAAGATGTTTTCCTATATCCAGGATTGAATGTCGGCAAGGCAAGCATTCAGTTTCTCAGTTGCAGCAGCAGATTCCGACGGTTTGAATGACAAATACAGCTGAGTATCGTCAGCACAAAAGTGATATCCAATTCCATGAGCCTTAATCACTTTTCCCAGAGGTTGATTGTAAATGGAGAACAGCAAGGGACCGAGGACGGATTCTTGAGGGACTCCACAGGTGATCGGTCTCGTGTGTGAGATCTGATCCTCACACGACACGGATTGAACACGATCAAACAAGTACGATTTAAACCATTCCAGTGCCTCGTCTGCCAGACCGATCGTTGTTCTCAATCGTTCAAGTAGGAAATCGTGATCAATGGTGTCGAAGGCAGCTGAAAGATCTAGCAGAGCTAGGGCAGTGACATTCCCGTCATCGCTGCCACGTAGAATGTCATTGTTAACACGGAGGAGAGCAGTTTCAGTGGAGTGCTGCCTCTTGAACCCCGATTGAAATGTTTCTGACATTCCATTATTTTCAATATGTTCAACTAGCTGCTTAGCAACAATTTTTTCAAGAATCTTTGATAAGAACGGAAGAAGGGAAACTGGACGATAGTTTGCTAGGACCTCTGTATCCAATCCAGGCTTTTTAAGTATGGGTCTAACGATTGCCGATTTGAAGGACTCGGGGACGACCCCTTTTACCAAAGAAGCAGAAATCTCGGTTATGGCAGGGTTGGTCTGCCAGTGGAGACCACAGAGATGATAGTGTAGGGTCTTCAGGAGACGAGCTCTTTTTGCTAGACCTGATTAAGGTAGCCACATGGCATGCAGAAATCTCGGTAAAACTTTTAAGGAAGGTTACAGGTTTCGATTCCACAGTTGGTTTAGTCGGAGGGGGCTTAATGGGGGCACGAATGTGCCCAATTCTGTCCATAAAGATGGCTGAAAACTTTTCGGCTGAGCCGTTAATATCTGGGGAGTCAGACCTCTCAGCATCGCCCAGTAAATGGTAATACTCTACCAATGTCTGCATTCTTAAGTAGGTCGTTGTACACCCTAAGCAATGCTGACTCTGTGAAGTGATAAGCCAGAGGAAACTTGCCACTAAGGCTGCAAGGCTGTTGCAGCAAACAGTCAGGCACTGCCGTAGGTCCAAAGCAGGAAGGGGGTCAGCTAACTGCAAATGACCCATTTGACAGCAAGCCAGAAACACTAGCATCCCACTAGTGTCCAATCGAAATTCTTTCACACCCACCAGGTCTACCCTGAGAGCAGCTGACCTGTCTGAGCCGTGCGCCATCTCAGCTGGTGACTGTTGGATGACACACGCAGTAACAGTTGCCAGTGCTGCTTTGAAAAGGGCTACCACTGATGCATTGCTAGGATCGCTGCCATCAAGCCTCCCTGTTGCTCAGTACGTGCAGCATCGCATGAAACACGTGACGTACGCTGCTACGCCAGCTGCTAACTGGCTAGGCCAGACATGCCCTTTTTGGCCTGCACATCACTTAGTGGCCACAGTGGTTGCATGAAGTAAAGCACTGTGTCCACAGTTGGCTGAGCCGTCTGGCTGAGCTCGGCTTTCAGGGGACCCTGCTCTGAATGGACGACACAAGCAGGTGAAACGAAACGATTACCGCCACCAACGCCGGCAGCCGCAGCTCCTGGAAGATCCACATCGGCTGTACGACAGGCGGCTTGGGAGTGAGTGCAGCAGGCGCAAAGTCGGCAAAGCCTGCAAGAGCAGTACACAGTGACGATGACATTGGATCTCACAGCTTCAGTCTGCCCTGAGACCCAAGAATCCAAACCCACGGAAAAGCCGCCACATTTTTGAAACTTGGGAATTACAACGCACGTGCACATGATGTTGAGACTACGAGGCTTCAAGATGCAGAACGGGATGGCGGTTTGCTGGGTGCACATGAAGAACACTGCAATTGACTTAATTCCAGAACAGCTAGAAGAGCTTGGTCCTTCGAAGTCTGTCCAGATATTAGCTGCAGCAACCTGGTACAGGTCAGTCCTAACCACTGCAACGCTTGTATACTCACTGTTTGATCGATAGGGGCAGGATGACAACTATGACAACTCGGATCTCGAGGCAGCATCATTCCCTAATGCTCTGTAGCTTGTCTCGCGCCAAGGTCAACCCGTTCTTGTACCTAGTGGCTCATACTAGTGGAAAGTGGGGAGTTCGTCTATGTATTCTTCAAACGCCCTGGAAAAGTTAACCGTACAGGAATGGTTCAGCCAGTGAACTTTCTCAAGGGCTCAACCGCCTTCATGCAAATAATAGCACGTTATATTGCAACGATCACGATTTTGCGCATGTACACCACACCCACGCGCGCACACACACACACACACACACACACTCAGCACACACACACACACACACACACACACACATATACGCACACACACATATACGCACACACACATATGCGCACACACACAGACACAGACATACACACATGTACGCACACACACACACACACACACACACACACACACACACACTCGACAGCTAAAATATTGAAGTCAACACTTGCAACCAACAGTATGGTAAGCTCTTTCTTAGCTATTTCCAGGCAGAGTAAATCTTGCTCGGCAGGCCCATTCTCTTTAATAGGCCTTCGAAGGGCAAAGTTCAGCCCTCGCAGGAAAATTGCTAGGCAGGTCTTTGCGACCCACTTTCCAATCGAACCCTCGACAAAAATGTCTGTTTTTGCCTTCAGATTTTCCCGGCTACCCACACTTTAGTTTCGGAGATAATTCTCTTGTCAAAACAGCAACAGAACAGAACAGCCGAGCTCCACCGCAAACGAAGTATGGTACCAAGTAACGGCCTACAACGAAATAGCTAACTACCTACCATAGCGACCTTCAGAGATCACGGCACTTACGGCCACAGACTAGTTTAGTGCTCACAGCCTCTCCAGCACCACCGATATTGCCAGACAGGTCTCACAAGCACACGGTTGGCTCAAGGGAAAGGTCGTAGTGTATTGGAGACTCGTAGCCCGGTATCGATACCAGCTGCTAAACAACTTAAAGGCAAGCAGTTATAACGCAGAATGGATTTGGTCAACCTAGCACTTTCGCAAACAAAACTGAACCATAATTAAAGCCCAAGTTCACGGTTATATAGATGTTGTGTGCGTGATTGTGCTCGTCTTGCTAACCAGCAAACGACTTGGAGCACTCGTACACAACCGTACTCAGCAAACGTAATTATTAACTTGAGCGCAGACGTTAACGCTTACAGGAACTCCTGTCGTCTGCGGCTGAGAGGTGCTGCACTCCGATTGGTTAGCGTCATGGCCCAGCAGCATAAACGTTGCGCTCTGATTCGCTAGAAAAGTTCGGGGGCCCTACGGCCTAGTACCAGCATACGGCGCCAGTAACGCTGCAGAGCAGCTGGCGGACTAAACGGACTAGACGGCCAGACGGACTTCAACGATTGACCAAGAGGGATCGTAGCTCAAACTGACCTGTATCAGTCACATTAGTTTAACGGGAATCTTGGTACATACAGAACAGCAAAGGACTAAGAGCAGACTATGAGGGTTTTAGCTTGCTTTAATATACTCATAGTACTTACTTCCTGTAATGATGAGGACTGAAATGTCGCCTTCCACAATCGTGTTTGAGTGAGCTAGTGATTTTTAGTGAAAAACCAGTGATTAATTTGATGTAGTTAAGGTTTCCTCGATTTAGGGGAAAGGCAAAAAAATACTTATAACATTGGCCAGGCCATCCAATATTTGTCTAGGGTACCCTGTAAAGGACAAACATGTTAGAAATGGCATCTGAAGTTGTAAAAAATTCCAAGTGAAAGAAAACTGACCATGCAAACCGTGTCTAAGTCAGCCCAGATGTAAAACAAAAGCAACGCATCTACAGATAAAAAATCAGCCGATCTCTGAATCGTATGTGACTTATATCCTAACTTGCTGAACTTTGGTAGATCGAGGTGTATTCGTGAACCTTGTTGCACTTTTGTGACGGCTACTAATGCAGGACAATCCTTATTCGGTGCAAACGTGTCGGTCTCCAGAAAACATTCATTTTTAAAAGGGAATTATTCGGAGGGCAATTTTGGCTTCGGCTTAATCGCGTCGAAGCAGTTAATTGCTTACTTTATTTCACGTAATCATCCAACCGTAATAGGTTCTCTTGCTGCTACTCTACTTGCACAGTGGCTGCAGTGTGCTGCGCGAAGCTATATTGAAGCTGTGGCTGTTCATACTATTGACAAGCTCAACTTGGTCTGTCAAGCTAAGTTTTTGACTGCAGGTATCAAGAATTTTCCTTCAGGCCGCGATGTTAACGGCATCAGGTTGGTGCTGGATGGTGATGGAACGGCCATTAGCAATGACGATTATCTCATGCTTATTCCGGACCATGCGTAGTAAATATTTTTAACCCGGCGAGTTCTGGCAGAACGTACAGTTGCCGGCCGAACAGGCTCTTCCTTTCGTCGTGCCAAAATTCTGCCGGGTACATTGTCACATCTATCGGCCATTGTTATGATTGTTGGTGCATGGTTTGTCTTGCCTACATTGCAGTTCGACCATCGTAGATGTGTTTATATCTGGTTTGTATCTGCTATGTATCTGGTAGCCACTGTGTGGTATGTTAGGTATACCACATCAACCATTTGTAATGTCAACCGTGACCAATTTTCTGTAACAGCTGCCGTAGATATGCTAATCAACCGTAGCTCAAAAAACTGCTGTTCGAGCAAGCAAGGCAATAAATTCGGAGTAGCTATTTCAGTGTTCCATTTGCAGTCATCCAAATAGTAAAATTTCACTAACTCCCGTGCAGAAGAAAATCCGCGCTCTTGGACAAATAACTCGAGAACTGCAGATTCCGTCTGATCCTAGCAGTCGCTAGCTAATGCCTTGGTAGCATAGAAGTAGCCAAAAATAATTTGTGGTGAAGGGGTGTAACGACTGTTTGTTAAACAAGCATCACAAGAAAATGTGCCATCCTTAATAATAACGTTAAAAATTATAACTATTATAAATTTTTACAGCTCCCTCAGAGAACTCAATCTCTTTGTAGGCACTCTAAATTTTTTGCAAAGAAAGATTGATCTAATAATTGATCGATTGATTACTGGTACTGGTAGCATGCTGAATGACTAGGAGCATAACTCCATTTGAGGTGACATCCACATGTTCAGTGGGGTGAGTGGCAGCATGCACACTCATGTAATGTAATGTATCTCCATCTGTAACTCCACAAAATATAAAGACTATGTCGGTGTTACGCAGGAGAGTTTTGTATAGCGCACTCACAGCCTAAGCGGCTTTCGGTACGCATTCGGTAGCCAACAGACTTCGTCTCACGCAACAAAGAGAAAGTGGGAAGCATAGCAGAGTCAGGAGAGCAGTTGAGGTAGTGAGTAGCGTGGAAGTAGCAGCTCAGGACCGCTGAAAAGAATGAGTCATAGCCGGCAGCAGGAGAGTAGGTGTCGTTTCGTAAAAGTTTTTTTTTAAATATGGACAAGTCAGAGGGTGTCGAGATGCCAGTCGGAAGTAAGTTGTAGGCTTTGGATGCATACGAGCTTAAGGTATAGTCTCCAAAGATATTGAGGTACGTAGTAGCTAGAGATAAACGATTAGATTCAGAAAAGTGGGTGGTACGATGCTTAGCCTGGTGGGGTAGTAGATCTGATAGGTAGGCTGGAGCCCAAGAATGAAGGGACCTGAAAGTGAGCGACAAAACCTTGAAATCGATCCGTTGCTTTACTGGTAGCCAGTGCAGGTCGGCGAGAAGTGGTGTGATTTGGCAACCGTGATGCTCAAGAGTTTTGCACCAGCTGTAGGCCCCTAATTGCACAGGCCGGTAGACCAGCAAGCAGTGAGTCGCAAAAGTTACGACGGGATGTCACAAATGCATGAACCAATGGAGATGTGGTACCCTTATCTAAGTAAACCCACATTTTAGCAACGTTACTGAAAGTTGGCAGACTTAACTGTGGAGCTGCAGCAATCGTCTAACGAAACGTCACTTTGGAACAGGACACTTGGATTGTGTGCAAATGCTATATTAGACATTGTGGGTAAGCAAGTTTTGAGTTTCCCTGTTCCTGAACCACACTTGGTGTACCCATGACTGATAAGTTGGTGTCATCATCATTCAATTTAAGAGAGTCTGCTACCATCCGTGTGTGGATGTCACCAATACATGCAGCAAGGGAGTTTAGACAATTCGGCGAGCTGGGGGCTGGGAGGATTGAGTACCGATCAAGTCAACTGTAAACTGAGTGGCATTTGCAGTGGCTGTTGCCAGGCGTGTACTGCAAGAGGCAGCATCAGGAAGGGGTCAGAAAATTAATTAAATAAAAGAAAAGAAAATTAAGCTAAACAATTGGCCGCACGAAAGCGTGACGAATTCTACCATGCCCACCAGGTCTTCCCTGCGAGTAGCTGACTTGTCTGAGCCGCGTGCCATCTCAGCTGGCGGTGCTGAATGGCGTCACTGCTGCCGGTGCTGCTCTGAAAAAACGACCGTTGATGCCATGCCATGGTCGCTGCCACCAAGCCAGGCTGTTGCTTAGTGCATGCGGCATCGCATCATACACGTTGGTCACTACTGTCTGCAGCTGACTGGCGGGCCATTCAGGTGGCCTCATTGGCCTGCACATCACTTGGTGGTCACAGTGGTGGCTTGAAGTGAAGCGAAATGTCTGCAGTCGGCTGAGTCTTCTGGCTGGGCTCGGCTTTCAGCGGGCCCTGCTGTGAGTGAATGAAACGAGCGAGTGAAACAAAACGTTTACCACTGCCAACGCCGACAGCCGGCCAGCTCGCGCGTCCTAGGCGCTCAAGAGTGGCAGCAGCTCCCGGACGATCCACATTGGAAATGAGCTGTTCGACAGGCGGCTTCGGACTGCAGCAGAGGGACAGAGCAGGCAAGCTCGGCGCAGCCTGCCAGAGCTGTACACAGTGGCGATGACCTTGGATATGACAAGAGAAACTGCCTCCTTTAAAATTTCGGAATGACAATTCTTGTGCACTGGATGTTGAGACCACGAGGTTTCAAGATTCAGAATGATATGGCGGTTTGCTCAGTCCACATCAATAAAACTGCAGCCAACTTAATCCCAGCGCAGCTAAGAAAGATTTGTCGTTCACAGCCTGTCCAGATATTAGCTGCAGCGTCCTGGGACCGAAGACACATGGTCAGTCTCTAGTGCTGCAACGGATGCATACCCACCGTGCACAGGGACTGACGAAAGCAGTACGACAACTAAAAAATCCTAGCTGATTAAACAGCCATTTTTTTGTATAGCGACAGAAGAGCCTTTACGGCTATCACCACCGCTTGCAGTGGCGATAAATAATCGCCCACAGCAGGAATCGAACCCACGACCTCGGGACCGAGGTCGTGAAAGTAACCACCTTACCTAGTGTGCTATCACGGCTCACCAACTAGGATCTCAAGACAGTGCCATTCGTTAATGCTCTGTTCGTGGCCTCGCGCCATCGTCGACACGCCCTTGCAATTAGTGCCTCGTAGCAGTGGACCGAGGAGATTTCCAGTGTCATCACCTTTTTGGATCACTAGAGAGCAATTAGTTATTTTTTTCAAGGTCGTCTCTTAGGCGGGAAGAACTGAAGAAAGCCTTAGCCTTTACTGTCAAAAGTAACTCTGCAGCAAGATGGAGTGCAAGAGTGGAGGCTGTGAAAGCTATCAATTATAGACTGGACAGCATTGTAGGTCTTTTGGAGCAACTGTCTGAAGAGAAAAGTGGAACACTTGAAACAAGTAGTGAAGCTGGCAGTATCCTACTTTGTTTCTTGAACTTTACTAACGTTTCGGCCCTGTTGCCATTTTGGTACAACATCTCAAGGAAGATTAAATCCGTTCAGAAAAGACAGCTGGATCAAATAATGATTTTTAAAGACGCTTCTTGCGAACCCCACTCTCTTGAAATTGAGTTTTCAAGACTTCGAGAAGACATGTGCCAAGATACAATACCAGATGCCAAACGGAGATATGAATTGTGGGGAGTTGTAGTTAAAAAAAAGAAACCACCGAAGGACACAGATGTCTGAAGAACTCTCTCAGGATGTTGGTCTCATGGGAGAGGGGTGATTTCAATAACAATAAAGAACAGCATAGTTTATATCCGACGAGGAATCACTTCTAGTTTTTATTGACTCAAAGATCCTGGTGCCAAATTTGGTTCCTTCTCTGAAGTTGAGTAGCTTTCGAAGACACTTGACCCGACCGAACTCCGCTAGCAATGTCTAGATCTTGGAGTCTTCTATTATTATGACGTTGATGTAGCAGAGCTGAAAAACAAAAAATGTGACTGTAAAATGCTTCTTACCGAAAGCTACGAACCGGCACCAAAGACTCATGCTGTTCATTGTCAAGGACAAGGACAAGTAGTGTTTATTAGCTTGAGAGTTGCTTTGCAAGTTCTTTTCACCACAGCTTTATTAGTTTCTAGTTGTGAACGCTCCTTTAGCAAGCTGAAGATAATCCTGTCTTATCTCAAAGCATCAATCGTGTAAAATCGGCTCTCCGATTGGGCTTTTAAGCATAGAAAAAGAAGCACTAGAAAATATCAACACTCAGATTTTAGTACACCAGTTAGTCACATTCAAAGAGAGAAAATTTCACGTAAGTTAGACTGTGATAGCTATGGGTACATTTACTACAATTAATACAACTTTTTTTACTAGATAGGCCTGCTAGCGTGATTTTTTTGCATTTCTTCTGTGGTGGAGCTATTTTGCAGCAATTTTTGACAAAGGGAGGGGCGAAATTTGTAGCTGTAAAACCGGGCGCCGAAAAGTCTCACAAAGCCTCTGGGAAGCATGCAGCCATCTTATGAAATATTCGTTGTGTCAGCCTGTTGTAGGAAATCACGGATAGACTTAAGCGATTGACCAGACAAGATTGTAGCTCAAACAGATTTGTGCCAGTCAGCTTGCTAATGACTCCCAAAGCGTATTTGTGCCAAGTGTCGGTTGCTGAACTAAAGTTGATTGTATTTTGATGGTTTGAATTGTATGAGATCAGAAAGCCAGCAAAAATCCTGCATAACCATGGCATTAAAAGAGAAGCACTTATTTCTGCCATACCGTCAAAAAGAGGATGTGTGCTAAAGTCACAAATGAAATCGTGCAGAATCGATCACCTTGTGCTAGCGAATGGACCTGCTCATTGCCTGATTTGCCTGTGCAGTAGATATCAGTATCTTGCTAGAAGTACAGCAGTTGTAGCCTAGTTAGAATTGACATTGCATTAAGGAAATTTACTAGCTTCTAGGATCTAATATCTGAAAGGCACACATCATATTGTCACTTACTGCAGCTGTTTCCGACAAGTGCAGCTGATAACCACCCCGATATGCTCGGATAATAAGAATACTAGCTGATTTAACAGCCTCTTTTGTGTAGAGCCTTTACGTCTATCATTACCGCTTGCAGCGGCGATAAAGGATCGCCCACCGCAAGATACGAACCCACGATCACGGGATTGAGGTCGTGAAAAGCAATCGCCTTACCTAGTGTTCCATCTCGACTAACGGATCACTTTTATGAGAGGCTTGATATATATAAGACAGCAAAAGACCAAGACCGGACTATGAGGGTTTTAGCTCGTTTTAATTGACTCATATTACCTACTTCCTGTAATGATAAGAACTTAAATATCGCCTTTCACGTTACTGTTTGAGAGAATTAGTGGTCTTTGAGTGCAGATGTACTTTTGAGTACTTGAAAATTCGATTAATATGAACTTCCACCGATTAGGGGAAATTCAAGGTAATAATAATAAAATTGGTCTGGCAATTAAATATTTGTCTATGGTACCTTTAAAATGACAATCGTGAGAGAAATGGCATTAGAAGTAATGACGACTTCCAGGTAAAAGAAAAACCAATTATGTAACCATATCTAACCCCGATGTAAACCAAAAGCAGCAAATAAACAGATAACAAAGTAATCGACCTTTGCGTCATATGTGACTTATACCCCAACTTGTTGCACTTTGGTAGACCGAGGTAGATGTATGAATCTTGGTGCATTCTTGGGACTTTTATACGGCTTCATTTTCAGTAAACCTCGAAGCCTTGTATATTCCTTGCTTCAACTAATAAGTACTTCACGTATCAGAGTGAAATTTGAAATGCAGGTAAACCTGTTAGACGTGATTAAAGAAAGATTTTTGATTTTGGTCGGATAATTTACTCTACATGTCCATGATTGCAGAAAAAAAGCACATTTGAAGAAATGTACATGGCAAGGCTTAAGAATTTAGAAAACATTTAATAGATATATGAATATAGAGTATTGCAAAGGTGTAGTAATTGCTTTACGAAGTAGCGGATTTAAGATGTTTCTTCAGAAGGGGTGGCCACTTTTTTTCGGACGCTGCTGTGGTGTTACTGTGTCTCTGGCTGTAGCAGCGCTAGTGGAATCTCACAGAGACACGAAGACACGAGCGGACGAACGTGAGCAGTGAACGAGACTCTCTTTATTCCCCAGCGGGTACATTTATATAAGCTAGGGGCTGACTCACCACAGATAAGGGAGTGCATCCGTGGTGAGCCCCCATGGTGGGCCACATGCCCACATCAAAGGCAGCCCCGAGCCGACCGCCCAAACATCAGCCCACATGCTCCCAAAGCCTGGAACTCCCTCCCGACCTGCGTCAGAACGTCCCCTGACTTAACCACATTTAAAAAGAACTTAAAAACACACCTGTTTAGGACAGCATTTAGTGGGTCCCTGTGATTCGTCCTTCACGGGCTTATGCGTGCTGACACTGTGCATGCTGTCAATAACCACATTTGCATGCTGACCCTGTGCATGTCACCCCTAACCATGTTATTCATTTTGTTTGTTTTTCAAGCATGATTCTACTTACCATTCAATTGCATTTCTCTTTGCTGCAAATGTAAAGCGCCTAGAAAGAGATTGAGTTCTCTGAGGGCGCTTTATCAAGTACAGTATTATTATTATCAAATTCCGCACGGAGCCAACAGCCCAACCACCCGCCGAGAGCGGGGCACACACCGGTGGCCGAGAAGCAACAGGCACACACAACATCCCTTCCCCCATGGAATGTCAAAAAAGAGTACACAGTCCGCCAGCCTGGCAGGCAGGGGGCGGGGCGGCGCTCGCGGGCCGAAGCTCGTGCAGCCGTCGGCTTCGCTGGCTGGCGCTGCTCTCGACTGCCTCAGCGGGCGCTGGCCCCGAGCCAGAATTCGAGGCCTCTCTCTCCCAGCATCTCGTTGGGTCTCGATCCACTCGGGGGTCACGTCGATAGTAGGCTCTTGTAGCCGTGGAACTCGCATCTTGACCTTATCCAGATGCACGACCTTCCGGTGGCCGGCTTCATTTATGATGCGCAAGGTGACCGGTCCCAGAACCGTTTCTACTCTCCAGCCGCCGAGCCATCGCGGTGCGAGCTTGTGCCTCGGTCGGCTATCCCACAGCCACACCGGATCTCCGGGACGATAAGTGGGTGGTGTTTTCCGTTGCTGCCGGCTCCGCGCTTCTTCGGCACTTTGAGCCAGCTGTGCATCAGCTAGCTCGCGGAATTCGGCGAGCTTTTCGCTCATTGAGTGGCAATGCGCTGCAGGTGTAGTGCCTGCGTATTGTGCGCTCTCCGCAAGGTTATCAAGGCACTGCGGCTCGCGGCCAAACATCAGCTCGAAGGGGCTATAGCCCGTAGCTTGATGCCGAGCCGTCCTATAAGCGAACAAAAGCAGTGGAAGATTACTCTCCCACTGCCCGGCTGAGTGTAGGCATGAGGTTCGCAGCATTGTAAGTAGTGTTCCGTTGTCTCTTTCTACCATGCCGTCGCCCTGTGTAAGGCGTCGTTCGCGTCTTGCTTATGCCGAAAGCCTTGCAGAGCGTGGTAATTACCTCTGCCTCGAAATTGCTGCCACGGTCAGAGTGCAGAAAGCGCGGCATACCAAAACGAACAAAAATATTTAACAGGGCCGTCCGGACTGTCTCCGTCGATGTGTCTCGTAAAGGCACGGCCTCGAGCCATTTCGTGAAGCTGTCCTGCAATACCAGTAGGTATTCGCGGCCGCGAGCTGACATGGCAACCTTCAAGATATCTACAGCTACCATGTCCCACGGCCGTCCTACAGGTATCGGTACCAGCGGAGCGTTAGCGAGCTGGGTCCCTTTAACCGATTGGCATACCTGACATGACCGACAATATTGACCCAATAAGCGTGGTCTTGTAGTCGGTCGTATGTCCGTTCTACGCCTTGGTGACCGCTGTCGTCGTGATGTCGTCTGAGCAGTTCTTCTCGGCGGGCTGGCGGCGCGACCAAAGCATATCTACATTCGGCTCCTGGTCGGGGGCGAAAGTAGCGGTAGAGGACGCCGTCGACCAGTTTCAGCTGGCCCCACATTTTTCGGAACCGACGTAATGGATGGCGGGTCCAACGTGGTGCTCGGCTTGAACCGGCCTGCAGTGCCTCTGCCACAGCCTTCAAAAACGGGTCTCGCCGCTGCATCTCTCTGACGTCGCTCACCTCTTCCACCGGCCGAACCTCGACGAGACAAGCTGGCAGGTCCTCGGTTGGCCGGCGCGACAGAGCGTCTGCATGAGTGTTAAGCTCCGCTCTCCTGTATGTGATGTCAAACTCGAATTCCTGCAAGGCGACAGCCCATCGTGTCAGAATCCCTTGTGCTTTCTGCCCGTTAAGCCACACAAGCGGATTGTGATCGGTTCTAGCCTCGAATCTTCGGCCCAGGAGGTAGTGCCTGAACTCCTTCAAGGCGTATATGATTGTGAGACACTCTTTTTGGATGGTGCCATAGTTTCGTTCACTAGGAGACAAGGCGCGGCTCTTGAACGCCAGCACTCGGCCTCCTTGCTCCAATATCGCACCAAGACCTTGGTCACTGGCGTCGGTCGAGACGACGAAGGGCTCGGCAGTCGTCCGGTAGGCAAGCACCGGGGCCGTTACCAGTGCCCCCTTCAATAGCTCGAAGTGCTGTTGTTGCGTCTGCTCCCAAGTGTATGGCGTCTCCGTTGCAAGCAGTGCATGCCAAGGGGCGGCCGGCCAACTCAGCAAAGCCCTTGATGAACCGGCGATAGTAGGACGCCAAGCCCAGAAACGCGCGAAGCTCCGACACCGAAGTCGGCGCCGGCCAGTCGGTGACTTGGCACACTTTCTCCGGGTCAGGGCGCATGCCGTTTCTGTCAAAGACATGCCCCAGGTATTTCACTTCCGCCTGCGCAATATGGCATTTACCACCGGACAGCGTCAATCCGGCCTTCTGCAGCCTGGAAAACACCATACTCAAATGGTTGATGTGCTCCACCTCGCTGCAGCTGTGGACCACCACGTCGTCCAAATAAATATAAACGAAGGGTAAATCGCTCAAAACCGAGTCCATTAACCGCTGGAATGTGGCCGGAGCCCCGGATAATCCAAATCGCATTTTTAAGAAGGCGAATGCACCAAGTCCTGGCCCGGGCGTAAATGCCGTCTTTTGGACATCGTCGGGATGAACCGCAGCCAGTATCGCGAATTCATGTCCAGAGTGCTGAAGACGCTGGCGCCATGGAGGTGGTCCTGAATTTCGTCCGGTGACGGCAAGGGATAAGCCTCCTTTGCAGTACGTTTATTAAGCTCTCTATAGTCTACTGCTATACGCACTTCGCCATTTTTCTTAGGCGTGTAAACAGCTGGCGCCAGCCACGGGCTTGAGCTCGGCTTGATGATACCCTGCTCTAGCATAGTATTAAGCTGCACCATGATCTTGTCTCGCAAATGCAGCGGAATTCGTCTCGCAGGGACGCGTACTGGTGCGCTGTGACCTGTTGGAATATGTTGATAGACAAGATCAGTTGAACCTAGTTGGCGCCGGAAGAGGGCTCGAAACCTCTCGACCACTTCTCTGTATGGCTGCGGGTAGAGTGGTATATCTATCGTGTCATCATCCGCGTCGAACTGCGGCACCAAACATCGCGTCTCGAGCTCTAATGCTGAGTCCTGCTCCACGAGGCTAGCCACTGCCGCCGTATTGCAATCCTACCGTTGCAATTTAAAATGAGGGCAACCTTTCTTTGAGGCCTCCTGGAATTTGTATTTGAGCCCGCTGTGAGGTTAGAAAATCGGTTCCCAAGATCATGTCAACGACGAGGTCTCTCACAACGAGAAAGGTATGGCGCACAGATCTGCCCTCTACAACAAACTGAGATCGCACTGTCAGGTGGCCCGAAGAGGCTGATTGGCTGCCGTCTTTAAGGTCGTGCAGGTTGGACAGTACGGCGAGTGTGGACAGCGGCAGGCAGCCTCTTCCTTAATTAGTGACGCGCATGAACCAATGTCGATCAATGCTAATACAGTTTTGTTGCCAACGACGACAGTCACGCACGACGAACGTGCTTGCGGTCCGCTAAGCGTTGCGGTACCGCACAGGGGACTCTCTAGACTCGGCCCGCGACCCCCCCATCCAGCCGCAGGGCCTCGCCCGTTTCCCTGTTCATATCTTAACTGATGCACGCTTTCAACTTCAGTCATTCGAGTGCAACATTACGTTTTTTACTAGGCACTTTTAATATATAGCCTCAGCACTCCGTCAGGGATCAAGATCGGCCGCTGCGACGAAAAAAACGTTTACAAGTGGTTAGCAGCTCCTCCCTTGCGGCATCTGCTTTTGCAATTTGCCCCTTGCCGAGACGTTATAGATGGTGAGCTGCGATGGCACACTAGGTAAGATGGTTGCTTTTCTCGACCTCGGAACCGAGTTCGTGTGTTCGAATTCTGCGGTGGGCGATCCTTTATTGCCGCTGCAAGCGGTGTTGGTAGCCGTAAAGGCTCTTCTGTCGCTAAACAGAGGCTCAAATCAGCCAGTATTTCTCACTGCTCTTGCCTAGAATCCGACCTCGAGCTGCTGTTCAAAATGGGAAGCATGATCAAATTAAAAAATAGTAACACATCCTGGTTCTGTTTAACTTGGATTGCAATTCTGTAATTTAAAGTACGTTTCTTCGCCTGTAGTTCGTCAGATTTCGGTTGGATGTGTATTGCTCTATATGTTCTTTATTGTCGGAATAAAGCTCCAGCACGTTTGATGACATGTATATGAAAAGGCTGCAGAGTTTAGAAAA
Source organism: Cristatella mucedo (assembly GCA_009760855.2). NCBI lineage: Eukaryota > Metazoa > Bryozoa > Phylactolaemata > Cristatellidae > Cristatella > Cristatella mucedo. The sequence goes on along the minus strand of WPIO01000001.1, from coordinate 3,833,501 downwards.
ATGATTAAATACATGAATATAGAGTATTAAAAAGGTGTAATAACTGCTTTATTAAGTAGCGGAGTCAAGCTGTTTCCCCAGAAAGCATGACCTCTTTTTGGATGGTGCTAGAAGGGCTGCTAAAGCCGTATAGTCCTCATTCGGTGAAGGCGTGTTGGCTTTCAGCTGGACTAACATTTTTAAAAGGATTAGCTCGGCTGAATAGCGTCTCAGAATTAAATTTCTTATTTTGAGTAGTGTGATTATCTAACCACAGTAGGTTCTCTATCTGCCACCCTATCTGAACAGAGGCTGTATGCTGCTTGGAGAATTATCTAGCTGATGCTATACATACTATTAACGAGCTAAACTTGATCTGTTAACTTTAGTTTCTTAGTACTGGCATCCAGAAGTTTCCTCTGATCACGGTGTTAACGACATCGCCTTGGTGTTAGATGATGATGGAACGATCATTGACACTGACGATTATGCCATGTTTATTCCGGACAGTACTGCGATAATGATATTCAAACCTGGAGAGCTCAGGCAGAGAGTGCAGTCACCGGGCAGACAGACTTGTTCTTCGGGTACGTGATTAGTTGAATGCCCCCTAAGCTTTGCCTCAGAGACGTTAAGATAGTGTTGATGAAGTCTATTGTTAATTCTGTTACTGAGTCTATTGCTATCAAAAGTGTCTGAATTGTGTACTACTATTTTGTGGGGTGTCTGGCACTCAAGCTTGTTGTTTGTAATTACACACTGTCTCTTTTGAATTGTAAATGTCTCGGAATGCTTCCCAATATTAAGACATGACTATCTTATTAGTCTTGTGTGCACGTTGTTAGTTTGGAAGGATGAATTTCTTACTATTGACATGATTCAAATATGGTAGGGATGGTTCAAACAGTATTTCGATACACAGCACAGGGGCCTCCTCTATGAAGTGAATCACGATTCATTAAAAAACCTGACCCTCCCACCTCCTTATGACTTCCACGATTCTCCTCTTGAGCCTAGTCTTGGGTGTTTTGTTGAATGCACAAAAGACCATGATGGGACTGACATTGCAAAGGCCGGCAAACTATATAGTTATTAGTCTCACTTATAGTTAGTCTTGTTCAATATATAATTTTGGCAATATTGGCATACTTGATGTTTGATCTAGGGCTGGCCTAAAAAAACGGAGACTAGTAAACATTCTTGACCTCGCAAGGCAAGTGCCAGCTGCTTACTTCTGAGTAGGAGCTACCAATCCTACTCGCTATGCTTTTTATTAATAACTAAAGCTCTTGTGACTTAAGGCCACACAATCTACCATTTCTGCATCAAAAAATACCTACGATGTTAACTCTGACTAAAATTGCAGCTTTTTTCTTGCATGAAATCACAGGTCGTTGGAACAGAAAAAAATTTGAAGATGGCAGCGTCCTTGCACAGAGCAGTTTAGCGCAGCTGGAGCGCTACCCGCAGTGTCCTTTACAGCACACAAAGTATACAAAGAAAAACTGAGTTATGTCTTATCACATAGGGGACTCACACTGATTATGTGATGCTTTGGCCGTACCAACATTGCAGCCGACTTGGTCTCATTACGGATGTTAGGTAAGTGAAAGCAAATCACAACTACCGACTCCCAATTATCCCAAGAACCGTCGAAATCGCCTGCACTCTTGACCCAGAGATGATTTCTTTAATGTTGTTGAAAAATTCTGTAAAATGCTCTACTATGACCCCTTGCATTGTTTTGGGATTTTTAAAATGGAGTGACTATCTTGGCCTAGGTGACCGGCACACAATGCAGTTTCTTTCTTGACCAATTTAAGATGACTCACATATACATGCTGTCCAATCAAATTAATTTGATCAATCGTTATTAGGATCGTACATGTTACATTCTCAACAAGGCTGCTAGTGTTCGTATTACACACCTGTCTGATGAACAGGCTCATTTTTACTAAAAGGAAATTGAACTGGGTTATCAATCTAGGCTCCAGACGTAGGGACAGAGAACCATTAAAAGAAAGCCGAAACACGAGAATTAGTGTCTGCATTATGGTGGGTATGGCTGGTCATTATTGGGTCAGATGGTGAAGGATCGGTGCGGCTGAAGATGTGAAAAAAATTCAGATGCAAGGATCCCATAGAGACAAATCAAGCACTATCTCCGAGATGTTTCTCTTTACTCGGGATTTTGAGCTGCAGTTGAGCATAATAACGACTTGCAGCAATCCATCCGTCACGTTAAGAGCTGAGCTGCAGCTAGATATATTCTCTATCATATTGATGTAACTGCCAAGCACATTCTAGGCTTTCATTTATGGGCAGTTGATAACACAACTGTTCCTATGCTTTGATCCCCTCTGCCTTCTAAAGCCTAAAAAGTGCTGTCACCACATTCGGGGCTTTTATGGTTGACATTAACTATTGTATGGTAGCTAGGTTTCTCAAACTGAATAATGGTAAGTCCAAGCTAGTAGTTACAGGTAAACCTAAAATTAGAAAATGGAAAACTATCCAAAAAAATGTTCTCAATTTAAATATCCCATTGAGCCTTAGCATGGAATATTGCTGTCCTTTTTCAAATTCCAGACTTTCAAACCTGTTTCTTAAAGCATTTGCTCCATGTTAATAGTCCTTTGTGTGCCCAGGATTTCTGCAGTCATGCATGCATTAGTAACGTTCTGTTGACGTGCTTCCTCCCTAGCTTATGCGAAGTGCCTAAAAAAAGGTTTAACTGCCAAAGTAATCGCCAAGCAAAATCCAGGCTTTTATTTTTATGCAGATGACTTGATACACAGCTATGCTTTTGCTTGATCCTCCCTGCCTTCAGGGACACCCAAATCTCCAAATTCTCTTGTTGCACGCACTTCTGAATTTTGCACTTTGGTGGCAACACGTTTTCTCAAATTGATTGACAATAAAGCTAACTTACAAGTTATGGGCAAACCAAGTGTTACTCGGAAATTGGCTTGAAACCTGTCTCAAAATGGGCCGGAAAGAATCGCCTGAAGCAACTCTGCACGAAATCAGGGTAAAGTCCTGTTCCAAAATGACCTTTCACTAGACGACCACACCAGCTCTACAGTCAAGTCTGATTCCTTTCAGCTAGATAACATTGCTCATATTTGGGTTTGCTTAGAACGGAGTGCCACATCCATGTTGGTTCGTGCATTTGTGACATCCTGTCTCGCCTTCTGTGACTCACCACTCTCAGATCTTCTTGCCTGTGCAATATGTTGCTAATATTCTGTGCCAAAACTTGCAGCTAGGCTTGCCTGTCGTGAGCATTGCTTGCAGTCACCAGATTTTAGCACTTCTTAGCTTCCTGGAATGGTTCTTCATCAGACAACAGATCAACTTTATGGTTGTGTCTCTCAGTTTTAGGTTTCTATTCTCTTCTTCCAGCCTACCTATCTAAAATCTTTCTCTATCAGGCCTCGCATCGTACCATTCGCTCTGTGACTCTAAACAGCCCCAGATCTTTTTGAGACCAAGCCTTTAGCTCACATGCTCCCAAAGCATTAATCTCACTCATGACTGACGTCACGATATGCCCAGACCGGCCAGCATTTAAAAAGAAACTAAAAACGTGCTGGTTTGTCATAGCATTGGCTTGGCACAGTAGATGTTAATTCATCACCGTAGGAGATCGAAATCTCTTTCTACATTCACGTACTTGAAAGGGAGCATGTCAATTGATTAGAGATAGCATGCGAGATGTCACCATGTGTAAGCATACAAAGGACAATTCACAGAAAGGAAGCAAATGCTGTGAGGAACAGCTGGTTTTTTAGCTTCGTATTTAATGTCGTCGAACAAAGGTTAAGTGATTTCACTCAAATTGAGTTCTATACTTTGAGACCATATGTACTAGAGGCCCGATCTCCAAAGCATTCGACGCTGGTTAGAAGAATCAGAGCTAAATGACCTGACACAGTAGAGCTCGCCCTCGCAAAATGTGCATATCACCCCTTTCCAAAAGTTAGGCCGGAGCTAGAGAACAAGAGGAACTAAAAGGGAGCAAAAGAACATTGAAAAGTCAATACGGTTCTTGAAAGAGATCCTGTGTAGATGGATAAGAAGTGTTGTCTTGTGGGAGTTGCAACATTCACGACAGATATGCCCAGCTTCAGAGTTTCACATTATCTGGAATCAGTGTTATTGAAGAGGCAGTAGGACCTACAAGTAATGAGTCACATAAGTCTACTCGTGATGATGTCACAAATGCACGGACCTGCTTAGCTGCACCACCTTTCTCTAAGGAACCCCGAATTCTTGCAATTTTACGGAGCTGAAAGTAGACTGTGTTGTTAATGCCTTCATCAAGTGAAATTTCACATTGAAATAGGACACTTATATTGCATGAATACGATAGAGATGATATGCACATTTTGAGTGCTAGGGTTTTCCAATTTTTGAGTATCAATAGGTTCGCCCATAACTAGTAAGTGGGTTTTACTATCATTCAAGGTTAAAAACTTTACTATCATTCAAGTGTGAATCTCAGCAATGCATGCTATGAGGACGTTATTAGAGTTCCACATGTTAAAGGGCAGGGAGGGTCAGAGCATAATTATAGTTCGTCAGCTGCTTTCAAAATTTAAAGCCTATAATGTATGAGGCGATTTCATCGGCAAGAGAAGAGTATAAACTATGAATGCCAGTAAACCAGACATACGTTCATTGGTTTAACCTCTACTTTAAAGGCTTATATGATTGCTTCGGTCCATTAGCATCAATGACGTGGTATCTACGTTGGCTCGAAAATTCAAATAAGTCGTTACACAATGAGAACATCACTACTGGTCTGAACGCATGAGATCTGAAGGTGTGTCTTAGAAGCAAAGAGAGTTTACAATATTTATGAATTAAGGGTACTATTAAGCGGGCCGTGTTGAAATTGAGCAATATGACTTAATGATTGTACAGGATTAGCTGTGGCAAGAGACAGTCAGTGGATAAGATGCTTTAGGAATTTATAGGACTGGTGCTCATCACGGCATGAAAGAACTGACACCAAACTGCAGTGCATATTGGTATAGACCTTATGGAACTTGTGTGATGGTGTGTGCTTTTGATCTATGGTTCTAATTTTTAATGCAAGGCTCGCATAGACACCATCAGATCAGAAAACAAACTGTTCATTTCATTACCGTCTGCTAGCCCGTTTAAGTAGCCCCAGCTATCTTTAGCAACAAGGTGGGCTCACACACGTGTAACTTTTCTTCTCTTGCAAAAGATAATTGATGGGTTTACAGTGCCTTTGATTTAAGTGCACACACAGACACATAAGACACACACGAACGCATGCACATACACTGCTTCTCCGACTTTCAAACGCACACACACATACAGGCATACAAGCGTTTTCTCTGTCTCTCTTTCTCTCGCACTTATAAATATTTCTTCTGATATGCGGTTGGCAGCCTCTTTCTAGGCGAATCTTTCGAATACGTGTGAAAGTATAGATATGGGGACAATCTGGTATGGTGTTTTTTAACTGCTAGCAGGCACTCGTTTTTCATATGGCTGGCTATTTCTAAAATTAAGAAAGACCTGTACTCAAATTTGAAAGAATTCAAATGTATCGGCAATTGTCGCTAAATACTTACTGTGGTGTAGACTCGGCCTGTACATGCCACGAAGATTATGCTTGCCATGGGCACATGTGAGCATGTATGTGAATGTGTGAACCCCTCACGTCTGAGTGGGCATGTCTCGACGTGTATGTCTAGCAGCGTACGACCCATATACATATACCTGTGACCTGTTCAGATCTGCATTTGATGTACTTGGGTGAGCGTATTTGGTCATGCACTAACGATTACCTTGCTGTTTTGTGGTAGCAGTTTCTGCCTATGTTTGTCTTGAGCACATGCACACCTGATCTAAAATGTATTTGCCAGGCTTAAATAAATTCATAATTGGACACTATGTATGTGTACGATATGTGCTTAATGTCTGTGTTCCATCGAACAAGACCGTATACAGTGCTTGAAAATCCATAAACCGTTGTTGTAACGTGTACGGAGTCACTTTTATATATCCTTAGAAGATTGGATGTACCAACTGTCTTTCCTTTAACCAGGTCGACGAGGCATAATAATGTCGTTTCTGAAAGTTGACACGATAAACAATTGGTTTACTTGCATTGATTTTCTGAAGACAGCAACACAATTATGTGACTCTTGAATGGAAAAGTATGTAGGAAGTATGTACTTCAGTATTCTTTCTCAGCTGACATATGGTGATTCATCCGGTTCAAAGCACTATTGGCACTAGCTGGGATTCCAACCAAAGAGCATGCCTAGTGTGTCCCAAATTGTTCTGCAATGTCAACAATTGACTGCAGTCACAGGCTACAATTTAGTGATGTATGGAGCCCTGGCTTCTCTTGGACCGAGCCATTGAGGGGGTATCGGTAGGGCCAGACACACCCCTTCAACTTCCCTATCCTTGAATGCCATTGTAAGGGTCAAGGTCTGGCCTCCTTGGCTTAATCCCAACAGAGTCCCATTCGATAGCCTGTCGTGGTGGGACCTGTATTCATTTTGTTTGTGCTCATTTGCTTGAGCCACTCAGAGCACCAGATTAGCTCAGCACTTCTCCATGGAGCTGGCAGCTGCTTGGGATTGGCGTTCGCGTATGGACTGCATCTTGCTAGAACTAAGCAAACGCAAAAGCCTGACGTCAGCACCGATCTTGTTTGCAACTTATCGCTTCCATGCAGCCGCGAGAGCTGGCGGCAGTCCTCAGAGAAGTGGTGGAGGTGCTGCGTGTACAACAGCTCTGCAACACGCATGCCATTGAACGGCAGGCAGCTATGGACACGTTGGAGCAGCTAAAAATGTATGGGTCGGCCTTCGGTGCTGCAGACTATTGACTCAGCACCGGCAGCTCCAGCAGAATTCGTATCGAAGAGTCAGCTTGGAAGGTCCTCGTTGGTGCAGCTGGGGGTCATGTGAGAGTGCAGCAGCTGCTCGGAGAGGAGACCGCCTGTTTTACCTCCACCTGGTCGCCATTGCTGTCCAAGGTCCTGGAAGATGGGCTCTGCGTTTTCGCGAAGTGCTCCGGTGGAGCCCCTTGGCTGACCGGTGCGGATTAACCACTTGCGGCCTCACTACAGGGCCGAGTGTCAAAGTTTTCCGTTGGCCTTTTGCCGAGCGACGTATTCCTTAAACTCGTCCTCCCACACACTGAACACGTTTCTCACCATGGTCCAATAGTTGCTCTGAAAAAAAAGGTTTCCAGTGACGGCGCGTTTGCCAAGTGAGCTTTCACCTGCAGAGGACTGTATCGTTTAGCCGGTGATCACTAGGGTGCTGCTGTCTTGGTAAGTGAGAAATAATTCGGCATGTTAATAAAGGCTGTACAGTTTGCTGCTAGTGACTCTACAAACCTTGAGCCTGTTAAACCTGTCGATGCTGTCCGAATCCTTCTCGTGTGCTTCTTTCAGCTCGCGGCGTCTACTTTGGATGTCCTGTAAAAGTGTAAAGCTTCGGCTTGCTAGATCACAAGCTTGACAGTGTGCACACTTCAAGGTCAGGAGTTGCAAGAAGCCAACTTATGCCCTCACCTTGATCAGTTGCCTGTATTGCCGGTCATTCCCGAACACCTGCGAGTACTTTGGCGATCGTGGTGACCTAGCAGCACTACTTGCTTTTGGCAAACTTGGACCAAGTGATTGCAGTATGTCGTCCCTTTCTTGCAATCTGAAATGGATTACCTTTTACCTATCAGCTTGACCTATATAATTGACTAGTTCATTCTAGCAACTGCTAAATGGCATTGCCATCTGCTCTAAAGCATCCAGATAGTTAACAGATTATGCAAGTTAGTGCTCAGTTCTTGAACTGTTTGTTCATTGAAGGATTCCGATTACAATGATAATAATAATAATAATGCACTTGATAAAGCGCCCATAGAGAACTCAATCTCTTTCTAGGCGCTTTACATTTGCTGCAAAGGTAAACACGATTGAATGGTGAGGAATATCATGCTTGATAAACAACATGAATAACATGGTTAGGGATGACATGCACAGGGTCAGCATGGATATGTGGTTAGTGGCAGCATGCACAGTGTCAGCACGCATAAGCACTTCAAGGACGAATCACAGGGACCCACTAAATGCTGTCCTAAATAGGTGTGTATTTAAGTTCTTTTTAAATGTGGTCAGGTCAGGGAATGTTCTGATGCAAGTCGGGAGGGAGTTCCAGGCTTTGGGAGCATATGAACTAAATGCACGGTCTCCAAAGGATTTGAGGTTTGTACGAGGTATTGGTAAACTGTTGGATTCCGAAAAGCGGGTGATACGATGCTTGGCCTAGTGGGGGAGTAGATCTGAAAGATAGGCTGGAGCCAAAGAATGAAGTGACCTAAAAGTGAGCGACAAAACCTTGAAATCGATCCGTTGCTTTACTAGTAGCCAGCGCAGGTCGGCGAGAAGTGGCTAATGTGGCAACTGCGATGCTCACGACAGACAAGCCTAGCTGCGGAGTTTTGCACCAACTTTAATCGCCTGATTGCACATGCCGGTAGGCCAGTAAGCAGTGAGTTACAGAAGTCGCGACGGGATGTCACAAATGCATGGACCAACTTAAACGTGGTATCTTTTTCTGAACAAGCCCGAGTTTTAGCAATTTTATGTAGCTGAAAGTAGGCAGACTTGACTGTGGAGTTGATGTGGTCATCTAACGAGAGGTCACTTTGGAACATGAAGCCTACATTTCGAGCTGATTCAACGGGAGATATGCTGGCAGAGCCAATTTTGAGCGTCAGCCTTTCCAATCTCTGAGTCACAGTGGGTTTGCCCTTAATTAGTAAGTTAGTTTTATCATAATTTAGTTTTAGAAAATTTGCTGCCATCCATGTGCGGATGTCATCGATACATACTGCAAGTGAATTAAGAGAATTCGAGGTGCTCGAAGGCTGGGAGGGATCAAAGCAAATGTACAATTGATTGTAATCCGCATAGAAGTGAAAGCCTAGATTGTGCTTGGCAATCACATCAGCAAGAGGGCGAAACTAAACCTTGCCTTTGCTGTCAGATCAGCATGAGAGTGGCAGCTACGTAGAGACAGGTATAATCATGAGTAGGAGGCAAGAAAGGCAAGAAATCTTGTAGAGCACCTGTCATTTGAACACTTGGCTTTCTTCTGACTAGCAGCCAGCTATGCTTGGTTTGCCAAACATTGTGAACTTTACTGAACCAACGGTTGGATTCATAAATCATAGTAACATCCCTGGAGACTTAAATGGCGTAGAGGAAGACGCATCTTTTCGTCACGTTATACCTAAAAAATATGACCTTAAAAAAATCAGAGGAATCAGTTCGGCTCTTAATAATCCATCCGTTTCGACAGTCATGCTCTACGTGTGAGATAATTTTATTTGGAAGTCTGCTTTTGGCTAACTTGTTTCGGTTAGCAAAGCTTTTCACCAAAGTAAAGCCGAGACCGATCCCACACTTATCCTTTGTCAGACAACAGAAGCTCCGGTAAGCACTAACGACTGAAACTGAAGTTGATTGTTAATCGTTATTGAGTTTGGTTGCGTCCAAGCACTCCAAGTCATTTGCTGTTTAGCAAGATGCATACACTCATTCATAGAACAATTAGCAGCAGAGAATAGTTCAATATAAGCAACTTAACGGGTCACAAGCTAAGACCGTTCCGACATGCACTGGATGCTGCCATTTACCTTTGCCCCCCTTTGCTGGTTTGGTCCAGCAGTTAGGGTGCTCGCCCCGACCAAGGTCTGGCTGACGTCGTGGGATCGAGTCCCCGGGGCACAGGTGGAGTGCCTGAATAGAGACTAAGTTCTCTTGGGGTGCTATACAATGAATTATATTATATTATATATATATATATATTATATATATATATATATATATATATATATATATATATATATATATTTGTCGCTGAGAGCGGTTCCTGTGGCACGGGCCATCATTTGGCCAACGATTTTCGTGTGCCAGAAAGCAGCTTTCTGTATTACACCAAGGCAGCAGGACTCAAAGATAGCATACAACTGAGTCATCTCCACTTACAGAGATTTATGGACCCTCTTTTCGGGAGCAACCTGCACAGGGAGCATACTAAGTGGTTTGGTCTCAATAAATAAAACCCAGAAAAGTACTGGTCACGGAGCTATACCCACTGGTGACCGTGGACACGATTGTATAAGCACAGTAAAATGAAAACGTTCTAATCAGACCTGCCTTTGAGATCGAGTACAGCATACACAATTTAAGACTTTCCGATTGAGTTTCTATGCTGTTACTGCCATTCGAATGACTTCGCTAACAATATGGGTGGAACATACTAACCCTTCCTGCAATTTTTTGGGTGTGTAGAGGTAGTGTATCTGAAGTAGTGCGATTGTAATTGGTTCGGATATCAGTTAGTGGCAGAAACAGCTCACACGGCAGCTTAATAGGACTTAATAAATGCATTGTACATGTGCCTGAAGTAGTAATGCCCTGGTGCATTATATGCATTAGAAACAAAAAATTTTAGAAATTCGTTTGTGAGGCAGGTCTTATTGATCTGCAACCAGACTCGACCGACAGCCTTGATACCCTCACTGTTATGTAAACAGGCCGTTTTGCTTTGGATTAATTTGCCAAAAACCCCTACAGAACATCCAATGAAGAGGATTGATGCCACATTGACAGACCAAAAGCTTAGCGCCAGCGTATCGACTCGTGGCATTGATGTGCCACTCTAGCGGTTTTCAGGACCGATAAAAGCATTTGTGAAACCTGATAGCTTGCTAAGACGCTTTTTGAACTAAGGAAGTCAAGACTAACTATGAAGGCAGAAATATGTGATCATTTGTGGTACGTATCTGACGCTAGCAGGCATGAATTGAATTTTAAAGCCTACAAGCTAGCTAGCCCTTAAAAAACATTTGCCTCGTAAATGAAAGTTATCCAACTTGATTTCGACGACACCGACACAACGAGCCTTGAGACTAAACAGTTTTCATCACTAGCGAAGGAAGACCAACTGATGAATCATCGAAATACCAGAGATTGTTGTGAATATGGGGTAAAACTCGCTAAATACCCATCGAACAGATTAACATCATGATGTCATGCGAAGTCGTGGGTAAGCTGATATGTTTCACATACGAGGGTACGCCCGAGACGCTGCAGACTCGGCCGATTTGGACAACGGCTTTCCCAAACAACCCTTGAACATCCGATAAGAAATTTTGCCCTACTGCCTCGAGGGCTGTAAAGCTTACATGGGCAAATGCCAATTATAGTCTCGACAGCGAATTTCACGTCTTGTTGGGACCAGCTGTAACCAGATCTACTATATTTAATCTGAGCTTTCTTAATGAGAATAACAATATAAATATCTAATTAAGATAAAGGCTAGACAAATATCACGTGCATTGGCTTCCGGCGAAGTGCATTGGCGGCCGGCGACGTGCATTAGCGGCCGGCGAAGTGCATTGGCGGCCGGTGAAATGCAAGGCAAATTGCTTCCAAGCAGCAGTTTGTCTTGGCGTCCCTAGTTACTCAGCGCTGGCAGACAGCTTACATAGCTTCGTGCGTATTCCTGAGCTCCTTTTCTTTTGCTAGTATACGATCCATTGATAATACTTCACTGAAAAAGTGTGCAGGAAACTGTGTAACGACGTTTGTATATCGAACACAGTCGTCCTCGCAGCTTCCGTACGCAACACAGCGAGTCCGGTCACTCCTCCCTTCCTGCCTTGAATAACATATCTATGGATAAATAAAAAGTCTGTCAATTATGTGCCCTAAATTTCACTAATTCAAAATTAATTTGCATATATATATATATATATATATATATATATATATATATATACATATATATATATATATATATATATATATATATATATATATATATATATATAGTATAGCTTTGCCTGATTGACGGATCAACAGTGGGCAGTCTCCACATACAGGAGTTATCTCCCTACACCAAGTGTGGTTAACATCACTGCCTCCTTGAGGCTAAAGAGCGTACTGTAACGGAAAAAAGCTACACACAAGATAATTTAGCTTATGTTTTACTGTTTGACCAGTTACCTGTCACCCCCTAGGCTCGTATTTATCGGTCTGTGCCGACCTGGTGGGCAGGTTGAGGGCCGTTTTACGGCAGTTCCGGTCAAACCGCAGCCCGGCGACCATGGTTACAGTACCCGCTGGGTAGACGCTGCAACCCGCTACAGACGTTCGCACGGGCCGCTCGCACGCAGGCATTCGATAGAGCGCTCAGCGACCAATCATGGACGCCTCGGTGGCCGCCGCGAAGAACGCCCGCGCTGGCAAGCAGCAAGACAAGGTCAATCAAAGTGTGATGTCGAGGAAGTCGGTGCAAACGGTGGCGCTGAGCCAGTCGGTGAGCCGCAGCCGCGTTGGCGGCGCGTCGCGCACGATCCTGTCGTCGTCGAAGAGCGGCCGCACGTTTGCCAACGCCGGTGACAAGGAAAAGCTGCAGCCGCCGTACCGCCCGCCGGTGCGCGTGGTCGACCCGGAGACCGGCGCCGACGTGACGCCTCTGCCGCTGCTGCTCGTCGATCCGGCCTCGGTGAAGAAGAACCAGAGCAACATACTGATTGACAGCTCGCAGGGCGGCACGCCTTCCGAGTTCATGTCGCAAGCGTCCATCTACCAGACGGGCGGCGGCGGCACGGTGAACGCCAGCATGTTCGGCGGCGGCCCGTTCACCCGCTCCGTCATCGGCGCCTCGGTGGCGCCGTCCGAGGCCGACGGCCTGTCGCTGAGTGAGGACCACCCGGAGCAGGCCGCCGCCGCCGCTCCTGGAGCAGCGGCCGCTGTTGGCGACCTGAGCAGCTTGGCGGCGACGATGAAGTCGGACGACGGTAGGGACGACCCGCTCACCGACGCCGTGCTGAGCCGGCGCGTCGAGATCGTGCTCAGTGAGACGGACACGATCTTCCTGCTCGACCTGGTCGGCACGAGCGTGTCGACCGAGAGCGCCGAGGCGCCGCTCGTCAACCTGAAGAACGAGCACTACCGCGACGTGTGCAAGACGCGCGCCGGCAACGACCTGTACGCCGAGCGCGGCATGAACACGTTCAACGACCCGCTCAAGCTCAAGGTCGTGCAGACCGACAAGATATCGACGAGCGACGTGGCCGTCACCGCCACGTCGTGGGACATGTACGACACGTTCGACTCGGTGAAGCGGCTTCAGGAGGAGCGTGACAATCCGGGGCCCGAGCGCGGCCGCGAGCTCTCCGCCCCGTCCAGCCGGCCGATGAGCACGAAAGGCGGCGCAGCGTCGGCGGCGGCAGCCAAGGACGAGTCGGCATCCGAGGACTCGAAAGGACGCCGCAGCTTGCATCAGACGTCCACCGTCAAGGGTGAGCTGCCGCCGCTGCAGCCGCCGCTGCCGCCGCCGCTCGTGCGCGCTACGAGCTCGGTCGGTAGGCGTCTCGTTAAGTCTTCTCTGCTGAGCGCCTCCGTCTCGCCGACATCTCCTCGAGTCTCTCTCGCTCGCCCGCGCACTGCGCGCCTAGGGAATGATCTCGCCACTCGAGAGTCGACACTTCCGTTTGCGCCTTCGCCTCCTTGCTTGCTCTATAGTGCGTGCTTCGACGGCGGGGACGGGGGGGGTGTGTGGAGGCGACGGCTTACCCGCGGAATATTGTGGAATACTGTTTAATGCTAAACGACGAGAGACGGAGTGCGTGCCCGAGACTTAAGGCCGGTTGCCAACCCTCGCCTTTAACTTAATAAATAGACCGGCGATGCCTGCTGGTGCTTATGAAAAAAAATTCCTCACAATTTCACTGCTCCATCTGCATTTCCTAGCCGATTTTCCCAGCAGATGGACGGCGGCGTTTCAAAGCTACGAACGCGCCTTCGGAGTATTGTTTGATAACTATTATATTGTATACATTCGCACGCAAAGTTATTTAGGGGATGCGCTCTACATCGCTTGTTCAGCAGCTAAACGCGCCTATATGCTCCAAGGTGGTGTGGATCGACGTTTATGTAAATCTAATTATTTGCAAAAAATGGATTCGTTTTTGATGGCTGATTTGACGCTTACTGCTAGAAGCGATTCTCTTATCGAGTAATGGTCATGCAGTGAAGCTGTGGTTGGAGGCACATCTCAAGCAAATACTGCAGGCCCCCGCTGCCTCACTCCGCCGCCAATATTACACGAGCGCACTTACTTTAAGCTTGTGGGAGTGCTTACTATTTCAAATTCGGGGTGCAGCGGCTTCCACGTCCGGACGGAACTAGACCGAAAATAACCGCGCTCATAACGGCGCTAGTCTCAACCGACGGTCGACTAATACCTGCGAAAGCCCGAGCCTTGGAATCACGGTTAGGGACTAGTAGGTGGCGCATCAATACGACCAGGTATGCTGACAGTAGCAGGTAGCGGCAGCAACGAAGAGTGACCTTATGACCCTACCAAGAGTGACCTTATGACCCTACGAGTCCATATACATAAAAACCTACCTAGCGTGGGCATGTCTATTCGACAGCGATGGAGCGTCCCTGGCGTCTAGTAGCAGATGTGGCGTACAAAAAACTCGTGCGGCTAAAAGCTCAGAGCTCATGTCAACTCAACTGCTGTAAGCTATTGAGAATCGCATGGCTTACACTTTTGCACTGCATTAACCTTAGATGATCGCTTACAGTCGTCCTTCATTTATCGCAATTTGTCAGTTGCAGACTCTACCGCGATAAGCAAATTTCCGTGAATTATGGATCCTAATTTAAAAATCGAACCTTTTTGTAGTTAGTCTCGATCGACTTTTTAATGAATATATTTGAAAAAACCGCGATAGACTGAAGCTGCCAAAGTCGAAGCCTGAGGTGGCAACGGACGACTCTTACAGGTTTCTAGCCGCTATAATTCAGGAAACAGCAACTGTAAAGTGCCTAGAAAAAGATAGCGTTATCTGAGGGGCCATACAGAATGTATTATTATTAACTGCGAAATTAATATTAGTTGAACTCTGGCTAATTTAGTAAGCCTCTTTTTCATTGTGCAGCTGAGACTTTGTGCATGACTTAGTATGTGCACTCTACAGACCTAGCCACTTCAAGAACGTTAAAAATCTGACAATTTGAGCGTCATCTCGAGCGAGCGAGCGCCAGCGACGGCCGCCGACGATCCGCGAAGCCGTCGGGCCTTCGATTTTTCGCTCGCCCGCCCGCCCGTAGCGCCTTCTGCACGACCGACTCCTCAAATTAACGCGGTGCCTCGCCTTGGCGGCGCTCTCCGCCACGGCTGCCGGCCGCTCGTCGAGTGAAGTCGCAGCTCGGACCTGGAGCTCGGCGAGAACGCCGGGCGCTTAGCAACGCGCGCCCGCTCGCACAGCCGCCGCCGCTGCCGCCGTTTCAGGCACTCAGATCAGCCGCATCGTGGAGGAGAGCGAGGCGAGCGATTCCGTGATGTCGCTGCCCGTTAGCGCTGCCGCCGCCGCCGCCGCCGCGGCGGCCGACGCTTCCGAGGACTCGCAGAAGGAGGCGCGCGCGCAGAGAGAGCGCGAGCTGCTCTCTTCCGCCAAGCTTCGCGACGACCTGTTCGTCATGGAACGCGTGGTTAACGTGAACACGTACCAGCCCAAGCTCGCCTCGTACCGCGACTTCGTGCCGATCGCGCGCGGCGGCGGTGGCGACGTGAAGGCAGACTTGTCGGCGGTCGCCATCTCCGCGACGGTGACCGTGACGACGACGTCGTCGTCGTCTGCCGCCGTCGCCGCGGTCGTCTCGTCGACGACGGCGGCGGCGGCGGGTGGCGGCGGCAGCGGGCCGAGCCTCGAGCGGCTCTGGTGCTACGCCAGTCCGATAACGAAGGGTCGCAACGTGAGCTGCTGCGCATGGAACAAGGCGAACCCCGACCTGATCGCGGTCGGCTACGGACAGTTCGAGTTCACCGGCCAGAAGAGCGGCCTGGTGTGCTGCTGGTCGCTGAAGAACCCCGAGCACCCTGAGCGCCTCTACCAGTGCGAGGCGGGCGTTACGGCGATCGACTTCTCCACCAGGAATCCCAACCTGCTCGCCGTCGGCACGTACGACGGCAACATAGCCATCCACAACGTGCGCGCGCCGACCGCTTCCGCCGCCGCCGCCGCCGCCGCCGAGCCCGTGCTCGACACGACCGACTCGCCTGGCCGCCACACGGCGCCCGTCTGGCAGCTGCGCTGGGTGGAGAAGGACAAGGGCGAGCGCGGCGGCGGCGGCGGCGGCGGCGGCGGCGACGGGCACGAGACGATCGTGTCCATCTCGGCCGACGGCCGCGTGTCGCAGTGGACGATCCGCAAGGGCTTCGAGTGCGGCGACCTGATGAAGCTCAAGCGCGTGCAGATGAAGCAGCAGATCGGCGGCAAGGCCAAGGAGAAGAAGGGCGACGCGCTCATATCGCGCCTCGCCGGCGGCTTCACGTTCGCCTTCAGCGCCGTCGACGGCCTGATGTGAGCGCTGCCGCCGCCGCCGCCGGCCGCCGCGTGCGAGCCAGTCTTCGCCGCCGTCGTGCCCGCGCACGGACCGGTCGCCGAGCGCGAGCCCGCCGGCTCGTCCGTTCGAGAGCTGAGCCCCATTCGTCCGCACTCGCGCGCGCGCTGAGCTGGCGTCGGCCGGCCGCGAGCGAATGCTCGGCCGGCATCGCCAGCGGCTCCACCACCGCCCCTCCGGCACCCGGTCGCCGCTGCAGCGGCGTCCGTCGGCGCGGCTCGAATCCTCCGCGAGGTGTTACGAGTTCGCGAAACGAGGGCGACAAACTTGCGAGCTAGCGCGTACCGTACGGCGCGGCGGGCCGGTGGCGGAGCCAGCCAGGCTCTACGTACACCGAGTGGCGACGGTCGGGCGCTGTCTTGCTGCAGGTACTTGGCGGGCACCGAGGAAGGATACATACACAAATGTTCGTGTTCCTACAACGAGCAGTACCTCGACACGTACGACGGTCACGGCGGCCCCGTATATCACATCCAGTGGTCGCCCCACTGCCCGGACGTGTTCCTCAGCTGCAGTGGAGACTGGAGCGTCCGGTACGCGCTGCACCCGCTCGCTTCGTGCTGCACCCGCTACCGGAGAGAGCCCGCTGCTCTGCGCACGCGCGGGCTCTCTCCGGTCGCTTGGCTTTGCTCGGCGCGGCGCCGGCGGCACTACGCGCTCGGCTAAGCTACGCGGCGAGAGACGGAGCGAACGACCTTGCGCCGACGGCTCGAGCCGATGCCGCCCGATCTCTTGCAGCCTGTGGCGCCAGGACCGGCTGAAGCCGATTCTGAGCTTCAACTCGAGCACCAAGTCCGTGAACGACGTTTGCTGGTCGCCCTACTCGTCGACGGTGTTCGCCTGCGTCAACGACAGCGCCGTCGAAGTGTGGGACCTGGCGCAGAGCACACTCGATCCCGTCATCTCGAGCACGTCGTCGGGAGCCAAGCAGACCACGGTGACGTTTGCCAGCAACTCGGAAACGATACTGGTCGGCGATAGCGCGGGCCAGGTGACGGTGTACCAGCTGCGGGGCGTGTCCGCGCAGCAGGTTGCCGAGCGGGCCAAGGCGCTCGAGAAAATCATCGACCAGTCCGTGGCCAGCCAGGAGCAGATGGAGCCGCCGCCGCAGCCGCCGCCGGCCGCCGCTGCTGCTGCCGACGCCGGAAAGAAGGCGCTGACCGGAGCGTAGCGCGATGCGACTTCCGGTGTTGAGCCCTCGGTGCGCGCGTCGCTGCTCACAGCCGAGTCGCCGCTCGCCCCTCGCGTGGCTGACGGACGCCCTGTTGTACGTACGATTTGTCATTCGAAAAAATTTACTTGAACGCGTGCGGTAAATGAATACGGAGAGCCGACGTCGTGGCGGACTGGTTGGAATGTCAAGCTTGGAGACCCGAAAGCGGCGGGCGGCGCAGGATATGCGCACCTGCAGAGTCCGGGCGCGTCGAAATTCTAGGCGATCTCTGGAGTAGCGAGTCATGACTTCAAAACCAGTTGCGCCACAATTACTTGCAGCTGAAGAGCCTGTCGAGTTTTATATAGCGCCAAGCCAATTCCGATTTTGCCGCGGTAGAAAGGAAAACCAAAGAAATGCGTCGCCCTAGCGATATTGGATGCTGCGAGGCTTGCAAGCAAAAGCGAGAGGCACGCCCACTCAGCCCCTTTAGGACACTCCAAGCTGTACGTGCTGGTGACCTTCCAGAATGTTGCATGCCAGAAAGTAGCATGGAGCTATTCGCAGTGCGCGTTGCGATTAATTTTGGCGGCAAGCTACTAGCTTACCGCCCTGCCACGTGCCGCCCCTGCAGCTTGGAGCGCGTGCCTCGCAGCATACTCGGTATGTTAAAAGAAGAGTTTCTCACGGCTGTCGGATGGCAGTTGCATACCTTTAGCCGCTAACGGCGTGCTCGCACGGCTTCCGAGAAGAGCCCGGCTTCAAAATGGCGGTGCAGCGACGGTATAGCAACGCTCTTACTATTTTCCACCACCAACCCCCCTAGCATAACTAGCCGGTCCATTCGAGCATACGCGGTGCACGAATGCTCGGCGTGTGGCATCAGTAGTCGTAAGCCAAACGAGTTAATGCACTAAAATCCTTAAAACAATACTCATTCGTATGGCACCCTAAGAGAACTAATCTCTAGCCAGGTGCTCGCTCTAGTATCCTAGAGTAGCAGTATGACGGGACCGACAGAACCTTGGCAGTCTTTACGCTGCTTGGTACATAGCCACTCTTTACCGGTGAGAAGAGAGTAAAAGCATGGCAGCAGAATCCCGTGTTGCTGTAAATATGTGTACGAATGCTGAACATTTTTTTATGAACGCTTGAACATTTGGTCATTTTTCTGACCGCTGTACATTTGTACCTATTAGAAGGGCAAAACCTTCTAATCCAGCCACATGCTTAGGATGTCCTATGAGCATCAGTTAAGTTTTGTTGTTTAGTTTCACGAAATACTCCCGACATCCCAGGATCGAACGTCGGCAAGGCAGGCATTCAGTTTATCAAGTGCATCAGTCGTTTCCCGCGGTTTGAATTACATTCTGACCGCTGTACGTTTGTCAATTTGCTGACCCATCTTTCACTTATTTGCACGCTTTTCTTTACCGCCGTAGGCTTTGTTGACCGATGTGTCCCTTATTAGTTGCATCTCGGGAAGTCCTAAGCATTTTGTTGATGACAGACATTAGTCTTTTTGTTGTGCTGCAAGCGTGCTATTGGCAGCAGCGACGCCTGAATACGGTGGCCTGACTCGGGAGGAAGGCAGCCCTTGAGTGGACGGAACCGGAACTGTAGCGCCAAAGCGAGGGAGCAGGAGCGGCGCTGCCGGGGAAGCCACAGCGGGAGCGCTGCAGAGGGAAGGTGGGTGGACGCCGATGCCGGAGCGCTGGAAGGGGAGGCTTCAGCGCTTCGCACTATCCTTTCTGGAGCGCTGCAGGGGGGCGGCATCGTTTTAGCTCCCAGCGTGTGCAGGTAGCTCATCGCGTGGCTATCGCTCCAAATTTATCCAAGCGCAGGCTCTGCTCTTTTAGACGTCTAAATTGAAGGTTTCCGACCATCGCTATTTTGGTGCGGACAACCTTCCAAAAATGGTCAACATTTTCTCTCTAGTCAGTTAAAAGCTACCAGTCCTTATTAGCAAGGCAGAACCGGACGGACTGAAGTCTCGCTTCAAAACACGGACGGACTGAAGTCTCGCTTCAAAACACGGACGGACTGAAGTCTCGCTTCAAAACACGGACGGACTGAAGTCTCGCTTCAAAACACGGACGGACTGAAGTCTCGCTTCAAAACACGGACGGACTGAAGTCTCGCTTCAAAACACGGACGGACTGAAGTCTCGCTTCAAAACACGGACGGACTGAAGTCTCGCTTCAAAACACGGACGGACTGAAGTCTCGCTTCAAAACACGGACGGACTGAAGTCTCGCTTCAAAACACGGACGGACTGAAGTCTCGCTTCAAAACACGGACGGACTGAAGTCTCGCTTCAAAACACGGACGGACTCTGTTGCGGATTCAAAACACGGACGACTGAAGTCTCGCTTCAAAACACGGACGGACTGAAGTCTCGCTTCAAAACACACGGACGGACTGAAGTCTCGCTTCAAAACACGGACGGACTGAAGTCTCGCTTCAAACACGGACGGACTGAAGTCTCGCTTCAAACACGGACGGACTGAAGTCTCGCTTCAAACACGGACGGACTGAAGTCTCGCTTCAAACACGGACGGACTGAAGTCTCGCTTCAAACACGGACGGACTGAAGTCTCGCTTCAAACACGGACGGACTGAAGTCTCGCTTCAAACACGGACGGACGGAGTGAAGTCTGCGTTCAAAACACGGACGGACTGAAGTCTCGCTTCAAAACACGGACGGACTGAAGTCTCGCTTCAAAACACGGACGGACTGAAGTCTCGCTTCAAAACACGGACGGACTGAAGTCTCGCTTCAAAACACGGACGGACTGAAGTCTCGCTTCAAAACACGGACGGACTGAAGTCTCGCTTCAAAACACGGACGGACTGAAGTCTCGCTTCAAAACACGGACGGACTGAAGTCTCGCTTCAAAACACGGACGGACTGAAGTCTCGCTTCAAAACACGGACGGACTGAAGTCTCGCTTCAAAACACGGACGGACTGAAGTCTCGCTTCAAAACACGGACGGACTGAAGTCTCGCTTCAAAACACGGACGGACTGAAGTCTCGCTTCAAAACACGGACGGACTGAAGTCTCGCTTCAAAACACGGACGGACTGAAGTCTCGCTTCAAACACGGACGGACTGAAGTCTCGCTTCAAACACGGACGGACTGAAGTCTCGCTTCAAACACGGACGGACTGAAGTCTCGCTTCAAACACGGACGGACTGAAGTCTCGCTTCAAAACACGGACGGACTGAAGTCTCGCTTCAAACACGGACGGACTGAAGTCTCGCTTCAAAACACGGACGGACTGAAGTCTCGCTTCAAAACACGGACGGACTGAAGTCTCGCTTCAAAACACGGACGGACTGAAGTCTCGCTTCAAAACACGGACGGACTGAAGTCTCGCTTCAAAACACGGACGGACTGAAGTCTCGCTTCAAAACACGGACGGACTGAAGTCTCGCTTCAAAACACGGACGGACTGAAGTCTCGCTTCAAAACACGGACGGACTGAAGTCTCGCTTCAAAAAAACACGGACGGACTGAAGTCTCGCTTCAAAACACGGACGGACTGAAGTCTCGCTTCAAAACACGGACGGACTGAAGTCTCGCTTCAAACACGGACGGACTGAAGTCTCGCTTCAAACACGGACGGACTGAAGTCTCGCTTCAAACACGGACGGACTGAAGTCTCGCTTCAAACACGGACGGACTGAGTCTCGCTTCAAACACGGACGGACTGAGTCTCGCTTCAAACACGGACGGACTGAGTCTCGCTTCAAACACGGAGGCAAACGCGAGGCGAGGCAAGCGTGTGGAAACTAAAAAGGCGAACAAACTTCGCCGTTGCTGCGGTTGCCGTGATTTCACCAAATCGTAGTTAGCTGGCGTAAAATGTAGCTGCGTAAAATGAGTCAGTCGAACATTTTATCAATAGGGTTTATATCGCTGTCAAACAGTAAGTACTAAATTGAGGCGGCAGTCCGCCAAGCTTTACACGCCGCTGCTTCCCCGTCCGCCGCGCTGTGGACAAAAAATGCCGCCAAGCGCCCACCGCATGCCGCCGCCTACCCACCCGCCAACCCCGCACGACCGCCGCTAGCTAGCTCGCAGCACCGCACGACCGCCGCTAGCTAGCTCGCAGCACCGCACGACCGCCGCCAGCTAGCTCGCAGCACCGCACGACCGCCGCCAGCTAGCTCGCAGCACCGCACGACCGCCGCCAGCTAGCTCGCAGCACCGCACGACCGCCGCCAGCTAGCTCGCAGCACCGCACGACCGCCGCCAGCTAGCTCGCAGCACCGCACGACCGCCGCCAGCTAGCTCGCAGCACCGCACGACCGCCGCCAGCTAGCTCGCAGCACGCCCCTTGCCGACGACACCAGTCGCATGCCGAACTGGCGTCGCGTGCGCCGAGCGGCAGCGCTAGCACGGCGTCAAGCTTTCGTTAGTCGTGGTCGCCATCGTCGTCGTCGTCGTGACTGCTGGAAATGCCGGTGCGCGGACCGGCAAGATTTGACGCCGTGGTCGTAGTCACAGAAACCCGCCGAAGCGCAGGCGCCTGTCTCTTTCCAGTGTTCGCCGTCTGAGGCGAGCCGATCGTTGGGGTCGTGGTGATAGTAGCTGCGGCAACGGTCGGGGCGACGTTCGCCTGCTGCCGTTTTCGTTTGCCAAGGCCACCTGCGCGACACGATGCCGGCGTCATTGATTGCAGCCGTTCGCGCCGGAATGGCGCAGGCCGAAGTTGCTCGCTAGCGCCCATCATGCACCGCACTGCGGAGTGAATTGGGACTCGCGTACCTGAGATGGAGCTCGTTTGAGACGTGGTGTTGGTGTTCGTTAACGTAGTGTTGGCGATGCCACCGACCTGTCGTTTTCGTTTTCCTGGACCGGCAAAGAGCGAGAATATTTCTTTTAAAAATACGGGCTTCAGGCACGCCGAGAAGCCGGCCGTTCAACTGCAGCCACCACCGACCGCTGTGGCACTTGACTCACCCGAAATGGAGCTCGTCTGCGATGTGGTGTTGGTATTTGTTACCGTAGTGTTGGCGACGCCGCCTCCCTGCCGCTTCCGTTTCCCTGAGCCGGCAAAGAGCGCAAACTTGCGTATTAAATACAGGTGCACGCGTGCATCAATTGCCATCGATTTCCGAGCGATCGCGATAACTGCAAGCGCGCGCGCAGCCAGCGGTTCACCTGCAGCCGCCATCGTCGGCAGAGGCCCAGTTGATAGCGCTCTCTTTGCTCGCGGGACGCCGGGCGACGTTGTCACGGCCGAAGCGCCCGACGCGGCGACGCTAGCCGCCGTCGGAAGCGAAGAGGGCGCAGCAGCCGGCGTGGCCGGCGGCACGTTCGGGAGGCTGTCTCTCACTCCGATCGAGTGCGCGCCGCCAGCCGGCTGCTGCGCTACGGCCGGCTGCTTTGTGGGCAAAGTCGGCGTGGCGGTGGGCAAGTCTCGCCGTCTGACCGCGACGGAGGCTCCTCTGCCGTTTCGCATTATTCCGCCGCTGTCCGTGGTCGTCGGGTACTGAGAGGCCCCTGCGACAGCGACGCGGCGCTGTCGCAGCGGCGGGCGGCGCGCGAAGCAGCGGCCGAGGGAAGTGGCGCGGCGCTCGGTCGCAGCCGGCTCCGCGGCGGCCGCGCGGCGGCGATCTCGGCGACCTCCTCGCCCACTACCGCACTGTCGGTGGCGAGCGATCGATCCGGCCAGCCCAACTGCTTTAGCAGCGTAAGTTGGTGCGGAGTTCGGGATGGCTCAGCTCGTGAAGTTGCGGCTGGGACGGATACTTGGCGTGGGTTGAGGCTGGGGGGGGGGCGGCAGTATCGCGCGCCGACGAGATCGACAAGTGCGTTCGCCACTTACCGTCTGCTGCAATCGCCAGGCAGAGCGCACCTGCGGCGATCGCGAGCACCCGCAGCGAGTAAAACATCGTGTCAGTCCTACTTCCGTCCGATCGGGTAAAGAAAATATGTAACGCACGAGAAATTGTAACGCAGACAACGCGCGTCTCGAGCGCTTTTATATCCGGCAGCGCTTTTATAGCGCGGCTGCGGCGGCTATCCTCCGTAGGTGACAGCAAAAACACGACGGGCGGCTCGTGCGGTTGCATTCGTCGGCCACCGCCAGAGCGACGCCGGAGCGCGTGCGACAACAAAACAATGGCGGAGGAGGGAGAGGAAGAGTGGGACTTGCGGTGTCGGCGGATAAATTGCGGTTTGTTTTGCCCGGTCCGGAAAGAGCAGGTTAGGCTGGCTCCATTCTTGCCCTCGTAGGCTCTTCCGTTGGACTTGGCTCGTCGTCGTCGTCGTCGTCGCGCTTCCAAACGGAAAGTCGGAAACCTGCATAAGAGACTGCGGCGCCCCAAAGATTTCGCGTTTCGTCTAACAGCGATCCCATTGATGCGAAAAAGACAGTGCTCCGTGGCTTTTCCATCTTGCTTGCCTTCGAAGCTGTTGACAGCTGCTCCCAGACGCGTGCTTCTTTTCGGTATGCCGACGGGTGGGCGCGTTTTAGCGACCGGCAGCAGCGAGCGGCGGACTTCTCGACGAGCATAGTATAGGCGCTCGACGACTACCTAAGCGACGCGGGGTCCCGCCGCACGCACGGTAGGCTGACTGCGAGGTATAGCGCGCAGGACTGGAGTCCGCTGAGAGCGACGAGGACGCATCAAGTCGCAGCGCGCGTCGCGACGGCGGCGGCACGATGCGACTGTCGCTCGCGAGTCCGGGCTTGACGCAGGCGAAGTCCCGGGCGACGGAAGAGCTCTCTTGCTTCCGGCTCTGAGCATGCAGCTCGAGCCGATGCCGCCCCGCGCTCTCTGCCGGTCGCTGACGCTTGATAATAATGGTAATGTGCAGAGACTCGCGTGGCGGCCCAAGAGAGCTAGATCTCTTTCCAGGCACTTTGCATGCGTCGAAATGACTGCAACGCCAGCGAATGCAGCTGGAACGCCGTGGACGCCGCAAAAGGGGCCGCTTGCTGCGTTCGGTTCACTGACTGCTCAATTCTCCGCTACCGTTCGGGTGAGCCGCGGGAAACTAGGCTCACAGTCTCATTCCTCCAGCCGGCGACTTCCGGCCGCGAGTCACTTCGCTAAACTTCGGGCCAACTTAAAATATGGCTACCGCAGCCTTAACGAGGCTACCGCAGCTCGGCTGACCCATGCGACCGCGAAGGTTTTTTGTGTGCCTCCGCGATAGGGCGCAAAGGCGTCAGAGGCCCCCAATGACCTTGGCGGCGACCTACCCGGCTTGCGGCGTGCAAGAATGAGTGACCTACTGCTGGTCTCGAACCCGCGACCTGGGTCGTGAAGTGCGAGTAATCAACCCCGAGGGTAAGACCGAAGACTATATTTTCTCTTTATTCTTTTACACTTCATTCACTCGCTTTGGCCAGCCTATCTAAAAAACTTTCTATGCAGGCTAGCTACCTGCCGTACTCAGGCTATGCCTCTAATGAACCTCGAATTCTTCTTAGATCGTGCCTACAGTATTCAATGGTACCAACTGCTGGAACTCACTTCGGACTTATCCTTGGCATCATCTGGCTTGACGACGTTTAAAAAAAACACATGCTCCGTTTTAACATATGTAAACTGCGTAGAAAGAGATTTAGTTTTCATGAAGTGCCTTATGCATATTTTATTATAATTATTATTACTAGGCAAAAACCGTGAAAAACAATGAGAACCCAACTTCACCACGGAACGCGGGCCCGAGTTTCCGCTGACGTAGCTGGCGACCGCCCCACTAACGGGTGATCTTGCAGTTCTTTCCTAATGTAGCGAAATATTTAAACAAGTGGAAAATAAAAATTGAACTACGAAAGATGACCTTGCAATATAGCGATCTGAGACCCTTTCAAACTCCCTTCAAGAGACGAAATAACCAAGAGTTATGACAGTGTACCACGTATGCAAAACATGGCAAACGCACGCAAGAAGGTACTCGTGGCAAGCTAAATTATTGGATCCGTGTGCACAATTTCGTAACACGAAGGTCAATTTAATTGGGTGGTGCAAAAGTTCTGAAGAACTAGAAAGTTCTCATCTTATTTTTGAATGTCGTCAAGTCAGATGACGTGGTGCCAGGCGGTTGTGAGTTCTAAGCTTTGGACATAGCTACTAAACGCACACTTCAAGAGACACGAATGTAGTTAAAGGCACAATCGATCGATCTGAACTAGACGATCGGCTTGTGCGACTGAAGGCCTGATGGGAAACTAATGCCCGATGGCCTGGTTCATCGTCCTTGAAAAGACCGACGCAAGCAAAAGCCAGACGACCAAGTCAAGTGGCTGCCTCCTCGGCCACTGAACAAGATGGCCGAGGACAGCGTTACTGCGTTGACAGAGGAGTACTGGGCGCGTCCTTGTTCATAGCACGCAGTGAGTGAAGATACCGCAATCTATTGATTATGATGAGAGAAATGCAAGATATAGTTACTAGGCTGAGCGTGACAGGTGAGCATGTGCAGCTGTCTGTGTATGCAGAACGGAGAGTCTTATTAAAGCAAGACTAAACTATTGGCACTATCTTGACCGCTTCGATATAATTATCTGAGTGAGTGAGCTTAGGTGTTGTCAATGGTGCGATTCGGTCACGACAGCGGTTAATGGCTGTACAGACAATCCAGTTGCCTCTTACTGGGACCGTTGAAAAAAATGAGCGACGTTCAAAGTCAGTAAGTTCTTGGACGGCATCTATTTCCAATGAAACGCTGTAGGCACAGTACTGATTTCCAAACTTGGCCTGTCAAAATAAACATAAAATAATACAATAGGGAGACTGAATAAATAAGATGAAATTGGTCATTAACTGCTGGTAAAATTGAACTATTGCAACGTGGCAATGCCACACAATTAGGCTATGGCGAGCTTGTATTGCAGCGTTATTGCGAATGCATTCAGAATCTGATGTCGAATAAATCGGAGTGATATCAATAATCTTAGAGAACGTCAAAGACAAGAGATCAAGTTTAATGCTGATTTAATGGGCAGTGGAGTTGCAGACACAAAGGTACCCATGGAAGTGCCTTTGCTAAGAGCAGATAGCCCTATTAGGAATCGCTTCAAATGTAAGCTTGTCAGGTCGACCTGGGCATATGTACCAAATAAGCTGAATTTATATTGTTCATGATCTCATTTCTTTGGTAGCCCTGCAAATGCCAATCCCTTAATTTGTTTTCGTCGACACTTGTTGACAACAATTATTCGACTTTTAAGACTAAAAACTGCTTGCTAACACTCGTATCTTGACGCGACCAATAGACATCGATGAACGAAGAGGCGAGCTCTGATGACACCGGCTGGAGAGGTTACAAGTCGCATGTGCTGCGACAGTCCAGCTAGCTCTTTTTTAGGCCTAAGGCAGCAAAGAACTGTATCTGGCGAGAATCTAATTAAGACAAAGTCTCAGAGATCCTAGAGAACCTGTAAAACTTTCTACGATGCACTTAGAGGAGCAGCATGCGTTTTGCTGCAGAAAGAGCTTTATAAGCGTGCCTTTCGTCGGCACGCACGCTGGTGGCAAGTTTTTATTTAAAGGCAGCGAAGCAAATTAATGACGACTCCGTGCAACCAAGCAACGTGTAAGTAAATGATGATGTGGTCTGATTGAAATAAAAGCTACCGAATGTATGTCATCTTACAATCACGATCTATTTCGAGCAAGGTTTTTATTTGCTGCCACAGCAGTTGGCGGAGAAATAAATCTTGAAAATGTCGCTCACCCGACTCTTCAATGTGGCAATAGTTTTTAGTGCTGTGGCGATGGAAAGATGAATAAGGTAAATGCTCCTGTAGGCTGCTTTTAGTATTTTCCCCAGTCATTCCAAGCCGAGTCACAAGAAAGTTATGCAGCGAACAGCATGTCAAATGCGGAGGGGAGAGGTTGGCGACCGATGCGAGTTTGGCATTCCAAACCTGTTTGAAAGCATGCCAGATGCATGCTCGACAGCTTCTCGATCGCAATTCGTGCGATAGTTACAAACTGCCCTATCTTGTGCAAGTTCTCGCTTTTGGCGCTTGCGCGGACTGATGGCAACTATCGAGCTTCACATGATGCTTTTAGCAAACAAGGGAACCACACTCCGTATGTTTAAACGACACCGTAGCCAAGTATCGCAATTTCACAGCCAGCCTTTTTCTATCAGGTACGCTCTAGTGCAAGTTTCTCGTCTGGACGGAGGCCCTTCCTCAATGAGGCGAAGTGACAAGTGGAGTCTCGGATATTTATCAGCAGATAGCGTCTTACTCCGGCAGCATACTCGCCAATCAGCTCGAGAAGTATGAGTGCGCATGCCTCCCGACCAGAGCGTCGTGGCAGTCGCTACTTTACCCACTCCTGAGAGAGTTACTACGGAGAGTTTGGTCATGGAGATTGAAAACTGCTGGCACTTTGATGGCAGGACAGCTTTCACTCGCCTATATTTCAGAACCATGCAAACATTGACATCCCAGCTTCCTTCCTCCTGGGGAGGATCGTCGTACAGATCGCACATTGAAGCGGCAACTAGGCAATCACGCGGACCTGTACCAGACCGCGACATTTTCTACAGCCACAATATAACAAGCCCGTGACTATACTGCGAACGGAACGTCATGAATGTCTGACGGAAAAATGGACGGAAAACTGATAGCCGGAAAACTGACCGAGTGAAAACGCAGCTTAACTTTGTTTCTTCCCTAGCCTCCCACTGTTTTTGTTTTAATTTTTCAATTTGATGGGCTTCATTTTCAATTTGATTGGCCAGCACCGGCTAGCGGATCAGCTGCGACTTCCGTTTACGAGCCGCACGCGCGGGACAGGAGGAGTTACGTGTATTCGAAATAAATAAGTTGAGCTGTTTTTGTGGCCATGCGCTTGCAGATCGCTGCTAGTCAAAGAAGCGGACCGAGCACGCCAGCAATGCTTTGTCGATCGCTGAGTAGCGGGGGCGCTGTAGAATGGCGACTGAAATGGCGGCGTGAGTGTTAGTATTCTCCCGGCGCACTCGTGCGACGTTTTTTGCTCCTCTCCTTCTAAAGGTAATTGCGCAAAAACACGCAAACAAGTGGCAGCACTGGCCAGCACGAGGCGCGCTGGTTTGAAGAGCGGTCCCGTAAGCGCAGGAGGTAAGCATTTCACTTTTTCGGTTTTCCGAGCGCAGGCGAATTGCTTACTCGCTGAATTAAGCCGGGGCATACCTTTAGCGCCGGTAAAAGATGGCCGAGTTTTAGTCGGGATTCAAGTGACATCACTCCTCTGAAACTGTTCTCCTCCGTGTGACTAACGACATCCTAATTTCTGGCCTTGTTGAATCTTTCAGATGCATTCGAAACTATTGATCAAGATATTCTACTTGAACGATCTAGAGCGATGATTGGTCTGGCAGACGAGAAACTGCTGCTGTTCAAATCGTACTTTTCAGATCATGTTTAATCGGTACTGCCTCTTGGTCAAGTTTCATCCAGCAGTCCAGTAACCGTTTGAGTCCCATACGGGTCCGTTCTTGATTCTTTGGCGTTCTCTATTTATACCGAACTTCTGGGAAAAGTGATTCGGGCACACGAGATCGGCTATCACTTTTATGCTGACGATAACTAACTAAACTTTCGTTTATCCGTTGGAATCTGCTGCAACGACTAATAAACTGAGTGTCTGCTTCCAGAAGTTCGATCCTGGCTGTCCACCAAATTTCTTAATATGAACGACGATAAAGTGAACCTTCTGTTCACAGAACACCCCAAGTGTTCGGACTTTTTTTGATCTAATTGGCGATACTGTAGTGTTCCCACCACTATGCTTGGAATCAGGGTGCCCTAATTTATCATCAATTAAAGTATGTAAATTTCATTAAAAAGACTGCTTCCTCAGCTAGCTATCGCGTGCGATCCCTGTCAAAGATTATCTTCTGCGGGACACGCTTCAACAGTCTATATTTAGTGTCGCAACTCCTGGTCAACCTCGGTACCGAATTTCGTAGAATTTTCGCGTCGAGAATAGAGTTTCAAGACCGTACCTCCTGCCTCGATCGGTTAACCGACTAGAAGCCTGATCGAGAGTTACGGCGATTCCGCCTTGGTGGGGCAACAAAAAATAAAAAAAAGTCAAGCCGTTGCAGCACGTGATGAATGTGGCTGCAAGGCGAGTCAAGAGTAAAACAATCCCAGAGGTTTAGCCTGGTGTGTTATGTGTGTGTGTGTGCGTACGTCGTGCGTGCGTGTGTGTGTGTGTGTGTGGGTTCGCGTGCGTGTGTGCATGCGTTTTTCTCTGTATTCGTTGATCAACCGAGAGCCATGGCAGCTCCTCACGACCTGTGGTGGCAGAAGCTTTTGCTCTGAAGGTCACAAACCATGAAGATCACTGAAAAAATGTTTGAAAAAACGACACATACGCTCCGGCAGGCCCGACTGTGGAACATCCTTACCGGTAGTCTTCGGCTGCAACTTCCATGCTACTCACTACCGCACTGCTCTCTTTATTCGGCTTTGATTCTCACATTTTCTCTGTTGCGTGAGATGAAGTATGTTGGTAACCTTATGGATAAAAAACAACATAGAATTGAAGTGTACTAAGTAAAACTCTCCTCCTTATCACACTCTCAGGTTTTGTGGCATAGTGGAGTTACAGATGGATGGAGCTATGCTACGATACATTGCTGGCGACGCGGCTAGCAGACTGCCTGGGTCAGAACGAGGCTCGTTGTTAAGACATGGCGGGTGAGTCTCACCACCTGCATTAGCCTGGTGGCGGCTGCCGGTTACCTGGTAGGTATTTACAGCGCTGACAGCAACACTGCCGAGCTATATCGAGCACGAGCGATTCTCAGTGTTCTGAAATTGTGCTGCTTTGCCTTAAATTCTCAGCAGCAGCGTCGTGGACTGCAGTGTGAAGCAATAGGGGTCTCGCTTACCAAGCCTTTCAGGTACTCGTTTTAGCTTCGCACTTTATAACTTCAAAACTTTATGGGTCACACTTTATAACTAATCAGATGGGTAGCTAAGGGCAGATTGAAACTAAAAGAGGTGTTTGCACCAATTTAGATAAGAATAGGTTTTCACTGATTAAGTTCTCTAATCTCCAAGGTAAACCGGTAGCACGAGCAAGCTCGCGGGATTAGAGCCGGTCCGTACCGTCACCGGCTTCCGTATGTAATGTAGCGCAGCAGTGTGTTTTATCATATATACCATGCCTCGGGGCAGGTGACTCTATGAAAAACATTAAAAATGATCTCTGGTGATTGAATACCCTGTCCGATGCTTCGCCTTATCACGACTTGACATACTGTATAACGGATGGGCACCATTCGTTCTCAGAAGTCGAGTCGGAGACAGAGGATAAGAATGGTCCAGAACCTAATAAATTGTTTAATAGTGGCATATAAAACACAATGCAAGATGTGGAGCTTGCTATGCCATATACGAATTACAGTCATTTTTACTAATCTCCACCTGTAACTTCAGTAAGGAAGGCTAACCTAGAAAGTTTTCTTTGACACCTATATCCAGAGTGTCTGTTCGTCTTTCTGCGTGCAGTAAATGGCTGTAAATTACTTTATCACGCAGCAAATTGCGAGAAAATAGAAGAAGTGTACGATTTAAGAGAGTCAGCTTCCTTGATCGAGCTGTATCCCAGAGCAGTCAGTAGTTACATTGTTTGAAATTGTGCTGGTAAATATGTAGAGTGCCTTCACTATTGTGCAGTTCGTGCACGCACGTCTGTATGATCAATAATGAGTATGATACCGCTAGACTCCAAAGTTTGTCTGGAGACTCAATTAAATACGCATGTTATTTTTCTAAACTCCTTTATATTTAAGAGGATATTACTCAACGATATTTAGCTACGGTCTTCCTGCATGAGCTTGCACTGCAGGCCTGTTCTGCCGGGTTAGTCAGTGTCGTTGCTTCAGCCGTCCCTCGTGTCTGAGTAATGGGTGTAAGTAACAATTTTTTCTGATTGGATTGCTGGCCTGAAAATTGCCTCCGTTGAACGCCGCGGATATTTCTAGCGGCATTTTGCAGGATCTTTTGTGGCTTTGTGGATCTGCCGGCGAAGGGAGAAGCGCCTGCAGCGAGTCATGGCTGATGCTGACGATTTTCCTCTTGCTGACGAGGAGTACTACATTGATGACGATGACGATGATGGAATCGCCTCCCTACGAGATAGCACGGACTCGGATATCGGCTCAAGTGAGGAAGAGCAGCAGGCAGTAGCATCCACTGATGCGAGGCATGTAAGTCCATCGGGTCGTATTCGTGCCATTCATACGAGGAGTCTTGTCAACGGTGCTGATGCCATCTTGGTGACTAAAGGGACAGCAGCAAATAATACGAGGTGAGTGTATGCAACTCAAGACTGTGGGGGTAAACTACAATAGAATCAACCAGACAGAAACAGCTTGTAATAACAGACGTTTTCTCACTTGCCGTGGTAGAACTCCTCTATCTAAAGGTGGCATGTTTGCCGAACAATGTTAAATGCCGTTCACTGCTGTCAGGGCATGGGAAACCTATCTGTTGTGCCGTGAAGACAATCTCGGTAAGGTTGCCTACCATATCTCTAGGACACCACAACTATGGGTTTGCAAATAGGTTAACATGCAGAACCGGATGTGCAGTTTAAAGCTAGGCTGCCAGAAGGACTAGACAGGGCAATGTCGGTCCAGTGCTACTGAAGTTAGTCATGAAGTAAGCACATTCGTTCCTGAGGACATGCTGCGTGCGATAGGCCGCATTATCATCATATGCTCCGTATGAAGTCTGAGGACTGAAAAGTGTGCTTGGGATTGGGACTATTAGGCACAGCATTGAAAATGGCGATAGCTGTAGGGGGATGGTGACCATGCAGCTTCAGTGCCAGCCCATACGGGCAGTTTTCAAAAGAGGTTGGTAGATACAATATCCACAATTATATGTACTTAGTGGTAATCCTGGCCTGATGGATGTACTAGCCCACAATTAACCTTAGACCTACTCTCCTTTTTTGGGGCCAAAATCTGATGGATTGCTACATTAGGGTAGCCTCGACGGAAGCTGCCAGCTTATCATTGAAAATATGAAAGTGGAATTTTGGGGCATTTTCTCAATGGCTTGAGGCAGGAACGATTTATCCATCTTTCGAGCTGGCCTCCACCAACATGCAACCATTGAGATGTGCCTGCGTGTTTGATCGATACAAATTGCTTCGAAAAAAGGCTGAGGCAACAGAAGGCATTGTGCAGCACCAATAAGTGCACTAACGTTATCTGTTGATACCGGAAGAGTGGATGATTTACGACTGTACTTGCCATCATTCTGCTGCCCATCTTTACAGCAAACCCCTCTAAGCTAACCCCCTTAGCGTCAGCGTTTACCCCAAGTTGTATATGTACATGACCTTGTAATGGATTTGGTGTCACTTCCTGTCTGCTAGAAATAGCAGGTGAAGTAACCAAAGCTCGATTGAGCACGATCACAACTTAAGATATCCCCCGTGCTATTGGGGTGAGATGAGGAGGTAAAGCACAATATCGGGCCATTGATGACATTTGTCACTCGGGCATGTTAACTAAGATGGCAAACTCTTTTGCGAGCTCAGTCCTGTCTCTTATCCGTTTTGTAGGCCCGTCCTACTGTTTTCCATTTTGTTCATTTGTGTGTCCTCCAATTCCAAGCTAGAGCATCGTGTTAAAGGCTATGCTAGTCATCTTCGATGCCTCTTGAAAGCACCACTTGTTTGTCCATGATTTCTTGCCTCAAACTTGGCACTGGCTTTACATTGAACTGGTCAGTAGCATGCCCATAACGAATCTGTTTTTAAAGCTTCTAGTTAGACAACTAAAGCTGGCAATGCAATACCAGTGTAAATCCCAGACTCGGTTGGTAGCTGCCGTCCATCGTCATCTGTTCGTTGGGGGCAGACACAGCAATCAATTTGACGGCTGTGACCTCGGTTTGCAAACAAATTTATTATCCGAACCGGTAGTCGGAGTCATGTGGCACTAAAATACCCAAAGGGACTTCTTAGATCTTGAAAGAGTAATACACTGTAGAATTCTCAGGAATATTTACAAACGATAACATGCTGATATATACTACTGTTGTGTGCGCCTGTGGCTTCTCGTGTGGCGGGTGGTTGAGCCTTTGACGCCAGCATGTGGCCCACCACAGATTGAACCAAACAGCCTTTGACGTCAGCATGTGGCCCACCACAGAGGCACTCACGTATCTGTGGTGAGTCAGTCAGCACCGGCTCCTATATGTACCCGC
The DNA here is from genome assembly GCA_009760855.2 of Cristatella mucedo. NCBI lineage: Eukaryota > Metazoa > Bryozoa > Phylactolaemata > Cristatellidae > Cristatella > Cristatella mucedo. The sequence continues at coordinate 3,799,667 of WPIO01000001.1, read as the reverse complement.
TGGGGGAATAAAGACGAGAGTCTCGTTCACAGCTTACGTTCGCCCGCTCGTGTCTTCGTGTCTCCATGAGACTCCACTAGCGCTGCTGCCACCGGAGACAGTAACGCTACCGATCCCGACGACTGGCTACTTACCTTGTTGCTACTTGTTTCGAAGGCAGCCTGGTGGGCACACCAGGCACTGCACCAGCAAATCATACATTCGCGCGAGTGTGCATACACACACACACACACACACACACACACACACGCACTCACGCATGCATGCAAGCACGCACGCACACAAAAGCATATATTCTGTACACACACACACACACTTGCACTCACGCATGCATGCAAGCACCCACGCACACAAAAGCATATATTCTGTACACACACACACACACACACACACACACACACACACACACACACACACACACACACACACACATATATATATATAATATATATATCATAAATAAATAAATAAATATATAATATATATATATATATATAATATATATAGACAGCCAAACTAATTCCCACATTTGTGGTAATGGATCTAAATCATTGAACATTTCTTTATTCAGGCCTCCCATCCAGTACCCTGTAACAGAAGTATGGACCACCGGATCATTCTGGAGCCATGCACCTAGGTATCACTGGCACGGTATGAAAACTGGGCTAGGTTAAGACATCGCATAGTGTAGGTGTACAGATGATTGACAGTCACCCACGAGCGAACCCTTGAAGTATGGGGAACCTCAGGGTCTGGTCTTGGGCCTCCTTTGATTCATAATCTATACTCTCCCTCTAGCCAATATCATCGCCAAACACAATCTCCGCTTTCATTTCTACATCGATGACACCTAGCTCGACCTATCTTTCGACCTATCTAAGCCTTGCTCCTCATTTGACTCAATTTATTTCTTTAAATCTTGCATCAACGATATTTGCGTTTTGATGGCTACTGTCTTCCTGAAGCTTTACACTGATAAGACTAGCCTTATAGATAGATATGGGCAGGGATAGTGTCATACGAAAGCTGGAGCACCTAACCCCTAAGGTTGATTCAGCTAGCATCACTCTGCTGACGTCGGCCCGAAATCTAAGAGCACAATTTCAAAACTACTTGTCGTTAAATGAGCAAAAAAAGGTTTATTTGCATAGCAGCAGAAGAGCCTCAATGGCTATTACTGCTGCTTGAAGTGGGCAATAATGATCGCCCACTACAGGACTCACACCCACGACCATGGTCGTGAAGAGCAAGCACCTTACGCACATTTCCTCCACTGTCAAGCCGGCCTACTTTCAGATAAGGGACACGGCCAATATCAGGGCCTGTTTAGATAAGAGTATTGAAATTCCATTTATTCTAGACTTCTGGCCTATACCCTATATCACCTGAAAGTGGTGCAGCACTCAGTGGCTTGGTTGGTCTGTCGTCAGTTGCATAGCTACGATATCGCCCCACTTCTTTATGAGCTTCACCGGCTTCCTATAAAGCATCGAATCGATTTCAAGATCCTCAGTCTGGCTAACAGGTCACTGCTCTTGCTAGAACCAACCTACTTATTCAACCTTCTTGCTCTTCACGTGTGCTCTTGTAACCAACCACTCATCAGCATCTGGTCATCTGAACGTTGCTTTCGCTAAATAAAAAATCTCTTAGTGATCGAGCCTTCAGCTCTTATGCACAAAAAGTCTAGAACTCACTTGCTTCCGGCTAAAGTGATTACCTGCTATGACCTTGTATTTTTAAGTCTTTGCTAAAGTCACACGTGCTCTGCTGTTTGCCATAACAGGCTGGCCTAAGCATGTCACTTGGTACCATGCTCGTGGGTCTCAAACAGCTAGTTCGTAGTGCCCAGATAGAGATTAGATTCGCATGTGCCAGTGTGCGCATGCCGCTGTACTCTCTAATGAAAGTGTTTAAACCCAAGACTCGGCTCTTTCTTGGTGTAACTGATGCATCCAAACGCTAGTGTTTCTAGCCGGTCATCCTAGTGCTTGCTTGCTGCTGCTGCTTGGGCACAATCTTGGCAACTGCTCAGAGCTCTATTTCTGCTGTAGCTTGCCTGCAGTGTCCACCATTATTCCACTTGCACTATTCAAGGCGATTTTTGCATACTGTTAGTTCCAATCATGTCTGTACAGGTTACATAGAGGCTTGCTTCTTTTGCGGATATAATGTCGAAGTTTTTCTTCTTATTAGGGACGAACTACGAAAGTGCCGCGAGCGATTGCAAGAGCTCGAAAAGGAACGAGACAGCCTGGCACTGGCCATTCAAGATGCTTTATCGAACAGCTACGTGTGAGTGCCTGCCTGCCGTTCTTGCTCTATGCCCAGCGATTCTCAGTCTTGTTTTTCTAAAGTGACTTTGGCTCTTAAATTATCAGCCAAACCATTGGCTGACCTATCCAGCTGCCGGGCACTCCCAGCGCTACATTCAGTAGCTGCTGGATGTACCCGAAATGCTACGAAACTTTGTTCGTAGACCGCTTGCAGATCGGCTGCGCTCGCAGCACGAGAGGTGCCTGCAAGAGCTGGCTCTGGAGCGTGGCATTGAAGAAAGCATCAAGAAGAAACTGGACGGTGTGCTGTAAGCAGCTCTTTTGCCTGAGCGGCATTCTCTGACTCCGTTGTGCCGCGACGTTTTGCTGCAGAACGTGTGATCTATCTGCGACTAGTTCTGTAGCTTAAAGTACCCTTGGTAAGGCGTGTGCCACTCACCGATCTTTGTCTTTGCATTAGAGAATGGCATTGCCAATATTCTGTCCCAATCGGGCTGGCATGCATGCGAGCACGCACATACTTTTGGCATCTACATTTCGCTTACTGCTTTGGCAATCGAGCTCAACGGAACGCTAGTAAGATCGCTGACATTGGGTTGAGCTTTGGAAATTCGTAGTTGGTGCGGAATTCAAATCTGAACTTTTTACAAAGCAACCGTCACAGGGGATGTAGCCAGGGTGAGGGTGGTCGTTGTGAGTGTACCGACTGCAGCCTGTAGGCCACACAACGTGTGCTGAAAAATCCGAGTTGTGCACCTTCGTTGCGTTGATTCTCTTGCTCTTGAATTTGCAAGACTTCGAGTAAGAGCATTCCTGCATGTTTCGAAAGAGATTTCAAAGGCTGGCTCGTGGCAGTTTGTTTTGGGTGCTGTGAGTTGTTCATCTTATCAAAGCCAGATTACTAGTGCAATTACGCTGTGCAGCATAGAAGCAATGCAACTTGGCAGCGGTGGCATAGTTGTCACGGTGATAATAACCAGAGGAGGAGCTGCCTCAGCACATCCAGTGCCACTGCCTACAGTTTCTCTGGCTGCTGTTCTTTGTCGTTACTATGATTACTTTTTTTTTACCGTGGTACTGATTGCATTTGGTTCGATTGCCGAGAAAGCAGGTAGAGCTGACTCTACAACTAGCCGGCTGGACTGGCTAGGCTGGCAGTGGCATTGACAGCTGACTGGTTGACGCCGGCACTCGGTTGCTACCCGCACCCCTCCCCCACCTAGTCACGGCGCCACGTGGAGCCGTGACACGATGGCCTGCCGAGAGCCTGCCTCACGGCCCGAAGGCTGTACTTGCAGCTTGGAGCAGGCGGAAGCAGAACTGCAGCAGGGCAAGCTCCGAGTTGTTGCCGAACAGCTCAAGGTCGATGAGAAGGCCATCGAAGAACAGAAAGCCAGGGAGCTGAAAAAGAGGCAGCAGAAAGAAGGGCAGGTCGCACGAGCAGCTGACGCCCAGCAGCAGAGGTCACTCAGGTATGTCGCGGCTCACTGCTTCAGCGATCACGTGAGATGCCAGTGTTCTCTGCTGCCGCTATCTTCCCCCTTTCACCTCCTTACGTGCCCCCCCCCCCCCGCCGTGCCTCGACGTGCTTGCCAAGTGAGAAATCGACTTTTCCTGAGCTGAAATATCGCCATGCCGACCCAACTCTCTGTCGAATATAGCTAGAGCCAATGCACCTTTGAGAGCCTCACCCGTCGGGGGAGGGGGGCCCCCAGTCTATAACATTTGTGCACCCGGATGTTAATGTTCTAGGCAGTTCCAGGTTAGTGCACTTATGACCAGGTGCATCTGAGCCCGGATCTTGAGCATTAAGCACTTGCATTTGGCAGAGTGACATGTCCTTCATATAGTGTTTTGGATGTATTTAATAAATAGTTGAGATGCAGAGGCTATACTATTTCTTATTGTAGAATTTTCTATTGGGCATCATATGCTATTCTAACCTATGCTTTTTTATGAATTCACGTTTAGATGTATGCCGTGCATATTTACACACGAGAACACACACAAGCAAGCAAGCATGCGCGCACATGCAAACACATTAAGACATACATATAAATATAAATATATTTACTTATGTATGCATTCGTAGGCAGCATCAAGCACTACTGGATGAGCAGAAGGCCAGGCATGAGCACAATGTGAGCGAAGCAGTGAGAGCAAAGGAGGCAGCCAGCAAATACCTGAAGGAGACAATGACCAAGTGAGTCCAATGAATTGCAATGGCGCAATGACAGCAGCAGGGGTAGCTATTGCTACCAACATGTTTGTAGAGCCGTGATTGTACACAGCCACAGCACACATGTCCATTTACCTCACTCAGCGGCTGTATGCACCTTGAACAGCAACCGTGTTGCAGGATACGCAGGCAGGACAGCAGCGAAGCTGAGAAGTATAGTGCAGAAATTGAACAGCGAATAAATGCTGTACTGTCGCTCAAGAGCAGCATCACAACGAGCAAGGTGAGGGTTTCGGACAGCAGTGCACTTGGTGCACTGCTGTAGCTGTACCCTTCCTAAGCAGCAATTTCAAGCAACCATACTTGTTTCATTGTGAGACCAGCCTGCACTTCTCTGCTTGAGTGCTGGCACAGAGTGTCGTATATAAATTGCATATCTATCTCTCTCTCTCTCTCTCTCTCTCTCTCTCTATATATATATATATATGGATAGATAGATAGATAGATAGATAAATATCATCATCATCATCACTCCTCAAAAGTCGTGCTCTACGGGGAATGGTGATGCCCAACTGACGCAGGTCATTTGATGGCTTTCGAGTTAGCACACAGAGGAACACAAGGAATACATTATACATTTCTGCGCTTGTTTCCCCAGTAGAGCTTAAGTACTGGAATCCCAGCATTTATTTTACCAGATTGATGAACCATACTGGTCCATAAAACCATTATTATGGTCCAGAACTGTGATGCCGGAGGAGCAGAAAAATCCCAAGCTATGATACTTTCACCATCAAATTTCACTGTTGGCTGGAGACAGTCAGGATCGTACATCTAATCCTTTCCACGACTTATAGATGTTCTTAATTTTTTAATAGCGAAAAGCACGAATGTCGTTGATTCGTTACTGGATTCCAGTCGGCTGCCGTGCTATTGATGGGTTCTGGGCCCATCTGTAACTATATCTTCTTTGTCACTCGAGAACAAAAGGCTTGTGTTTGACGACCCTTCTCAATATGCCTGCCTGGATAAACTCCAGGGCACAGTCTCTATGCTTTTGACTACGACCACAGTGGTCACCAGCAATTGAGAAAGCTCCCGGAGTGATGCCTTCTGTTGTTGAAGAGCCAGCACCTTTGGGTGAAGGTCGTTCTGCTGGGTCGTCTTCCTTGGCCGACCGAGCATGGTCTGCTAGCCATACGGCCGTGAATTTTAAGCTTTTCAAAATTGTAGCTCACTGCTCAAGAGCTGATTTTCACTTCTCAGTTTCTTAGGCCCATTTCATACTAGGCACAGTCATCCTTTGTAGTGACGTCGAGTACTGACCTAGGCGTCGCAAACTACTCCCCATAACAAGATACATAGCAACCCTTATAACAAGAGGGAAGAAGCCGGCCCTCGGTCCGTTGGTAGGGAAAACCCTACCCTCATGCTCACAGCAAATTGCACATGCGCAAGTGATCTCGTTAGGAGCAAAATGCTAAACAACTGTAAACTTTTAGTCCTTAGAAACGCCATGTTTAAATACCCTATATCAATAGCAGCTGCATGTTTTTTGCAGTTGTAAAAATAATGCACTAACTATGAGCGACAGATATTCCACTTTGACTGCTAGTCATGGTTTAGTGGGTCCGGTGGCTGCCCTTGGATCTCCAGCTCTGTTTCTAGTCTGTTTCCAGTTTCCTCCTGTTTCCAGTGCATTTGTAGTGGAAGAACATGACTTTTGAGGAGTGTATATACACAGGTATACATATATTAATACAGTCGTCCCTTGTTTATCGTTGTTAATCAGCTCCAGACTCAATGGCAATAAGCAAATTTCTGCGAAGTAGGATTCATTATTTATAAATCGATTATTTTTGTAGTTAGAGCAAAGTAAACCTGCTCACGATCCTCTAAATACGGTTTTAACATTATTAGAGACCTCTGGACATGAAATAGTACCCCTTTAGTTACCAGTAAACTTGTATTACCCAATATATTAAACAAGATGAGAGAAAATAGACATATTAGACTTTGCATATATCAAATTATTATTATTGTACATTTAATTACACTGGGATAGCAAACTAGTGAACGGCAAGCCGTTGATTGGCTTAGTTTCACCACACCTGATTTTTTGGAAAAAAGTTCTTGCTCACATAAGGAGTGGTAGAGCGGCTGCACCTGGCGTTAAAGGATATGTGGGAGTGCTCGGATACATTGGCCTAAAGTCCATTTAATTTTATTTGTAATACAGGGGTGTATAATTAGCTCAGACAACCGAGCGCAGCTTTTCACTTTCGTTATCTCAATAAATTTTGTAATGAATATATTTTGAAAAACCGCGATAGATTAAAGTCTCGAAAGTCGAAGCACAAAGTGGTGAGGGACTACTGTATATGCATTCCACCTATATCTATGCATATCACTGTACAGGGTATTTTTGTGGGTATCTGTCTGTAATTCGTATGAGGTTGCTGGCTGTATGTGTGTGTGTGTGTGTGTGTGTGTGTGTGTGTGCGCGTGCGTGCATGTGTGTGGTGTGTGTGTGTGTCCTGTTAGAAGTTTTCATGATTCTTAATGAAGTGAATGAATGGCTCAGATGAAGCACTTCGTATTAATCTCATGTCAATCTGTGTTAAAAAAAGGAATCGCCACCACCATCCAGTACAGGAGGAACAAATTATACTTGAAATTACCTGCCCGGAGTAGGCAAACTGTTCACAAACTGTGCCTTTTAAATTTTGATGTAGATTGCTGTAGCTGTCAAAACTATCAACAAAAGTATCAAAAGTATCAACAACGACAAGATTTTTTCTGTGCAGTGATATACTTCAGAGCCAGTTAAGTTGACTTCGCTTTCCTACAAATTGGGAGCTGGCAGAGTAGCTAAAAAATTCTGAGAGATGCCAGCCGAATATGGTGAACTTGGGTAGTGGCTGATTGATATTATGCGGCTGTTGCACAGCAGCTCTGGTCAGAACTCTACCACACAGAAGCCTTTATGACTAGCATAAATACTAGGCCATCACTGAAAATGTCGGTATTCAAGTTTGATGGCCCTGAGGAGGCCAGATTTTATGTGGCAACAGGATACCGACCCTAAGCACATCGAAGTATCAGTTAGAGAATTTTTGAAGATGGTCCCGATCACAGGTATCCACCACTAGCTGTATTGCCACGGCCAAGTGTGAGCCCTGATCTGAACCCCATCGGATCCCATTCGGATACTTCGAGGCAAAGTGTAAGATCTTCAGCAGTTTGTATCTCCTCAAAAAATGCCTTTCTTTAGGCTCTATGCCAATGCTGGCAAGAGATTGCTTCGGAATTATGCACGAGGGTCATGGCATCCGTGCCAAATCATATACAAGAAGCGATTACAGCCACTTCTTTTTAGTCATTTAGCGGCGACATACAGAAACATAGCATGTTTATCTATCATCATGGCAGATGTGTATGCTAAGTAATGCATCCTGAAAGCAGAACTCGACGAATTACCAGAGAAAACCACTATCTTTCGTGCTGGTGGCTAAAAATCTATGATGGCACCTGTGTGTGCGCAGGAGTAAGGTGTTTGATCTTTACGACGCAGTTAAAATAAAAATAAATGATTCCTAGCTGATTAAACAGCCTCTTTTTGTATAGCGACAGAAGAGCCCTTATGGCTATCACCACCACTTGCTGTGGCGATAAAGGATTGCACACCTGCACACCGCAGGAATCGAACCCACGACCTCGCGACCGAGGTCGTGAAAGCAACCGCATCACCTAGCGTAATGTAATGTAATGTATCTCCGTCTGTAACTCCACAAAGTCATTAAGACCATGTGGGTGTTACGCAGGAGAATTTTGTATAGCGCACTCACAGCCTAAGGAGCGGCTTTCGGTACACATTCGGTAGCCAACAGACTTCGTCTCACGCAACAAAGAGAAAGTGGGAAGCATAGCAGAGTCACGAGAGCAGTTGAGGTAGTGAGTACCATAGAAGTAGCAGTTCAGGACCGCTGAAAAAGATGTGCCATAGTCGGCAGTTGGAGAGTAGATGTCGTTGCGTAAGAATTGTGGAAGCAAGTTCCACAGTCTAGGACCTGCAGAGCTAAAGCTTCTGTCGCCAACTGTCTTTAAGCGGAGGAATGGGACGCTAATTTATCAGCTCAAGGCCTCTGAAAAGGATGTGCCATCTCGGCTCAGTGGGTTCGAGTCCCGTAGTGGGCTGTGCTTTATTGCTTACTGCAAACAGTGGCAATAGCCATGAAGGCTCATCTGCTGCTATACAAATAAGGCTGTTAAATCAGCTAATGTATATATATATATTTTATCGAGAAACTTTTTTTAACAAGTATATAGACATTAGCAGGCGGTACCGTGTACTGCCAGGGTCGAGCATGCTACCTGGGTCTCCCGGTTCAGGAACAGGGACCTCACGGCTTTCGAGCCGGTAATGGCATCGGAGACACACACACACACACACACACACACACACACACACACACACACACACACACAAACACACACACACACACAAATATAGTAATACACTTGGTAAAGCACCCTCAAAGAACTCAGTCCCTTTCTAGGCGCTTTACATTTGGTGATATACATATACATATGTCTCGGTGTACCGACAATTGAGCTTGTGACTACTCGCCCTATGACAATTGGCCTGTACCAACCGGCCTCTACGGCAATTGATCTATATGACAACTGATCTTTGACAAGTGGCCCTAATATCAGAAATAGGCAATGCAAATAAAACTGATGCAGGTTGGTTTTGTTTGATCAAATCAGGTTATATATATATATATAAAGTAGGTTATAGGCTATTATAAGGATTGGATATCACCTAGTATAAATAAATAGAATTGATAATTTGGGAAATTAATAATTCATGAACATGAACATATTTATAAATCATGGAGTCAGCGATACAATACAGAATTTCCGAGCGTGGAAATGCTACAGCGATATATCGAAACTTGAAATACAAGAAAGTAATTGTTAATGCAAGCAGCACTACGATATTTGTTGCATAGTTAGTTGAGAAGCTACAGTAACATTAAGATCGATTTGATCTAGAACACAATGAACATTTTTTGACACTTCTAAGAGAAAAAAACTTGTTTTACTAATAATCCTGTTGCATAAATATAAAAACATTTCAGTCATGAATTCATTCTTAATTGTTTGTATCAATTGTGTAAATTAAAAATTGTGTATTATTCTTATAAACTGACATATAGATCAATCGTCGTATAATCTAGTTAGCACAGGCCAGTTGTCGTAGGTCCAATAGTCGCAAACCAGATGGTATAGAGATCAATTGTCGTTTAGGCTGGTTGATACAGGCCAATCGTCGTAGGGTCAGTAGTCGTAGGTTCAATAGTCACCCAACCATTGTTAGGCCCAATCTGACGTGCTATACGAAAGAGGATGTTAAAACAGCCAAGCTTTATGAGTGTTTGCATGCATGTAACCTTTGCATAAGGCTGCTAGAATGGTGTTCATGAGTTTGTGCATGGGCACGTGAACACTGGGTTGCTGCCCAAGGGCACTTTCGTTCTGCTATGACTGTTTTGTAGCTGGACGCCCTCCAACACCTGTGACTCAGTGCCAAGCCTGGTGGGGGCAGGTGGGGGGGGGGATGCTGCCACGGGAAGTGGTAGCCCACCACATCATCTATGGCTGCACCACATCATCTATGGCTGGCTAGTAATGAGAGGGGGGGGGGTCAGAGAGGGGTTGGTGGTGGTGTTGGCGAGGTTGGTGGTGAAGGTGGTGGCTGGTTCTCTAAATTGGTGGCTATCCTGCAAGGTCACCTTACTTGAGGGCTTGCCTTTTTTTTACCCTGGTGAACAACAGCCAGACCAAGGCGTCCAGAGTGACCAGGACGACCAGAGTTGGTGTCACTGCCAGCCTGAATGCACGACTGCTCGTGCAAGTAAAGGAACAGACAGGCTTCAAAGTACAAGCTCGGCTTAGATAAATGCAATTAGCTATCTCGCTGGGGGCAGGTGGCAATGGGAATGAAAAAAATCAGTGTTTGCAGTAGTAAATCTGCCGGCCTAGAGAGGGAAAGAGCCGGCATATAGCTGTTTAATAGACCTAATTTGGGCTAAGAATGATACTTTAGTTGTACCAACTCATGACATCAACTCGTGGCTAGGTGATACTATGCTCCACATTTTTCATGCATACTTCGCTGGGGCTCCAGTTGAGGATAAATGAACCCACCAAATGCTATGCTGATGGCTACACTCGAGAATCAAGCTCAAAACCTCGGTAGTGAAATTTCTATGCAGTAATCCCCACTGATTCGTCAATAAAAATAATAATAAATTCACGCTTAATCTTGGATCGGGGAGGCCTTGCTCATTATGTATTTTGTGTTGCGGTAGGAAGCCATTAACTGCCATTAGCTAGTTGTGCAAAAAGTGCACCATTGACTGCTTGGTACCTGTTCGGATTAACTTAGCTCCAGCCTCGGTGCTATGCCATGTACTGGCCGCAACACGCTTCAGTTATCGCCCAAGTATCTCGAGTTTCAGTAATGTTATTGGCTGTGTTCAGTAGATACTTGAAAGCGGCTGCCCTTTATTAAGGGGCCAGATGTTTATGGGGCATTGCAGCTTTAAGATCTAGAAACCAATCGAAGTTAATAGCTGAATAGGTAGCAGTATTCATAGTAGTCAGGATGCTGTTCTGGAAAATTAGGCAAACTTCACATTGCTGATTCGTTAGATAATTGAAGGGGAGGAAGGGGAGAGAGAAAGAGAGAAGAAAGAGAGAGAGAGAGAGAGGGACAGAGAGAGAGAGAGACGGAGTCAGAGACAGAGAGACAGTGAGACAAGAGAGAGAGAGTGAGAGAGAGAGAGAGAGAGAGAGAGAGAGAGAGAGAGAGAGAGAGAGAGGAGAGAGAGAGAGACACAGAGAGAGAGAGAGAGAGAGAGAGAGAGAGAGAGAGAGAGAGAGAGAGAGAGAGAGAGAGAGAGAGAGAGAGAGAGAGAGAGAGAGAGAGAGAGAGAGAGAGAGAGAGACAGAGAGACAGAGACAGAGACAGAGAGACAGAGACAGAGAGACAAAGAGAGCGACAGAGCAGATCACAATATTCGAGGTATTTCCACCTCCACAGTCAGGCCTCTAATCTGGGCGACCATTAGTGAGCCGCAGGTTCACCTTGGGGCTGCTAGGCGAAATTCCCACGTGTTCGCTATTTAGGAGTATCCATGCGAATTAGTTGGAATGTATGTCTGTAGTTTGGTCGCTCTAACACACCGCAAGCGGACAACATTGGACGAGCAACACCACCAGTTTATTCCATTACGTACGGACCAGGAGGAAGCACGAGAGAGAGAGAGAGAGAGAGAGAGAGAGAGAGAGAGAGAGAGAGAGAGAGAGAGAGAGAGAAGGGGGACAGAGAGAGCTAATATATGCTATGGGAGAAGGGCATGTATGTGTTTAGTCACGGAATCCGTTGAGTGGTGTGCTGCTGTAGAGTACATAGCTTCTGCATATTTTCACTATTAGTATTTTAGGCATCACCCCTCCAGTTGAGGTGGCTAGCTTTGCTAGTGTCATAATAACTCCTTTTTAGTGTAGCAGTGGGACGCCAAATCAAAGTACCATTGCAGTGCTCTCTGCCTCCGACATTCGTGAAAGAGCACTCCACTAGAAGTCAACTTGTGGAAGTGGGGCGTGTGTTGCCTCTACTCCAATAAGAATTCACAAGTTCTCTTTTGGAAGACCATGGCCCGCTTACGAGGGCCACAGATCGACTGGATGCACTTTTTGCTTCCTTATAGAACAACATAGATGCCCTTCGCAATCGAAACAAAGCCCTGTCTATAAAGGCTGCCGAGAAAGAGGACGAACTACGAGAGGACATTACCGCTCAAGGTGGCAATGCGCAGACGGTGCTACTTGTCAACCAGCGACTGTCGATGCTGGAGAAAGCAAAGGAGTACGACCAGCAAGCTCTTACGGTCACGCTACATGCAGCATTGCTTTATTTTCCCTACAGATGCCCTGCTTTGTGTGGCATGTGCGACGACAACGTGTGCCCGACTTTCAGACCTGCTGGCGTGCTTTCATTACGGCGTGACCTGCACTCGGATTTTCATCTTTAGGGAGCACGAAAGAAAGGTCAGGGAAGGCGAGATACAGATTGCCAATCGGCTGCTGAGCGAAGAGGCACAGTTTGCACGTCGCAAGGAGCTTTATCCCCACCTGTGGGCAGAGAAGGACTGGGAGCAGTCGTTGGTGAGTGTGAGTCTCTCATTTCGTGCTTTAACTGCAGGCTTTTGTAGCTAGCAGAAGGCCATTCATATTGAGGTCAGTTTGTCACGCTCTGCCGATGATATCAAAGGTCATTTATTTATGTATAAGCACGTGCGTGCATGATCGAGTGCATGCTCAAGTGCATGATCGAGTGTCTGTACGCGAGCATGTGTGTGTATTTGCGCGTGTGTGCTCGCGCGTGTGTGTGAGTGTGTGCACACGTAGACAAGCACGAGCTTGACAATGTTTCTGCTATTGCTCTTATTCATGTATTTTTTGTCATGTGATGGGATGCTGCATGCTGCTGCTGCTGAGCATGTTGCTGGCATGGTGCTGAATGAAATAGGGTGAATCTGGCATCATAGTTTGGGCATCAATGCAGCAGCATAGTTTGCTTGCTTTGGTTACAGCACGTGAAACCTCACAAGAGAAGGAAGCTCCAAGCCCTACAGATCGATCTTGAGTCTGGAGAAACCAACGAGCAACAAGAAGCTGGTGATAGAAGCAGAAATGGCTTGCCAGCAACCGTAAGCTTACTGCCACTGTGGTCAGGGAGGGGGTTGCAAAAAAGCTGCCCAAAACGTTACAAGTCAACGAGAGTTTCACTGAAACGATAAAAACTCAAAATGCTTGATCATCAACTGCGGGCATGAAAATGCACGATGTTCACTGTTACGGTGCAGTAGCTCTGATCTCTTTGCATTGAACATGATAGGCCAAGCTAAGAACACGAAACAACAAGTCGTGTTCGATAGGCAAGTTAATGGCTAAAGACGAAGGAAATCACAAATAAAAAGATCTGTAGACCCATAGAAGTGGATGATGGTGAGGCTTGGGCTACCAGAGGTGAAATAATTTAAGTTAGGCTTATCGTTTGCACATTGTGCTAACACTTCTCGACACATGAGTCCCGAAGTAGGCTATGCTTTATAGTTAACTGAAAGGAAAGGACTGTGGATTACAGTTACCAATGCTCACTTGCTGCTGTATAAAATGATAATAATCATCACCATCGCACTTTTTTTTATAGCACCCTCAGAGAACTCAATCTTTTTCTATGCACTTTACATTTACTTTAAAGGGAGCATGATATACGATAGTGCTCTGTCATCAGATTTCTTTATTAACTGTACAGCTGGTGTATATATATATATATATATATATATATATAAAGTGCATATATATATATATATATATATATATAAAGTGCATATATATATATATATATATATATATATATATAGTATATATATATATAAAGTGCATATATATATATAATATATATATATATATATATAAAGTGCATATATATATATATATATATATATATATATATATATATGGTGAATATACATATACAGGCGTCGTCAAAAGTTTGTGCTAGCTATAGAGGACATGGAATTTCAGTTACCAAGTTCCCACCATATGGAAATAGCTCAGAGGCAGTTAACCCAGCCGATCACTGTCAATCTATACTAAACAGTAGTCTCAGAAAAATACAGGCACAGGAGAAGAAAATGACAGTAGACATCATCGTCCATTCCTCAACTGCTCAACTGCTCTCCTGACTCTGCTATGCTTCCCACTTTCTCTTTGTTGCGTGAGACGAAGTCTGTTGGCTACCGAATGCGTACCGAAAGCCGCTTAGGCTGTGAGTGCGCTATACAAAACTCTCCTGCGTAACACCCACATGGTCTTTATGACTTTGTGGAGTTACTGACGGAGATACACATTATTGTGAAATCTGTTTAGATGTGGCACCTAAACTAAGCTATTGGAATTTGCTAGACATGGTGCTAGTGTTATTAGAAAAAGTGCATGTCTATATGCTGTGTGTCACACATGACCGAGAGCTATCTTAGGTGACTTCCCATTTCAGCCACATTGTAGCTAGACTTAAGCCACTTATGAATAGTGAGCAAATCAATTACTCTCGGGAGGTTACAATCTTAGGTATGTGAACTTTTCTGCTGTAACAATTGGCTTTACACAAAATAAAATCAAGCTGTCTGTAAATGGCTTAGGGAGGAGCCTGCACCCACTGTGAGCCGTGATGGCAAACTACGTGAGGCAGTTGCTCTCCGTGGCCTTAGTCCTGAGGTCGTGGGTTCGAATCTTGCGGTGGGAAATGCATTATTGCCGCTGCAAGCGGTGGTGATAGCCGTCAAGGCTCTTCTTCCGCTATACAAAAATAGGCTGTTAAATCAACTAGTATTTTATTGGGCATTGGCTGACTGGTTGCATCATATGGAAGGATAAATTGAACTTCATCAGATTCTAGTGAAGCAGCAAGGAGCATGAAGCAATTCATAATTCAAAGACTCCCCAAGATGAATGCCCTCCGGAGGCATTCAAATTTAGGGATTGATTACTGCTTGTACAGTACTATTCCAAAGCAGCTTGAGCTAGAAGTCTACATAGCATACTAGGTTTAATGAAGCCGCATACCTACTTAGGCTTCGTAAAACTCCTAGTGCAAAATTCTGGGAGGGCTGGATTTTATGTGGCAACAGGAAACAGATCCAAACCACAGCTTGCGTCAGGGACAGAATTTTAAGCAATGCCTTGGGTCACTGGTATTCTTCCCCTAGCTGTATTGCCATGGTCAAATATGAGCCTGGATCTGGACTCGCCAGAAACGCTAGATATGATCTCGAGTGACAAGCATGATTATCTGCTGCTAATTTACTCTCTACGTATGTCACTGCTTCAGCAAATTTGCACCCCAGCTTTGCTTGGGATACAGGTGCCAACGCCTAACCACAGACATGAATAGATCAAAGTTTTGGTGGACATAGATATATCATACTGGTAAAGGTTATTTAGTCATTAAAAATTGAAGTGCTGCATACGGAAATTTACCCACGAAAGGTATGCTGTTTCAAGTATGGTGGCTCTATTAAGCTTGTGACGGTATCTGTGTCTATATATCTATTCATCTAAATACATATAGGAGGGTTAGGGACCGAAAAGGTAGTAAGACAGTACTAGCTGATGTAACAGCCTCTTTTGTATAGTGACAGAAGAGCTTTTACGACTGTCAATACCGATTGAAGCAGCAATAAAGGATCGCCCACCGCAGAATTCGAACACACGATTTCTTGACCAAGGTCGTGAAAAGCAACCGCCTTACAATACAGCTGAGCCTACTGAAGAATCAATCCGTGTAAAGACCAATGCATGCAGGTCCCATTTGCCTGGAGGGCTTTAAAGGACCGCCATTCCGACGTATCTGGAGTGTTTCGGAGGGCTATGGAATTCTATATTACAGAAGCTGGATTATATATGGATAAGTATGGATGTGTGACTAGCTTGTTAGCACCGGTGATTTGGTGCACGGATGTATAGCTAGTGACCACACCTTTAATTAACTTCGTGTGCTTCTTTCTGGTAGCATCCTCAAAGAAGCTAAGGGTCTGGTCAACCCAGGCTTTGAATGCACAGCAGATAATTCTCTTACATAACAATCTCATAGCCTTTGTGACTTTGCGGAGTTACAGGCCGAGATATATTACATTGTAATGCATAATAGTTAGGGTTATGATCTTCCAAAGGCTTTAACAATTATTCAATTCAGCCAACAATGGCCAGAGCTGAGGAGACACTAATGGGTGTGTAGGGAGATACATCGGTTATTTCACTGGTGGGCAAGGGCAAGGGAGGGGAGCAGTTCTTCTAGTAGGTCTGTGCCCATCATTTTTGATAGGCGAGGTACTGATTTACACACAGATCACTGTCGCATCGCAATGGGATATTTGGCCCTTCGTTCTACAAAAGCCGAGCTGGTTTGGTCCAGCGGTTAAGGTGCTCGCCCCGACCAAGGTCTGGCTGAGGTCGTGGGCTCGAGCCCGGAGACATATGTGAAGCGCCTGAATAGAGACTGAGTTCTCTCGGGGCTCTATACAAGTGAATGAATCATATATAATACAGAAATGAATGTTTGTCAGCCTGAAAGACCCACAGCTCCCATTCTGATTTGGCTTAAGCCTGTTACAAACTAATTTTGACAGGAAGAAAGACCGACCGAGAGGATAGGAAAAGAAGAACATAGTTTTCTAATAAGTGCATGATTATATATATATATATATATTATAAAATAGCATCAGAGCCATACTTACATGCATTCATCCTTACACAGGTATGCTATGTATATGTACCCAAAATGACACCCCCCACTGCTCACTCAAAGGCTCACCAAAACTTCAGTGGTGTGTATGCAGGTCATATAGGCATGCACATGCATCGATATAATTAAAAGTACATATAATACTAGAATACGCTTCTGAATACTTGTCGTCTTCTATTCTTGTTGTAGTGTCATATCGACTGATTGATTAAACTCTTTTTCTTGAACAGGAGCTCTATTCACGTGGGATGTATGATTCAAGTGACGATGACGAGAAGCAGGCATCTTCCTCTATTGACAGCAGTGCACTCAGAGGCTCAGACGAAGGTACCTGCTTGGTGGCCGTGTGCATGTGTAGTGAGGAATATCTCTCCATGTCTCACTCAAGTGTAGTTTTCAGAGCCAGATATTCATAACTTGTATGCACCAAACTAAGCTGTGCTTCGAGAGTTCAGCCAAGCAGTGCTGCTCATTTGAGGCTGTCGAGCATCTGTTACTGCTTCATCATCTTCAGGCGATGACCGCGGGTCACCAGTTACAGGGCCTGCCATCATAGCCTTGTGATTGGTCTTTAGATCTGACTAGTCTGGCCAAGCCCGAGTTTGACGGCATGTGGAACAAGTTCGAGCGATATGTAGTGCCTAGCGATGAGAAAGTTGACGTTATTAAAAATTCAAATGTCAGCAAGATGGAGCAGGTAAGAGGCATGTGCATTTGTTAATGTCCGTGCCGGTTTCTTCCCTGTCAGAAATTATATCTATTCATACTGTCAAGCAGCATTTCACTCGTGGTAGGATATCATGAGGGAAAAACTGATTCGACAGCGTAACAACATCGTGCACCGTCAGGTGGCAGCCGGAAAGGAATTCAAAGGACAGGCATCATTCAATTCCAAGCCGGAGGTGATTCATTTTAAAGTAAGTTGTGATTATAAGAACCAGTTTTGCTGTCTTTTCTCCTTCTTAGCAACAGGTGAGTCAGCAGAGTCTATTGCCCACTCTACTTAGTCACGACTCATGCTGTATGTGAGTTGCCCTTATATTCTCCCCGCTATAACCAGATATGCTCGCAATTAGTTGATGCTGCTGCTCTTGGGAAGCAGGCCAAGTGTAACCGAAACCAAACAAAGGATGCAGTTGCTAAGGTTTTTTGCCTTTTATGTAGGGTACCCGGATATGAGACTACTGGCAGATCTCACGAAATTGTTTTTTGCAAGCCTTGCCACAAATTATGTTGCAATCTTAGATTCTGCAGATGTGGAACTCGAGAAAGCGTCTCTAGCCTCAAGGCTCGGTATTGGGATTCGAAGCAAGGATTGCATGTTTGGTAGCTAACGATAGCAATTACTAGTCAGTCTCAGGATGCCCTCGTTTATACACCACAGCAGCAGTGGTGAACCAATCGTTGGCAGTTGCAGAAGTCCTAGTTGCTGTTATTGAGCCCTATACCATTCATCGTTCCGTGAATTCAGGTTGGCGTATACACTACTCTTGGCATTCATTGAATATTTCTCCGTCTACCCATGCAGGAATGAAGCAGATCAAATGCTCGCAGCAGTCATCATTGGGTGGGTGGGTATGATACCCTGAGCTCTTAAAAGTGTTCAGAAAGAGCATGAGCAGATGCGATACAGACGACCAGCTGCCCTAACCCTGGCTCGACATCCCACAAATATTCGATTGGGTTTAAGGTCACGTGACTGACTCGACCGCACCATGACCTTCGCAAGAGGGTAATAATAATAACAAATTTACAATGCACCCTCAGAGACTTAAATCTCTTTCTAGACACTTTGCACGAAAAGAAAGGGTGACCAAACTCAGACAAATTTTAGCAACCGGGGGTAAGTCCGGCAGTAGTAGGAGTTATCCCTCAAAATGGCCGCCAATAGGGGGAGTTGTCCCTCCAAAAGCATGTTTAAAAAATATTGTACGAAGACGAGTCAACTGATTGGCATGAAAATTGGCACGAAGAACACTGGTAGCATTAGCTATCATTTGATGTACAATAGCTGGTTTTGACCTTATGATGACCTTTAAAAGTCCAAGGTCACGTATAGCACTGCTGGTAAAAGGCAGCTCCTCAGTTTTCCGGTCAGAAAAATGTTTTTGTAGAAATATAGCAAACCACTCAAAAAATGCAAGACATTCCACTGGACACTCCCCCACAAAAAACTTGAAATTTTTTTTTTGACATCTCAAACTGTTGACTGCCATCGCGAACACAGCCCACGGACACTTTGTGACAGGCACATTATATGCATACACACCATTCATGCATACATGCCCAGGTGGGGAGTGTGGAGACAGGTGAGCTCCACCTATATTCCAAGTTTCACACAGATCGGCCCAGGATCGACCAAGTTGTACAATGTACCAGGTACCAAGTACTACTGTTGTGACAGCACTCAGAGAAGCCAACTTAAGGTGCCAAAGCATGCAGGTGACATGGAATAACAAGAGTGCTACTTAATTTGTCGCCATACAACATCGAAACATACTTAGGAGCATGTACTTCAAATTTCACGTTGATTGGGTCACAAGTGACCTGTGACATTTACGCCATGTGAGTGAAAGGATGACAAAGGCTTAGCACGACAAACACCAGTTTTGACCAAAACAAGTCAATCTACTGTCCAATATGCATGCGAGAAGACTGGAATGATTCTGTAACTACAATCAATCATATATTCCAAAGTTTTAAGGTTATCGGATCATTATTTTAGGATATGACATAAATGACAGCAGGCATTGGACTGTCATTTGCAGATAAACTTGAGAACTTCAAGCTATAACCAAGAGGCAGCACTAGGAAACGCTATCATCGCACGAACATTCAATATTATTCAACATTCAACATATTTAATAAATAGATAAATATGGATCTTAGCAATAGGTCAACCTAACAAGATCCTTATACAGCCTAAGCAGATCATATCCGCGATAGGTCTCATACCTCAGGCCGGCAATCCAGGCTACAGCCGGGCGGCTCACCGGCATTCGCCAATACAAATATCTATCTATTAACGACACAAATGAGAACTTGAAATCACCTAAATTTCCTTGAATAGAAATGAATCAACATTTTCAGACTGGCTTCCAGTAACAACGCGCTAGTTCCATCCAAGTCACCACGCTGACCGGCTGCCGAACAAGGGACCACTCGCGACCGTCGCCTCGTGCGTTATAGGGGCTACAGGAACTAGATCAGCTGTCCCAGGATTCATGCGGTGCCGTGATAATGGACTCCTTAGTTACGGCGGTGCCGGCAGCAGTAAATTCTCAATACATTATCCCTAATGTTCGTCTACTGGCCGAATGACAGTCACTTCCGGTTTGTGATCCGATGTAAACATACCAATGTAAACAGGTTTCTGCCAAGTAAATAAGGAGTGGGCCTTGGAATGCCGTTTACCGCCGGTTGCTATGGGTGGGGCGGGAAGCAGAGGCCGGACTAGGCACCCTGCCGATAGGGGGTTTACTCTTTTATGATCTTGTTATACTACCAGTCGGACGTGTGATCTCGAGGGGCGTGTCATTTCCGGGAAATTTTTACGTTTTATCATTCTCTAGTTATTTTTTGAGGGTCAGTTTAGGGCTGAGTAGCTTATATTCGCAGAGTTCAGCAGAAAACCGCAGTTCCGGCTCTGTTATTTGTCAAAGAAAGTTATTTTGTTGAGCTCGATGTACGACTTCCGGTTTCAATAGGTCTTACAAAATAATTTTATTGACCATATTCCAGTCATCTTACAACCACCAAAATTTGAGTTTGCATTTATGACTAGTTTATCTTTAATACGCGAATTTCAAATAAATTGACAATTTTTTGTGGACCTACCCCCCCTTATTTCGGAAGTTACCCCCTGCCGGCGGTGTGTTTTGGGTAGTTGTCATGTTTGACCGTCGGCTGCTGGCATTTAGCTGAGTAAGCTTCGTTGGGTTTCCCACACGTAAAGCCTTCTCTTGCCGTTAGAAAAGAGACTCAATTTTCTTTCTCCTCTCCATGCAACTCTACCGTAGTGTGTCGCAGTTGAGTGGATCGTAGTCATGGACCATTGTCAACTGCTTACTGCATTCATTTTGGCAGATGTGATTTTCTCTTTGCGACCTGAGAATGCAGACTGGCACAATCTAATCACCTTCTGATAGTATCATCGCTAATTCATCTTATACGATGTTTTCATACTTTGAGCAGGAGCTCGTGTCCAAGCAAAACATTTCGTTAAGACCTCTAACTTAAGGATAGTGTTATCTCACCTACGGTAGTGCAGGCCGACCCGATCGAAAAGCATTTTCAGGACTCCTTAGTCTTCACTACCTTAATTAAGTTGTTCGCAACCGTACTAATCCCTATCGACGGATGGAGTAGTATCAATTTAATTGTATGAGTGTCTAGCATCGTGCAATTGCCTAATTTTACCTCTCACGAAGCTTGACAAATATGTTACCTCTGGGATGACTCCCTGGCTTTTACCAGTGAAATAAATAAGGCTCAATGGGTTAGCAATATAATTCAGGTCGTCCGCAGGCTTAGGGTTCGGAACTGATGGGGTGTTGTTTTTAGATACTCTCTTCTCGTCAAAACCACATTTATAAAAGATATATAGGTATATGTTTTATATAAATATATAATAATATACTGCACATATACAGGAATACTGTATATCGTGACGTATCGTTCGATGTACAGTCAAATGTAGGAACACACACACACACACACACACACACACACACACACACACACACACACACACACACACACACACACACACACTCTCTCTCTCACACACACACACACACACACACACACACACACACACACACACACACACACACACACACACACACGCGCGCATACACACACACACTCACACGCACACACACACAAACACACACACACACACACACATGTATGCGTAAGTATATAGTGTATGTAGGCGTGAATTCAGACGCCCAGTTCATTGTACCCAAGTCATTTAAAAGTCTGGCTGGAATTAGTAGTATTCCGGGGAGACTAAGATAAAATGATCGCCATCGTATGAGACAACGGCAACTCTACCAAGTCACTCATTCATGAAAATCATAGGACAAAGGCATTGCATTGACCGACCAATGAGAATGGAACATATCTTGCCAAATCAGGTTTAGCTTCCGGTAATGTCAACTTGCACCTTTTTTTTACTTATCCACCGCCTGCTGCCAGGTGATTGTGTGTATAACTGTACCTGCATATCCAGGTATATGCCTACACCAGTGTGTATTCTATGGAATCTCTGCAGCCAGACTTTTCTTACTTAAGTATTGCAGTTGCCACATGATTCTACTTCTTGTTAACGTGCACTGGGTCCCATCAAGCAGCATGCCAGCTTTCAAGTTTTTCACCCACTTTAGGGTCCCTTTGTTCTCTTGCTCAAGCTTGTTTATCAGAGAGACCCTCCCCCAATCAGGCCAATGATCAACACCCGATCTTCTAAATTAAGTCGTATAGTCGTGCCACAGTTCAGCCTACAATTCTTTGAAGACAGTGCCTTTAATTTGTATGCTCCCAAAGCATAGAACACACTCCGACTGACCTCACGAATAACCTGACTTGAGACATTTAAAAAGAAGCTAAAACGTACAGTTTCCTCAAAGCATTTTCTGGGTCCTGATGTATTGTCTCTTGTGTGCTTGCGCATGCTATAACTGTGAATGTTATTTCCAACCTTATCGAAAAACTTCATTATTAGCATATATAAAATGCCTAGAAAAATATTTAGTTTTCTGAGGCTGCCATACAATGCCTTATCGTTATGTTTTTGTCTTTGCTTTAGTATTAGAGTGCTCACATCTTAGTTGATAAAAATGATGTGGCTTTTTTGCTTAAGAGCACAATCTATTGCCTAACCTCTTAGTTGAAAGACTAATATAATTTACTAGGTATAAAATCCAACGGCAACAGTAACAATTTTGTACTAGTATTCGATATGGAGCAATATGCCAAATGCTGTGTACGAGTCAATTATGATACAGAAAAAATATCACAACCAGTCGTAGTACCTGCTTTTCTGCAATGCCTCTTTTCCTGGAGCTGTGTTAATCAAGCTCAACCTATCCTAGGATGTGCTGAGTCTATATCCTCCAACCTATTTACTCAACCCAATAGTTCCTAAGGATAAAATGTAACAAATTTAGTTTCCACCGATACATTTCTTATGCAATTTAAAATGCTTATACCTACAAATTTGAATTGCTGACCTGTATGGGTGTTTCACGTGCATATTCATTAGCACAAGTGGGCACATTAATTAGCCTTCAGACCTTCAGCAAGATGTTTGCCTGTACGGTTTACTCTGAAACAATTTTAAAGTAGCTGGGCTGTCTAGCTGTAATCCCTTATGTCGGGCAGTATGCCCCCTATGGGCATGCCACACTATTATTGGCACGTATCATTATGAATTGCTGGCTTGATCAAGGACAAGGTCCAGCTATCTCATTACAAAATTAGCACTCCTAACGAAATCTAACAATTCTCATGTGTTGGGATTGGATCAGAATCAGATGCAAATGTCTAGAATAAAATTGGTTGCCAATAAATACGAAGCTTTGTTTCCAGTATTGCCCACTGAGTAGCTGCAGTTTTTCTGCTGACCTGGTATGATGCAGGCGTAAGGTGCTTGGCTTTAACGACTTGGGTCGTAGGCTCGAGCTCTGCGGTTTATGCAAAGCATCCTGATAGAAATTGAGTTCTCTTAGCGTGCTATGCAAATGAAGTATTTTATAACTACTGTGGGGGCCAAAGATGATCTGCAAAGACATCGGCCAAGATCGCAAGGATAGAGGCTCATTACAGGGTTGGCCAGCTCATAAAAACACCTGCACTCTCAAGTCAGCCTGGGGAGGAGGAAGTGTACAACTTCCTTGCTTCTAACTTGATCAAAATATCCCCCAAGAGAATAATTTGATCTTTTTAGTATGATTCTATTTAAAACAGGGAATAGAGAAGCTCAAGTTTTCATGTAGATTAATGCATCTGACATAGCAGTTAAATGGCTGATGGTATTAGCAAAGGTACTGGCAGTAATACTACTGCTAATAATAATAATAATAATGCATTTGATATAGTGCCCTCAGAGAACTCAATATCTTTCTAGGCACTTCACTTTTGCTGCAAAGGAAGCACGATCGAATGGTTAGTGGTAGTGTGATCAATAACAACAAGAATAACATGGTTAGAGGTGACATGCATAGGGTCAGCATGCAAGTTTCGTTAGTGGCAGCATGCACAGTTTCAGCACATAAAGCATGAATCATGAGGACCCACTAAATGCTGTGATAAATAGATGCGGCTTTAGTTCTTTTTAAATGTGGAAAAGTTTGGACATGTCGTGATGCAAGTCGGGAGTGAGTTCCATGCTTTGGGAGCATACAAACTAAAGGCACAGTCTCATTCTCAGTGGATTCAAAATAGGGAGTAGAGAAGGTCAAATTTTTATGTAGATTCATTCATCTGACACAGTTAAATGGCTTCTGATATTAGAAAAGGTACAAGCAGTGACTAGTTACCTCTTATTACTTTGCAGAACATAACTTAGCAGACATATTGCAATATTGTATTACTGTTGACATGACATAATGCAGATGTCACGACACAATCTTCGGAATCATAATTTTTCAGCCAATGTAGCTTGGCTTGCTTATTGAGCTGCAGTGCTGTTCATGTTTATGCATGCGAGCACTTTTGTCGACTCGTTTAGTCTAGTCAGCACATCATATCTCATTACTAGATTTTTTGGGAATACCTCGTATGTTTAACTAGTTTTGAAGTGAATAAATGTGTGCATAGTTTGTGCAGCTCAAGATCAAACAAGTCCTTGAGCTCGTTTACATGCCTCTATGCTATATACCGTGTTTACATGTACATAGCCAGCAGATAAAGTTTCCTGAACCCTGCTCTGCCAATCTAGCTGTAATTCCAGGATTTTGACATCGGGGAGACCTACGAAAAACGCATCGTGCTGACGAACGTATCGTACAGTATAAACTTTTGCAAGCTGATCGGCGTTTCCGAGCATCTGAAGGATTTTGTAAGTCTGAAGTAAGTCAAGCATTAACTGCATGCCAGAAATTTCAGTGGTATCGTTTAATTGTGATATTAATGCACTTTTTCAAAGTAAATTTGTTGGCACATCGAGAGGCATCTGCTTTTTTTAACCGCATTTTCAAAGTACAGTCAGGCCCGACTGACGAAATAGATAGGGACCTGAAAACCTGATAAAAGTCGAATTTTCGTCAGTCGAGAATAGTTTATGATACGGTCTACTATGACACGTTCTAACGATGTCAGACATTGTTTCCTCCCTACTGTTTTCGGCGTTGTCAAATCTACTGACCACTTACAGATTTGAAAGTTTTCTTGGATTTATTTTTTATTCTTGCTTGACCGTGGCCGAATTTGTATGTCCGAATTTTTGTCATTCAAACCATGGGGGCTGACTCTATATATTTTGAAGGCTGCGTTGCTTTTGCCATGCACCCAGGTAGCTACTGCCCTAAAATATGAAGACATCACTAGCTCTGCTACAGGAGGTGGGAAAGACCAAGTTCGGGCTTACATTGATCTTTTATACTAGCTATTTGTTCTTTTTTTTTTGGATAATTGGTGTCTGAGACTCTTGCTATGTTAGGTACTACTTGCTGGTGTAGATGCATTTCTGCAAATCCTGGCCAGACAAACCGAGTTGCAAAAAGCACTGAGAACAGATTTAGCATCGCCACCAAAACAATAGGCAAAGTGATAGCTGATTTTAATTTAGTGAATCTAATGAGATGCAACTATCAATTTATCTGTTTTATCTAGGTCGCTGCCTAAATTGACCTACAGCATGTGCTACTTTACAACTGATTTGCAGGTTTGACCCACCTGGACAGCTATCGGCAGGCATGACTTGTAGCCTTGAGGTCACATTTAAGCCAATGGTAGGTCTTGTGCATGCGAGTGTCTTTTTCAAAAGCATTTATTTGAGGTAGTTAATTGTATCACCACACATGTTATTATGGTAATTGTAGATCAACGAAGACCTAGAAGGCGAAATTTCTTTCTTATCACAGATTGGCCCTTTCTCTGTGCCCATCAAATGCACGACCAAAAAGTGTGCTGTAAGTAAGGGCTGCATCCTTTGTGTGATCCTCAATGAGTTATCTTTGGAGCAATGATAGATGCCTTGCCTCGATCTTAAAGGGTTTCAAAAAAGTAAGCTCTATTTGCATGTTGTGCCATGTGTAGGCTTTGAGGTGAACTGAACGAAGTTAATTGCAGTTACAGTCATAATGAGGACGTGGTGCACCTTCATAAGCCTTTGGTTACATCTTAAAGTAAATTATTGCTTACTCACTACCTGCACACTCAATGAGTTATACAGAGACGACCTGTTAGTAAATATAGTCAAGCCTATTGTTCGGTGTTGATACGACACTATCAGCATACTCGTTTCTTCAGCACATAAGACTTGTTTGTTGACTCTCTGGACTTTAACTTCCATGCTGAATTGTTGAAATAAAAACAATATTTGGAACATATAAAAAATATAATCAAGTCAAGTTTTGCAAGATGCTTAGAAATTTTTATGATTTGTATACGTCCCTCAGGGCGAGCTGGACTATTGATGGAGCTTCATGGCAAAGTCTTTGGCCGTGTCCTGCAAGATTTGCATGAATTTATCAAGCAGTATTTTTGCAGCTACAAGTAGATGCCCATCAGATAAACTTTGGAACGACTGTGATTGGTGAGACATTGAGACGTCATGTAACTCTCACCAATAAAGGAGCTCTTGGCACATCTTTCAAGTTTTCCAAGTTTACTGGTAACGCTATCTTTTTTACGATGTCATATGCATCTAGATTAAAAATTTTGTAGCCGTTAGAATGTCAGTTTGCTTGTTTGACTTTAGGAAAAGAAATAAGAATGCTGGCAACTGCCGAATCTGCAGCCATTAAATCGGTGAGTTATCAGAGCGTTTTACAATCAATCATTTTTGAGGCAGGATTATTGACTTAGTATATATATACATATATATGTGTCATTTGTATAGCCCCCTAAGAGAATTTTAAGTCTAGCAAGGTTCTTTGCATATGCCACAGGATTCGAGCCCCAAGCTTGGTCGTTAAAGATGAGCACCTACCCCTTGGCAAAGCCAGGGCTTGAGATACTCTAGAATAACATCAACGAGCAGTTCTAAACTCTACACATGGTAACACATGGGCTGCATTGCAGCACCATTTATTTAACACATAGGGGGACTCGTTGATTGACACTACAACTTCACTGACCAGGAGGCATCGTGCCGGATGCCATGGTATCAACAGTACCAAAGGAGAAGTCAATCCCACTCAGACCGAGTCCGTTGAGATATCTTCAGGAAATTCATTTATTTACTACGATCGATGCTGTGGCGATACCTGTGGTGATAGTCTGTCAATGTAGTAGATATGGATAGGACGGCTGCTTAGAGCATCAACCATCACTTAATAGACAGAAAGAAGGTAGTACGATTTGAGACTGGAAAAATTGGCATCGGTCCAGCCCCGGACGAGCGGAAACAGTGGTTATGAGGAGCTGGTTGCTGGGTGTGACGTTAAATCCTGACATCAGAGCAGAAAAAGCACATTGATTGGCTGCGGTTAGATGGTCTGACATGTTCTGATCAGTAGGGTGCTTCCGTCTGAAGAATCTTCTAAAACTACCCTACTTAGCATGCTATTGATCACTTTTCTGAATCAGAACAGCACCGATAATTTTCCACTTAGACACTTTTAGAAGTTGGCAAACGATTTTTGATTGACTAAGTAAAGCCACATCGATGCTGCATGGCTTCTTCCCTCATTGGGGTAGCAAGCTCTTTCGTCGGCATGGCAGTGACTGGAAAACAAATGCTTCGGTGGCTCACAATAGAGGATACAGTGACTCGTTTCTTGTTGATTTTAAACAGCCTTTTCGAGAAGACTTAAATGTATTTATTACCTTCTGCTTAACCGTCAAGGTCTAGGGAATGTCCATGCCAACATAGCCGTTAAGAAATATCCATGCCAAAATGCTGGCTATGGCCTTGTCTTGTTGCTTGTTCCTCGACCATGTTCCACTAGCCTAATGAAACGACGCGATGTTCGCCCTTTGTAGATCCACTGTAGGTTGTTGGCTGGCTGGACACACAGCTGGCTGGCTGGCTGCCCAAGCAAGCCTGACCGGTCGATTTCTCTTGGCTTGTCTTCTTTAGTAAAGTACCTTTAGTCCCAAGCAAGAATGACTGCTGCTTCCATGAGCGCTACTTGGACGAGATTGGTTGGCAGAGAAATCGCGTGACTTTCTAGGGAAAGGCTTGCCAAGGAGTGCGAAAGAAATACAGCCTAGGACCTCTTAACCAATATGGCTGCGAGTAGAAGGTAAAATGAACTTTTTCTGTAAACCAAACTCTGGACACAATTTCATAAATTGTATAATCTTTTCCCGGCTATCTTGTCGCTTAACTATTTCTTCCCGCACGATGCCAACGTCATCAGTATTTTAGAGCTAGCTTATCATTTCTGGTGAATTGTTATTAATAAAAGGGATTCCAATACTTTGACACTCTGCAGGTCCTAGACTGTGGAACTCGCTTCCACAATTCTTACCCAACGACAACTACTCTCCTGCTGCCGACTGTGGCTCATCCTTTTCAGCGGTCCTGAGCTGCTACTTCCATGCTACTCACTACCTCAACTGCTCTCCTGACTCTGCTATGCTTCCCACTTTCTCTTTCGTGCATGAGATGAAGTCTGTTGGCTATCGAATGCGTACCGAAAGCCGCTTAGGCTGTGAGTGTGCTAAGCAAAACTCTCCTGCGTAACATCACATAGTCTTTATGGCTTCGTGGAATTACAGATGGAGATACATTACAAGTCTTTATGGAGAATACACAAATTACAAGGAATATTTGAAGATCGTCTAGCATAACGACCCTTCTAGACCAGACTTTCTGGGAAACTGAAATACCTTGCAAGGGCAAATAACAGGCGGGCTCCAATAAAGTAAGGATAGTTAGATGAAGTTGCCACCATCTTCACGTCTGGAAATGTGTATGCCGCACTTTTGTCAGGCCTAGTAATATAGACAGAAATTCGTTATGTGCTTTTTAGTGGGGCCTAACCTTTACCTTTCCTTTCCAGCCAACTATTGGTAAGGCATGGCCCTTCTGACCGGTATAAAAGGGGCTGCTTCAGCCAGCTTGCCATCCAGCATCGCAGCAACACCATTGGCTAATCCCCACAAGAGTCATATTGTTGCACAACCAATCAATAACTGTGGTCTGAGGTGCAGCTGCAAGTACCCCTTGTTGCCCATCGTCTCTTAGTGCAACCTTAGGTTTTCTAATCACCTGGGGGTATGGTTGTGCCTACTGTGAGAGCAACTGCACTAAATACGTACATGCCTCACCTAGGACCGTCCAGCGGATTTCAAGGGTGGGGATCGGATTTTGGTGGACTGAAAACTTGAATTTTTCTCAGTGCAAGCTTCATGCAATAACTCGATGTCTGCATCGATATCTAGCCACCAGACATAAATTCTTTCAAGGTGACTACACCAAAGAGGCTGTCATGTAATTCCGAAATTCAAAGATCGCCTTCTTTCAAAGTTTTGCTGGCTTCACCATCCTTGGTAGCTGTTACTAGATATCCTTGTTATGTCGAAAGCACACGCTGGAACCTAGCAAAAGGCTCGGTGGTCAATACTTTTGTTTGGCCAGCTATGAACTGCAATTTTAGAGGCGTCTTTAGAATAATTTCTGTCTGAAACTGTTTTCTTGCCATCTCAAACGCCACAGGTAGAAATAAAAGTAATTTGAATAGTAGACGATTCAAAAACCTAATTGCATAGCAGCTGACGAATCATAATGAATTTATACCACTAGCAGTGACTAATAAAGAATTAACTATTGCAGGATTCAATCTTACGATCCGTGTCTTGAAGTACGACTAACTTACCACTGGGCTAAGAAGTTCTAATTGCAAAACACGAAACGCCAACGTTGCATGCTTATGGCTTCTGTGAGCAGAATACAAGTGACGAAGGAGTTTTTGCCAGGTTGAAGTACAAGTGAATCCAATAGAAGTGCACGCAGAAGCTCAGGAGGCTAAAGATTAATAGCAGTTTTCCTGTGCCGTTTATGTGTTGAGGGTCTCACTGCAGCTTAGAATGCGTGAGAAGAATAGTAGTTATTGGCAAGTTTCGACCATCTAGAAATTTATTGCGAACTACAGAGACAAGCGCTTATGCTTTTTGCACGCATGAAATAGTAACACGAATGCGTGGTGTGGTACCAGAACAAAATCTCCCGGAATACTATTTATTTAGATGAACCCTTTTTTGCAGTTGACTGATCATTCCGATTCAAGGTCTCTATAGAAGTCAGATCTGGAAAGACTTGTGGTAGTACAACATAAGTCACAAGAACAACATTAGATCTGCAATATGGTTTGATGTATTTGCTGGTGTAATTGTTTTGATTACAGTAGTTATGGGATAAATAAATAGATAAATATTACCCGATTTAACAGCCTCATTTGTATATCAACAGAAAAGCCTTAATGGCTGTTGCCATACTTGCAATGTGCAATAAAGGATTGCCCACTGCTTGATTCGAACCCATGACCTCGGTCATGAAGAGCAAGCACCTTACCTCCTGAGCAATTATGGAGATGTATTCCATACTCGTCGATTCAGGGACCCAGATGTACAATAGGTTTGTAAAGTCTGAAGCTTCGCGTGGCACCTATTAAATTTTAGGGTGGGAGAGCAGATCTGCTATGCTGAAGCTAGTTAAAGCAGTCCAGCGTGTCTCCATTAAAATTGATTACTATTTCGATGTCTGCTTCTTACTTGTTCATTCCAAAGACTGCCTTGCAAGACTTAGAAAGTTAGAGAAAGCTGGACGTGGCCAAACTTGGCCTATTTATTATTATCCAACTATATAGAATCAGACCACATCTGTATCTGTAGCTGGGTGCATTTAGCATTTAACGCCATGTACAGCATCACCTAACATGCAAGAAGAGTGTACCAACGACGTGGTAGGGCGTATTTTCTAAAAAATAATAGGTCTCTTTGCGACATCATCTTGCTTGATCGTGGAGCTTATTTTGCGTGCATCAATTACTAGCAAGGGCACCATGGATGTGACATTGTGACTAGTTCTACTTATTTTGCAGTGAGTCGATTTTTGTATTAATGTTCTGTATTGCCTCGTTAAGCTTGATGCACCAGCTGACCAAGATCAAGGAAGTTCAAGAAGGCAAGCCAGAATAGGCAGCCCAGAAAACCAACCGATACTGGAAAATGGCTTCATAAACGCTACAGACGCAAGCTCACGTCTTGAAAGTGGTACGTGCATGTGTACTCGTCATCTTAGCTAATGCCGCACTTTGTATATTAAGTGAAACTTTGTCGGGAAGCTAGTGAGCACAAATTCGTGCTTAGCAATTGAACTTGCAGCCACATACCTATTTATGAATCAAGGCATAGAGTTTCTCCAACGACCATCTATGTTTTGAAATATAGGAAGCGCCGGTGGCATAGGCCAATCACAGACAGACGAGTTCTTTGATTTTGATGGCATGACAATTGGCGAGAATTTGCCGGTTGAGATCAGACCCTTCTCGTCTGTTAAGCTGGAACTACTGTGGAAACCAACTATACCAGGCAAATGCGACGCTCATTTTATATTTACTTTTGATGATCCTCTCTCTGATCAGGTATGTACATTGTTTTTCAGCCCTGATGTGGCACCTGTTGACAGAATATCTCTGTGCTCATTACCAGTGAAATATGTCAGGCCTGAATTTATTTATATTTTACTGCATCTTTGAATAAGATTTTCGTTACTCATGAATCAGTGCCTTCTAGTCTAATTTCTTGTCAAATGAAAGCATGTTCGAATAAAAAATAAATAGGTATGAAGACTAAAATTGTCAAGCTGCACTGAAGAGTGAAGTCAGCTGATGGACTGAATGTGTATGCAGCTGTTGTGGTCATCAGTCATTTCGAGCACAATGTTATTACAGTAACGTGTAAAGCCACTGACAAATAAGGATATTAATTTTCTTTCTTCCAGATCCATGTCACGACTACAGGTACTGCGATCGACGTTCCGGTGTATGTAGAGCGTCAAAATATTGATCTCAAAATGTGTACCTATGACAGACTATTCCAGGATACAATAGTCGTTAAAAACAGGTAAGTAATCCCAAGCACGGATTCGACTTGAGACTATGCGTTTCATAGCTGTATACCTCGAAGCATTACTGACTGGCAGCTGCTGGATATGTGCATGCATGTAAATAAAATAAGGATATCGAAGGCTGACTTTTCTGACCATTGCCACGGCATCGTGACGGCTGCGTAGATTAACACGCCGTTAGCCAGTCAAGAAAGATTAAGAACAAATAAAAATGTTAGTGCATAATTCCTTTGCATTGAGATTAAATGACAGATAGACTTTGATTGGCTATCCTATCCTCCAAATGTGCAGTTAAACTTACAACAATACCAATACGATATTTGTAACCTCTAATGTGTCTTATTTTTTCTTATTTTGTCTATCATTTTGGGTAATGCGAGTGTAATGGTGACTAAAGGGGTGTTATTTCATGTCTAGAGGGCTCTGATAATGTTAAAAACCGTATTTAGAGGGTCGTGAACAGATTTTCTATGCTCTCTAACTACGAAGTATTCTATTTATGAATAGAGAACCCTACTTCGCGGAAATACACTTATAGTGGTATAATCATGAACTGATTAACCGCGATAAACGACCACGACTGCAGTCAGAACCAAAATTGAGAAACAACCTGGCTGCACCAAGCCAGTCAAACTATCAAGGGCAGACAGCATGATATCGATATTAGTTTCAAGATGAGAGAGAGTGATCAGGGGTGACTAGCAGTCAAGTTTGTTTATCAAGCATGATTTTACTCACCGTTCAATTGCATTTCCATTTGCAGCAAATGTAAAACGCCTAGAGAGAGAGATTAAGTTCTCTGAGGGTGCTTTATCAAGTGCATTATTATTATTATTATCAAATTGATGCTAACCCTAGCTTCCAGTTCCGGAACACCATCTACTAATGCAGGTTTCGGGTAGCTATTTCTTCTGTAAGATTTTCCAACTTTGTTTATGGCGTTTATGCTGTGATTTTAGTCTGCTGACGAATTTTAAATTGCCTATCGAAATAAGTGAGGTGGTATAACAGCAATAATAATAATATTAATAATAAGACATCTGTATAGTCTCTTGACAGAGCCAAATATTTTTCTCGGAAGTTTTATATGCTGCAAAGGCAGCAGTTCAATTGATTTTATACCATCCACAATTTCAGCATATGTCGGCACATAAAAGCCAGTTCACAGAGATAGATCAAATGCTGTAAGGAACAGACAGGCTTACACCTTTTTTGTTATTGAAAGTTTAAGTCTGGGCATGTCGCGATGTCAATAGTCATTAAAATTCTTGCTTCTGGTTTTAAATCTCGGTGACTTCGACCCGGAAAGATGGCACCACACTCGTGCTCTTTCTTTCGCTACAGTATGTCTTTGGCATGTAGATCCGGCTGCTAAATAGATTCGGCTAGTAGTTGGGCTACTACTTTTTCAAAAATAAGGATCTATTGAATATGAAACAGATTAGATCGGACGTGGCGAGGAAGTGACATGGATCGATTGCTTGAGCTAAAAAAATCTGGTAGATTCATTGATCAATAAGGCAAGACATCAATACTTGCACATAATTTTAGGCAGGCAGTTGACTTGGTCACAGTGACTCGACGATAAGCTCGTCTGACAAAATCCAGTTTAGATGTAGGCACTCGTTTCGAGGGCAAGATAGAGTGTACCTCTATAAAGCTTTGGTTAGAAACCAAATGGACTCCAGGAATATGTTAACACATCCCAAGAGGCTGGCTTTTCTTACGAGTTTAATGTGCCCAATTTGGTGCTTGCCCAGCGTCTGACACCACGTCGCACATAGATGCTAAAAATTACGTGGAATGCACTGAAAATCATTGCACCCAAACTGCCCACTGCTGCAAAGGCACAGGCTTTTTGTTAGCAGGCGTGCGACTCTTTGCCACATCCCAAGGGGCAGGCTTGTAGCAGTAATCGACTGTACTTTGTACTAGATAGTAATCGACTGTACTCTGTACTTTTCAGGCAATACGGGAAAATTAGTGTTTTGAAGCAAGCCTACCCATTTCTTACCTTTTTCGTCCCGTTTATAGGATTGAAGTTTAAGGACCTTCCAAATAGCTGCAGACTGTTTTCAACTTTCTTTCTTAATTTGTACCTAAAGCTCCACCCACAGGAGTGTCATAGGCGATGTCCTTTGCTTTGGACATATACTACAGGCTTTGGGTATACAGAAATGGCTGGCGTGACAACACATAGCCAGGGCGATTTGGCTGCAGAGATTATTTTTTCTTTTAATATGCTGTCGAGCAAAGTTATTCAGAGACCAGAGTAGCTTGTTGACATGGTTGGTCTACACGTTGGTCTACTTTGGTACACCTCAATTGACTCGGAAACTAGGCTGTTACCTGCCATTATTTTCCGCGAAGACTGGTCCATCTCGATAGTTTTGATTGATCGTCGAGTTGTCACTTTTGTAAGTTTTAGTAAAAAAGCAGACCCTCGCTCCGCTTCTTAGTACAAGCTTCCTAGCTAGACGCCTGTTTTGATGGCATAAGTTGCAAACTATACCGAAATTATGTGGAAATAGGAAGAGGATAAAATTGTCTGAACATACCTTACGAGAGAAAAATAGGCTGCGATTAGGTTAGTTATGAACAAGATCCTAGAAAAACAAGTGCTGCAATCAAGTTAGAGAAGAAGTCGTAGAGCAGAGGTGACGCATTCCAAATGGGATAACATGGAATTTTGGATGCCAGCTGGGCTATACAATGCGAATAAAATATTGTGAGGTCATCTGACTCATTTGCTAGCTAACTATTTTTCACCTCAATTTCAATTGGTCATCCTAATTATTCATACTTTTATTGAATTAACTCCTGTGTAACAGCTATAAGCTCATCAAAAGATGCCACTTTACCATTACTTTGAAGGTACGAAGGGTAATTTCATACACCAAAGGTAGATTTTAGGTAAAACCCGAATACTCAAGGGTTAGAAGTAATGACGACAGAATGGGGGAATCGATGTGTGTCTCGCGATGCTGTTTTGTCGACGGCAAAGTAAATGTGTGACCTCGTCACGTGGTATTTTATGGAAGCGAAATTCGCAGCCCCTTCCACGAGATGTCTGTGCTAGGTTCTCCGTTAAGGACAGCCGGCGTGCCGCTCCACCGTGACTGGTTAGTGCCTATTGTTTTTTTAGCGATGTTCACGTTGTACCTGTTTCGTTCAGGGCCACTACTGCACTGAAGCTGACTTTTGAGGTCCCGAAGGAGCTTAGAAATCACATGGAGCTGCTACCCAAGACCGGCTTCGTGCAGGCGCAGTCCTCCTTCACTGCCCAGCTCAAGTTCTTGCCTCGCTCCAGCCTTGGCGTAGACGCGCTGCAATTCTTTGACAAGGAGACCGGGGTGATGGAGGCGCCGCTGCTCATACGAGTCGCCGATCAGGTTTGCTCCTTTGCTGCTCGTGCTGGCCACAGGAAGCATGCGCGATTCGCGTACAGCCATATGACCGGCGGTATATCCTTTGCAGCACACGCGCGTCTTCTTAACAACTACTGGTTTTTGTTTAATCAGTGCATTTACAAATACTCAGATCGCTAGCCTGAGTGGTAATGTGGGTTAGGCTTTTTGGTTAGTGTAGTCAGTGCCGTCGCATGTGCCCCACAACTGCTGCAGCTGCAGGTGGCCTCGGAAGGTGGAGCGTCCGAAAATGGGCAAGCAATTTGAATTTTTATGAAGTTTACCTTCCACAAGACAAAAATTTTTAAGCCCTAAAATCTAAATCTTGTTGTTTGATCAGTTATTTGATAAATCATCCCGCGGCTTGACATTGGTTTAAGCCGTCCTTCGGAAATCCGGCCTCGTAGAGATTTACCCGAGTTTGGCGGTCACTTAACGAATCATCCTTTCAATCATTGTCAGCGTTCCAAGCGGAAAGTGGGTAAAGTTTCTCTTAATCGAAGCTAATCAAATCCTATTTAAGCTTAGCTACGGCGCATGAGAGGCTTTATGTATTATCAATGATATCCATCGATCATGAACTAAGTGCTGAGCTTGATTACGCTAAATTGGTCAAAGCTTTTGCGAGCCGCAATGTGATCACGTAACAGACTCAGGACGTTGGAGGTTAAGCTACTTACAAGTGTCGAAAGTGGCCATTTTAATGTCAAACCGTTGATTAGGCCAGTGGCTGTCACGTTTCCTATAGTGACCGAGAATTGCACAGCATGGCGAGGTTAGCGTGTGATCGATAAGCTCTGCCGGATTCGAAATCGAACCATTAGGCCTTCTCTCGGGCTGACACTTGCTGCATTATAGACTGAGAAGCATGTATTTGTGGAGCATCACGCCGGCGAGTCGTTCTGAATAACCGAAGGCTGGCCCGAAATTGTTCCCTACAGTGCGTTCACAGCTACCCGTGTGCACATCTGACTGGAAGCAACGTGTGCCTATTGGCTTTCGATCTCGTACCAGGCCACGAAGCACTCCCCCTAGTGGTTCCTAAGGCTCCTGTGCTGGACACTGGGAGACGTGACTAACCGAGAGCTGCTTGACCAATAGAGTAACAGTGTAGTCGAATGGATGCGGACGTTGTCATCGTGTGTGCAAACGCAAGTGAAAAGTGAAGTTCTCTATGTTTTATTAGCGAGGCCTTGACCTTGATCTTGGTTGACCGAATGAATGGCTGCGACTGAGCAGAGTAAGCCTCAAGGCTCGAACTGCCGTGGCTGCTGGCTAAATCCACCAGGCTGCTCATTGGGGCTCTCTCATTCAACAAATTGTTCGGTGAGAAGCGTGCTTGATGGGTTGTGTATAAACAAAGTGAAGCTGCTTGCCTATTGGCAGAGAAACGCTTTTTGGATTGCGATTGACTGCTTGCGTGCATGATTGCCTTGGAACTCCATTAATATTTGCGATGCATTATGCATACTGATTGCGTCTCTGACAGACGGGAGCATGCAATCTATTGGAAAGATTGTATCTTATAAGTTGACTAAAGACGTCACGCTAATAGTGTAACCAAAGATTGCTCTGAATGCTTGAATGACTTTCGGCTCGCAAGGTTGTGAGAAATATACCCTGCATTCACGAATTCCTGGGTGTTGTCCATCTTTTGTCTATAATGGACAATTATTAGGCCGGACTGCTCATTGGAAGCTCCAGAGGTGTCAACAAAATCAGGGCCCTAGAACTTCTGGTTTGTGAAACGGCGCTGAGACAATTACCATGTGCTCGCAATCAGGGTGTCATCCTCAATAAGATGATTTTTGACAAAATCTATCCAGAAGAGTAGTTTTTCGGCCAGCCATTACATCTTATAGATCTAGGAGCTACCTGAATCCGGCTCATTAATTCAGGCCGTCAATCGTTGCTGCTACTGCTGCTGTGCTGTTTGTCACTTAATCCATTCTCATTTGCTACTAAGCGTATGCACTGTGTCTTTTTCGCATCTGAAGTAGGCCGCTAGCCTATGATCTCCCACAAAACTTGGTTAATGCTTCAAGAGCGCGATAGAAGACTCGAACGGAACATTTGGGTAGACGTGGTTTTGTTGTATAGTTGCAGATGGAAATGCTTATACTCGCGGTCAAGAATTTCGAAGTAGTGAGCCTGTATATGAGGTTATACTTGAGGAACTCAGTTGGAAAGTAGTAGCATTGAACGTTGATACGCTTCCAGAAATATTGGCGGTAGTCCTAAAGTGAATACGAAGTTATAGCTTGTGTACTGTGTGGGACGCGACGCACTTAACAGTTAATGTAGCGATCGTGATGTGAGAGTTTGTGTACCCCAGTTTATGGTAGTGCCGCCGCCTAGCTATTTTCATCAGCTGGTACTAGGCTGAGGCCCCCCCCCGATCTTAGCTAGTGAATCAGAGCCAAGCGCTCCTGCTGCTAGGGGCGAGTCAAGAGCTAGCCAATCGGAGCGCAGCGCTCCTGACTTGCAGATTATAATAATAATAATAATAATAATAATAATAATAATGCACTTGATAAAGCGCCCTCAGAGAACTTAGCCTCTTTCTGAGGTGCTTTAAATTTGCTGCAAAGGGAAATGCAATTGAATGGTAAGTAAAATCATGCTTGAAAAACAAACAAAAATGAATAATATGGTTAGGGGTGACATGCACAGGGTCAGCATGCAAATGTGGTTAGTGGCAGCATGCACAGTGTCAGCACGCATAAGCACATCAAGGACAAATCACAGGGACCCACTAAATGCTGTCCTAAATAGGTGGGTTTTTAAGTTCTTTTTAAATGTGGTCAGGTCAGGGGATGTTCTGACGCAAGTCGGGAGGGAGTTCCAGGCTTTGGGAGCATACGAACTAAATGCACTGTCTCCAAAGGATTTAAGGTGTGTTCGAGGTATTTATAGACTATTGGATTCCGAAAAGCGGGTGGTACGATGCTTGGCATGATGGGGTAGTATATCTGAGAGATAGGCTAGAGCCATAGAATGAAGGAACCTAAAAGTGAGCGACAAAACCTTGAAGTCAATCCGTTGCTTGACTGGTAGCCAGTGCAGGTCGGCGAGAAGTGGAGTAATGTGGCAACTGCGACGCTCACGACAGACAAGCCTAGCTGCCGAGTTTTGCACCAGCTGCAATCGCCTGATCGCACATGCAGGTAGGCCAGTAAGCAGTGAGTTGCAGAAGTCGAGACGGGATGTCACGAATGCATGGACCAACTTGGACGTGGTATCCTTATCTAAACAAGCCCGAATTTTAGCAATGTTATGAAGCTGAAAATAGGTGGATTTGACTGTGGAGCTGATATGTTCGTCTAACGAGAGGTCACTTTGAAATATGACACCTAGATTTCGAGCTCATTCAACTGGAGATATGCTGGCAGAGCCAATTTTGAGAGTCAGCCTTTCCAATCTCTGAATCACACTGGGTTTTCCCATAACTAGTAAGTTAGTTTTATCGTCGTTTAGTTTTAGAAAACTTGGTGCCATCCATGTGCGGATGTCATCAATGCATGCATGCAGCAAGTGAGTTGAGAGAATTTGAGGTGCTCGAAGGCTGGGAGGGATCAAAGCAAAGGTACAACTGAGATGACACGAGTTCCTGTTCGCGTTAACGTCCGACTTGAGTTAAGAATTATGCGTTGCTGAGTATGGTTGCGTACGAGTGTCTCGAAAACGAGATTGGCATTCCCCTAGAATATCTTAGCACTCTTACACCGTCCTTCGCTCTAGCCTCACAAGCTCTTGCTCAAACCTGGCTTGCCCACAGGGACTCTGCAACGGCACAATGCACATAGTCGGCAACGTGCATCGCGGTCGGTCGTGTTTTGGAAGCCTCCACAATTGGTGGCCAATTCGATGGCAATATTGTCCGTATCGCATCTCTCTCGTGCCCCTAAGGACTGCAACTTCCCATTCGAAAGACGAAGACGACAGTTTCCCATACCCATATCTTTCGCCACGATAATCAACAAATCACAAGGTCGGACGCTCGAATGCATTGGAGTCTGTCTTGGGGAGGATGTTTTAACTCGTGGGCAACTCCAAGTGGCCGCTTTACGGGTCAGTCACCCGGATAACATTTGCTTCGCCCTCAAACGCTATCCACATTATACCGAACTCAAACGCTATCAAAATTCTACAACGACAAAAACATAATGTACTAATAGATAATAAGCGCGTGTAAATTCATGTAGAGTAATTGTATTTCTACTATGTCTCAGCATAGCGAGTCCATAGCTCACTTTTATTTAGAGAAGATTGCTGTGGCCAGAATAGGAAATGCAACTGCAGACGCTTTTGGGGTTTATTGTAGCTTCACTATAGTACTATGACCTTGCTAGTATCGGCGAGATAGTAAAATAAAAGCCAAATGTGGCATAATGTTCTTGAAATGGATCTGCTATTTTACCCCAACCATAAATAGGATATTGAAATCGAAGCGGCCGATACCGAGTCTCCGGTTGCTTTTTGCAACCAAAAGAATTCGAGCTAAGCGTTGAAGGATCTTCGCATTTGATTTAAGAAGTGTTAACTACATACCGGACGTAATATTAAGCAAAGCGAGCATTTAGTCTAGAAGCCGCCATAGCATTTAACGATGACCTAATGAGGTGTAGAGCTGAGTGAGATCCGTGTGAAAATTAAGATCAATGTCTTGTACCTTCATTGCAGTACGATCTGATGTGGAAAAATTGTCATTTGTCAGGAATGTTTGATGCAGGCCGCATAGGAGTCGAGCATGGGAGCCGAGCGTGGTAGCAGAGCGTGGAAGCCGCGAGTGGGAGCCGCGAGTGGGAGCCGAGCGTGGGAGCCGAGCAGCGGCACCGAGTATAGGAGAATGGTTTCGTATCCGCACAGCGTTTACGTGAATATGAGCAATATGCTTCGCTCATGCAGTATAGCTCCGACCTTGCATGCTCCGATTCTGCTGACTCTGCAGTCAGGTGAGCCCGGTATTCATTTGCAGACGCGCCCTGTGCCCTTTGTGGTTCATGCTGTCGTGACGTCGTCGGATTTGAGGTTCGAGGAGACGGAAGTTGACTTCGGCTTCTGCACTGTCTTTGAAACTGTGAGGAAGACAATCAAGTTTACGAATATGTCGTTTCTACCTCAACAGTTTGGCTTCATTGGGTTGCCTGAGGTACGTTGACAGCAATAGCAATATATAGCGACGAGCTGTTCAAAAAACTACTGATCTGCAAATGTTACTTGGAACAGGGAAGAAATGAATTGCTGACGCTGTTGAAATGTGTCCGATGAATGACGTTCGTAAATTTCCAATGCTGCTGCTACTGCACGGTATTCGTATAAGAAGAGCAAGTAGCAGTGGTTAAGGTGCTCGCCCCGACCAAGGTCTGACCGAGGTCGTGGGCTCGAGCCGCATGGCATATGTGATGCGCCTGAATAGAGATTAAGTTCTCTTGGGGCGCTATACAAATTAATTATATTTCTTTAGCAGTTTAACAGCA
The DNA here is from genome assembly GCA_009760855.2 of Cristatella mucedo. Taxonomy (NCBI): domain Eukaryota; kingdom Metazoa; phylum Bryozoa; class Phylactolaemata; family Cristatellidae; genus Cristatella; species Cristatella mucedo. The sequence goes on along the minus strand of WPIO01000001.1, from coordinate 3,758,696 downwards.
GGTCCACCAACGAGCCAAATAATAAATAAATAAATAAATACTAGCTGATTTAACAGCCTCTTTTGTATAGCAATAGAAGAGCCTTTACGGCCATCACCGCCACTTGCAGCGGCGATAAAGGATCACCTACCACAGGATTCGAGCCCGCGATCTCGGGCCGAGGTCGTGAAAAGCAACCGCTTTACCTAGTGAGACAACCGCGGCTCTTTAACGGCAGATTTTAGAGCTTCAACTCAGGTTATATTTGACCATTCTTTCAGTTAAGTGACTTGAAGCCGTCTTCCATCTATAGGCTCTCGGCTCTGAGCTCGCAGGTGGAAATGAAAGCGGAGCGTAGGCCACACAGCACTGTTGCGTTGGCTGAACGAGGCTTGGCCGCCCTGAGAAACAGCACGCAGCGTTGCAGGCGGTGGTTTGATGGACGCATCAAGAACTAGCCATCCCGAGGCATTGCCTAAATTCCTAGATTTGAAGGACAAAATAAACTGGTGGCACGAATTGGCATGCCAACTTTGTTTCGGCGTGCAACATTATTCTAAGCTCTATTGGCAGTTAATCCAACGGAAGGAGGAGATATAAAGTGTAATAATGCCTGTAATGCTGAACGCTTATTTGGACTTGTAGAGCGCTCCGAAGCTTGCCAGGACACGGTAGCGTTAGAAAGACTATAACACGATGCCTAGTTCAACTGTCTTAACTACACTTTGTGTCGTTAATGCAGTTGAATCGGCGAGGTTTAAAACCGGGGACCAGTCAGACCAACTCTCCGATTTCGACCGACAGATAGACAGCGACGTGCCAGAACAATTCTTTATTGCTTATGCTCGATATAGTTGCGTGGTGCAGTCAGAATATTTGTATTTCTATTAATAATTAAGTTACATTAAAAAGAGTAAGGGATGAGGACAAGATGAATGTTGAAGTTATCGAGCTCCTAGTCGCTCAGAACGAATTGTTGTTATCGATTTTTTATGTACGTTGGTACCTCGGCTTACGAGTTTGATTCGTTCCGTGCCGGAGCTGGTAACTCAAATTACTCGTATGTCAAATACATTTTCCCCATTGAAATGCCATTAATTCGTACTGAACCCCCAAAAAAGCTGCGATTTTTCGTCACATGTTTTTAAATTACAAATGTACTTTTAATAACGATTGTTGTTTTTAAAAACAATACAATATAATTTCATAAAAATAAACGGGTTTTATTAATCCTATTGTACAGAGAAACTTGGAGATCAGACGATTTGAAGATGCTAATAGAGTTAGAGGAGAAAGGCAAAACATTGGTTTAGAGACAGGTCGTATCTCAAAACACTCGTATGTCGAGACACTCGTAACCGAGGTACCACTGTATTTATTTGCATAGCATTTAAGCATAAGAAAATTAATCTACGCGTCGAATTGATATCCACACTTTTTGTGAACAAATTGCATGTGAGACATACAGCTTTCTATTCATGTTTGACAAGGGTTTATTTGTAAGATAGTATATGATATTTGCTTGTGGAGAAACCCTCAACCAGGTTAGGCATCGTACCATCTGATTTTTTGAATTAAAATGTTTAGCTATACGTTGTACGTACTTTAAATCCTATGGAGACCGTGCCTTCAGTTCGTATGCTCCCAAATCCTCGAACTCACTCCCGACTGACGTCATGACAACCCGCACTTGACATTTAAAAACAACTAAAAACACTCATGTTTTTGACAGCATTTGGTGGGTCCTTTTGATTTTTCCTTTATGTACTTAAGCGTGCTGACACTGTGCATGCTGCCACTAACCACATTGACATGTTGATACTGTGCATGCACCCGTAAGAATGCTATGCTTGTTGGCATTGTGCATGTTGCCACTTACTATTTGATCATGCTTCATTTACAGCATATGTCAAGTGCCTAGAAAGAGATATAGTTCGCTGAGGACGCTAGATAAATGCATCATTATTATTAATATACTATGATTAACAGTGATTTGGGTTTGCTTAAGCGAGCAACTGCCCGAACTGCTGTACTTCACGTGCCTTATATCCAGTGTTTTAATTTTCACAGCTATTCATATGCTAAGGAAAGTCCAAAAAGAAATGCTGTTGGTGGAAGAATTTTATTGCTACGGAACGTCGCTTATTGTCGCATCTGAGTATAGATTACGAGTAAAAAAGATTCGTTTTGTATAGCGCCTTAAGAGAACTTAATAATCAATTCAGGCGGTTCACATATGCCACAGGGCTCGAGCCCATGACCTCGGCCAGTCCTTGGTCGGGGCGAGCACCTTAATCGCCGGGCCAAACCAGTGCGCAAGAAAGCCGTCACTAATTTCACAGCGAATTGACATAATCCACAGCTTGCTAGTCAACGCGAAAAATTCCTCAGTGCCGGATGTGGTGGGGGCCCCGACAAACACTACGCTGATCTGGCTGAACGCACCGCTGGAATGGGAAGTTACACGCCTCATTCTTGTCGATTCCCCGCTGTCCAGGAAAAAGCTCCTTGGCAGCCAGCTGAACGTCCCTCCCTTCGGCATTGGAGTTCTAGTCAGACTAGAGCTGCTGGTCTTCTGGCACCTTACTGTCGATAGACTACTTTACTTAGGCATTCGTTCTTGGGCAAATTTAATTCGGCGAGCAGCCACTAGGAGTCTGCCGCTCCTGCGCTACTTACCAGCTTATGCCCGGCCACGATGCCCGCAAACGATGTAACTTTATCTGTTCAATGAATGCATTTATTCGGTTGAGCGCTCTTTACAAGGCTGTCGTATCTGGCTCGCTTTCTAGGCTCGCCTTCGAACGGGGGTCGCTGCGGCGCCTTCCGCCTTAGTTGTCGCTGAACGGGGCGGTCCTGAACCCAGTCGGACAGACCCGAATGTAATCATTGGCTGCCCCCTCACCCCTGCCTCGGGCTTTTGCCCAATCCGAGGCTCCCGGGTACACATTTGCCTGGCGTACATATATTCTTTGTTATAGTGTTTTTGTTGCACTGCTCCTTGTTTACGAGGATCAAGCTACTGTATGAGACATTTGCTTGTAAGGAATAGGGCAAACGTCCGACAACGCCAGCCTCACACCGTGCTTAAATTCAACCCACCCGGTAGGGCCAGTCATCGTTCAGAGTCCACGCCCTATTCTCTTTCCACTTTAGGCAATCTTTTCGTTCTCACTGGCAGCTGTTTGTCAGATTTCGGTGACAGCGATTTTAGTCGCCCTCCTTGCTGCTCTGCTTGGTCCGTTACAAACCATACACGGATAGAGCTTAATTGCTAAGGTTCGGATGTTTAAAAATGTCGAAGAAATTTGTGTCGGTGCTCCTATTTCCGGCCTGTCGTAACTTACGGCCCGACTGCTGCTATCCGTGTTGGCACAGACTTCCTCGTAGAGGGTGTAAGTCGCGAGTCTGACGTGCCCACTTAGTGTCTTTGGTCAGTCTCTACCCGGCTGTCTGGCTTGTTATAAATCCGCCATACTTATAAAAGCAAGGTCCCCAAATTTTTCGAATTCTTCCAAATCTCCCTCGGTTGAAATTACGGATACCCGGGCTGTCGAAACTAACGGCGTTGCATAGCAAAGCTGCACATTCAGCCTCTGATTCCGACTGGAAACTCTCAAAGCTTATTTTCTTTATTATAGTACGCTGATGTTCAGCCCGGTGACGGGTTTGGCACAGTTCTTCCAATGGAGACTGTCTCGCTGGACATCCTGTTCAGTCCGACCAAGGCGAAAGACTACTCGTTTGAATTAACATGCAAGTCTCTCATTAACCGGTTAGTATACGCAGCATCTGTCCGAGTTACTGAGAGGTTGCAACGAACTAGGATAGCAATGCATCTGCGAGCTCTTGACTCTCGAGGTGCGCTGTTGCGATAGGCAATTCAAGATACAGTGCTGCGGCGTCGGCGTCCTGCCGCCGCTCGAGCTGTCGCACCAGCGCGTTCACTTCAAGAAGACGGCACTGAACGACTGGTGCACGGAAACCATATTCGTCATCAACTCGCACACCAGCGACAACGAGTTCACTCATCCGGTGCCGAGGATCGGCCGCGGAGCCATAGCGCCAGTCGGACCGACGTCCTTTGAATTCGTCGTGCCCGACGGCTGTCCGCTGACCCTCTATCCCTCGGTCGGCTGCGTGGAGCCGGGCAAGGTTCGCCGCCGCCGCTGAGCTCGCCACCGGCGCAGCGATCTGGCGTCCGCCGTCGAGCATGGCCTCGCCGAAGGTCGCGATCCCGCAGCTTCGCTCGCTTCGGCGCCGCTGCGCTCGCGTCGGAGTAGAAATAGATCGGCTTCGTGAACTTGGCTCCGTTTCCCAGAGAGCTCGCGTACAAGTGCGATTGGGTCCGCATCTGCAAGAGAGAGACGTCCGGCGAGAGGCCGTGGCGGTGGCCACCAAGAAGCTGGAGGAGAGGGCGCAGCGCGAGTACGCCGAGCGGCTGCAGAGAGAGCGCGAAGAGGAGCAGTCGGCCCAGGTGAGCGTCCGAGCGTGCTTGCCAGCAGAGCGCCGTCCGAGCGCCTCATCCGCCTGTCTTCGCCTCGGCCTCCGAGCGCCTCCTCCGCCTCTGTCCTCATCGTGCGGGGCGACCGCGTCGCTGCCTCCGTCGGCCAGCCAGCGGCGGCCGGCGAGTGTCTCGAGCGTCGTCAGCTCCGTTATGTGTCATCGCGTTGGCAGGTGCTGGCATCGATGAGCGGCCCCAACGCTTCGGTAGGTTAAGCAGCGAACGAGCACTGGCGCATGAGCACGCTGTGGCTCGTAGGCTTTTCGGAAGCAGAGTGGAGTGAGTGAGCCGTTCTCTCGGTCAGCCGCCGCCGCCACCGCCGCCGCCGCCGCCGCCGCCGCCGCCGCCGCCGCCGCCGCCGCCGGGAAGTGCTCGGTTGGCGTTTGCGTGTCTGCTTCGACTGCCCGTAGTGCTTGAGCCGTCGCCTCAGCTATTGACTGCGCTCGCCCCGATCGCCAGCCTAAATGCAGCCGCTCACCCCCCCTGTGCGATTTCTTTGAGGTTCATTGCGGTGAGGCTTCCCTGCGCGGCCCGGCGTTAGTGTGGTCGCTTGTTGTTGGGCGTGTCCGCGCTCTGTCAGATAGCTGCCTGCGCCGATTCCCTGACTGAGCGTGGCCCGTGGCCTCTTTTGCATATGCTATTCCACAGAAAAAGGTGAGTGCATTGGCCGCGGGCCTCAGCTTTTCGTTGCCGCCGTTCTACCCTATGCGCTTCGTTTCATGTTGGCACTCTTATTTGTTATCACGGTGTTGCTGCACTTTTATTTTCCGCCCCTATGTATGTAGTGTGCCGTTCACCCTTCAGCTCGCTATTGATTCACATCCTCGAAATTAATCTTGACAAACGTGCTAACGACCTATTTCGTCTAGTAGTACGAACTTTCGGGCTGTGTCGCTGCATGAAAACTCGACGAAGCTTCATTAGAACTTCATTAGAACTTCGCTAGAACTGTATTTAATTTTGTTCCGCGACTTTGCTTGCATTTTTACCTAACTGGCCGTCTTGCATGCCGTGTCCAAGTGCAGATCCTTGGTAAGATGAGGCCAGCTGCCCTTGGAACGATCGAGACCTCGCCTGTCTGCCTGCTGACTTGTAGAAAAAGCAGCAGCCGATAAAGCAAAAGGCCATCGGTAAGCCCTCGCCGAAAGCTCGCCAGCCACCTGCGGCAGACACGGGACCGGAGAAGATTGTACCTCCCACCGAGGAAAGCGTGAAGCTTGAGTCGGACGAATACGCCGCCGCACAGTCGTCGCTGCTGCGGCAGTATCCGGGTTCGTTCGCCTCTTACACGATACCATGCTACGTCGCCTCGGGAAGGTGCAGCAGGCCCGGCGAGCTGCAGTACAGGTAAAGGGGGATGCGAATCGGCGAGATTGTGCGAGATCGCCACAAACCGGGCTACCGCGAGCATCGCACTGTGTCGCTCCGCTCGAATTGCCTAGCGGATCGCGTAGCGTTTCCAGTTTGCGTGAACTGACTTCAGCAGCCGTGAACTTTGCTTAGAAGTGGCCATACAGCACTTGCTACGAGTGAATGCTCCAGCAGCACGTTTCCCTAGGCCGGTGCATGACCGTAGCCCGGTGTAGCGGCGAGATGCTATTTGTCAGGCCTTCGCTCTAGTTCGGCCAGGGAACGGACGGATTTTGTGCATACTTTAGAAAGCGAATCTTCTGAATCGCCGCACAATTTATGAGGCCTTTATTTTCAGGGTATATTCTTTCTTCAGTGTGTAGAATCGCGTTCCTATACTTTGGACTTTCGCAAACTGAGGCTTCATTATGGGCTGGCACTTTTCCCTCTTGTTTTCGGTTGCCCGGTGCAAGAGCTAGTCTCTGCGACCTGGGAGAAGGTGACACGGAGAGAAGTGCTGAGTACAAGAGAAGGGGCGAGCAAAAGAGTGAATGGGCTAGTCCGAGCGATCCAATAATAATAATATGATACATTTAACCCTTCATATGTCTTATTTTCTCTTATTTTGTCTGATATATTGGGTGAGGTGAGTGTAATGGCGACTAAAGTGGAGATATGTCATGTCCGAAGGGCTCTAATAAAGTTAAAAACCGTATTTAAAGGTTCGTGAACGCGTTTTCTATGCTCCAACTATGAAAATATTTGATTTAAAAAAGAATCCTACTTCGAGGAAGTTCAATTATCGAGGTAGAGTCTGATACTGATTAGCCGCGATAAACGAGGGACGACTGTACTCTGATTCGATCCGAAAAGATAGCGAAGGTTAAAGCAATTTGACATTTGAAGAATCGTGGTCGTATTTTCACTTACTTTTTACGTGTTGGCTATTTCATGGTGCGCCCATCGTACCTCGAATTAGTCGTTTGCTTTGAGTGTACTTGAAATAGCTGGAGGTATGTTGTCGAACAGACCTTTAAATGCATTTGGAATAGCTGCAAGTGACTAGCCAAGCATTTATTGCTACTTTTAGTGTTCACAATACACTCTACCTCGAGGTACACTGCCCTATCGTGAAGCCCGAGGTTGTCGTGATCTCCGACAATGGTCGCACAACGATCAACTACGGTGATATTTCTATCACCCAGCAAATGATAAAGTCAATAACCATCCAGAACATTTCAGATGAAACGGTGCCTTGCTGGGCATCGTTACTTGACACAACTGGACCATTCGAAATACGCAATGCCCTCCGTGAGCTACCACCAGGATCCTCCTACACCATCGTACTTAGCTTCGCACCAATGGAAAATAAGATCGTACGTAGCTATCTGCTTTTCCTGGTCTCTCTAAGTGTCCAGAAAACCATGGCATTGGGTCTAGCTACTGTACTGCAGACACCTTCGCGTGCGTAGTATCTATGCCACTTAGCTATCACCATGTGAGAGACTTTTTAACTGATTGCATTCGCATACGTTGCAATGCTTGTCCTATGTTTCCCTCTTAGTCGTAGTTTAATGAAGATTGTAGGATTTTAAGATGGCACGCAGGGATTTATTCTCTGTGTTTTTTGTGCTTCACTACTTTTCTGCTGGCTACGAATTTTGATTGGTCGGGATAAAACATTCACCGTTTGTGGTGATGGGAGTCAGAAGTCAAAGTCATCTCCCTCCCCCTCTGTCCCTCTCTCTGTCCCTCTCTCTCGCACTCTCTCTCTCTCTCTCTCTCTCTCTCTCTCTCTCTCTCTTCTCTCTCTCTCTTCCTCTCTCTTTCTCTCTTCTCTCTCTCCCTCTCTCTTTCTCTCTCTCTCTCTCTCTCTCTCTCTAGCTTTGGCAGCTCAGCAAAGGTACTTAGTACCGGACCTTAAGTTACTAAATGTGTAACAAAGATTTAAGGCAAATACTTTTCTTTATAAATAAATGCTGGGGCGGGCGTCCCATGTGATCACTAACGGAAGCAGAGGATTCCCGCTGAAATAAAAAGATCAGCAATACTTTGATCTTTTTTATGAAGAAAATGCTGTGTTTTGCGGCCCATTGACGATTTTCGGGGCCTCAGGATTGCAATGTAATCAACAATCCCGTTGAGAATTGACTTTGTATCTTGTAGTTTGCGTGAAAGTGAGAGCCTCGGTATGGAGAAATTCTCGTAAGCTAGGAAGCCCAACTTTTCAAATCAGCATGCCAGGATTTATTTGACATTGTTGTGGCTGGTGTAGGCAGACACAGCTATTGTCTTCAAAACAACGATGAAGCTTGTATAATTGAAAAGGGTGAGGCAGGCAGGAAGGCCGGTTAATACAGTTTTCACAATCGCTTGTGCTCGTCGTTATTTTGAAAGGGGAATAAGGTTAAAGAGAGAGAGAGAGAGAGAGAGAGAGAGAGAGAGAGAGAGAGAGAGAGAGAGAGAGAGAGAGAGAGAGAGAGAGAAAATCGCTTAGCAGGGCTGTGTAGTTGGCTGCGTTGATGCTCAATTTTGGTATTTGCTCGACTGCCAGCACGAGATGTCAGCTCATCAAGATCTCAGTCTACAGGAACGAGAGAAGAGATGCACGACTGGCAACAAACAGTCGGCATACCCATCCCCAGGAGCTAGAGGCTGCAGGCCACCTATTTTTTAGGTGGCCTGCTATTAACAAAGATAAACAGTAATTAAGTATGAGGCATGCATGACACAAACATTTAATTTATTCGTCAACCTTTCAATGCGTTCTTCATGCTACTCTGTGCAATTTTCTACTTATACTTATAATGATGCTGTAGTGCCTGAACTATCAATTAAGCTCCTCAGGTTGTATAGTGCAAATAATAATAGGAAGAGTACATTTATGTAGCGCCTTAAGAGAACTAAATTCATTTCTGATACCCCACATAGGCTTTAAAGAAAGCATAGAGGCTGATTAGTAAAATTAACTTGTATAGTTGCAGTATGCATAAGCACAAAAAGGGTGAGTCACTGAGACCGCACAAGTGGTGTGAGGATCAGAAGGAGTTTTAGCTTCGTTGCATGTATCCTCAAGCCTTGGGATGTCGAAATGTAAGTCAGTAGAGAGTTCCTGGCTTTAGATGCATAGGAATTCCATGCACTGACCCAAAGAGATTTGAAGCTGGTTTGGGGCACATCTGGCACATTTGGTTAGGGGCACATCTAAAAGACAGTCGAAGGGCTGGTGGTGCTGGGCGAGCCAGATGAGTAAGTATTTCAGACAGGTTAGCCTGCGCGATGATAGCAAAAGAGCTTAAGATTGATGGACAGGAGCTTGAAGTCGATGAGCTTTTTTAGGATTAGTCAGTTCAGTGTTGTAATATGTTAGTTACGACGTTCACGATATACCAGCCTAGCTGCCGAGTTTTGCACCACATGCAAGCACCCAGTTGCATAAGCAGGAGCTCTGCATTGAGTGCATTACAGAAGACTAGACTCGATGTGGCATAAGCATAGACTGATCCCAAGTCTCGGCTATTCGTTTTATTCGTTTACTTGGGCCTCCACATTGTTGACCAGTTGTGAGGTATGAGTTTTTTTTGTCACCCATACAATTATTGTGCTCAACAGTTTCACGAAACGCTGCACATTTACTCTCCTGGATCAACCTTGCATCTGAATCTCGTTGGACGTGGTGTTAGCCCGACGATTGAACTGAGCCTTGAAGAGAAACTTCTCGACTTGGGGGCCGTGCTTGTGAATGAATTTGTGGACAGGACGTTCAAGGTAAGCAATGCAGCATTGGATGCGAAAGAGCTTGGCTCACTATATTTGCAGTCTTTCCTCGAGGATTGTCAGATGCTAAGACGCTTGCTCTCTTTCAGATAAAAAATACGTCCACACTGTCTGTCGACTATAGGATTAAGTTTGACAGCCTCTCCCAGCTCAGGCACAAGCGCATGCAAGAGTTACCTGCCTTCGTAAGCAAAGATGCGAAGCGGAAGCACTTCGTTGGGGTTCAAAACTTCAACGGAAAGTGTGCATTTGACTGCGTTCCTCATGCTGGCAGAATTGCCGGAGGTAAGCTGCCTGCACGCTCCCACTCAATCATAGTATTCTATGGGCGCAGTTCACTCCATAATTAGAAGTAATATTGCTGCTGTTGTTGCCACCACTGTTGTTACTCTTAGGACGACTTTTCTCCTTGGACAATATTTCCGAAATAGGATAATCTTTGTTTCTTTAATCGATCGGTATGCCCCTGGTTGTGAGTATGCATGAGGCAATGCTATTACTACTTTTACAAGATCAGCCTCTGCTATTCACATCTGCCAGCTATACCAGAGGGGTGGCACCCACGTGGACAGAAACAAGAAGCTTCTTAGGTAATGCGGTGTGGAAGGTCAAAGGTCCACGTCCATGGCCACGACCATTTTGGTTGCATTGCTGGGTCAAGGAAGTATCCATGGTCTCGCTCTTGGATAATCTACCATATCCGTGACCGAGCTGCGATAAGCGCAAAAATAATGAATTATGTCCATAGCAGCAAGGCAAACTAAATTTCATTCAAAGTATTTTTATGATTGAAATAAATCATGTCAACTGACTTATTTTTAGCGCTCTAAGAGACCCAAATCTCTGCTCAGATGCTTCAATACTTGCTGCAGGAGATGCAGTTCCTAATAGCTAATGAAAAACAAGTTATCATGCTTAGATAAGTATGCGATAATAATAATGATAGCAATTATAATAACACACTTGATAAATCGTATGCAGAGAACTCAATCTCACTCTAGGCGTTTTACGTTTGCAGCAAAGAAAACACGATTGAATGGTTAGTGCTAGCAAGTTTAATAAAAAACAAGAATACCATGGTTAGGGGTGACATGCACTGGGTCAGCATGCAAGTGTGGTTAGTGGCAGCATGCACAGTGTCAGCACACATAACCACATAAAGGACGAATCGCAGGAACCCACTAAATGCTGTCATAAATAGGTGCGTTTTTATTTTATTTTCAAATGTGATCAGGTCAGGGGACGTCGTGACGCAAGCTGGGAGTTCCAGGCTTTGGGAGCATACGAACTAAATGTATGGCCTGCAAAGGATTCGAGATTTTTTACGAGGTATTGGTAAACAGTTACATTCCGAAAAGCTGGTGGTACGATGCTTGGCCTGGTGGAGCTGTAGATCTGATAGGTAGGCTGGAGCCAAAGAATGAAGGAACCTAAACGTTGGCGACGAAACCTTGAAGTCGATGCGTCGCTTGACTGATAGCCACTGCAGATCGATGAGAAGTGGTGTGATTGGCAACTGCGATGCTCTCGACAGACATGCCTAGCTGCAGAGTTTTGGACCACCTGTAAAAGCATGATTGCACATGCCGGTAGGTCAGCAAGTAGTGAGCTACAGAAGTCAAGACGGGATGTCACAAATGCTTGGGCCAACTTAGATGTGGTATCCCTGTCTAAATAAGCCCGGATTTTTGCAATGTTATGTAGCTGAAAGTAGGCAGACTTGAATGTGGAGCTGATGTGGCCGTCTATCTAAAGTTCACTTTGGAATATGACACTTTGATTTTGTACAGATTCAACAGGAGAGGTGCCGGTAGAGCCGACTTTGAGCATTAACCTTTCCAATTTCTGAATCACACTTGGTTTTCCCATAACTACTAAGTCTGTCTTATAGCTAATGAAAAGCAAGTTAGCATGCTTAGAAAAGCTTGCAACAGCTGGCAGAAAGAAAAGCGGGATCTCTGGGATCGCAGGGCCCCTACTTTGCAAAGCCCGTGGTTAGTAAGATGCCGTTAAAGCGTGGACAAATAAACATTTACAGCTCATCGCTGTGTCACATTGATGCATCTTTTGCTGAGTAATTCATTTGATGACCAAATTTATTGGTGATTTTAAGACTTTTGCTGCCTACAAAATGAATGTCTGATCACAGAAAAAGTTTAACTGCAAAGGGACTTCATCGGTAACAAGGGACATTGTTACTATATTAATTATAGTGGGAAGCCTTAGAATGCAACATTGAAAATCGCTCGGACCGAGAAAATGCCATAATAAATATTTCAGCTTCTTTGAACTGTCTTCAACTCAGTTTACGTCGCGATGTCAGTCGATAGTAACATCCAGTCATAAAGCTTCATTATGTAGCTCCTGGCAGAATGACAACGGCCCATTTTGCTGGGATAAGGCCCACTACCCTGAGCACAGCAGTTGCTCAGCACAGCCACCGTGTGTTTATTTTTTAGATTATCACTTTGATGCGTTCGTAACCATAGCCGTTCGTGATTAGTTAGCTAAATACTTGCCCCGTTAGTTAATACTTTGTCTGAACCCTCGGTATAGTGCTTGAACTTCACAACCCTAATCTTTGATTTCAGTTCTGCATAACATGTTGAGAGTCTGTAAGGGTCTTCTGCCGCTATGCAAATGTGACAGTTGAAAACACCTTTTTTCTCACTTAAAGGAAAATATGACCAATCGTGCTATCTCACGAGCATGCTGTATTTTGGGCTCATGCCAGATTTTACCGGAAATTTTAAAAACTAGTGCCCCACTCACAATTGGTTTCGATTGAACTATTTTGGGCATATTGAGGCCGATGGGCTGCTTAATCCTGCTACTACCTCGCCTTTCTTGCTGCAACCCCTGGCCGTCATACCCGTATTCTCTAGCGCAAACGTGTGGGCAATGCATTCATTTCGATGTTTTGAAATGACAATTTGGCAGCAGAGGACACTTTGACATATGGCTGGCTGAATGCTGTGCTATTAGTACCAGCATGCAGCAACAGCTTTTCCCACGGGGTGGCTCAGCTACCAAGTATCGTGCAAAGTCAATGTCGCATGGCTGCCTTTTGTCATCGCAGGCTGTGTGCAAGAGATCACGCTGACGTTTGCTCCGGACCACATGAGTGACAACTATTCAGACGGCCTCCACATAGAGCTTTTCAATATGGTACGTTGAAGTTGAGCATAACTCTATGCTTGTATGAGGTTAAATTTGGGTTAGCCAAATTTTCGAAATTCGTTATATATACCTTTAAAGTAGAGAATTTTCCATCGCGATGGCAATCGTTTTTGGTTGGTCACGGTCTGCTTAGCATTCCAGCCCACAGACTCTGCTGTGCTGATCGATAACCAAACTCCTGCTTTTTTAATGCAATAAATTCTCTGCTCCTACCCTGCTGAGAGTAATCGCAAGGGAGGAGAGCTTACCTAGCTGTTCACCCCGATCCTTCCGAAAGTCGTGGAAGTATACATTAACTTTTGCCAAGCCAGCAACGGTATGTAGGCAATCAGTAGCTTGCTCTTCAAGAAGCTTTGGTGCAGGGTCGTTGCTAACAGCTAGTGGCTACTTTAAGTTTAGCAATAAGATAGAGTGAATGGATGGAAATCAGGGGCACATGTGGCGATGAGCACCTTTGTGATTTATCCTCCAGCTGCAGCCACTGCTGTACTGTGGTTTATTCTGACCCACTAAATACTTGTGACCAAGGGTTAGCCTGTCCTGGTATAAAAATGGATTTGCTACTGAACTGGAGAGCCTCGCACGAATAGCAATTTCTGAGCATATTGCCTGAGCCATATAAATCGAAATATCTCAAAAAAGTCATCTTGTGACCTGATGACATTTAAAAGATGCTTAACGTGCTTGTTCCTCAAGCTATTGCTCCGTCCGAGCGGATGGTCATTTGAATGCTTGTGCTTGCTGTGTGCATGCAATCACAAACCAACTAAAACGCTACCTTTCCAACATATACAAAGTGTCTAGTAAGAGATCTATTCTCTATGCATTTGTTATTATTATTATTCAAACATGTATTTGATGGTCTGTTTGACTGACAAATAGTGTCGACAAATAGTGCTTTGGGGGAGGAGCTGCAGTGGAAGAATATGGGTACAAACTACTCTGCAATAGCCAGCCTGTGCACTCGATCGACTGTAAAATTGCACTGATTGTAATTTAATTGTACCGGAAATGTTGAGACAGACCATTGCCTCACGTGGAGAAGGAAGTGAGGAGGAAGGACGATTAGGAGATGGCTGGGCATTAAGGCAAGGGTGGATTCTGGGTAAAACTGGCACACAATCCATTTAATAAGGGACTCAGACCGCTGGTTCAGTGTGCTTATTTGACACCCTTTGCAAAGACGTTGATGGCTGCAGCACCTAGGTCTTTTGGACAAGCACTGCATGTCGCATGATTACAGCAGTGTTTATTATCCTTTGATCGAGCAGCTCATAAGCACTTGGGCCTACATACAGAAAACCCATACTTTTTTAGGTTGCGGTTTAGGTTAGTCTACAAGCAGTGGTTGGTGCATGGGAAGTATCAAATTGTGCCAGTGGCCATATGGCGATGCAGCATTATTAGCTCGATCTTTGCCGATGCAACAGTTGTACATGTATCTCTTATGAGGTCATCCATGTGAGCAGAGCTGTGAAGTGATCTAGTAAATGTAATGTAATGTATCTCTATCTGTAACTCCGCACAGCCTTAAGGACTGAGTCGGTGTTACCCAGAAGAGTTTTGCTTAGGGTATTTTAAAAACGTACACATGGCTTTCGGTGTGCTTGCCAACTTGCCAACAGACAAAATCTCAAGCAACAAAGAGAGTGTTAGAGAGCCATAACAGATTCAGGAGGACAGTCGAGGTATTGAGTAGCATGGAGGTAGCACCTTAGGATGGCTGCAAAGGATGGTCCAGAGTTGTTGGCAGGACAGAAGGTATTGTTGCAAAAGAGTTGTGTAAGTGGGGTCCACAGTCTAGGACCTTCTAAGCAAAAGCTTCTGTCGCCAATGGTCATTAAATAAAATAAGGGACAAGCTGGTTTAATCTCATCTCAGCTAAGAAAGAAAGAGTCAAGCCATGGAAGCCTTTTAGGTCAGAGTAAGAACTTTGTATACGTTGATCGACTGGGAGCCATTCCAGCTCTTTCAGCAAAGGGGACGCGTGGATGAAACTCTGAGATTCGTCGACTCGATTTGCAGCCATTTTTATCACTAGCCGAAGAGGCATAATGGCTTTTTTGATCAATCAACCAGAGCAGAATCGGAGTAGTGTAGCCTAGGTAGAACCAAGGAGCAAGTTAAATTTTTAGAAAGTCACCGCGGTAGAAAGCTAATCTCAGACAAGGATTGCACGTGATGGCTAGTTGTGGAGACATTGTTACTAATGTAACTGGCAAAATTTAAGCAGCTATCAAAGAGGACTTCTAGATTGTGAACAAATTGTGACGGTCGCATAACAGCATCACCAATTAGAAGAGAGAACTATCCTCGTTAAGCCACATGCTTAGGGGTTTCCAGTGAGTAGGAATTCGGTTTTATCATCGTCCAGATTAAGAAAAGAGGTGGATAGCCAGGATCTAATGCCTGACAGGCTAGCATACAGTATTTCAGTTGCTCCAGTGAGTGTAGACGGTTTAAATGACAGATACATCTTATTATCGTAAAAATGATAACCGAAAAACAAACCAATTTCATCATGTTTGTGTACCGTGAGTAACTCACAGGCCAATTTCAGCACTAGTGGGGCAACAGCAGGTAACTCAAATGAAGCATCCATCAGTTAATGCAGCTGAATAACTGCCATCCCACATCCAGACATCCAGCAGCATTTGATTATAATTGGAAGTATGATAATCTTATGAGTTACTGGATCCTGGATCAGGACCAATTCTTTTAGTATGCCCGACTTTCGGAGAGCACGTGGCATTTAGCAAAATTCAAGTTTGGCTTTCATTTTGTTCCTCCTCTAATCTCGAACCGTGCAGTGCTTTTGCTCGTGCTAAATCTTTTGTTGAATTCGAAGACCCAAAAGAATGTCAAGGCAAAGCCACTAATGCAGCATGAGGAACAGATTACAATAGCAGCTGAGCATGGCATGAGGCTTTCCAAGAGGACATGCTACACACAAAAGAGCAGTCGATTTGGAGAATGTTAGGCTTGGAGTCGCTGAGCAGTTTTGTGGTCGCCTGGAACTGCCTCTTCGAGCAAAACTAACTGCCGTGTAACGTGCCACTCTGAGAGTTGCTGTTACACTTAGGAGCATCGTAAAGTAAATGACATGGTGCACCTTGTGTGTAAAGAAAACTGTCAAGGTAGCACTCAAAAAACTAAGCACACGTTTAATGTAAAGATGTTGTAGACGAAATGTAACTGACAATAGACTATAGCGGCGGTAGACGATGACCCTGGTGCTATTTAAATTGATGCTGTCAAGTTCACCACTCAAGAAAAACTCAAGAGTGTGTCCTTGATTACAATCTTTGCCTGCGTAAAGCTGCACATATACTGCTCGGATTTTCATCGTCCAGTACTAGCTCAATAATAATGTGATCAATGTTTACTACTCTGGTCGCGGGTTCGAGTTTTATTGCAGACAATCTTTTACTGCCTTCTGCAAGTCCTATAAGAGCTGCTAATGCTAGTTTCCCACTATATAGATTAGGCTATTGAATAAACCGACCGTAGCCGTATTTGACATGCTAAGTGTCAGCTGGTGCATGACAGCTAATGTCAGCCTCTTTATTCCAGGAGGAGGCTTATTCATTCCAAGTGATTGGGCAGTGCAAAGAGCACATCATGTACGTCACTGGAGGCGAGACCCTTAAGCCCGAAGTGGAGTCATTAGTGCCTGTACCTTCAGTTGAGCCGGATGAAGGTATGTGCTCGTGTCCGCGACACTTGCACCTGGTTTGCGCTGCTCGAGGTTGGTCCTCTGCTCCACGCTTACCAGTGTGATTCGAGTGGATCAGGTCTGCAGTACGAGCGAATGCTTCGACCTCACCTGTACCGTGTGCATTCAAAGTCTCGCAAAGTATATGATCTCCGTGACTTTCAGACAGGAGAGCTCGATTTGTTCAAGGTAAGGTGTCAAGGCGTGACACTTGCTTCGTTCTTGCAGTTCTAAGATCGGTGGCCTGCAAATCCTTCTCACTTGCATCTTAGCTTCGTTTCATTTGCATGGCTTCATATTTCTTCTGAGAGCTTCGGCTCGTGCTAGTGACCTGATTAGTGCCACGGACTGCTTTCTTTCAACGCTTTGCATAATCTAAAAATAATGCATGTTCATTCGTTCTTTTGACTGAGGTGCTACAGCTGGCCTGCAGCCGTATCATTTTCAGTACGGTTTGCTTTGACATAGTGGCCTGCTTTCGGCCGATGCTTTTTCGACAGCACATATTTGTGCTTTCGCTATGACAGAAAATGCGCCTGCTGACTCCCAGATCATATAATGGTCAGCTTGTGCGTTTCTTTCTTCCAGACTATAGCTTGCAGGCAGTCATTCGTGTGCATGCACACGCAACATACACACGCGCGCATGCGCGCCTGCGCGCGCACACACACACATACATACTACACACACAGAGCACAAGTGTGCCCTCTCTCCACCATGTTTTCTCATCTATAGGGTATACTGATCTCAGTCGCTACCTCGAGTATGTATGTGGACTAATATATAATGCGAATCTTTTTGTTGCTATACTAGATTTTTCTATTGAATACTCAAACCTTGGAAACTTTTTCACTGGCATTGTAAGACAACATCTCTCTCTCTCTCTCGTCTCTATTGATCTCTTGCTTTTTCACTCACTTCTGCTCCCCCTCTCCTTTCTTCTGTATTGTCCCGTCACATTCTCTCATTGCTAACCACCTCCTTTCTCTTGCTCTCTCTCTCTCTCCCTCACACCACTTGCTCTTTCTCTTGTATTGTTCCTCTCTTTTCCTTTACTGCTTGCCTCCTTCTCTCTGTCTCTATCGCTCGCTCGCTTGAGTGTTTCTTCCTCCTCTCCCTCCATCTTCCAGCTCGCATACTCTCTCTCTCTCTCTCTCTCTTTCTCTCTCTATCTCTTTCATTCGTCTCCTCTTTCTCAGCACCTTCCTTCCCTCTTTTCTGCTCACCCCCTCTCCCTACTCCTGCATTCTCGTCTCATCTCCTCTCCTCACCTGTTAATTATCTTTCCACTTGCCCTCTCTCTCTCTCTCTCTCTCTCTCTCTCTCTCTCTCCCACTCTCACTCTCTCTCAACTAATCTCCGTCTTTCTCTCAATCTCAGCAAAAATTTTGTAAGAAAATTTCTTGCACACCGCTCGCATGACCATAATCTGCAGTCTCTTTTTCGCATGTCACATCAATTAATGTTCTGACTTGTTTTTCTCCTGCTCAGCACAACATTTAACTTCTTGAACTTGTGTCAATGCTGCTCCTGATATTTGCAGATGTGCGACCATTCGCAGGCCACATTCTGCTCATGTTCTATAGCATGGTTCGCGACGGACAGTTTGTGCCATCAACGGCAGACATTGCGATCGGCTGTGTCAGGACCATGGCAGTTAGTCAAAAGAAGGTAAAGAGGCAAGCCGTACATCTCCATATGCATCTGTGCCCCAGCTGGCACTGGATCTGCGTTCATGTCCTGTGAATCGTATGTGCACATGTAGTTTCCAGCTTTTACTGCATGTAGATGTGATGCAGAACAGGATTACATTAAGTCTATTATAGCTTGTCGCAAATCTCGTCGCCAGCCTGACTGTTGTCATTCGAAAATTTTCTTTCGCTGTGCAAGGGTGATCGATCATAGGCTAGAGGAGCTGGTGCAGAATTTATTGTTTAGTCACACGAAGCCATCCAAACTATTATATGACTGTAGCTAAGCACGATGTCAGCAGTTCGAAGGCATTCTGGACGATGCGTGAGTCAGTCTCGCGCGAGCTTATTTCTTGTTCTGTGTTCAGGACTATACTTTCAGTCTCTGCTAGTGGTTGCAGTTTTTGTTGTCAACAAGCTGCTGTTTAAAGATTTCTTTGCATATGTTGGCATTTTGCTACTGTGGTTTGGAGACTGGTACACTGTGTGTCGTCAGCTCGTCGGTACATCCATTGCTGCCTCCAGTCAAGCGAGTCAATTATTGCTTCATCCTGTCACTTAGTGCATGTAAGCAAGATAATACTCTTGGGTTTTTATTTAGAACGGCGAGTATTCGTTTGAAAATGCCAACCTGATAGCCTCCAAAGGATTTGCGATTACAGAGCCTAAGGTAAATGTTCCATGGTAACTCATACATCAGTTGTAATGTGCCACCGTGCCACACTCAGTCGATCTCAACCTTTACCTCAATCTTGCCTTCCTGCTCCTGGCCGGAGGCTGGAACTTAGCAGCTGCAGTGATTGTAATCTTGATTTGGCAGCAAAGCGCTTCTTGTTTTGAGAAAGATCTTACCGGTATACTTGCTCAGCTATACTTGCTCAGCTGCACTATTACCCTGCTGCCCGTTTTTGTTAGATGAATTTAAGCCGATAAGCTGAGTAAGCTCCTTATGCTGGTAAAGCAGTTGCTCGGGTTTACCGGCTAAGGTGTGCTCTTTCAGGGTTATTTGGAAGCAGGAACGAAAAAGAAAATTACCATTACTTGGACACCTCCGGACAACTACAACGTATGTATTTGAATCTGTGCTGTGTAATGATGTGAGCAGCTGTTTCCAATGATGATTGGTTTAACTCTGAACGAGGGCAGGGTGTCTTTCTTTTTCCGCTATTGCGACGATGTCCGAAGGTGCTATATGCCATATACATTCCTTCGACAGTTAAGCACGTTTAAACGTTTGCTTTTCTACTTTCCTAAGACATATAAGGGCCAATCGCAAGTGAGGTGGTTGCCCCAAGCAAGTATGCATACTTAGATTAACTGTCGTGTACGGCTCTAAACTTATACTTTTCTCATCAACCTTGCCAAGGACATTAAAGCGGTCACGAATCGTTTGGCTTTAATTTGAATAGGCTGCGTGCTTCCACACGGTTTTGACTCTACGCCCAGCCTCCAAACGGTTTTTGACTCGACAGAAGTCCACGAACTTGAGGTTGATCAAAGACGTTTCTACTAAAGTAGTCTCACAACAATGGAATCTTATAGTTCTACTACTCTAGATGCATACAGACTTTTTTGCAATTTTTTTTTCTAGCAAGCCAACTAAGTCAACGCTTGCAAACGTGCCAGCAATGTTAGGATCGTTGATTGGTACTGCAAGCCGTAGCTTTAATGATCTGGTTACACTGGCTTCTAGTTCAACCCATCGACTAGATGGGCTGGAGATGTTGCTGCATTAGTGCTCAACTGGTACCTCGAACGTTGTCAGTAGCGTTTAGCCCATCGTCACCACAGGCCATGCGCTGCTGTTACATTAGTACTATACTGATAACTCGCTTTTCGGCTCAGTGGTATTACTGCGGTATCATTAAAGCGGTAGCTTTCTGCTGGACTACGGAATGAGCTGCAGCCTGATTGCCTGAATGCACGTCTATCAAGTCTTAAAACTTCTATTTTGAACTTTCTGGCAGATGAATGCAAAACACAGTGCTATGCAACTCTAGGAACTGCATTTCTCTTTGTGCTTTTATTGCAGCCGAATGACGCAGCTGAAGCAAAGATTACAGTGGTTGTGAAAGGAGACGTATCGGAAAATTACCAAATATTATTACGAGGGCTGATTGTGTCCACAGCGCCTCCTGTCGAGCAAAATGGAACGACTTGACTTCCTCGCGGATAAGAGAGGCTGCTTGGTACATGATGAACAATACAGATTATTGTGCGGCTTTCAATTCTATGAAGGAGTACACAGTACCAGCATGAAACGAGCCGTACATGACATTTTTAAAGGATGGCAGCGAAGCTTCATTCTGCAGAGGGACTTCAAAAGTTGGATGATCTTTGCGCTGGCTGCGTACTGAAGCAAAGAGATTGTGAAATGAAAGAAGAAGAAAATCAAGGGCCGTAAGATTTTCCTCGAAATGTATTTATCTTCAAACGTAGTTTTTACCTTTATACTTGGTAATATAAATATGCCGAGTGCGACGCCTATTGTATTTCGCTGTATTTCTGGTATTTGAACGTCTTAATTTTTCTTTGAGCCTGAGAATAAGTCTGACCCCTAGGTCTTAGGCTGTCGGTAATTTTCTCACAATTTACGGCCGTCGTCATGGTTCGAGTCATTTGACGAACTTTTGCATTGCCCATTTCCCATTGGTGTGAAAATCGACAAGGCTTTCTTGGTGCAGCTTAGCTTAGGCTGGTGAATCAACTGGCCTTAATTTCGCAAGAACTATTATCCCCGGGGTAAGTTGCTTTTACTTAACGACCTAGATTATGCAGCAGGAAATCCTTTATGGCTGAATGCATAGGCTGGAGCGATAGCCGCCAAGGCTCTCCTGCCGCTATGTAAATGTATTTGTTTAATCAGGTAAACATAAATTCAAGTTTTTTATTGTTAGCACTGCATAGTGCAACGACACTAGTGTTGGCCCATTTAACTAACCGACACCGTTTGCTTCTTGTTATAAAGCATTTAGACCGCATCAAAGTGGATTAAAGAAATATTTTTCCTTCCACAACTCGCTTTAATGTGCCAACTAGTTCCTTAAACTTAATCTAGTCGCTTCGGCACAGCCCAGTGCTAGAGCTAGGCTTGCAAGCAAATCCTAATAATTACAGCGAGAAAGTCCGTCTGACATGCGGCAAGATGTCCACCGGTACTTCCGGGAGGGACGTGTAATAGATGTGTAATTCTTCTATGACTAAGCGAAGCGAGCAGTGAGCTTTAGTATCTTCTTGACAGGAATGCTGATTGGAGGTAAAGTAAAGGTCAGCTAATCAACCGCCTAATTTTATTTAGCGCCAGAAGAGCTATCGCTACCACTCGCAGTGGGCTAAGAGGAATTGCTTGCTGTAAGTCTCCAGAGCTTTAAAACTAACAGCTGTTTTCATCAGATTGAAACAATTGTATCCAGCTACCTAATTAGAAAAGGTTAATCATTGGCATAGTAACCTATATATATGACTGCTACGTCTGTGTCAGTCTCTTCTTTTGTATCCACTCGGGTGAGAGCAAATCTGCACGGAGTTTATATACGTAATTAAATAAAGCGCACAGCGTAAGCGTGAGGTCGGCGATGTGTTTACGGGAGTCGATGGACTCACATGCAAAGTAATATAGGTTGATTCAGCTATGATGAGTGTGCCGTGTCAATAACAAAATTAATTAATAATTTGGATATGCAGCTACAACAGGCACTCTAGTACTTTAAATTGAAATTCGAATTGTTCTATGAATTACGAGAAAGTGACGGCCAGGTTTGTGATCAATGTGCTAATTAACGTGTATAAATGCTGATCATCCGAGCTATGTGTTTTTGTACTATCTTCCATTTTCAAATTGAATATCCTTGCGAAAAATCGGCAAAGCGTCTACATGCGAAATCTTAAGTTTTAAGTGATCTGAAACTAACGGTCTTCTTTAATTTTTCATTTTATTTTTTAGGAACTCAAAATTTTTTCACTTAAGTACATTACATGTCTTTTCGAGGGTACAGTAAAGTAACGTATTTGTCAACTTGAGCCGAAAATACTTGACAACCAGTCCATCGGCTAAAATCCCTGCGACTTGATAGCCAACGCCAAGCGCAGCACTTAATGATTCTGGCCTCACGGCCAGTGAGATTATCCAAAACTGAACATCTGACAATCAGACATTAGGTTATCTTAATTTCGGCCATCTTGATAAAGCATGCAAATGAGCTCAGACGAACAGCTCCTCTGACTAGGTAAACTTTACGCCCTCGCCCAGATGGCCAATAGTGTCCTGCAGAAATTATAAGATCATCCAAAGATTAAGGAGAGAGAAAGCACAAGATCAGGAATGACTTTCTCTAGACTGGTATACCGTGGATATTGTAGGTCATACCAATCCATCATAGCTGAGGCCAAGCCTAGCTTCTATAAGAATATACGGGAGTCACAGGGATGCACAACCAAAATGCAGATTTCGACAATCTTTTTTTAACGGCTGTAAGTTCAGCACCTTACCTAGCGATACTTGGGGAAATCTAGCATATCTTCTCTTACCTTCTTTGTCAGCAAGATATAGTTCAAGAGAAATTATCTTTAAGACAGCATCCCCAGTCAACCTTCAAGCTTGAGACTACTTAAGTGGCGGTTAAAAGAGCATCTTCCAGTCGCAGAACACGACTAGCCCTCGATATCCCTTCCATACTAGCTCTCTAGACCTCGAGACTTTCCATTCTCTTTCTTAAACGCTCATACTTGCTGCTGCCTAGTACAAATTACAAAAAAGACTCCCGAGCCTGGTTTTTGTCCCGCCATCATTTAAAAGAGGCTATAGTCCAGGATATTCTGTAAGAAGTTGAGGTCGATCATAAAAACATAAACAACGTTTATCAATTTTGCTACTGTCGCTCCAATCAACAATAGTGGAACGAGTTGTGTTAGAGCAGTTAAACTCCTACATCTAAATATCAATTCTGGCAAGTAAGTTCGTTATATTTTAGAGCACGTCGCTCCACAGAGTCAGTAATGCACAAAGTCAGCTAGTTCTGCTGGATGTGTCGCAAACTTTTGACAGAATTGATCCCCAAGGCCTCAAAGTCTAGGCATCCCTGGCAAATCTTTGTTACAATATGTTTTTCCACACTTCATTGAAAGATCAAAAATCATAAATGCCAGTGGCTGAAGGGCATCGCGTTCGCCTTGGCAAAGTATCAGGCAACTCGTAATCTGTTCTAAGCACATTTCTTTTCATAATTTATATTAGCCTACGTGGACTTTCACGATACATGCTCTTGGAGTGATACAATTGAGCAAGCTAGGTGGAACTCTACTCGAAGAATATTTTTCCCTAACCCAATCAGAGCTGATCTCCATAGACTCGATCTCGTCGGTACACTTTTTAGGGAAAAGTAAGACACTGATAAATGGCACAAGTGAGAACTTGCAAAGTCAGTCCATAGGAATATGCAGGTTCGCAGTGTAATGAAACGCTGGCGCTGATAGACAGGCCTCTGCACCCTGCACGTGGCACCTGTCACGTGCCAGCAGCTCAGCTCGTCTGACATGGAGCTCAGCTTTCTCGAGCCCCCGCAAGCATACAATTTCTATGACGCGCGTAAGATTCTGAGTGCGAAGCATTCCACTTTTTTTTATATGCATTCCTCAATTGAGACCTTTCTTTCAAGCCGTTCACCTCACAGTTACAAGTACTTCCAAATGAGTTAACCTATTTGATTTAAAATCAATCTAGGGTCTTTATTTTATTTGGTTAAGTGCAAAAATCCCCCAGTAAGGCGACACAAATGAATTCAGCCTTCAGCACGCAATAATATCTGAGCTGTATACGGACTAGAAAGCAGCGGACTTGTCCATTTCCTCCCTGCTTGCAAAAGTGAACAAGTTTATCATTTACGCACATATTGCACACTTCAGGTGACCGATCCTGTCGGTGGTAGGGTCGGTAACATTAGAGGCAAGCAGCTATTCGGGGATATTATGAATTTCTGTTTTGAGCGCTGTTCAATGCTTTCCCGAGGTTCCATTCACACGAGATCGTCTTTTTTAAATGTTTCCATCGCTGTGCTCCTTATAGAGAAAGCAGACTAGCACACACAGCAAGATCTTCAGGCAAGAGTTCTTCTACTGAATCCCAGTGCATCCATCGTAGAATGGCAGCAGCAGAAGATTCCGTTTACAGCTCTGGGTGCCCTGACAAGCCCTTTCTAGCAATGCGTGTCTCCAAGTAAACGCACAGACGCATAGAACACCTTTAGGCGCACAGGCACGCATGAGCTGTCATGCCAGCGTGTGGGCTAACCAAAGAACCTAAAAAACGAGCTTAATCGGCAGCAGGCTATGAGTGCTACAAGCTCTTCCAGATCATTGCAAGTCAGGCTTTGGTACGTTTTCATACGGTTTCCAGGGAGATTGAAAAGGTTCGTAGCCATCTTGCAGTGCCTCTTGGCTCAAAACGGCTGAAGGCGGAGATATAGCCTCGTAGGTTTGTGAGCCGGCATCTGTTTCGGCAGCAGCTCGCTGGCATCGAGGCAAAGCAGCATCAATATACGTATACGAATGGCAGGCAGGCGGAAACTCGACCGACTTGGTCACAGCGCCATTACAGCAGCTGCTGGCGGACTGTGCTGATGACTGGAGAGGCTCGGCATACAAGTGGCCGTCCTCGAGTTCCTCCGGTGGCCAATCGCGGCTGATAGGAGCCACCTCCATGTTCATGTCAACGTATATGTTTGAGGAAGGTCGCCCGTGCACAGCCTCGGCACTTGCAGCAGCTGCTGCCTCAACGAAAGCAGCGCCAGAAGTGTACATGGGGTTCTGCACCATAGTAGTCGACCCACCGTCGTGTCTGCCGTGTTTGAGTGCGGGAGACCTGGACAAAAAGCTCTCAATAATCGCAAGCAACTTCCCACGAGTCAAGCACCGAGGCAAGAAAACAATCAGTGCATACAGACAGGTCAACAGACAGGTCGCAGGCAAGATCAGGGCCAGCACATTCGAGGTCGGTTTATTAGCCAGCTTAGCAACCAACGTCAATACCTGCCGAAATCGCAAGCTAAGCTGATTCAGGTATTCTTGTTAGATATTCTATAAACAGCTAGCAGCGGATATGGCCTGCACATTTAGCACCAAATTGGAAGGAAACTTTAACATGATACTGAAGAGGTACCCCTGAAGTGAAGTTGACCCTTTAAAGGTAGCAAAGTTTAGATTAGCAGGTGAGCTCACTGTTAATTTATAATAATAATAATAGTATATTTGTTATAGTGCCCTCAGAGAACTCAATCTCGTTGCGATTATAATTAAGATAGCAGTCAGGCAGCTCCGTACAGTTGCCAGATTAAAGCAACCTCAAGATATAATCAAGTTGGGGATTCGATTCTCATATCAGACTCGAGATATGCAGCACTTGGATGACACAGAATCACACGATAAAGAAGCACCACTTCGGGCTGCTGCCGCACATTATGACAAGATCTACAGGCCGTTCAGCTTGAGAACAATGCCAAAGGATTCTTTTACTTGAAGTTGTGGGCTTGCGCCTATGAATCGTGCATTGTGCCCTTAATTGTACTGCAATGGTGCACACTATTATCCCTAGCCAGTTGATTTGTTTCCTTCCCATACTATGAAAACGAGTGGAAGCCGATTCGGATTATTTGAGATGCTATGAAAATGCCAATTTATTACTACTATAATGATTTTACTTTTATAATCTGCAGGACAGAAATAACGTAACCACCGACTAAACTACCAGTTGCTACATGGGCGAAGTGCTTTCTACCAGGGTCGTAGCCGGAAATTTGTTAAAAGGGTTAGGCTAAAGAATTGAAGGCGATGAGAACTGGCGTTGCTAATCATGCGGGTGGCCAACCAAAGCTGCCCTGGCAGCTTCTGTGCATTTATTATGCAATTCTGGCTGGGGCAGAATACATGGTCAGAATGTCCACGTTTGCCCGTCTATTTGCTTACAGAACACCAGTCGTACATCGCTCTAGTTCTTAACGACCACTGGACGGAGTTAGCTGTGCATCCCAACCGTCTTGCCAGCCCTCAATAATTAATCGGCTCCTTGAGACGCTAATGATGCCTGCATTTCCATGTTGATGAGTCATCCTGCTTTCCTACTACATTAAAGAAGCAACAAATCTTGTCCTCCATGAATTTTAAGGATCTGCTCAAGAATTGGAAATGGTCAGGAGTCACGGATTGATACCTAGACTTGCGATTGCCTCATCAGGACCATACACCCCTAAAAGTCGGGAGCTATGATTTTCTTTCTAATACTTGGCGATTGCCTCACCTGATCGACCGTAGACCTGCATCCCTAGGGTGTGAAATTCGATGGCACTGCCCACTTTCACGGCACATGCTCTTTATATTAATCTGGTAAACAAAGACTCGTAATCATTGTAAATGCAAGTTAACACTACCATGCTGATAGTGCTGTTGATCCCAAGAGCTAAAGTATAGTCTTACAGATTTGAAGGGCAGAGCCCTGTCAAGAATCAGTTACATTTTTTATATTCGATCTTTCGAAAACTTCGGATTTCCTGCATCTCCGAGTGCAACAGAGCGAAAGGCCAGCACAATTTCGTTGCAAGATTAAAGATCAAAGCGTCATTCAGCATTATCCTATTACAACACAGATTTTACATTCCCTTAATTGTGTTCGTGTAATCGCCGTCACGTGGTTCCGCCCCCAGCCGACGTTCCGTCCACCCAACAGGCATGCTCCTTGCCGGCACGTGACGTGTTCCTTCCCGAGAAATTCACTTTCTGCCTGTACATCGGCCTGCAGGCATGCTATCCACTCTCTTCTCTCTTATCGCCACGTGCTCTGGAGCAGCACGCACGACGGCTACTCCATCAGTGTGTATGCTCGCTCGTTTACGTTGCCTGTATGTGATACAATACAGCCGTCGTCGACAATGCAACAACCTGTTAGTGGGGGCTTCGCTCATCGTCGTGAAGGCTATCTAGCGCCCACTAGACCGAGCCGTGATGGCACACTAGGTAAGGCGGTTGCTTTCACGACCTCGGTCCCGAGATCGTGGGTTCGATTCCTGCGGTGGGCGATTCTTTATCGCCACTGCAAATGGTGGTGATAGCCGTAAAGGCTCTTCTGTCGCTATACAAAAAGAGGCTGTTTAATCAGCGAGGATTTATTAATTTATTTACACAATGACCACGGACCAGGTCTGGTCCTTTTGCTTTCTGGATGCTTTGCAGAGGCTTATAATACCAATAATTCAAAAAAGTCAAATAACTATATTGCTGTGCAGGAGGAACGTTTTGCCGACCTAAAAAAATGCAGCGATGCCATACGCACCGGATGCAGGTGGATGTTCTAACATAGTGACATAGTAACATAGTGACTATAAGCAGTGGCTGAGTTAAGGGAGTGGGGCAGGGATGTAATGTATCTCCGTCAGTAACTCCACAAAGTCATAAAGATCGTGTGGGTGTTACACAGGAGAGTTTTGTATAGCGCACTCACAGCCTAAGCGGCTTTCGGTACGCATTCGGTAGCCAACAGACTTCGTCTCACGCAACAAAGAGAAAGTGGGAAGGATAGCAGAGTCAGGTGAGCAGTTGAGGTAGTGAGTAGCATAGAAGTAGCAGCTCAGGACTGCTGAAAAGAATGTGCCATGTCATTTGCCCCCACCCCTATGGTGCGGAAGCCAACTGGGCCACCCCTTATTCCTACGCAGACCCAGACTTGTCTTCAACGATGTAAGTATGCCCTACTTCTAGTCAATGAGTAACCACCGAGTACGTGTCTAGTAAGAACTGATTGTACGCCATCATTTTTATTAGCTAAAGTCTTGCCCCTACATGAAAATCTTGCGGGTCTTAACCCCTAGATTAAAGGTCTGGACCTGCCTCTGACAACAAGAATAATTAAACTAAACGAAATAAGGTCGCCGACTGAATACAACTAAGCCTCTAGTCAGAGAGACTTACCTCCTCCTGCGCTGGTATAGCCAGGCCATCAGAGCGGCTAGGCCTGCAATGACGACCAGTGTACCAGCTGCAGCAGCAAGAGGCACGATCGGAACCAATCTCGCGGGAGCAGATGCTACAACAGTACGAATAAGGAAGCTTCTAGCGACGTATTGACTTCGTAGATGGTGCATGCAAGTAAGGAATGGTGGATGCTCGGAAGCTTTTCCAGTGCCAATTAGCTGCTAAGACTTGACTAATCGTGCAAAAATTCTGCCGAAATGAATGATCGATCCGGCATCAACATTAATGAAAATTACTCATGTCTTTGGCTAGTAGTTTGAGACAGTGAAGACGTAGGCATTATAAGCAGCCCCTACTTTTTTAGATCTGAGCGCATATTAGAATTCGATATATGAGCCCGATGGTGGTAACCCGGGTTACCACAGTAACCCTGGTGAGCTCGGACTGAATAACTACCTGAATATTGGTCCAAATTATATACAAATAGGCTAAAAATGTCGGGCTCGTCGAGTTCTATTCGTCAGCAGAAAGAAAACGATTTCGAAAACGATAGTTTTTATTGCCCAAGTTTGCAGTGGCTGACCGGATCCAGTGCAATGATCCAGGACTCGATCACGAAAATTGAGCCCATTTTCTCTAGAAATTGAAGATTGGTGGCTGATTTGGGGACAACCACTGGTGCCTTCTTCGGATGCCCCACAGAGCGTATCTGCACGCCTGGAGTGGCCTTCTGTGCTGATGCTCTTTTATCTGCTACGACTCTTCGCCATATCGGATGCTACTGCCTACGGCACACCAATATTGTCAGCATCTTCATCCTCACCATCATCAATACTACCCATCCGACCACATGGGCCGAGATTCTGGACCTCCTGCATAATATTTTCAGACCAGAGGGCGCAATGAAGTTCCCGGGAAACGTTTCCAAGAACTTGCACACCAGTTCCATTGCGTTGTCGAGAACATCATTGCTAACGTCTTTTATATCGTCATTATAGCCAACCCTAGCGTGCATCCTTTGATTGGACTGCTGCTCACATAGTTCTTCAGATTGCTTCGACATGATTCTGACGGCGCTGCTCCTGAATCAGGTCAACGGCGTTTTCGACTTCGAAACGCTATATTTTTTTAGAGTAGCTATCTGCAAAATAAATAATTAATTGCAATTCTACTTTCGGAAAATTCGGTAACCCGGGTTACTGCCATCGGACTCATATGTCGTGAGAGACAAGTCTGTCTGAAAGTTTTTTACCCAAGTATCGAACAGCACAGCCAGAAAAGATCTACTATTAAAAAAATTACTTATATGCAGATAGGATGTCCCGAATACTATGAATAACTTGGCTTTGATATCTTAAGCGAATTCTAAATTTTTCGATGTTACTAAGCTGAAAATAGGTAGACTTGACTGAGCTGACTTTATCATCTAACGAAAGTCGTTTTGGAGAAGGACAGCCATCTTCTGGCCTATGCAATAAGGCGCTTGCAGTTGTTGCAAAACTCTACAGCAGATTAACTTCAAGGTCTTGTCACTCCGACTTAGGTCCTTTTATTCTCTTGCTCTGGTCAACCAACCTGCAACACTCACTTCTCAGGCAACCCCCGGGTGCCAACCACTCCTAGGACTCACAACAACAAATGTTATAAAGGCATGAGAATAAACAAACTGTTACTACCAGAATTTGCCTAGTCCATGATCTGATTGTGCTTACTACAATTGTACGTGTTGTTATCACTATTAATTATGATTACATAATTAGGTCGTGTGTATTGCACTCTAAAAGAGCTTGATATCTGTCCGGAGCTTTCCAAATGGCTGCAAGATAATCGGTACTCCAGGGTTAGTGACATGCAAAGTATCAAACATGAAAAAGCCAAACAAGTAACATTGTTATGCCACTATAATAATTCGAATGTGAAGAAACTCATGACCACAGGCTAGTAAGACCTATCGCTAATAATACTCACTGAATCATGCGCATATATTCATACATAAAACATCAAAACAAAGAAAGAGGTATGAATACATGAAACATCGAGACAAAGAAAGACAAGTTAACCTGGGCAAAACATATGGCCGTAATGGATGCGTATTTAGCTGAGACTTGAAGGGTACAAGGTCATTCTAGAGAGTCACCATACAGGAAGAGAGTTCCCGACTTTTGATGCATATGAGCTGAAGGCTCGATCACCAAAAGATTTCAATTTAGTGCGAGGGACTGCAAGATGGTTAGATACTAGGAAGAGGATGGTGCGAGAAGCACACTGAAGGAGTAAGAAAGTCGGATAGGTAGGCTAGTGCTAGCGATTGAAGTGCCCTGTAAGTCAGACTGAGGAACTTGAAATCATTTATCAGTTGATGTGCTTCCTTTCAGGCGTAGTGAAGTGACTAGAAAAAGATCTAGTTTCTTTCAGGATGCTGATAAAAATTCATGATCGTCGTTATTATCATTAAGAGTGAAACTCCACTGCTGGGAGGCGTGGGCTGATTGACTTCATTGGAATCAGGTCAGTGATCCAGGTCAGGTGCGGCATCACTGCAGGTCGAGCTATGTATACCATTTTCAGGCAATCGCCGTTTTCATGAGACTCAAATCCATCTTCAATAGATTATGTAAGTCCTAATTAGGAATTACGCAGTGGGTGAAAGCATGCTTCGTGGAATAGGCTGCCGCTAGGTTAGTGCTACTGCAGACGAGTTCAGGAATACATATATTTTTGCATCGCGGTGGAAAAGGACTGTTGAGTACCGTTTATAAGCTTAGACCGTATGAATCTGAGCTGCAGTGGCTACATCAGGCGAGCTATGTAATGACTCACTTCCGGCTCATGGTGCAGTGCAGTTCAAGTGATCTACTAACGTCTTTCTGTGAAGACGTCCTTGGTACCTAATATTATCCTAAATGCAAAGCCACGTTCCATATATGCAACATAAGTCAAGGAGCTGGGGAACTTTAGTATTAGCTTCCTACCATGTTCATGTCTACACAGCCGAAACGAACCCTCCTTATCTAACCAGCAATGGACAAGGAGCGAACGGAATGCAGCAAGTGGTGGCCCATCGCATGCTTCTCATAGGACACCCTAAGCGTGTGGCTGGGTTAAAAGGCTTTGCTGTTCTAATAGGTGATGCTATTGTGCGACCTTCACCACGTGCTCGTAATCTAGGTGTCGTGTTCGACAGCTGCCTCAATTTCAAAAGCTTCATTCAGAAGACTGCCTCTACAGCTAGCCATCACATCCGATCCCTATCCAAGGTTAGGAGCTGTCTCCCACAGTGGCATGTAAAAAATTTAACTAGCTCTTTAGTTCTGTCTCGGCTTGATTATTGTAATTCCCTTTTGGCTGGGCTGCCAAAGAAAGCTATTATGCCACTACAGCGGACTATGAATATGGCTGCAAGGCTGGTCTTCAAGTCCCAGCGGTTTGAGCACGTGTCACCTTTGCTGGAAGAGCTAGGATGGTTGCCGGTTGAGCAAAGGATACAAAGCAAAGTTCTTACGCTGACCCACAAGGCCCGCCACGGCTTGGCTCCTTCATACCTAGCTGAACTGCTGCATCAGTTTCAGCCTGTTCGCGCCCTCAGGTCCTGTGTGGACAATAAATTAGCTGTCCCATTCCTCCGCTTAAAGACAGTTGGCGACAGAAGCTTTAGCTCTGCAGGTCCTAGACTGTGGAACTCGCTTCCACAATTCTTACGCAACGACATCTACTCTCCAACTGCCGACTATGGCACATCTTT
This sequence comes from Cristatella mucedo, assembly GCA_009760855.2. Taxonomy (NCBI): domain Eukaryota; kingdom Metazoa; phylum Bryozoa; class Phylactolaemata; family Cristatellidae; genus Cristatella; species Cristatella mucedo. Next base: position 3,726,804 of record WPIO01000001.1, on the reverse strand, counting down.
TTCAGCGGTCCTGAGCTGCTACTTCTATGCTACTCACTACCTCAACTGCTCTCCTGACTCTGCTATGCTTCCCACTTTCTCTTTGTTGCGTGAGACGAAGTCTGTTGGCTACCGAATGCGTACCGAAAGCCGCTTAGGCTGTGAGTGCGCTATACAAAACTCTCCTGTGTAACACCCACACGATCTTTATGACTTTGTGGAGTTACTGACGGAGATACATTACATTACATCGCAGCTTAGCCTTTTGCTAACTGATAGTTAGGCATACACATTCGGACTCAGCATTCGTTTCAAAATATTTCAGCTCTACCAAAACTGTATGCACAGGTTAGTTGGCATAGTATGCTGAAGGCCTGCACATGCAAGACCATGTGACAAATAGGCAAGCATACTTACTTGTATCAACTGAAGTCGCATTGAAATGATTCTGCGAAGTTTCGGCTAGTAATCCAGTGACCGACTGGGTGGTAAGTTCTGGCTGAGATGCAGTTGTGACATTTGTGTACAAAGCTATAAGAAAAAAATGGCAGCTCATCAGATGGGATGAAATAATTACACTTCAGTAAGGAACTGATCGCAGCGCTGTCTCAAAAAGTCGCAGACCATACACTTATGGTAGCAAATGGACGAGACCACTTTGCCAAGGGTAAAGGTGAACAATGTGGCTAAGCATCAAGCAGTAGGCTGCATGCAGAACCGGTGCTGGCAGACACGGCAAGCAGAACAAAGGTTCAATTAGACACACCATCCTGCTCTAGCACTTGGTGCTGTGTGTATAACCAGGTGTATGCCAAGACTGGGGGATCTACTAGACCAGGCTGGCTTCCCCTTCCATCAGATGGCCCATCGCCGTCAGCCAACTGGTGGCAGGGCAGACAGCTCAGGACCGACCTCAGTAGGCCCCAAGGCAGGAGGACGCCGCTAAAACAAAAATGAGCACTAGTTTGATATAGAGTAAGAACAAAACCTTGCATCGGAGCTTGCTGGGTGCTGCAGTGCACACAGCCTACCCTGTCCCCCAGGGGGAATGGAAGCTGTGCTGAAGGCTCCTCCCCTTATGCTGTCACGGCTCCCTCAGAAGGGTTGTGTGCTGTGCTCACTTCGAGGCCTGCCATGACAGGCTGGCTCGGGCAAGATCAAAGTTTGGCCGACCACATAAAATGCAAAGCTCCCTCGAAGATTTCCTCGATGCACGACTTCGAGTGACTACCTTAATTCTCAGACAGGCGGTTGTAGTGCTAGCTGCAACTGAACTGGCAGCTCTATGCAGTATCCACCATGGCAGCAGCAGCAAGCAGCAGATGCATAAGCAGCAGCAGGTGCAGCAGCATCAGCAGTAGATGAGGCTTGTCCTTATGTGCAACACAAGACTCGTCGCTGCACATGCCTGCGAACAGATCAGGCGAATAGCATGCCAGTGCTAAAGGGTTATTTTCGGCTAGTGAACACAGCTGGTAGAAATTTCGGGTAGCAAGCAGACCCCTTTGATTAGGTGGTCCACTTATTTGCAAGGTGCGATTGCTGCAATCGCTCCCAAGTAGTGCCATTCTCTTAGCAGTAAAAGCATTAAGCTTGACAGATTGCCGATCTTGACACCGTAAGTGTTTCTAGGAATTAGAGACGTCATGAATTTAGCATTCTCAATTTTATAATATCCTCCAGTATGATCAACTCTATGCTCATTATGTGCTAATAGTGGTAAAAAAGAACTCAAACTGGTACAACAAAAGGGTACTACCAGTTGCATAGTTGATGCTTATAGCTTTTACAGATAAAAGCATGCCAGACTATACACATTTGATATGCAAACTAGTTTATTTAAATAATCTTACATGGCCACGACTAATTTTGGTTTTCAACCAGCTGGAAAAATTTCTAACGCTAAAAATTGGAAAGGCTGACGCTCAAAATTGGCTCTGCCAGCATATCTCCTCTTGAATCAGCTCGAAATCTAGGTGTCATGTTCCTAAGTGACCTCTTATTAGACGACCACATCAGCTCCACAATAGAGTCTGCCTACTTTCAGCTACATAACATTGCTAAAATTCGGGATTGTTTAGATAAGGATAACACATCTAAGTTGGTCCATGCATTTGTGACATCCCGTCTTGACTTTTGTAACTCACTGCTTGCTGGCCTACCGGCATGTACAATCAGTCGATTACAGCTGGCGCAAAACTCTGCAGGTAGGCTTGTCTGTCGTGAGCTTTGCAGTTGCCAAATTACACCACTTCTCGCCGACCTGCCCTGGCTCCTTGTCAAGCAACGGACCGACTTCCAGGTTTTGTCTTTCACTTTTAGGTCACTTCATTCTTTTGGCTCCAGCCTATCACTCAGATATACTCCCCCATCAGGTAAAGCATATCCCCACTGTCTTTTCGGAATCCAACAGTCTACAAATACCTCGTACAAACATCAAATCCTTTGGAGACCGTGCATTTAGTTCGCATGCTCCCAAAGCCTAGAACTCCCTCCCGACTTGCGTCAGATCATCCCCTGACTTGACCACATTTAAAAAGAACTTAAAAACACACCTATTTAGGACATCATTTAGTGGGTCCCTGTCATTCGTCCTTCATGTGCTTATGTGTGCTGACACTGCGCATGCTGCCACTAACCACACTTGAATGCTGAGCCTGTGCATGTTACTCTTAATCATGTTATTCATGTCGTTTATCAAGCATGATATTACTCACCATTCAATTGCATTTCCTTTTGCAGCAAATGCAAAGCGCCTAGAAAGAGATTGAGGTCTCTGAGGGCACTTGATCAAGTGCATTATTATTATTATAAAAAATTGTACTGTAATTACAAAAATATCATCTAGATTTGACATCTTTCTATCGGCTCGTGAAAACGTGTCTCTCGTTGTATCAAAACCAATATTAGGAAGCGTCATCAGAGGAATTGTTTTGAATGACCTAATCATAAGAAAACGTCTCCTATATTTTGTAATAAAAACCAATATTGAGAAACAGTGACAAAATGGATTTCCCTTAGCTACGTCATGAAAGCAAAGTTAAACGCTGGCTGAAAGTGCTCAATGGCCTCAGGCACGGTCGAAACTAAATATACAAGCAACAGTTCCTATTCTGAAAAAGATCAAATGTAACAACAAAAAAAGATAATCTTAAATGTGAGAGCAAAAGACTTGACAGTAAACTAACTAGAAGCATGTTCATTCGTGCATCATCATTGAACAGGTACATAACGCCATACACCTATATCGCGATAAAACAAATTTGCACAGCGTCTTGCATTCATTTGTGCAAAAATACTTAAGTGATTCCCTGCAAAAACTCATAAAGCTTGATGCACGTATGACCACCAAGGTTTCGCAAATCTAAACTTTTTTAAGTTTGACCAGTCGGAATCTTAAGCATCACAAAGTGAGGTGACAGGAGAACCTTACCCCCAGACATGTTCATCCTGATACACTACCTGCACGACGTGCTGCAAAAGAGCTTTACTGGCAGGAATAGCCTCAATCTGTCGAGCTTTTTTGGTGAACAGGCAAAACCTGGCAACGTTTACATCAACATCGTTGCTGTTTTTTCATATATGAATGCAAAAGCTTGCCCGGCGACCATATCATCAGCTGAGACCTTGTGGATGCACTTAGGATGCATAAAAAACAGTATAATAAGATGCATTACAAAGGAAGATCACCGAAGGTCTCCCGGACGGTTTTTCCTTTTGCCCCAAGTCTGCTGAACACTGAAACCGCACCACCACCACCCGTTAAACCGAAGAATATTGACAGGCCCTGTGCTCTACGTGGCTTTAGAAAATTTGCAGTGGCACAAAGAGCAGGTATGGATATACATGTGAAGTGGAGGCTAAAGTGCTAAAGACTTTGCAGAACTCGTTACTCACCGCGACTGCAGCGGCCAGCACAATCATTTCAGAGCTATCGTTCAGACCGTAACCCCCTAATGATAAGCTATTGCGATCAAAGCGCGGCCGAATTCTTCGAATCGTTTTTGTACTAACTGTAGATTGCTGGTAAAGTATTTATCCGATACAACATTCGCTACAACATCGAGTCGCTGTGAGATCAACTCAATCTTCGTGCATAGGAACGGAATTAAGATCTTGAAGGGATGCTCGCCAAAAGTCTTTGGTTTGCCAGAACTAATTAGAGAACACAGCAGCTGCACCCTCAAAGATTACCATTGTCACGTCAGACACAACATCATTTGCCTATGGTAAATAGGTGGCATCCAAGCGATCAAGCAGTCTTGACTAGGAAACCATTCGGAATGCCCTGCCGACTGATTGGGATAGGGGAAAGGACGAATTAAATATGTGTAGCTTATGTAAAGTCGACTAAACAAAGAGTACTTTTTTACGGTGACATATTTTCTGTTGCTTTTCCTGGACATCTATAATCTCAGTATTCAGTTGAGGCCTAGATACCATTGGCAGCAGACTGGTTATTTGGCAAATAGTGCCTGAAATGTAGATATCATGCAATAGCATATGTCACACCTGTGAGCAGAAGTTAGGGACAAGTGGTGTCTGACTAGACTTATTAAAGGATCCACTAAGTATGCTCGACATGCTTATGATCTCCCAGCACTCGATTCGTGCAGCTCGTTACAAACTAACTGCTTCGCCATCCAAGTAAGAGTCTGTGTGCATTCTTGAGAGCACTGCTGAGCTAGTTATCGAGGCCAAAAAACCGCATGCCTTTCTAAAAATGTCTTCATGTCAGGAAATCAGCCTAAATTATGCAGCCCTCGCGTTTACTCTTCCAGTGCCTACACCCATATAAAGAAGTTTGTCTAGGGGCACATTTAGTGAGCAAGCATCTTCTGTTTGCTGGAGGCAGTGTTTGACCGTGTCCATGGCCGCGAGCACATCAAGCGTGCAAGCTTCGAAGGACAGGCCATTCGCCAGCCAGATGAATGAAAGAGAAAAGAAAAGGTCAGCTGATTTACCAGCCTCATTTAGAGACCGGCAAAAAAGCCTTCACGGCTATAAACCCACTCGTCGAAGTGGGCAATAAAGGATCCCCCGGCTGCAGGACTCGAGCCCATGGACTGGGTCATGAACAGCGAGCGAGGATTACGAGTTCTTCCAGTTTGTGGAGATTTTCTCCTGGTTTTTCTATTGCACGAACCTTTGATAAAACAGCTTGTTTTTTCTGCGGAACTCTGCAAAGGTTCGTAGTTTAATTTTGGGTAAGTGCATCAACGGCTACCCATTTGCCTCGTCAATGGATTGAATCCAAGCTGCATCTACATCTGCAATGACTTCAGACTATATACATGCACGACTTCAAAGGATTTGTAGTTGGTTAGAGGCACAGCTAAAAAACTTAGTTCAGAAGAGAAGGGTGGTACGATCCAAAGCCTGATCAGTAAGTATTTCGGATAGTTATTCAGCAGCAAGAAAACAGAGAGACCTAAAGGTGAATGACAGAACCTTGAATTTGATATGCAGCTTGATGGAGAGCCAGTGAAGGTCGCGAAAGGCGGTGTAATGTGGCGGTTGTCACACTCACAACAGTCAAGCCTAGCTGATGAGTTTTGCGACAACTATTGGCATCTCATTGCATAGGTAGGAGGACCTGCAAGCAGTGAGTTTCTGAATCTACATGGAATGTCACAAATCCACAGACCAGCTTGGCTATGGTACTCTTACTCAACAATGCCCAAATGTTTGCTAGAGTGCACAGCCGAAAGTTGAAGAACATGACTGTGGAGCCGATGTGGTCATCTAGTGAAAGACACTTTGGAGCAGTGCACCGATACACGAAATATGCTGTCAAAACAAATTTAGAGGGCCATGGTTGCAATTTCTGATTAATACTAGGTCGGTTTGATTGTTGTTCAATTTGAGAAACGTTGATGGAAAAATGAACGATCCCTACATGAAGTGTCGATATACGTTAGGTGTTTTATTCCAGTAGGTGATAAAACGTGCCAGGAACATTCTGAGACTAACTAGGACTCCAGCATGTGCTTGTGGCTTTGGATGGGAAGTCGGCACAAGAGCCTCTCATATCAGCTATATCAGAGTCTAAATTATATCAAATCTTTCCGACAGCTCCACTGTTATAGCACACTCAAATGTTCTGCAAAACACTATTAGGCCCGTAATCTTTCTATTTGTACCCAAAATGTGTGCAACTACATCTTGCGTGTTTGTGAGACCGAAGCTCTCACCCTAGCAACTTTACACATATGCAACCGGCTTCGATTCACGAGGCCAAGCGATAAATATGCTTGGACCAAGCTACAGCTGCTGCTGCTACGCAAACGGAAGCAAATAGGCATTTGAATACACAAGTCGCGTGCCAATATCCCAGTATTTGTGATTAGCCGTGCGGCAACGGTAACTCACGGTATTCACATATGTAGCTGTACTTGTTCAGGCCTCCGCACAGAATGTTATCCCAGCGCCAGTCAAAGCTTCTACGCATGTACACACACTTCTGAATGCTTGTGAAAGTTCCTGGACTACCACTGTTCCAATTGAAGTAACTACCAGGTTGTGCTGTAAATAGAAAAACAAAGCATGGCTAGCAGTTGATTGACTTTTCACTCTGCATAGATGACCGAAACGTGTCTCGTGATAGCGCTCCACTTTCATGAGCAAACAGAGAGCATGTCTTTGCACATCATCAGGCCTTCGACTGCTGTTCCCACAACAGCTTCTTCTGATGCATCTCAAATATTTAGGGTAACCGGACTTCTAGCTAAGAAAGCACAAAGTATTTAGGAAAGCGTGTGCAGATTAAAGCTCTAAGTTGAGAAACGGAATTGTGTCTTTAATTCGAAAGAGTGGGGCACGGACTGTGTGAGATGGCAAAACTGATATTAAATAAAAGAAAAACAATCAAGATAGCATCCCATTGACATGATGATTGACAGCTTATAAAACAAGTGGTAGAACACAATATGCAGGGCAACGGTTGTTAGTCAGGTATCCAGTCATGCAAACTCAGCTATACGAGATTATATTACAAATGTTGATAAATTACATGTACTTGAAACTGAAATTACCTAGCTATGCCAATAATATAGAAAACATGAACAATGCAAGTGCTGGCCCTCGGCTGAAAGGTGGCTTGAGTGTCATTGCACTGGATGTGCCTTCTTCCATCTTCTGATGACAGGAGCAAAATGATACATTCTTAACTTTACACAAAGCTCAGCACTGTCGTTCTATCAAGTATTAAACTGTACGTGCATCAGGATCCACAAAATTATGCACAAGGCGGTATTGCACACACAAGTGTCATTTTTTACAATTGTAGTGGTGCAATTAATAGCCTCCAGAATAGAAAAGATCCCTGCAAGGTGTAAGGAGAAGATTGCTCAAGTCATTGTAAGACTTTAAATGCTGCAAGGAGCCAGTTGTACAGACCATGTACAATATCAAACATTCATAAGGAAGCAAGTAAGCACGTATGAACCATTAACATTAACAAATAATGAGTAGCTTAACTATTGCATTGAAGGAGTAGCCTGCTTAGTGGACTTGCTTTAACGATCTTAGCAAAAGAGTCAGGCAGTGAGTTCACCAAGACGAGCCGAGTGACCTCGGCAAACCTCCCTGGGTTAATAGTAAATTACTTCAGACATCTTTTTAAAATACCCATCGTACTTGTACCGTCGCAGTGGTATGTTTAATATCCCAAATAGCACAAAGCAAGCATGTCGTAGCAACGTGTTGACGAACTCTCACACACTTGCACACATTCACATACATGTACGTTGATGGTGGCCCAAACATAGATATGACAACTACCATCCTTGGAGATCATTAGAAACGAAGAGCATTTTGCAGCCATCTGGATAACATCATAAAGTTGACCTTTCCGCAGGCAGCCAGAAATGCAAAGATTCATGCACTGTGGATTGGCCTGACGATAGCATGCCTTTCTTGTGGGTGGGGGCCGAGTTTGTTTTGCCCCCCCCCCCTGTGCCTACACTAATTCCCCGAGACAAAAAGCAGTTAAAAGACCTTTCACTGTAGCAGACGTTTGCACTAGCAGTTCGACCAGGATTTTTCCAATAAAGGGCTACAACCTCACCCACGTCCACGAGGTGCAATTGGAACCTTCAAGGACTACTATCAGTTAAGCCATCATAAGGATCACTTGGTAAGGAGCTAACCTCAGAGTGGTTAAGGAGATGGTTGATGGTAGACATCAGCATTTTAGGATTGTGCATCTGTGATTCAAAAATATTTTGTAGAAGCCAGACTTGGGCTTTGCTAGGATCGATTGGTATGATTTACAAAAATCTTCGTATGCCTGACTATAGAAGTCAATCCTGATCTGTTGCATATTTTCTAAAGCTTGTGCTTAGTAGACCTAGCTAGTTTGACGTCTGCTGTAAGCCATAAGCTGTCCGGAGGAGGGTGCACAGTTAGCTTAGGGATGCTGCCTTCCTGCTCGGCGTCTGGTGAGAAGGCTTATCAATCCAGTAAACTACAGCTGATTAAATCATAACCGAGTGTGCAATTTTTCGATATACTTAGTTCCCCAAAAGTGCCATCTATTTTCATCAGGAGCACTTTCCTATGGGTAGGTGAGCAAAACGTGTGTGCTTGCTATACCAATGCCAATTTCAGTATTTTACCACTGCAGTGACTAAATAGCAAAAAGTCGTATTACGAGAGGCTAATAACAAACGGCATAATTAATCTTGGTCCGATACGTGACTTATTTATCAAATTCATGGTGGCCGTATCAGCACATACCGGCAGGCTGGCTGGCTGCTTGCGACTCGAACTACGTCGTACCCCTATCATCGTGCGACAGGACTAGTGCAACATACATAACACATCTCCCACTGTTTTACATTAGGCAATGCAACGTGCCAACCATTCGGCAGCCTCAGGCATGAGCTTTATCAATCGATTCGCACCAACTCCAGGTGGAATCCCCAGCCAGCTGTTGATAATGTTGCTGACCTCATTAACTTGTTCGGCTTTTCACGACCCAGGTTGTGGGATCGAACCCTGCCGCAAATATAAAGCATATGGAGAAAGATTAACTTCTCCTACTGTGCTATACAAATGAATTATGTATGCATACTTTCTACGGTGTAGAGCAGCTTCATATTGCAGCCGTCAATTAATGTAAAAAAGGTCTCCAGCCTTTTTATCCTCCTTGCAGCTGCCCTTGCCTGGCATTGCAGACTAATAATAATAGGAATAAGAATAATAATACACTTGATATATCACCATCAGAGAACTCAATCACTTTCTAGGCACTTTAAATTTGCTGCAAATGAAGCACTATCGAATGCCCAAACGAGACAAATGTGCACTTGGCTATTATTATGGATTCCTTATAATAATAATAACAATAATACACTTGATAAAGCGCTCTCAGAGAACTCAATCTCTCCCTAGGGTCTTTACACTGAGAAGACATGGTTAGCGTACAGCGTAGACATTTCACGATTAATCAAATATTCCACCATGTATGTACTGAAATCATAAATATGCACCCTGATATCCCCTCAAGCTTTGAGAGGATATAGAAAACTCTCCGGCACAGCACCTGCTGACAAGAGAAAGAAATTAAAAACTTGTTGGTTATTAATACCACGTACCGACTCCATGGCCTTATTATGCAGAGCCATACGAAAGCCTGCAATGGTTACATACACTCAGTTTCAAAAAAATCCTCGCACCCTTTAGTTTTTAGTATTTAAATTTTACAGATTACAAACCAAAGCTGCCGAGCAACAGGGACCTCCAACGAGCTAAGAGAGGCATCTTTCGACTGGTTGCAAAGCACAAGCCTCCGCTCACCAGGCGCAATAAGGCAGACTGCTTACAGTGGGCCTACGGCCATACCCACAGGACAGAAGGTGACTGGAGTTCTGTTTTATGAACAGACGAAAGTGAGTGCAGGATATTTGGAAATGGAAAACGATACATAAGGTTAGCCGAAAGAAAGATTAAGCTTACCGGCATGACTGCCTTAAATCTACCACGAAATTTGGAAAGAAATCGATGATGGGTTGGGGCTGCTATGCAAGAAACAAAATTTTAGAGCATTGCATCAGATCGTAAGTATTATGGACCAACACCTGTACCTTAAGGTGATCAAGGAAGTCGAAATGCAAAGCAGAAGCAATCTGCTTGGGGATCGGTATACTTGGCAACAAGATAGGGACCTAAGCTCATAGCTTGGTCAGTAAAGCACTGTTTTTGAAGAGTTCGGTGTGATGCCGATGCAGTGGCCCAGTCAGTCGCCGGATCTCAGCCCCATAGAGCATTTATGGGACAACATTGACAGGCGACTGAGGTAAACGTGCATAGCTGATCTTTACAGTAAACTTTAGGCTTTGTGGGGGATGCTACAACAGAGGAGTAAATGTGGAAGCTCGTTGCCTCAATGCCTTCACGGATAAGGGAGGTCATTAAGAATCCTGGTTGAGCGACCTCATCTTAAGGGCATACACTCCAGCAGCATAGGTATTGTTCGTGGAATGTCAATGCATATTTTCATTTGCTTCGCACAACTTTAGGATGTCTGGCATAATAGAAAACCCATTTATTACCTGAACAGAGTAGCCGTCACAGCACCTGCGGCAGGAATGAGAGAATTCTTTTGTACCTGAGGGTACATCAGCCATTCAGGAGTGTCGAGCAAGGCTGCAGCTGACTTCTAGTAAGTGTTTGCATCCCCCCCCCCCGAAAACGTGCAAGCTTGTGTATGTGCATTCGAAGGCATGGTCGTTGGTTTCCGACCACAACAGACATGGTGGTGGCAGCTCGGCTAGTAATTGCAACGAAAAACAAGTATCGCGTGCATTCAGCTAGCCAGGATCGGGCTCCAGCTGTACACAGGTAACTTGAAGCCTAAGCCGTATGCCATGTATTGTCAGCAGTGGAACCAGTATCCTTGATATCGATAGCTAGAGAACTGGCCCAGAACGCCAGTGGTTTTGGGATTGCTCATGATCGAGATGAAAAGTTTCCGCTCGAAGTCCTGCTGCTGACGATCTCTGGTCGTCCAGCATTCAGACAGTTTCCATTCCGAGTATCCTGTGCCTAATGTGCTGATGCACAAGGAGCCTAAGGCCTTGCACGAACACACGCTGGGAGATCTCATCCGTGCGGCAATTTCGAAAGAGTTTCCGATCAGGATATCAGCTTACCACACGCCTGGTGACCTATGTGCGAGAGCATCTCGGGGGTCTGTACCAAATGCGAGCTGACATTCACTGCCTTGGACGTTGGATTACGTGAAGAAGCACGTGCTGCCGATGCACCACGGCGAGCTCCTGAGGCCAGTGCAGCAAGAGGCTCACGAGAGCCAGCCAGCTACAGCAGAGCATGCTGCTGGCGTGTGTTTGAGGAACCGTGTGCCAGCAGCAGCAAAAGCTGAGAAGATGGACTTCGTTCAATCAGATCCTTGAAAGGACTGCCCTGGTGAGGCCAGCAGCCTCACGTGTGCCAGCAAGCAATGTAGTGTGAGCTACTTCAGGAAGGCGGGTCTTATACATGAAAATACGAAGTGAGGGGAACCCACCACGTTCCAGTGAGACTAGTTTGGACGACCGGCTGGGTCCTGACAGACAGCAAGGCACGAGTAGGCCCCTCTGAAACTTGAATGACATTGCCGATGACACACTATAGCCAGCTGACTGCAGAATGATGGCCAACTCCAGCAGAGGCTTGTTTTTTGCATCTGCTATCGGCTAGGTCTGCCTTCATGCTCTAGAAGGTACTAAGGAAATGAAAGTCTGCTCTCCCAAGAAAACTCAAGCCCAAGGGCAGAATGGCCGATGACTGCTCCAATACATAATATATATATATATATTCACACATATATATATATATGTATATATTCATATATATATATATATATATATATATATATATATGAATATACATATATAATTTATTTTTATAGCGCTCTAAGAGAACTTCAACTCTATTCAGGCGCTGCCTCAGACAGCCGCCATGCTTGAAAGCCACACTTACTTACCCTGCTATGCTAGCTAACTGCAATCATATAACAGCTCGAGCAGTGATTAAGTGATTGCTGCTCACAAATCCAACAGGCAGACCAAGTGCTAAGCCACACTCTTCACAGCAGTTATTGGAAGCAGCCTTTGCTGATTCGAAAAAACACACCCAGGCACCGGCCAATCGTGAGGCCGCGAGAGCCCCGAGTCTCGAGCTTGCCGTCAATAGTTCATTCTATCCTATCTAGATCCTACAGAGCAAGTCAATCCTGGTCTCTTGATACCGATCTTGCTCCGGAGCTTCATAAAACTAAATAGTAGGAAAAGAAATGGAAGCAGGAGGATTCGATATACCGCATTCAGGAGGCAAGCCTGCACGTGCTATCGCACATATACACACACACACACACACCTCACACGCACACAATATCAAATACCAGAGGCTAAGGCATAACCACTTCTAGTGCTTCGGCGGACACTCGGCAGCAGTGACAAATCCAAGTCGTTGTGGCAGAACAGCGATGAGCACGGCAGTCACGCGCTGAGAGCTGAGGACAGTGAAAGGACGCAGGAAGCAGCGCTGCTGTTAAGCTTACCAGAATCGCTATAGCCGTCCCACCTTAACTCGCCCTCCTCAGCTCTGTAGTTCAAGCCGAGCCACACCCCCTGCCTGTTGGGCCACAGAGCCGATGCATTGCTGGACAGCCACAATTGAAGGTCAGAATCCATAACAGCAACTAGGCGTCCATTTCCCTGGTGACATGATGTGCGAGCATCGTTCCAAGATTTCTCAACGCCATTAAACTGATAGCACGCCTGTCCACGCGGATATATTGGCCCGTCCAATCCCTGAGGGCAGCTTGCCGACGGCAGTGGCATGTACTGCGCTACAAAAAAAGAAGCAAAGAACATATGACCTTGCCAACTTTCTGGATGTGTATGTGCAGCAAGGTCCGCAGGCAGCAATCGATGCCATCAGAGCGTGGCTTCGGCGAGCCGTGAGCTGATGCTGCAGCAAGAGAATTAGCTGTTCCATTCTTCTGTCTATAGACCGTTTGTGACAGAAACTTTAGCTCTGCAGGTCCTAGACTGTGGAACTCGCTTCCACAATTAATTCTTACGCAACGACAACTACTCTCCTGCTGCCGACTATGGCTCGTCCTTTTCAGTGGTCCTGAGCTGCTACTTCCATGCTACTCACTACCTCAACTGCCCTCCTGACTCTGGTATGCTTCCCACTTACTCTTTGTTGCGTGAGACAAAGTCTGTTGGCTACCCAATGCTTACCGGAAGCTGCTGAGGCTGAGAGTGAGCTATACAAAACTCTCCTGCATTACACCCTGATAGTCTTTGTGGAGTTACAGACAGGGATAGGCATTACATTGCATTTGCGAGAATCGGCCACACGTACCAACGCTGCAGCAGCCAGCGCACAGGCCGATTTGGCTTGCTGACGAGGCAGTGGCAGCTCCTGCCTGCCGTGCACCAAGGGCTGCCGATTCTCATTTGGCACTTGATACTTTTAACACTGAAGCTTTAATACTAAACGAAGCCACACAAATACCAGCAAATAAGCCTTTTCATGGCGTCGGCATTACTTGCAATCGCTTATAGCTGGCACTACAGACAAGCAGGTAATCTCCACGATTAGCCACAGGAGGCTACTTTGGCGAGCAGGTGAAGCTGTGGCCTTTGCAGCTTGAAACAGAAGATCTGGCATCATATGCATGAAGCTGCTTGAAACAGCAGATCTGGCATGCTATGCATGAACAATTGTCTTCAATATGGCTGCACGATAAGATGTGTCGTAAAAAAAAGCAATCTCTTTAGCCATACACTTGACAGAGTCCTACTCAGCAGCAAAAGCAAAGTGTCTTCCCTAAAGTGACCCCTTGATGTCTTATAATAATAATAATGATACATTTGATATAGTACCCTCAGAGAACTCTCTCTCTAGGCACTTTCCCATGTCTGGTGGCTTTCTTTTACCTAGCTGAGCAGCTATATCAGTGCCTCCAGCCTCCTCATGCCCCTCTAAATCAAGAGACGTAACTGTCTTCGTTTGCCTAATGACTAGTGCTAGCGACCATTGCCCGGGCTTTGCAGCAGGCCCTGGAAACTGCTTTCATAATCCTTGCACAGCAATGCAGGCTTTGCTTCTGTTCCGGTTCCTCATACAAATTGTCCACCATTTGTAATTTGCCTGCACATCTATGCCAGTTGCTTGCTCAGCTCTTCACCTATGGCAGCTGTGCTTCTACCTCGGTCCATTAGACGCATCAACATCGTGAAGCCACCCAGCTTGCCTGCCAAGTATAGCGGGCAAAGACGTCACAAATTTTACAAAGCAATAATTAACACACCAGACTGCAGTTTAGTTTGATTTCTAAGACATATGCACACATACACATGCTGTGCATACTACATGCAATCTATTGTCCATTGCAGTTCGGGTAACTTTCACAGAAGGTACCAAATCGGCACACGTCTTCAACCAAAACGTTTACACATAAAAATCACACCCCATGTCAGTGAGAACTCAGACCAAAAAACCTCATGATCAACATGAGGGTGAAGAGCTATCATTGCTGACGACGCTCCTGTCACGTTTGATGGCAAACAAATGCTCCGGTGATGGTGGATCAAAAGAGAGTAGCCCTACATGAGAGGAAGGCTTGGTCACTCTTAGCCAACTAATGGGTGACGGTAAGCACCTAGAGCAGCTGCTCTCAGTCCGTATGTACGGCTGCTGTTACACCAGAGAGAAAGACCTAGCTCAGGTGACATGACCAAGCAGTAGCGGGTTTCAGGTGCTCCCCAGACCAAAGAGCTTAGCCTGTAGAGAAAGTCGGTTGTTACCAACGGAAATACTATCCATTAGTAAAAGAAACTGATGCGACAAGAGGCTTTAGTCTAACACATGAAGACAAGCTCTGTTTCTACCTGCATCGGCTGCTTTAGCAGCCAGGCTTTCCACCTGATACTCGGGCATTGCATGAACAGGGCTCTGCATTTGCAGGCCTGCCACTGCTTTCTCTCTCTCTCTCTCTCTCTCTCTCTCTCTCTCTCTCTCTCTCTCTCTCTCGTTCTTTCTCTTGCTCGTTTTAAAAGGAGCTACTGCCAGCTGGCTGCTGTCAGGCTCCGTGTCGGGCAGCAGATCATCTGTAGATCAACTCACTGCTGGCTTTTTTAACTGTCGAGAAATACTCTCAGCCACTACATCAGTATGTACGCTCGCTAGCTTGTGGTGCCTGTATGCGATACAATACAGCCGTCGTCGACAACGCAACAACTCGTTTGTGGGGGCTTCGCTCTTTGTCGCGCCACCATCGCTCGCCCACGAGCCCCTACAGTTTAACCTGCCTTCATGAAAAACAAACTGGCCATTTCAAAAGTTTATTTAGTCTCCAATATAGATCTTTCCTAAATGAGTGTATTCGAATGCATCCGAAGTGAACCCGAGGTATTTGGCTGTGTATTTGCAGGGTTGACCAGTTTGCTCACCGACAAACAGCTGGAAAAGCAAGGTTGTCTGTTGCTATGTGAAGGTCTCTATCGTCAAATAACACGGCCAGCAAGGATTTTTTGTAAGCTGATTTAACAGCCTGATTTAAAATAGTGGCAGAAGAGCCTTCACGGCTATCACCACCACTTGCAGTAGACAACAAAGGACCACCCACTGCAGGACTCGGACCCACGACCTGGGTTGCAAAGAACTAGCACCTTACCCCAGGGCTAAGACTCGGGGATCACATGAAAGTGTTCCCTAAATTTGTATACAAAGGTCAAACAGACCTCAACATTCTAATAATTGCAAGTTCATCAGAAAAATATGGCTTAGCCAATTATTAACTTAGCCAGTGCTTGAGTAAGTGCTTTCGATTTGATTGGTTAAAAAAGAAGTTAATTAAGAACCTCCAGAATGCCATAGCAGCTTGCTTAACAACGGTCTTAACAACAGCATGCGACACGATGTCAGAGCTTATGAAGATACATTTTACACGGAATACACGGAATTTCAAACTTGGGGCCAAACAAACAATAAGAAGGGAACATCTGCCACATGTACTGCTCAGAATACGGCTAAGATATAAGGCTTGGAAGGTTCCTTAAGTAATGGCTTGCCAGTTTTTGGAAGCATTAGCAAATTAACTGGCGAAAGCAGAGAATGCATATGCTAGCTCTTTATGACAAGTGTGTTGCATGCAGTGTGCAGCACTATTTCGATGTCCTGTTTGGTTCATTCACTTGGCATGTGGGTCTACGGCAGTCTGCCTATGGGCTTACTCTCAGCTAGGATGTGGGCGTTGCCTGTCATGCTCGACAGACTGTCTTATTGAACATAAGCAAGCAATATATCTCCATCTGTAACTCCACAAAGCTGCAAAGACAAAGTGAGTGTTACCCGGGAGAGTTTTCTATAGCCCACTCAAAGCCTAAGCAGCGGTTGGCAGGCATGTGGCAGCAAGCAGACTTAATCAAATAGAAAGTGAGAAGCAGAGCTGAGTCTGGAGAGCAGCTGAGGTAGTGAGTAGCATGGGAGTAGCAGATCAGAACAGCTGGAAAGGACGTGCCACCGTCGGCAGCAGTTGGTGCTGTTTCGTAAGAACTGTGAAACTGAGTTCCACAGTCCAAGACCTTAAGAGCAGAAGCTTATGTCACCAAAGGTCTTTAAGCAGAGGAATGGAATAGGTAATTTATTGTCCATAGAAGACTTGAGGGTACGAAGAGGCTGAAACTGGTGCAGCAGTTCAGCTAGGTATCAAGGAGTCAAGTCGTGATGGCCCTTGTGGGTCAGCGTAAGCACTTTACTATGCATCCGTTGACCAACAGGAAGTCATCAAAGCTTCTTCAGTAAGGGAGATATATGGTCACATCTTTAGGATCTGCTAACTAGCCTTGCAGCCATATTCATTACCAGCTGCATTGGCCAAGTGGCATTTTTTCGGCAGCCAAGACAAAATGGAATGGCAATAATCTAGCCTGGTCATAGCAAGGGAGCTAGCTTTAAATTTTTTGAAAGCCATCGTGGTAGCGAGTCCCTAACATTAAGTATGAATCGGTCGTGAGGGCTAGCTGCAGAGGCAGTCTTCTTAATGAAACTTTCAAAATGCATGCAGCTGTCAAAGACCTAAATTCAGTGCAGTCGGTCACGGTGGCATAACGACATCACCTATTAGAAGAGCAAAGTATTCTAGTCCATCCACACACTTGGGTGTCCTGTGAGTAGCAATCCCATTTTATCGTCGTTTAGTTTAAGGAAAATTTCCGATATCCAGGATCAAGTGCCTGTAAAGGCAACAATTCAGTTTATCAGTCGCTCCAGCTACAAAAGTAGTGACAAAGGCATCCGAAAATAGTCTATATAAAAGTATGTCAGAGCCTGACGACGTGGCTAAGGAGGAGTCAGCAAAGGCAGGCATGCTAAAACTAGTCACGCTATGGCGGCTGCTAATACTATTGGCAGTTCCAGCTATAATTATTAGGAACAGGACATGCTATAACATATGACTTTGAGCCTGTCTGAGGTGATGACTAGTCAGTTTTCTTTCATTTGTACTTCATGCCTTGTTTAGGTACTTTTTACTAAGGCAATTGCATGCTCGGTCTCTGCTCTGCTTGGATCGGCACTGACTCGTTGTAGCTGCCTTCACACGGCCAGTCTTGCTTCTGCCCTGCTTTGGTCCAGCTTCAGTCTTTGGTGTGCAACCATCATCGCCAAGGCTGAGGGCGTGGCGGTCCAAGACTTACGCAAGACTGAACGAAGACTCGGAAGCTAAGCACAGCTCCTCTTCTTTGCCAAGACAGAGGCAAGACTGAACAGACGACCAATCATAAGCACCGACAAGGGTACACCTTCATTGCATGGAAAGCACGAAAGGAGACTTGACAGGGGCGAAATCCCCGATGCGTTCCACGAGTGTCGTCGTCAATGAGCCGCTGCGAGCAGCTCTTCATAAAGGAATTAGAATATGAGGTAGCTTAGAAAAAAGTAATCTCGGAAGGTTTAAATTCACCAGGAAGTACGTCGTGGAGAACCATTTGTTACCTCCCAAGCCAAAACCATTTTTCCATTATCACTAGGAATACAGCAAGCAGAAAGCAGGACTTGAGGAAAACTGACCAAAGGTAAACTCACTACAAGAAGGAAAATCGAAGTATGACAGAAGCAGGATTGTCGGTGCACATGCTGCTTCAGTCATACTTCTAGGCCTTAGTATCTGCCATTCACGTGTTAGGGCTAGAGCCAGTTTCGGCTGCTACTTTCATGGTAAAGACTAGCTAAGGAGCCTTAACACGATGTCGGTAATGCTGTCACTTCTTGGAGTGGTCACATTTTTTTAGATGGGCGACAGAGCTAATTCGTTTTATCATCGGAAAATTGCTTTCTATAGGGAGGTTTGAAAGGCCCTGCGAAAAGCCTTTCTCCTGCTGAATGTAAACCTTGCGCGATTGTCTTTGTCGCCGGCAGCCTCGCGATCTGATTCCTGCTTGAAGGGCTTTCAGTTTCCCATTAGCAGGACTCTTGTGGAACTTTCATCGACGATTTCACCGGTCATTCTGTCGCACCTTCCGAAGCAATGACGAAGAGGTCCCTTCGTCACGAAGTCACGTCTACGAAGCAATGACGAAGAGGTCCCTTCGTCAAGAAGTCACGTCTACGAAGCAATGACGAAGAGGTCCCTTCGTCACGAAGTCACGTCTACGAAGCAATGACGAAGAGGTCCCTTCTTCACGAAGTCACGTCTACGAAGCAATGACGAAGCCCGAAGACTTCACCTACGATTTTTTTGTTGCTCGTTGGTAGTGTCTGTCGGTATTGCCTTCGTCTTGGCCAAGAAGTAGAACCATGCTCAGCTCCTCCATCTTTGCCCTTCACTCTTACGCTCCACCAGTTTTGAACCGCCTAACCAGTCTTGATGACGTATGCACCAAAGACTGGAGCCGACCGACTGAGACCGATCTGCCGGGCTTCGAGGGGGGTCACCAGAAATAAGGTTAACTCGTTTACTTTTGGATGGCCAAGTAGCCCTCCCCGAGAGCACCTTCGCATTGCAACTTTGAAGTGTTCTCTGGTGGAAAGCAGTCCATTTTCTTTTCGTGATGGGCTGAATTAATGAGAACGGCAGAGGTCCTTCGTGGCAATGCTTCAAGCTCTCCAAATGATGGTACAGTCTTTAATTGGATGGGGCATGCAAGGGAATTGGTAGGAACGCCCTAGCGTAGAGTCGTAGGCACTCCATACGTGAATTGTGTGAGAGCCAATTATTTGCAGAGTAGAGCTGGAGCATGAGGGTGGGGGGGGGTTGAGGCTGAGTTTTAGGCTCTCGGTACGTGAAGTAAGCAAATTACTTGCGAACAAGGGCTGACGAGATGTCTTTCTTAGCTTGCTCCTTCATTTCTTTGGTGGCCTGCAAGCAAGCAACTGCAACCGCATCACGTGAACAGTCGCAGTGTACCTCTGGCCTGTAGGATCAGGCTGCATATCTACAGCAGGCTCGCAGGGCTGCTAGACAGGCCTGCCCTCTGAGGAAGGCCTGTCCTGGGAGTTTCAGTTCTGATTAGGGCCCGAGGGCAAGAAGATCAAAGCTGCTCTGGAGTCCTTCGGGAACAAAAAATTGCTAAATACTTACTTTTAGAATCGGCCCACTAACACGGTAGGCAGCTGTGACCTAGCAAGACAAATCTCGGCTCTCGCTAACAGGGTAAGCAGCTGCGAACTACCGAGACTAGCCCTTGCACATCGCCTAGGGATTCTTGCATTCAGCCGCTTGGTTGCTCTAGCCTGACATCTCAGAGCAACCAGATAAGCAAAAACTTATAAATAAGAATCTGCAAAATCTAATCTGTTTAATCATCCGCAGCCGCGCTTCTTTCCTGCCAGGGAGTGATAGGCTTCATACAGGTTGTATTGTGAACTGGAATACATTGGGGACTGCCTGTCAATAGTAATTATTATTTCCCTATCCTAGCATAGTTAAAACAAAAACTGTCTATAATACCAATGGTGTAATATATATTTTATAATATATATATATATAATGTATAATATAATAAGTATATATATGTATAATATATAAAATATATATATATAATATAAATGTAATGTATAATACTTATACATACCACCAAGTTGATGCTACTAAATTGGACACATTTGGATGGAGGCTAGGCTTCTGCTAAGCTACTAGATCAAGCAACATTTTTCTGTAAGATTCCTGTCCGAATAGTTCAGGGCATGGTCAGTCAAAGGTAAGGCTTTAGACCCTAAGAAAATGCATAGCTATAGGCCTGATGGTACAAAAAATCTACACTACGTATGCCTGTAAAAATATATCTACACACACATATAGATATAACAAAAGATATATTTATTTATATATTTATTTAGTATTTGCCCAATATTTCATTCACTTTGAAGCTTTTAGGACACTATAAAAACAAAGTACACTTATATCATTATCTAAGAAATAACCTTAAATATTTCAGCATGCTACAAACTCCTAGCGAAATGTTCAAAATGAGCTGTCTCCAGGCTTGGCCATTCCTGAACAGTTGCCATACACAATAGTTAGGATGCATTTTTATTGAAGTGGATGCTTGGCAAATACACTATGCCTTAGTTTGTACTGTTCTTCAAAATTCTCTCGTCTTTCAGGACCCATTTGAAATTGCCAGATATTTTCATTTCACATTTTGCATATATATGCCTAACTGAGGAAGCAGAATGGATAAATGGCAATGGATTTGCTTCCGCTCACTAATCCTACTTTATGGTAACATTATTCGGCTTTGGTTTTGAAAATCTGTTATGTTTGAGATTTTGTCTTGACTTCTGGTAAGATTGGATTTTTTGGATTGGCACGGTTTACATACCAGCCACTTGCTATGGATGCATGCAGTAAGTATATAACGTACTCTAAAATTCATCCGAAAGCTAGGTAATGCCTCAAGAACAGCATGATTCAAAATCGACCTTAAACTAACAACTGAGCTATTAGACCAACTGCCACGAAGAATGTGACGGTACAACAACTCAATAAGCTAGAATTGCCAAGACATGCCTGCTCCAGCTATCCTTGGATGCAGACAACTGATTGGCACCAATTTTAATCAACGTGCTGCCTCACTAGTGGCCAGCAATCATGTGGACATAGCTCTGCCTAGCAGCAGTCGAGCCCTGCTTCCAGCTGAGTCTGCTCGGTGAACCGTTCAGTGAGGGCAATTTGTCGACCGTCTGAATTTACGACCAGCTATGCTAAATGCCCAGACGGTCACCTTGGGCCAACACTGCAGCTGTCACAGAGGTTGGTCTGTTGGAAATGCATCACAGCTCCTCCTCCCATCCCAGAGCTTTACCCTGAATGCATTCACGTCTTCAAGCAGGGTGGCAACCTGGCAACCGAAAACGAGGCGAAGGTGGGAAAAAGTCCCCTCTCAGCCATGACACGTAGACCAAGAAGTGACTGCGGCGGCTTGGGCTACAGAGTTATCACAGCCCGGGCTACAATGGCTTCAGTCCCTCTGACAGCGAATAATTTTCCTTGCGGTTAAGGTCAGAACAAAGCTGGCCGATCTCCTGAAGCCTGGCCCTAATGATGCAGATCAAACCTAAAATAACTACAAAATGACCCCCCCCCACCGACGATGGAAGTTTTGCCGGCTATGAATGCTTGGATTTGCTTAGCCGTATTACTGGTGTTCCAGAAGTTGATTTTGTGTGTGCAGCAAATGTAAAGTGCCAAGACAGAGATTAAGTTCGTTGAGGGTGCTACACAAATGTATTATTTTATTATATGATTATTAATGCTGGGATGCAAAATGGCTGTGCACGTCCGGGGGCAGAACCTTTCGATAGCTGGTCACGCTAGACGTTGCAATGATTCCATCGTACGGTGAACAGCAGAAATAATGGGCAGCCAAAGTGGGAGCCTGGAATCAGAAAAATGTTTAAAACACCACCCAGCGATAGAAGCAGAAGAGCCGAACCGCCGGCCTAGCTGACTTGGGAAGCAAGCGTTTTCAGTCTTTTGGTAAATACCGGAAAGTAAAAAAGAAAAGTAGACCTAACTCTCTCAACTCCCTTGCTGCCTGCATTGCTGACATTTGCACTTGGAAGGCGACATACTATTTAAATTGAATGAATATAAAATCAATGTACTAGTTGTGGGTACACTTAGCGCTAACCTAGAAATTCAAAAACCTATACCTCAAAATGGGCTCGGCCATAATGTAAGTGTGCGTCTCTTTTCATGCCTACGTGCTGCTTCACCTACAGCATCCGTAAAGTGCCTAGAAAAAGATTCAGTTCTCTGAGGGCTCTATAGAAATGTACTATTATTTTTATTGTTATCTATGTGAGTGTGCAATCAAGTGTGCAGGTACCTGACACTTGCAAACGTCTGTACCCTATAGTTTACCCTCATACTGTCTGTATATACTGTTGGTGCTCGGTGCCTGTGTGCGCGTGGTGCCTGCGCGCGCACGAGCGAAGCTGCTGCCAGGGAAACATCGGCTAGAGCCTGCTGGTTTCAGCAGAGACAGCTGGTGTGGCGGGGTTGAAGGTCAGGTTGCGGCGGCTGCACACACTCTTTCATGTCAACTTGCTCAACATGCTCACCGTGAGTAGCTTAAACAAGAGGTCATGGAAGTGGCAGCACAAACAGTTATAATGAGGCATTTTGGGAACGACCGAGCAATAGATGGAGCACACTGAAAGAGAGCCCATATGGCATCGGCATATGCCCTGTGGGCTGCTTTTGCGACATTCGGCAAATAAACTGGGGCAGCAGCTCCGTTATAGGCAAACAAAGACTAAAAGAAAGTACAGGATTGTGCATAAAATGATTGCTCATACGAGTGAGGTAACGATCCAAGTTCAGCCTACGAGGCAGTAAGTACAAGAAGCGAAGCAGAGGTAAAGGTCGAACGGGCATACACTGCGCTGGCAGAAAAGACAGTGGAGCTCGGCCAAAAGAGCTCTTTGCTGCAAATCGATAAAGGGTCGAATGAACAGACTGCAAATTCATGTAACATTATTTCAAAACAGAAGAAGTGCCGTGCTCACTACAACTTGGAAGTATGCATTGCCTGCAATGAGAGCTTAAGAACGGCTCATTCCTGGAAGAAATTTAACAGCTAGTTTTTAACATGCTGTGGTTACAATTTTATTCACTTGTTATTCCTTTCAAGGCCATGTGCCACCAAAAACCTGCCAAGGGTTTTCAAGCGCATGCTACAGAGTTTTGTTGCAAAAGAGCATACGTGAAGACAACATGCAACTCGAAGCAAACTCATGCAAGAAATGTACAAACACACAAGTGGCAGTGAACATAAGCACTCATTCACAAACTCTGACACATAGATGAAAGCATAAGCATGCACACACACACAACATAAGCATACTCATGCACACACTAGCAGCCTATCGCTGCTTTGATGCACAAGCTCGCGCAATGCAGTTTACTTTCAGAATTAAGGTTACTGATCGTAAACTTTCATTTTGAAGCTTTCTGCCCACGATCTTGTTCAGGCTTTGGAACAATAAAATTTGTATTGTATTGTCAATTTTAAAAGCTAACCATTAATATATTTACATTTTCATAGCAAACGATACATTATACTGTTACTGCTATTGCAAAAAATACGATATATTGTCATTGTCATCGAAGCAAGCATTCTAAAACTGTGTCTACCAAGCAAGCTGAACGAACTTAGTCTGCGATCCACACAATTTAGTCATATTTAGGATTCTGAAAATGCTTTTAAAACTTGAAACTTATAAACTACTATGCCACAGAGGCATTGCAATAATTTAGATCTTGCTCATCTGGACACTAGAATATTGTTACAACATTGCTGCAACACCCAATACGGTATATTTTTAACAATACAATACAATGCAATATATTACCCCATAAATATACTGTTCGGAGGCCCGATCCTGTTCCCAGTAACAGACCAGTCGTACCTCACAAGACTCTAGTGCAGCTTAGGATCTATAGAAGCTGTGTGATACCAAAATAGGCAACAGTTTCGTGGTTCACGCACGAGCAATACGGTGCTGTGCAACGTGTAATCATAGTCCTAAACTGTAACAATAACATTTTCTATGCTATTAGAGCTTACTACGTGTGGATTCGCTTCGCTGGGCCATAGTGGAATTACACGTCTATTACAGGTCACTCTCGGAAGTACTGGTTGCCATCTTGCTGCATGGCAGAGGGAAGGACGTGCTTTCTTGCTTTAATTAGTAGAGATAAGCCGTAGCTACAGGTACGTCAAATTATCCTACTATCGTCAAGGTTCGCCGTAGTTTTTATAAACACTGGACGACCTAGACACGAGTAGGTGTCCTTCATTTACTGAAGGTTTATTGGTGCTATTTTGCTAACAGTTCTTTCGACACGGTTCCGAAGTGTTTACCTAAGACACCTGGCACACTGGACGCACCGACAAAACACGCGGCTACCTCACTGTCGACAGAGCCGCTACGATGCAGGTACTGCTAGATTTCATCGTCGGCGCCTATATATTTAATGCGATTCAGCTTATTTCTTGCAGAGGCGCTCAGCTTCGGATGGCATCCCTGCTCCACTGCAAGCTACGGCGAAGAGCCAAGCAAAACCGCTGCCTCGGCTGCTGCTGCTGCCGTCTGGACGGCGATCGCCTGCCCGGACGTTCAAGCCAAACGTTGCTCCTACCACTTCAATGCTTGCCGGTAGTTATCGTCGCCAAATTTAAAGCACTTGCATCGCAACTCAGGCAAGCCTGCTGCTCGGCTTTCCCGGCGTCTATCGGCCGGCGGTCTTTCGAAGATTTCGCCAACCTCAGACTCCTAATTCGGCAGCAGCTCATTCTTTCTCCTCTTAACCGTACGCTTGCAAACCAGCAAGCAATTTCTAGCCCGACTAACGAACGCAAGGTTCTGCCCTTACATGCGAACAGCTATTTAGCATCAACAATAGTTAGAAGCAACAGGCCTAAGTATAAATGCGGGCATTTATAGCCGGCATGAAATATATCAGTGGGGCCGCGTTGTGCAAACTATTAGCGCTCTCCTTACGCGATGAGAGTTGAGGCTCCTGCAGATCTACCAGCCTCGCATTGACGCTCAACAGGAAAAATATTCATCCTCTGCCCACCGAATAGCACCGCACGCCCCCAAGCACTCACACAGCTCCTAAGTAAGGTTTTTTCGGCAAAAGATTGGCCTCGAATTTAAGTTGGACCAAATGGCGATAACAGCGAGGTTACTGCCGATTCACCGGCCTCGTTTTGACGAACTCGATTGGGAAAAGTATTCACACTGCCTACCGAATAGTGCCACCTACCCCCAAGCACTCGCCCAGCTGCTAAGGCACAGTTTTTGTTTAGGCCGAAAATTCAACCTCGAATTTAATTTAGGCTGAACGGTGACAGCAGAGCCCAGATCAAATGGTTAAGCAAAAGCTGAATGCACAACAGCACATGCTCACATGCCTGGACGGCCGGCAATGCGCCCGAACTCAGCAGCAGGCAACCTGCCCCGTCATCTCAGCATGGTAGATTGTTATGACTGCGAGACCCTCACTAGTTCCGGTAGCGCCACTACGCGCGCACAATGTGCAAAGACCAGCAGCTAGCAATACCGCCGACGATAACTACACAGTGCTAGGTATCGTACACGCTAACAACAACACGGTATTAGGAAAAGCGAAACAATAGCCTGTACACTTCCGCCTATACAACTGGTGGCTGACTTCCAGCCAACTCGCTAACAGGCAGCTCGCGCTCAGCAGCGCTAGCACTCGCCGACCGGCAGACCGTCGTTCCAAGAAAGCGACTGCGGCTACGACCGCGCCTTACATAATGGCCAGGTCGTTAGTCGCGGCGTATTCCCGCTCGTACATAATAATACATCGCGCCGCCCATAAGTCTCGCCTTATCTCGGCTATTTCGTAAGCGATTCAGTTTTAACTCAGCGGCAAAGCTCATAGTTCGCAATCAAGGTTCAGCCGTCAAGCTCACAGTCCTTAATCGCAGTTGCAGCGCAAGATCTATAGTCGGCTCGACCTTGGCGATGTCAGGTGTGGCCGTGGCCGAAATCTGGGGGGGGGGGAGGATCTCGACGCGGACTGTTTGCTAACAGCTGGGCAGCAGCTGCTCGCCGGGCGCCGGCCGGGCAGCCTCGACGCTGCCGCTGCCGAGCAAAGCGAAGCGAGCGGCGGGAGCAGCGGCTTACCGTCAGCGACTGCGGCCACGACGCCCAGAGCGATCGCTGCGGCGGCGGCGGCCGCTGCCGCTGCAGCGAGCACGCCGCAAGCTGTCGGCCAGACGTCGCCTCCAGAGAGGCGTCCGCGAGGCATGCTCGGGGCGGCGAGCGCCTTGCAGTCAGAGTGCATTCATTCGCGACTCGGCAACGTGCGAACCGGAACGGCCGTCGTTTGGCGATGTGCTCCCCGGTGGCCAAACAATGTTCACAATGCGGAAAACAGGAAGTGTGCACTCACCTACTGACCCCTGGGTGGTAGCTGTTGGGGGCGGGGGTCGAGAGTTTCCGGCCGGCCGCCTGCCTGCAACGGGTTCTGCGAATTACCGCAATCCACCGCAATCCACCGAAATCCACCGCAATCCACTCTAATTAGGCTAGCAACGACCGGACGTAAGCGTTGCCGAGCTCAAACTTTTCGCTGATATTGTAGTACACGTTCGAGTTATCTGTCCACCAAATTTCATGTCGCTGCCCACACGGGCACTTATGCAAACGAGCTTTGACGCAGGATGCATGTGCCTCAATCCACCGATCCATTCTAGCTTTTGTCAAATCCACCACAAATCAGCATAGCTCCAAAAAGTTTGCAAAATATCAAAATACGCTACATGTACAATGTACCCAGAAAATTTCGCGCGATTCCGCTTACGCGTTCTCACGAAGTCCACTGAAATAAGATTGCAGTGGCCCAGGCCAATACCGCAATCCAACAAAATCCACTGCATTCCACCATGCAACGAAAGAAATCCTAATCGAAAAGCTCCTTTTTCGATTGCATGTGACAGAACACACGGCGAAAATTGCATTAAAAAATTTTAATTGCATCGGCACCGCCGATCTCGTGCAATGCGCTGCAATCGACTGCAGTAGCCCGGGCCAATACCGCAATCCACTGCAATCCACCGAATCCACCGCATAAAAAATCGAAATACAATGCGGCGAGCTCCAGTTTTTATTGCATATTAAAGTGCACCATGTTGTGTGCACAACCGCGTAAAAGAAAAAATCTATGCAACCTCGCACTGTGGCAATGGGCGGCAATCGCCTGAAATGACCTGGAAAACTACCGAAATCCACTCTATTCCACTGCAAATCGTCCTCAAATCGCCATCGCGAAACTAATTGACATTACATATAGGGCTAGACTCAGTTCAAACTGCATCCACAAAATTTCTCTCGATTATGCACACGCGTTCTCGCGCAATAAATTGCAATTGACTGCATCGACCCGGTCCCATACCGCAATCCACCTCAATCCGCCGAAATCCGCTGCAATCCACCACATAGTGACCAAAACGCGTACACTAGAAGCTCTAATTGTGATTGCACGCTGCTCTACTCTTTGTTTATTGTGTACTCGAATAACTTCACTGTTATTGCCTTGGCCACTCTGCAGCAATGCATTGAAATCGACTGCAACTGTCCAGGTCAGTACGTCAATGTGCCGCAACCGCCGAAAAAACGACCAGCATACGTACACTTTAAGCTCTAATAGTGATTGCACGTTGCTCTAACTTTTGGTTATTGTGTAATCCCACAATTTCACTAGAATTGCCTCGATCATTCGGCAGCAATGCACTGCAATTGACTTCAATGGCCCGGACTAATACCTCAATTTAAAGCAATCGGATGCAAAATGCCCTGAAATTGGTTTCGCAATGCTCCAGTTTTTATTGCATGTTACAAAGCACATTGGTTAAAGTCAACCACATTACTTTAATTAATTGTGCTTGCACAATCTCGGGCAGTGCATGGCAATTTACGGCAACGGCTCGGCTCGAAGCAGCAATCAGCTACAATCCGTGGCAAGTTGACACTAAATTAGCTGCACGAAGTGCCAATTTTCTTCGCATTTCACATTTCTTTTTGCTAAAAGTAAAATTGTAGGACTGTCAAGCTATCTTGCACGTTAATTGTCAACAATGCACGGCAATCGACAGCAATGGCAGGGACCAATACCGAAATCCGAAGCAAACCGACAAGAAATCGGCTGCACCACGCTCCAATTCTCATTCCACGTAACATCTCAGTGCATGCACACATACTTTCAGCCCTTTCAACCAGCTCTGACCGTTCAATCTTGGGCAATGCATGGCAATCGACGGCAATGGCATGGGCAAATACGGCAACCCATTATGGTCCATCGAAAATCACTGGAAAGTGACTGGGCCAGATCAAATATATCTTACCTGTTACAGCCCACTGTGTTGAAAGTGCAATCAAATCCTTCCAACCAATCGCGAACGTACAATCGCGAGCAATGAACAGCAATATCCTGGGCCAATACCCCAATTCCCTGCAAATTGAAGAGAAATTGGCAGCAAGGAAGCCTCAATTGTCATTACATATAACATTCCGCTGCGCCCAAAGTAAAAACGTGGAATTTTCAAGATGCTTTGTTTGTTAACTGTCAGCAATGCTCGGCAATCAACAGCAACGGTAGGGGCCGATAGCAAAATCTGTGGAAAATTGACAAGATTGGCTGCAATAAACTGCAACTCTCATTCCACATAACATGTACCTGCATTCGTCCATGTTGCGCGTTCAATCGACGGCAACGCACGGCCATCGACGGCAATGGCCCGGGTAAATACGACGATCCATAACGGACACTTACGAATGGACCAACGGTTGCTGAGAGAAGCTCAAACTTTTCTTGCATATTGCACTACACTGCACTACATGTGCAGCCACATCCTATTGTACAATTGACTAAGGCACAATTGAGGGCAATGCACGGCAATCGACGACAATGGCCCGGTCTCTGCAACAATCTGGTTCAAATTTCCTGGAAATTGGCTGTTTGAATTTGTAATTATCCTACCACATAACGCTCACTGTGGGCGCACACGCTGTCCTTTTTCGCGTTCAACGTTGGGCAATCCGCGGCAATCGACGGCAATTGCTCGAGACAAAACAGCGATCTATGATTGTCTGTTACAGTTACAAACAAAGCTGGTGGGAGAAGATCACAGTTTTCATGCGTAACAGTGTGCTATATTAAAGGGCGACCGAATCCTATCAACCAGTCTTGAACGTACATGCGAGGGCAATGCGCGGCAATCGACAACAACGGCCTGGGAAATACGGAATATTTTCCCAGGCCGTTGCTGTCGACTATCCATTTTAGCGGAGCGAGGTGCGATGATGGCTCTTCAACTGTAGCAGCAAAGGAAAAACGAAAGAAGCGGTAGTTCTTTTTTATTAGCCGGACGCTGAGAGGAAATCGCTCGGCATTCATCTACATTCGGTGGTGGCTCAGTGACAAAGCATTCAATTATAGCGCGTACTAGGTCGTATTCCTCGTTACCGCTATCTTGTTTGCATTGCTAGCTCGGGCACAAATAGTAAAGATTGGTACGAAAATGAAAGAGGAGCAAGGAAAATAGATGCAAAGGCACGTTATTCGAGCTCCCTCCTAATGACGAGCATGCGTACATTTACGCTCGCACTTCGAATGAAGGCAGCTGTGCGGGTTTCAGCCCATCTGAAAGAGGCTTCTTTGACGTTCATCTTTGGATCTTGCAGTCTCTTCTGAACGCGATCTATCTAAGATGCTTTACCGAAATGGTTACGGAGCCAAAAAGTTAAAGTTCAAACTACTATGTAGGAGACTGCCAGCTTCACATCTCGTTTCAGGTTCTCCACTTGTGTCTTCAGACAGTTGATCTAAAATACTTACAATACCTATCAGCCCATTATTGATAGCTTACACAGTCTCCACTCTTGCACTCTACCTTGTTGCAGAGCCACGTTTGACAGTGACGGCTTAGACTTTCTTCAGTTTTCTCACCTCAGAAGTTGATCTTGAAGAGAATAATTAGGTGCTCTCCAGTGTTCCGAAAAAGGTAATGATAACTGGATCTTGACTTGCAGCATGAACTCGTGTCAGGTTCAAGATGTGGATATAACAGTTTTCAAATATTCCCTCCTCATTTTAGGACAGCATTCTCTCTTATTTGTAATGCAATGTATCACCGTCTGTAACTCCACAAAGCCATAAAGACTACGTGGGTGTAATGCAGGAGAGTTTTTATAGCGTACTCACAGCCTAAGAGGCTTTCGGTACGCATTCGGTAGCCAAACGACTTCGTCTCACGCAACAAAGAGAAAGTGGGAATCATAGCAGAGTCAGGAGAGCAGTCGAGGTAGTGATTAGCGTGGAAGTAGCAGCTTAGAGCCGCTGAAAATGTTGACCCACAGTTGGCAGCAGGAGAGTAGTTGTCGTTGCATAAGAATTGTGGAAGCGAGTTCCACAGTCTAGGATCTGCAGAGCTAAAGCTTCTGTCGCCAACGGTCTTTAAGCAGAGGAGCGGAGCAGCTAGTTGATTGTCCACACAGGACCTGAGGGCGCGAAGAGGCTTAAACTGGTGCAGCAGTTCAGCTAGGTTCGAAGGAGCCAAGCCGTGGTGGGCTTTTCTTCGAACCTGACAAGTGGCCAGACATTACTGCTGTGTTGTCTTAGCACAGCCAGTTAAGCCCGGCTTGTGCGGATATCGGTGCTCAGCCACGGCTCGCTGGCTCGCATTTGACGCGGCGTAGCATGCCGGGCTCGCGCTTGACGTTAAGCCGCCAGCCTGTAGCAGGCATGATTGAGCGAGCACACGGGAAAAGCAGTTGGAACGCGGACGAAGCGGTAAATGGCCGCGTGCGCTTGCTTGTTGCTCTGCCAGCGTCGGCCGAGTTCACTGTCTTTGAAGCTGCTTTGGTACTTCCGGTTCGTCGAGTGTGTGCCGCAAGACAGTCAAGCCGCAGCTTTATCTATGTCTGCAAGCATGCTTAAATAGGCCAGCCAGCAATAGGCAAGTCCACCGACACAAGGACTTGCTTGAAATCAAAACAGGTATTCTCACATGAAAAAGTGTTTGCACAAATATGCACGATTCGTTTTACTTGCGGGCGCCCCCTTGACCTTGGCACCCGAGGACATCTGTCTCCACCTGCCCATTCCTTGCTACACCTCTGGGCCTCTCGATTAACGACTCGCAGTTTCTAAGTGACTGTTGCACTTCCCACTGAACTATTTAACACAAATTGTTCACCCTACAAGTGCACATTCTCGTGCACTGAGCGACTAAAAAGCACTGCAGGCGGCTTTTAGTGATTAACCCTGCACCCATCACTTTCCAACCGAGCGCCTGGTAGCCCCTTCAGCATACGGGTCAACTGACTGCAAGCAAGTTAGTTAGACGTCAGCTTCTCGACGATCACTACCGCCATACGGCGACTGCCATGCACGACTGTCATTTGCCAGTAGCCCGAGCCGTGCCTGAGCTGCACCCGATTAGAACGCCCCTTTCCTGCTTTCCCCTTTTCTCTTTTCATTTTCACTTCGTCGTCTACACTGCGCGCGCGCAGTAATACCCAGCGCGTCTGATCTCGACCGATGCAGAAAATGTCGCACGATTCTGCGAACGAAAGTGCTCGCGAGGCTGGGCGCCGCCCTGTGATTGGTCCGTTTCCAGGCGTTCGCTCTTCGCCACCGTTCGGTCGTGAATTTGAGTGCTGCGCTGCAAGCGATTCTCTACCGTTCGCTGTAAGCGGCGACGCTATAACCGCTCAGGCTCTTCTGCCCTATATAAGCGAAGCTACAAATTGAACTGGTTAACCGACAGCATTAACCGCCGCCGCCGCCGCAGTAGCTGTACGTCAATCAAACCAATCAAAGGAGCAACCCGTTCGTGCGACAAATAAAAAGAGAGGCGCGAGACTTTAAATAGCAAACCGCCGATGGCGTTGCTGAGTCTCTTTAACCCTCAAAGCCCCGTCCGCGGTAGAGCGCAGCGGCGGGGCACGAACAGCACGAGCGGCACCAGCTACGCGTTCAACGATGACGCTCGCTGCTGACGTACGTACAGCGCTTCAACGCTGGTAGAGCAGAACTCGCTGGACAGCCATTACGCGAAAAGCGTCGTCTGGATTTTCGCCACTTGTTTTTCAAACTCGCTTCCGTAAGTGCACCCATGCGCTCGGATTAATCGTGCAATTGGTCTAGTATAATTGCACGAAACCGAATGTTTACGTACTACATGTCCATGCCTAACACAGCCGTACCTTGGTAGTAATCACCGAGAAATTAGTGCGTGCAGAGAAGCGCTGGTCGCAGTAGAGCACCTATTACGGCAGGCGGCTCGTTCGCTGAGCGCTCCATAATTTACAGCAGCAAGGAGTCCTATATCAGGGCCCAGCAGGCGGGTCCGTGGAGGGGGCAACCAAATCTGAGGTCCGGCTTCGCCTCGAAAATTTGCCTGAATCTTGGCTTAGGATGGCCATCCCCAACAATTTTGCGGCGCTGCGTGCCGCCGGCCTTTCAGCCAGTCCGTCTGGTCCGATGCGTCTCAGCTCCAGCAGACCGCCAGCGGACTTGCGTCTGGGAATCGCAGCAATGGCCTCTGGCGATGTGCAACCTCCCCAGACACGTGCGGCTCATAACTCAAGCCCCGACTGGCCCTCCGACTAATTCTCTGGGGCTTAGTTAGGGTGTGTTTTAATATAGGACAGTCGTTTCGGCTTCTTGATTTCTCGACTTTTCGTAAGCCTCGTTTCTGCCATGTCACTTACAGTTCTTACGTATTTCCTTGCAGCGAAAGATTTCAAGGAGCCGGCTCCGCGACCTCTTTCCAAATGCGAAAGCCTTATTTTAAATGGCTACTACAGCAATACAACAATGCAGCCACTTCCAAGTATGCAATGTCACTAAAGAGAAATGTACTATTATCCTCAACAAAAGACTCTCTTTGCCAAGTCCAGTTAAGACTGGCATCGGTCTGATGATGCTTGTCTAATCCGTGCTTGAGGGTGGTCAGAGTCTTGACATTTCTCATGGTCAAGCAAGATGCCGAGTACATGCCGGAAAGTGACAATTTATTAAGATAGCTCACAGAATATTTTAAGCATCAGCAGCGTAAGATTGGTCTATACAATAGTGTGCACGTAAGCATCGTTGATGACGACAGTTTGGGTCGCGATTCGGCGAGATGCAGCAGTAATAAATACGAGCTGTAATGCGGAAAAGGTAGCACGGTTACTTTTCATGGTAACCCACACCTATTGCCACTTTTCCTCACTAGGCATGCTGACCACAATTGCAGTGCTTTTCAAGTGTAAGGATTTGATATGAATAAGATGTGTTGAGAATAATCGAGGGTCAATATCTCGGATTGTTTGGTTAAAATGGTAGGTAGCAAGTACTTTCAGGTTGCATACTTCTTGCGAAGCCAGCAATTGTCTGGTCTGGATGTTGAAAGGTTTCGGGCCATTGAGCCATGGAGGGCGACAACGCACGGTGAGAGAGTGCCCACGGTTTAAACACAACTAACCTTACTAGCCATCGCGCCTGAGTTGCTGCATGATAATTTGCATCTGCCAGTGCTGTCTGAGCCATATCGACTAGCAGGAGCTCAACTGCAAAGGAGGTCTCTTTTTCTTCGACCTTCACTGTAGCTCCTCGAGTATTGAAGGCAGCCTGCAGTATGTCGAGCATACAGAATATTTACGAGGTTCGAGGATTAAAGAGCCTCCTCATTTGTCCTTGGCGTGGATGGCTTTCTCAGTCCTTGCCTGGCTGAAGTAGTATGCTGCTTGACTTCGCACCTGGTTACTCCTGGTTACGCAGAGTTTGTGAAAACGTGCTTTACTATCTTGACCTGAGATGCCTGCGAACTAACAGTACAATGCCCCCCTTCCCCGATTAGCAACTTTGAGTGTAGCCCACCGACTTCGGGACAAAGGTACGTAACACGATTTGTGGTCTACGTCCGACGTGGCGGGAACGTGAGGCGAGTGCTTGACCGATGGCCTTTCGGCGAGGTTCTGGCGGTCGGTAAGCCATTTTACATGCATGTAAGCTGTTATGAGCTTCTAAGGAATCTGCCGGTCGTCCCCGTCCATACCGGATGTAATTTACAGGCAATTTTTTGAGCTTCAAGAGCTCGGTGCTGCTGATATCGCTGCTTGTAGGAATGGAAGCGCTACGTCTTTCATTCTCTGGCTCCACCCTACCTATCAGATCTGCGGCTAAGCGTAGTACCACACGCTTTTAAGAACGCAACTGTTTACTTATACATCGTACGAACCTCAAATCTTTGGAGACCGTGCCTTTAGTTCGTGTGCTCCCACAGCCTGGAACTCAATCCCGTCTTTCCTCACTGCATCTCCTGACTTGACCACATTTAAGAAGAAACTAAAAGCGCATGCATTTATCCCAGCATTTAGTTGGTCCCTGGGGTTCGTCCTTTATTTGCTTATGCGTGCTGGCACTGTGCATTCTGCCACTAATCAAACTTGCATGCTCACCCTGGGTATGTCATCCCCTAACTATGCTATTCTTGTTGCTTATTGAGCATGCTACCACGAGCCATTCGATCATTCTTCCTTTGCAGCAAATGTAAAGCACCAAGAAAGAGATCGAGTTCTCTGAGGGCGTATATACAATGTATTATCATTGTTATTTTTATTATCATTATTCGGTCTCCACAATTTAGCCTACTACTAGGAAATGTCTGCATACATTGCAGGCGTTATAATAAAAAAACAATAGCTGATTGAACAGCTTCTTTTGCATAGCGAGAGAAGAGCCTTTGCGGCTATCACCACCGCTTGCAGCGGCAATAAAGGATCGCCCACGGCAGAATTTGAACCCACGACCTCGGTCGTGAAAGCAACCGCTTTATCTAGTGTACCATCGAGGCCCACAGTTATGCTGCAAACTTGAACTATAGTAAGTCACGGGCCTCATTTTATCACGTGCGCTGGTTGAAATTGTTTATTATGAAAATTTATTGAACTAATCTTTCGATATTATGCATCCGGAAATCCAGATGACTTTGGGTCCCTAGAAAATGTTGCTGGGGTTTCCCTGCACTGGAATCTCCAAGAAGAAAGTGACCTGCAAATCTTTCATAGATGGAGCTCTGCCACGGTTTAAAGGCTGATCCCTCACAGTCAATAGCTCTTCGATATAAAACGACAATACGAAGCTGGTAGAATACTTGCAAAGTCATTAGATGTGTGACTTATCCGGTTCTGGAATATGAATGGTACATGAATTTTCACAGCAGCTCTGTGATGCAAGATCAAACGAATATTATGGTTTCATTTTGGTACTAATGAAAACTTAGCACGGCGTCGAAGCATTAGAAATTCTAATGGCATTGTCAAGTTCTTCAGAACGAACTCGACCTTCAATAGCGCACTGATCCAGTTAAGCGCTGGCGAATAAATTGGCCGTTCGTTGTCCTGAAAATAGGATCTGGAAAAAGCTGAAGCACAGCATTATCTGAAGACATTCAGAAGACACTCATTCCGAGTCCTATGAGCTTCAAGCTGAAGACAAAAATTAGTGATAGCAATCACAATTACTAATGCACTAGCCAGAATTCTTAGTATCGAGCCGCAGTACCCTCATTAACTCACAGTCACTGCTGGAGGCGCGACTCAAGTTAACCACGCTCGTTGTCATGCTTCCAGGTAATTACGAGTCGATAATTGCATGATCGATGGATTTAGGAGTTGACTGCAGTCAGCTAGGTGCTGACTGACCTTGCTTTTGCTTGACCCGTTGCATATGACCCTCAGGAACGGTAGCATAGGAATAACTTCTGTCGGCAAGAAGCTCTATGTAGCCTGCATCAGCACCTGCCACAGACTGATCTGTGCCAGGTATCTGCGTCGATGAACTTTGCCTCAGACGCGGATTGTAGCTGTGGTCATCAATATTTTGGGAGAGGCTGCAGTATACAGAGCCAGAGTAGACACCAGTACCTTCACGCACCCGGTTGTCGTGTGGTATTGCAGCTGGACTTGCCAACGTAGTTGTAGCGTTCTCAGCATCACAATTGGCTTTCGCAAACCTCTTCCTACAAAGAGCTGCTGCTGGATAAATAATAGCAGAGGAGGTTAAAGAGTGCCTTCGGGACAACAATGAGCACTGGCACATACATAGGTACGAGAATAATCAACACCAAGGAGTATTAAAAATCCCATTCCACAACCGCCGAAATGTATCTCGTGTACAATCTCAATAGTATATCTTATTTTTGCTATGCTATATTATTTTTTATGTATGTGCTGTAAATATAAATATATATATATTTAGAGTACATATAAGTATATATATATATTTATGTACAGTATATACATACATATATATGCATACGGAGGTATATACACAGATTTATATATATATATTTGCATTTATAATCTAATTTTGCATAGCTATATATATATATATATATAGCTATATATATATATATATATATATAGCTATGCAAAATTAGATTATAAATAAATAAATAAATAAATATATATATATATATATATATATTTATAATCTAATTTTGCATAGCTATATATATATATATATATATATAGCTATGCAAAATTAGATTATAAATACAAATATATATATAAATCTGTGTATATACCTCCGTATGCATATATATGTATGTATATACTGTACATAAATATATATATATATATATACTTATATGTACTCTAAATATATATAAATATATATCAAACAAATGAAGCTTGCCTGGCTCACCTTGGCATTCCACACCCGGAGAGGAAGGTATTTAGGGGGCACGGCGTCTCCGACGGCATTATCGGGTCGGAAGCCGTGTGGTCCCTGTACCTGAACCGGGAGGCCCGGGTAGCACCCACGACCAGGCAGGACAGGGCACCGCAGGCTAACGGATACATACCAGTGAAATTAAAAAAAAACCTTATATACACATATATATATATGTATATATATATATATATATATATATTACTACTTGCTAAATTGCATTTTTATATATCCATTATGTATCAATAGTTCGCACCAGCACTGTCATTTCCGGCTAGTTGCTGAGCAGGCAAGGCCAGTTAATAAGTTAATAAGTTTATAAAATGAAAGTCGGGCTGGATGGACCTTACCTGGTATCGAGTTTCTATGCCACGACAGGACCTTACTCTCTCATCTTATTATCTGCTAAGCTGCTGATCTTCGTACTACCGGTTAAGTACTAAGCTGATTGTCTGCGTGCTCTGACAACGAAAAGCTGGCCTATGAAATTTTGCTCGTGAGACTGCTCGATCAAACCTGTCGACGGCAGATATAAACAGTGCTATCCCGAAAAATCCACGCACTCTGGGGAATACAAAAATCTGAAAAATTGCAGTTTTACGAAATGAAGACGAAAATTGTATCACAATGCAGGATGAATGAGAAAGCATTAGATGCAATTAGATGCACCAGGAGCAATACGTCCCTCAGACTGACTACCTGTTCCAGTGAGGCTCTTTACTTGTATCCAGTCAAGTGAAAGATAATCTCTATGGAGTTTAAATACGTCATTTAGTAATTCGCCGATTAAACGCCCTGTCCTAACTATTCAATGTTACTGCAGCACTAAAAGAGAATCAAATCTCTTTCTAGGCACTTAAAATATGCTGAAAATGAACAATCGAAACCAGTTATACGTAACATGCCGAGTCTAAGCGAGCATATGCACACAAAATACAACACACGCGGAAGGGGCAAATGCTGTGCCGAAGATGTGAAGTCTTGAGCTTCTTTTCAATAGCTTTAAGTCAGGGGATGCCATAGCATCTGTTGTTAGTCAGCGCCAAACTTACGTAGCATGCATGCGGTCTCCGAAGGATGTTAGGTTGGTTTGAGGCACAGCTAAACGACTTGAGTCTGAGGCACGACGCTGGCAAGAGCAAGAGCTAGAGGTACGATGCAGGTAAGAGCTAGAGGTTTGATGCAGGTAAGCGCTAGAGGTACGATGCAGGTAAGAGCTAGAGGTACGATGCAGGTAAGAGCTAGAGGTAAGATGCAGGCAGGTAAGAGCTAGAGGCAAGATGCAGGTAAGAGCTGGTGGCACGATGTAGGTAAGAGCTATAGGTAAGATGCAGGTAAGAGTCAGAGGTACGGTGCAGGTAAGAGCTAAGGGTGCGGTGCAGGTAAACGCTGGAGGTACAATGCTACGCAAGATAAGGACGTATTTCTGAAACCTAGGCCGCAGCAAGATATTCTCTATCTCAGGTATATCAGGTTTATCGCGATAGTCTATTTCGGAATAAGGGTCAATAGGGGTTCTGGGAAGGGATCTTAAAGTGAGTGGTAGAACATTAAATTTGGTAAGCTTCTTGAAGTGGAGCAAACGCTAGTCAGTGAAATGTCGCTTGATGTGGCTGCTGCGAAGTTCACGAAGGACAAGCCAAGCTACAAAACTTTGGATCAATTATAGGACCTTTTCAGTCAGCCCGGAAGAACTGCAGATTGGAAGCTCGTCTCAAGCTCAGAGATATCGCAGTAGCTGTAATTTCTTCATCCACTTGTACTTCGTCAGAAAAATTAATGGTGCATGCAGCGTTTGCAATGCATAATCGAGTTGTCTTATGCATACGTCAGTTAAAAAGCATAGCCACAGCATCTGTTGCTACTTTTTCTATGCATCTAGATAGTATATGTAATCAGGGAGTAGGTACACAGATAGTGCGACTTAATGGAATCTTAATATTCTCTAGTTTTTCGAGAGGCGACAGAGAGCATTCTCGATTCGTTTAGTTAGCTACATTCCGGTGGATATCATGGGTTCTCTACTTCTGTGTAGGCATACAAGTTATAGCATGTGTCAACACTCAGACCAAGTTAGAGATGTACCGGCCGCCAAGAAACGACAATGGATGCCATGCAATTAACGACTC
The DNA here is from genome assembly GCA_009760855.2 of Cristatella mucedo. Classification (NCBI taxonomy): domain Eukaryota; kingdom Metazoa; phylum Bryozoa; class Phylactolaemata; family Cristatellidae; genus Cristatella; species Cristatella mucedo. The sequence goes on along the minus strand of WPIO01000001.1, from coordinate 3,687,903 downwards.
GGTTAGACTTATACCACTTGCCTCCGACGTCGACACAGCCACATTATCAAAGCTGTTGTGCTTGCCGTGAACGCCAGGAAGACCGCCACAGAAGATAACACGACGGCTAAGGTTAACGAATCCGATACTATAACGATGCAAGGCAGATAGATTTCGTACAGACCTCACTGCAACAGCGTAGCACAGCGTTTGAAGAGCTGGCTGCTCCTTGCAGCGTTCAAGGTCAGGAGACCGATAGTCACTCTGATGCACAGATCATGCTTACTCCGTGTGGACCTGCAGGATATAGCTGGCTCTCTATGCTGGCATAGAGAGCCGGCTCTCTATGCCAGCATAGAGAGCCGGCTCTATGCTGGCTGCCGCTTTCCGCTGCTTTCCACACCTCTCGCGTGACCTGTGTCTCGTAAGCTCCGCCGCCAGACACAAGCACTCGAGACGGATTCTTGAAACACAACAGCGACGGCATTACGATGTTGCAACTTTAATTTCCTCGATTTTATTTTACTTTGAGCTCCAACGATTGAAACCGACACCGCACGTAGCCGCCGAGTTCAGGTATGATTGGTACAGAGGCCAGGCCTGACTTGGTTTGGCCATATGGCCATACTTGTTAGGATTTCTATAAAAGTGCCCTTCAGATAGGACATCGTGCCGTTTTATTAGCAATATAAGCCATATCTAATGCGCAAAGCTCGAGACTATTCTCATTGGTATGTATCTACTTTGCTAATGCTCAATGCGTTCTCAACAGAACTGCAGTGAGAAACTGTTTTCAGTCCAAGTTTTTCCACAAGCCTACGACCAAGAAGTGTAATAATCTAGGTGAGCTTACGAGATTAGACACGTTTTTTAAAGTAAAGGTAAATGAAATGTGAACTTCCAAAATGTTTTTACAGTAGACTGCTGAGCGATTATTGACCGATGATACTTTGATGTAATATTTCTGCTTCTTTCTAAAAATCCTTGTCATAGAATGCATCAATGCTGTCATAGTTTACGAGTAAAGGTGATAAGTAACAAAAAAGCACTTTCTCCTCAAACACGCCGTCTGTTCAATGAAACGCATGTGCAATAACTTTCCGTACGTGAGATTTTCCCTCTGCAATGCATGCTTCTGAGTTAGTTGACCTGTTGAGCGCTCCCCTGGCGAGGCCCCTGATTGGTGAATGGGCTCTGTATATGCAGCCAGCTGGGAGCCGAGTGCTGGCTAAACCTAAGCAAGTCCCAGCTCAATGGCTCCGAGGCTTCCTCCGTGGATGCCCCAGCTCTTTCTGTACGCCCCAAGGAGTGCGATGCTCATGCTTCAGGCCAATTTGTTCAAGACTTAACAGAAATGCGAGAACACGAAAACTGATCATCTCTAACGAGACTTCCACGGGACGGCAGAAAAACTCGTTACCTTGCTAAGTTGTGTGTAGCCAATCTCGGTGCATTCCCGATTACCGTTATATCATTTTCTTGCTTCGATGTGAGAGACGTGAGAGCTTCAGCCGCCTTGAACCGGCTAGCACGTAAAATGACACTAGTGCCAAATTCAACTTCCTGCTAGTCTTTCTATCAAATCTTTGACCAGCGGCATGAGCAGTAATGTTTTAATTCTTGTACCGAGCAAGTGCACCTGATGGTTCATTTACAGAATCCTACTCACTGATAAAAACCAAATATTTCTTCTAAAATCCCGAAAATTTTCACTTCAAAGGATAATAGTCAAGTTACGTTAATTTACATCGCATCAGGTAACGTACGTTATTTTCTGAGAGAAACTTGCAAACCAAAAGTGAATCGGTTGACAGCCGGTTAAGATAGTGTGTGGTCTCGAAGTTAGGTGATAACGAGAGGCAATATGGAATACAAGTTTTCTAAATTCCTAGAGTGCATTTATACATATACATGAGCTAACCCGCAGAAATCGCAGAAAATATTAATTTAAAAAGCGAGACGTCCACAACCTGTGTTTATGGAGACACTCGAGGACTCACATGGACTGTCAAGCAGCCGAGTGACATCGACCAGCCATTCTTCCCCAGATTTACCTAGGGAGAGGGCACAATCGACATTCCAAAAATCGAGGTAAAAGTGTCTATCCGAAAAACATAGCAATAAAATAAATTTGAAAATTTAAGACCACGTCTATAAGCGTGTAGCTGCGAAAAAGCAGAGCCCCAGTGACTCACTGACCAGCAGACCAACGTTAAGACTGCCTGTTCCGTTCAGAAACATAATTTGAATCCGTTCGGCTTCGCTAAAATACGTGATTAAATAATGGCGACCAAAAGCCTGCACATCATTCTTTCCGATTTCGAAGAAGAATTGAATGGTCAATTTTTAAACTAAGTGAGTGCATGTTGCAGTTACAAATGTATATTATTAAATGATCTCCATTAATATTAACTTTCTATAAGGCATTCATCATCGCTGTACCATGATAGAAGTACTATATAATAATAATAATAATTATATTAATAATAATACCTTTGTATAGAGCCCAAAGAGAACTTATTCCTTTTCTAGGTACTTTAGATATGCTGTAAAGGAAGCATGGTCGAATGGTTAGAGGTAGCATGCTCAATCACAACAAATAAAACATGACTAGAGGTTACATGCACAGCGTCAGCATACTAATATGTTTAGTGGCAGAATGCAAAGTGTCAGCACGCATAAACACAAAAAGTACGAATCAAATTAAATCGCTAAATGCTGCGATAAATAAATGCGTTTTTAGTTTCTTTTTTAAATGTCGTCAAGTCAGTGGATGTCGTGACCCCAGTCAGAAATAACACAAACGGCGCTAAAAAAGCATGATACTAGGGAATGCGTTTATGGACGTGCTTCTTTTATCACGTTCAATTAAGGGAAGGTTGATCTACACGTGGCTATGATGAGGCAGCGAAATTCAAAGCTTACTATTTTATCTTGGCAGCTCGCTTATGTAATTTTGAGCAAACATTCTGCCATTTCATTACACTTTCTTGATCATAAAATGAAGTTGTCGCTGGTGTAATCATAGCTCACCAATCCTAGAGACATGCCATCGACAGCACCAGGCAGGTTTCCAACTGATTACGACTCACTCAAGCAGCAGCAGCAATGCTGGAGGTCAGCAAGAGATCACACAAGAGACCTCGGCGGCTTGCCAGCTGCTCAGCCTCAGACACTAGTAGTCTGACATCGGAGAGATGAGCAGCAATGCGACATGTCCACATCTGCTAAACTAATAAATCTGCTCAACTGCAAGGGGCGAACGTCGGCCGTCGACGATTCACTCCCTTCATTTCAGCTTCTCAAATGGCAGTCTGGAGTATTCGGCCTCAAAGACAGACACGCATGCAACTTTAAAAAAAAGGATCGTGAGAAACTATACCATAGTTACTTACTTGACTTGGGTAATACGACTCCCTTCTCAGTGGTAGATGAAGGCGACGGGCTTGTTTCATTCACTGCAAGTACAGGAGCGAAAGACGTCGCAACAAAGAGAAATGCAAGCTGCGATCTTGCAGTACGCCAAGAGGCGGCCTGGCACTATTTTTCGTAAGCCGATTCATACTTTGAAACTTAGCCCTTTGAAAGAAACGAGGAAAGAAAGAGCAAAAGAGTTGGTGAAGCGGCACAGCCGAATTGCAGTAGAGAAAAGCAAACGCTAGCGGTTGATCTGATAGGAGCGAAGGGAGATAAGCTTGCGTACGAATTGACGCAGTGCAGGTCGTCGATGGTGACACAACTGGAGCCAGCTCGACCACGGAGCACCACAGGTGCGTGCCCCGAGAAAAAAAGCGTCCCAAAAGCGTGCCGCGAGTGGAAGCGCAGCAAATGCTTAGCTAAAATACTTTCGTCCATCGAGCGGCCAGAAGCCCTGGCGTACCTAGAGGTTAAAAACCACAATCAGACCTAGCGGTTAAAGGCTAGCTTTCCAAAATCTCTCCGAGGGTAATCGAGAAATAGGTCTGCGAGTCGGTTGCTGCACAGCTTCGAAACAGCTGTGCGTTTGTTTTTCATTTCTCTGGCAAGTCGCGCTAGTTGAGCAAGGAGTCTGACCTTGAAGGCCGACTTTTGAAAGGCCGTGACTTGGCCTGTAAACTGAGCGATCAGACCACTCCTAAGGAATTCGCCAAGCTTTGAACCACTAGATATTTCTGGAGAAAAAGCCGCAAATCAGATACGTATGGAAAAAGGTGAACAATTAATGATGCGGCAACAAAAATTCGTTATCTTCTATTATTCCGCCGAAGCAGCCAAGCAATATTTACCTTCTAAAGTACCACACTGGCTGCCAGCCACGGGATCTGCACCGTACCATTGTCGTGCATTTCTCTGGATGTTCTCTCTCGAAGCGAGATGCTCTGCAATTAGAGTGGACCTTATGAGTGGGCACACACACAGGCACGCACGCCACGCGCACACACACACACACACACACACACACACACACACACTAAGTACGGCCGGTGGTGTCAACGTCAAGCTGAGTATCCCAAGGTCACACCATTAGGATCGATCCTTTGCCTCGATCCTCCTGTGGTCCTTGGGTCTTAACCTAATGGCAACGATGCTTGCATTGCAGTGGTAGGATGCGGCTGACACGTTCTGAAAAAACTGAGCTGAAAACAGCGCTCGCTCGTAAAGGAGCTAATCTGAGTCTAGCGGGACAAACAACGTGCTGACGACTGAAGCTGGCAGCGACTTGCACGTGCAGCAACAACGCATGTACTTATGCTGACATTGGCACACAAAGGAGAGAACCCTATCTCTGGGCCAAGCCAGAACGGCATTCACTTTAATTAAACTAAAAGCAAGTCATGGGCGATAGAGTTATCAATGTAATACAGAAGCAGGCCATTGTTGAAGACTCAAGCCGATTAGCTAGTTCAAACCAAACTGAGACATGGTACGGCATGCCCTACCTGGTAAACCTGTGTCACCGGCTAAACTATCGGATAAAATAGCCTGATCGAACTCAAAGAGGCGCAGAGAGAGAGAGAGAGAGAGAGAGAGAGAGAGAGAGAGAGAGAGAGAGAGAGAGAGAGAGAGAGAGAGAGAGAGAGAGAGAGAGATAGAGACACAGAGAGTGACAGAGAGAGGGAGAGAGAGAGACAGAGACAGAGACAAAAAGACAGAGAGAACAAATACCATATTGGAATATTTGCATAGGTTTCATAGCGCTCCTCATGGGTTCACATCAATTCATCAACACTTGATGGGCTATGACGTCATGTGTACATGTTAAAGTCACTGGGTGCTCTCTTATCGCTTATGCGTGCTGACACTGTGCATGCTGCCACTAACCACACTTGCATGCTGACCCTGTGCATGTCACCCCTAGCCATGTTATTCATATTGTTTTAAAGCATGATATTACTCACCATTCAATCGCGTTTCCCTTTGAAGCAAATGTAAAACGCCTAGAAAGAGATTGGGTTCTCCGAGGGCGCTTTATCAAGTGCATTATTAATATTATTAGCAGTCAACCATAAGCAGCCATGCTTCACCAACTCAGCTGACCCTACGAAACGAGTACCCAAGATGCTCGATACATGCCATATGATGAAACTGGTACGAAATACATTTGGAGACTTCTTGGTACTGCACGATGGCAGTAGCAGGAGTATAAATAAGCCTGGAAGTTCTTGCTAGGTAGCATGAGCTCCCAGGAGACCGAAGGGTAACATCCGGCCACTGGCTATATCCTTAGCACATTGAGTGGCTACAGCAGAAGATGCAGGGCATTCTAGTCATCTCTAGGTCATCAGCTCTAGTGTTGCCGATGCACTCGAATACTACTCAAAGCAGCTCGGCCCATCTGACTTCCACAACTCGACTGGTACTGTTACATTTCTGGGTACATTCGACACCATATTTTACATCACGAACTCTCGGAATGGAAAAAGGCAGCAAAGCACCAAACACAAAAGACAATTGCACATAAGCACGCGCGAATGCACACACACACTACAAACGGTAGAAGAGACATCATGTCACATGACTTTACTCCTGCATCTTAGCCCCAGTTTAAGGACATCAAGCTCTTTATGACCCAGGTCATGGATTCCATTCCTACCGTGGGAAATCCTTTATTGCCCACTGTCTACATAAATGAGACTGATAAATCAGCTCCAAACATCCTCTTTCTTTTTATCTTTTTTATAAACTCGCACGAGCACAAGAAAAATGGGCTTCATTGGACTGCTTGCATGCATCAGCTGCTGAAAATTCTGTGCCAAGACATAATATGCCTGCTTCTGCTTCATTACATTATTTTCTGGCTTATAAGCTACGCCAGGATTATCTTTAATTATTTTCGGCTCTCTGAGTAAAGAGTGGATTTACATGCAACTCGACAGCTCCATTAATGGCTGCACACATGCATCTGCTCTTGAGGCCTTAGGTATAAGCTTTAGGCAGCTAGCCACCACACGATGACACACGCATGCTAGGCGTCACTTTTGGTACCGACATTAAGAAACCAACAGGCGATGGTGACAAGATCGATACCACACGCAAGTATGGACGGTTTGAAAGGTTACCGAGCTCATACAATTACAAGCTGGCCAACATACACTGCATTGTGTGCAGCATCGTCAGAATACAAACAGGCATTACTTTCATACATACATGTATATTCAGTCGGAATAATAGCATATTCAGTCAGAATAATAGCGAGCTTATAAAACTATGTGCACTGTATTGCTGCTTTCACGGCTAGTGGGAAAAGTGCACTACCCTTTTATTAAGCTGAAGGACCGAGACTGGCTAATGAATCCTTCAAAAAGCTGTATTCAGCTGTTTAGCCATGAGGCTAAATTCTGCTTCCATGGGTTAGCTGCAGCACCCGAAGCCACGAATTTTCAAACCTGCTTACCGTAATGTATAATATAATTCATTTGTATAGCGCCCTGAGAGAAATATAATCTCTATTCGGGCACTTTGCATATACAACACGGCTCGAGCCCAAGACCTTGGCCAAACCTTGGTCGGGCGTGTACCTTAACCACAGGGCTAAACCAGCTCGGCAATGTCGGCAGCTATGTTGCACTATGTTGCTGAGAAAGCATGTTTTCAGAGGCCTTATCGCTCGCACTAGCTGGAATCAACAGTTGATAGTTATCACTGAACTTATTGACTAAACTTGTAGCAGAATGCTACATGAAAATTCGCCTGTACCATTTAGGAAAACAGCACAGTGAAAAAACTTCAGGAGTCAGAGTCTGCAAATAATACCCAGGCTTGCTCAGTTTTAGCTTCAAAAGTGGTACTGAACGTTTAATTACACAGATGCTATTAATATAAATATACTTATAGAACCCAATTCAAATGGAGCCACACTGGTATAGCGCCATATTCGTAAGGCACCATTAGAGAACTTAATCTCTTTCTGGGCACTACTCAAATGATGCAAATAAAGCAACATCAAATGATTACTGTTAACGTGCACAATGTTAACAAGTACAACATGGTTAGAGATGACATGCACAAGGTCAGCATGCAAATATGCTTTGAAGCAGCATGCACAGTCTAACCAAGTATAAGCACACAAAGAACGAATCCCAAGAACCACTAAATGCTGTGATAAACAGGTGTGTTTTAGCTTCTTTTTTAATTTCAAGTCAGTGGATGTCGTGAGTTCAGTCGAGAGTGAGTACCAGGCTTGAAAAGCATATTAACAAACGGCACGGTCTCCAAAGCCTTTGAGGTTCGTATGAGGTATAGTTAAGCGATTAATTCAGAAAAGAGGTTGGTACGATGCCCAATCTGGTGAGAGAATAGTTCCGATAGGCAGGCTGGGGGTCAGAGAATTAAGGGACCGAAAAGTGAGTGACAATGACAAAAGTCGATACACTACTTGATTGGAAACCAGTGCAGGTCGGCAAGAAGTGGCTGAAGGTGGCAACTGAGCCATCCACGTCAGAAAGCCTACTTGTACAGTTTTGCACCAACTGTAAGTGCCTGATTGCACAGGCCGGTAGATCAGCAAACAGTGAGTTACAGAGGTCGAGATTGGATGTCATAAATGTATGGACCAATACGGATGTAGTATCAATGTCTAAGCAAGCCCGAATTTTAGTAATGCCATGTGGCTGAAAGCAGTCAGACGACTGTGGAGCAGATGTGGTCGCTAGTGAATGGTCACTTAACAGGACACCTGGATTTCATGCAGATTCAACAGGAGATATACTGGCTGAGTCCATTTTGAGCATCAGGTTTTCCAAGATCTAAATCATGCTTGGTTTGCCCATAATTAGCAAACTGGTTTTATCGCCATTCAAGTTGAGAAAGTTAGCTGCCATCCACGTGCGGATGTCAGTTATACATGCAGCAAGGGAGTAGAGTGACTCTAATATGAAGATCACACCAAAGCTATCTACACAGCATGCTTTCTAGTCAGCATCTTTAAAGTACGTAGAAAGAGATGCAGTTCTTTGAAGGCGCTATACAAATATATCATTATTAGTCTATGTCCTGGATAAGTTTGTTATACACCCGAAACAATGCTAACTCTGTGGAGTGATTATCTCTAAAACCAGGCTGTAATTTATTTGCTAGGCTTGAAGTTTCAATATATGAGCTCAGCTGGTCTACGACAACTCATTCCAGTGTACTTGTAGGAATGATAGAGGAGAGATTGAGCTGAAGTTTTTGAAGTTATCTGTCAAGCTGGTTTTTGTCCAGTGGTTAGGTTGCTCACCCCTACCAATGCCAAGGTGAATGTATTTGACGACTGAGATCGTGGGCCCGAGCCCCACGATATATTTGAAGCACCTGAAAAAATTAAGTTCTCTTAGGGTGCTATACAAATGAATTATATTTTTGTATGTATATGTCTAGTGCTGCTTGTTTATTTAGTGGCCTAGCTCAGCCTTTGAATGCGTGTATCTAATAGTAAGTAAAATAATCAATGATATCTAGAAATATTTTGTTTATTAGCATGAGTGCATGTCATGGGGCTGTTCAACTCTGTTACTTGCATGCTACCGGTAGCACTCTGTACATTTTACGCTGGTAATGGGTAAAAAATAAAAAAATCCTAGCTGATTAAACAGCCTCTTTTTATATAGCGACAGAAGAGCCTTTACGGCTATCACTACTGCTTGCAGTGGCGATAAAGAATCGCCCACCGCAGGAATCGAACCCACGACCTCGGGACCTAGGTCGTGAAAGCAACCGCCTTACCTAACGTGCCATCGGTACAAATATGGGTGTACTTAGACAGATTGATAGTACTTCAAAGGACCACTGGCTTAGCCCTCAGAAACCCTTGGTGTCCAGATGCCAAAGCTAAACATCACTTCAGTGTACGAACCTCTGGTAGCAGTCGAGGCAAACCTGACGGTACTCCCCGGCAGGGTTCAGCTGTTCCCACATAAGGAGCTCGATCAATGCATAAGCAGAAGCCAGACATGGTGCCCGACCGTATTCTAAGCATGGGGAAAAACAGCACGGATCTTGGCTAGATGCGACGCCGAAGCTTTTTACATATGGCAAATAAGCCTGCTTTGGAGAATACTGGGCATTGCTTTTAAGCATCACTTGAGGACTAGTATGACATCAGCTTTATAGTTTCACTCTCCCACTACGGCTTTAATGGACTTCTGATACAGTCACCTAAGAGAAAAGTTAAATCTAAATCTTTAACCAATGAGCACAAGACTGAGTCTGTGTACCACAGCGTTATACCATTTTCCTGATATATCAGACATCGGCAGGGTAGCCATACCTCGCCCACAGACAGCTGGATAGAAGCCGTTCGATGGAGGGGGGGGGGTGCTTTTTTGATTAGCCAGAAAGGCCTCTCCACTACATAGGTCAGGGATGTAAGGTCATCGGAAGGGCAAGTTTGAAGACCCCCAACTTGAACCGAACTCAAGAGGCCAGACAGTCTGCTTGACGATTGTCTCACTCTGCTATACTACTAATTATAACTCAATTGCATAGCGCCCTTAGAGAACTTAATTTTTATTCAGGCGCTTCACATGTGACACAGGGCTCGAGCTCAAGACCTCGGCCAGACTTTGGTAGGGGCGAGCACTTTAAACCACAGGGCCAAAGCAGCCGTCCTACGGTAAGCTGTGTCCGCCGAGGTTCAGGCGAAAAAGCAGCCACCGAACAGCACACCATCGCACAGACAAAAAATCGAGACCAGCAGATCCCAGAGACTACCCATTACACCTAGCGGTCGGATCCTATCCCTGGCGTTTAGATGTCGCTCGGCTTAAGTGAGACTGGCGTCCGGTCAGTGCACGAAGGCTGCTTGACCAGTGGCATGCACGGCTCACCTTGCTTCTTCTCTCAAGGTAGAGAGGATAGTGGTCTAGGTTAGTAGATGTAGAGGGTAGAGGGTAGAGGGTAGAGGTAGAGGCGTCGAGAGCGACCCGACTGCTTACCGGTCGCGGCTACGAGCACATGGAGAATCATCACTGCTGCACGTATCGTCGAAGGCTGACCCATAGCTAGTAACCTAGCATGGCCGAAACGGGTCTACTAACAGGTAGTAGCCGACAATTGAGCTGAGGCTCAACGATTGGCTGGTCCGAGCCAGGTAACAGTCAACATCAAGCTGGCACTGGCCCCAGAAGCTGCCTCCTATTTGTGTAGGGTTCAAAGGGTAACTCATTAGTGACTCAGACCCGTGTCAATCCTGCAGCTTGAGTCCGCCGTGAAGCCGCTGCAGAGACGTCGCTCTGACGGCGCAGTGCGGTGCAACAGGCTTTCGCTGCCTGAAGTCCCGAGCGCCGCCTGCGGTTCAGCCGCTGCCCATCTAGGGGACGCAGTAGGTAAAATATCCGCCAGCGCCGATTGCCTTGGATTAAGAGTACGATAAGCTTCGGCGGTTTCAGCTCACCATCTGCAAATCGAATTGAGAAGTGCTGCCAGAAGCCCACCAGCCATGGATAGAGCCATAGCTCGTCCGAAAGTGCTGCCTGCGGTCATTTGATCCTCGAGCTGTAATTGAGACAGCTCGCTGTGTGGACGAGAGAACCGCTCAGCTGGTGCACGCAGCGAAGCGGCGAATTGAGCTGTATGGGTCACCACGAAACTGAGTGAAAATAAGCTCTCATTGGCCCCAGACTTCGACCGTTTGCTTAACCCAACCCGGGCTAGGCATCTCGCTATAAATATGCCTGTGTGTGTTTGTGTGTATATTCCACCTCCCCTTTCTCTGCCTCTCTCTCTCTCTCTCTCTCTCTCTCTCTCTCTGTGAAAGGAAAAGGTGAATTTTGATAATGAAGAGCATAACCACTGTGCTTATGAATTCAATCTCAAGCATATATTTATTAGCAAATACGCCTGCCTTATTGCAAAATGAAATCCATTATAGCAAGCTTTTATGTGGCGTTGTTTGTCATGCAAGCTCACGACCACTGGCACAAAAATCAGGACAAACGATCATGGAGAAAGTTGATGCAGACGCCTCGTTCAGAGTGAAGGGTCCGTTGGGTCACAGAGTGCTGGTGACGAAGTCGGGAACTCTTTATCGGTGAAAGTTTTGCCATTCATAAAATGCAAGAGCGACAGATCCTAGGCCATTTTCGGTGGTTACTGACCACCGGAAAATGCTTGGATAATCGGAAATCGAACTTCGGACTAGAACTTAACGATCTAACACAATCGTCACATGGCAAGTGAGACGATGGACAACTAGCGACTTGGATTCGTGAAATGTGACTTTATCGTGACTAAATATAGCATTTCTATTTTACTTTTGCCTTCATTTCCACAGATCAGATTTATGAGCTTAAATCAGCTCTTCACTCGGAGCCTTACATTCAGCGAATGCACATGTAACTAGTACTTCCCATGAGCTCAGCCCTAGGTTGTGGCCATTAGACTTTGACTATCTGTCTATGCTAAACTCGTCTGAGAAGCTCAAAATCCTGGTCGATGAGAAAAAATAAGGCACCCGTATGGTTTTGGCTTAATTAAACTGCTGCACTATTGGCTGTCAGGAATTCTGATCAGTCGTACACAAATTTACTGACCCGATTCTAACAGCAACTCCGCCTCAGAAGTACACGTTTTTGCAGAGATTCTAAGCGACTGCACATCGGTATGCTGTTCCATACCTACCGAGTAGGGAAAAGTTTACATCACTCTCATCATCACTACTAGAAGACCCCAATGCAAAACATGTCGAAGCAGTTGACGCGATCTCTACAAAATTAGAAAACATAACATATCCACGTAAGGCATTCAAGGAAATGTGGTGACTTTGGAAAAGTTTCATCGGAATTAAAGGTTGTCTGTCCTGGCACGAGTTCCCTCAGCAAAGATTTGCAAAGTACAGTGGTCCGAAAAATGTCGCTCGTAACAGTTGCAGTATAACTGTCCAGCATGTATCTCCGTCTGTAACTCCACAAAGACTGAGTGGGTGTGTTACGCTAGAGTGTTTTCTGTAGCTCACTCAAAGCCCAAGCAGCTTTCGGTACGAATTCGGTGGTCAACAGACTTAATTTCACTCAACAAAGAGAAAGTGAGAAGAATAGCTAAGTCATCAGTGAAATTTGAAGTACTGAGTAGCATTGAAGTAGCAGGTCAGGACGGTAAGGAAAGGGTGAGCGAAAGGCGGGAGAGTAGAGGTTGCGAAAGAATTTTTGAAGTGGCCTAGGACCTGCAGACCAAAAGCTTCTATCGCCAACGGTCTTTAAGCAGAGGATTGCAACAGCTACGTTATTGTCGATAGACGACCCGAGGACAGACTAAACTGATGCAGCAGTTCAGCAATGTATGAGGGTGCCAAGCCGTGGAGGGCCTAGTGGGTCGGCCTAAGAACTTTGCTTTATGTCAGTTGATCAACCTGAAGCCATCAAAGCTCCTTCAGCAAAGGAGACAATTTCTTAACATCTTGGATGCTGTTAACTAGCCTTGGAGCCATATTCCTCACTAGCTGCAGTAACCGAGAGGCTTTTTACGGTAGCCCAGCCAAAATAGATCTAGAGTAATCTAGCTTGAACTGAACCAAGAGTTAGCTGAATTGCCTAATTGCAAGTCAAATATTTGGAGCTGCACATGAGCATAGCCTAGGAAGCAGAAATTTGCACAAGTGCTACCACAAAGCGCTTGCAGCAAACACTGCCATGGTAAAAAGTCTCGTTAGAAAATGGTTTAGGGTCGAAAAAAGGTACCGGGTGCAATATGGCACAACAGAATACTGAGGCATGTAGGAGCTATTCACCAGATCTCGTGAGTGCAAATCTGCTGAGAGCTGTAGGAAGAAGAGGCCCTGCCTACTGTAGAGGAATATGCCTCAGGCTGCTATGAGTGTAGAGCAAATTTTTCCAAGCATCGCTTTTCTGTCTGTTGTGTCTGCTGTACCGCGAGAGCGGACTACTCCGGCGGAAGCCGCTGAGGCGAGAACAGTGGGCCCTCTTGCAGCAGCTGATTCCCAGCCAGTGTGCTGGTCGTGCGGCCAGATTCTGGATTTCTCTAATAAATGGCATCTGCCTGAGCCGTCTAGATCGGCTAGTCCATTAGCAAGTCAGATAAGTGAGGTCACAGCAGGCATGAATCCTGGATCAATAGTTTTTCCAACGTCCTGTAGTGCAGTTAGTTGTGGCATTGCGACAATGCAAGCAGACAGCAGCAGCTGCTTGGGGGGGGGGTTAGCTCACCACCAGGTCTGCTGATTACTCACATGCTCATAGATAAATAGTTCACTGAACACAGGACTGAGCAGCTGTGGCTGCCAAGGGTTTGCCTACTAATTTTTTTGCTTGCTGGCAAAATGAGTCAGAAGTAAAATTGGGCTCAGCGATGTACTACGACTCTTTGCAAAAAAAGTGACAGACATCTCAGCCCGGCAAGGTGGACCAAGTGGGTCACTGCCAGGCTCAAAACACACGTGAAAATAACGAAAGCCTTCATACAGGCAACGAGCAATCGCTAAACGGACGCCTCAGCCAGATAAGGCACGAATGGGAGAGCATATGCAAGTACTGTAGCTATTCAGGCATGTCGAGACGAGACCACAATCGAGCGTCCCATAAACAGACAAGCAGTCAAAGCAGAGCACCCCTCTGCATGAAGTAGATCGGACCAGGCAGCCGGAATCTAAACTAAAAGAAACTAAAACTAAAACTAAACTAAACTAAAAGGCAACTAAAAGGAAACTAAAAGGCGCGTAGTAAAAAGAAAAAAAATGGAATATGGTGTGCACAGAACAGAGATCTGTCGCAATGCACCAAAAAGAAACTGTGCCCAGCTGTTGCCGGCTCGATAACCTTTCAAGAGCCGGTGGCAGGAACGTTTTCGTATGGGCTCCAGCTGAAAGAGCAAGCATCGCACGCATCTGCCTCAGCCCGAGGCTCGGCTCGTAGCAGCACACCAGTGGTCACGACGGCAGGTCAACGTTCGGTTGCATCCCCTGCATCCCGGGCTCCAAGATGGGAGCCTCCAGTGGCAGGCAGCCTGCCGGAACTGCCAACGTTGATATAGTAGCACTCGAGCAGAAGCGAAGCTTCGACGTAGGCGTTCTCATCGCACGGACTTGGCTGAGCCAGTAGCACGGACGGCAGCCATTGAATGTCGAGCTGGCTATTATGGCTGCAGCGGCCACTGCACTCGCTCGGCTGCATCTCAAAAGGCACGTCGTAGGTAGGGCTAGGGTGGCATTCGTCACTGCCGCTGGCGAGATTGGCGATGCTCTTGCGAAGCACAGCATCCATGTCCACGTACACGCTAAGCATGGGGCCTTGCCCATAGCTGAGCTTGTCTCCCGGAGCACTGGCAGAGGGCTGGCCGCACAGCTCATCCGTCCCACTTTTTAGGCAGTGTTTAGGCTTTTGCACAGGGGATATCGCTGCACCGGCACAAACAGAGGCACCGTCAGTTCGAGCTTTTCTTTGTCTCACCCGTGAGCAGAGAAAAGTCACGTGTCAAGTCGTAGATTGATAGGGTCTGATAGTTCTTCATGCATGTGGTGGTGGAACAATACAGAGCTGAAGCTGCTGACATGCATTCTGCTACTGCATGAGAGCATGGCATGTGGCGATGGTACAAGAGAAATTGAGGCAAAGACATTATAAAAGAAACAGATAAAGGGTATACAGAGAAAGAGAGAGAGAGAGAGAGAGAGAAAGACATATATAGAGTATATAGAGATGGAGAAAGATAGTGAGAGAGAAGGAGATAGAGGGGGATAGACAAAAGCAGAGAGATGGAGAGACATAGAGACCAAGATGGAGAAAGATAGTAAAAGAGAAATTTAGAGAGATGGATAGATAGACAGAGAGACAGACATAGATATGGAGAGAGATAGTGAGAGAGAAGGATAGAGAGGGGAAGAGACAACAGGCAGAGCGATGGAAAGTCAATGAGAGACAAAGAGACCAAGATGGAAAGAGGCAGGGAGATAAAAGGACAATAAATAAGAGGGAAAGAGACATATAAACACACATAGAGAGAGACAGAGACAGACAGACAGATAGAGACACAGACAGACAGAGAGAGAGAGAGAGAGAGAGAGAGAGAGAGAGAGAGAGAGAGAGAGAGAGAGAGAGAGAGAGAGAGAGAGAGAGAGAGAGAGAGAGAGAGAGAGAGAGAGAGAGAGAGAGAGAGACGGAGATAGAGAGAGAGAGACACAGTGGGCTAAAGAGGTCGCCTGTATGATGTGCTAGATTGCTGCTTGCACTCCAGCACTCTAGCACTCCAGCTGTGGCTTTGCAGCTCGGAAGTGGCAACCTACAGCCGGGACTCTACGGCCGGGACTCTACGGCCAGGACTCTACGGCCGGGACTCCACAGAAGGCCACGTTCAAAATAGCCTACAGATATGATTCAGACCGGAGGAGAGAAAAGGCTATGAGCAAACCGAATGACTTCTAACACTGGATGTGAGCACCGGTGGCAAGCAAGCCGAATTGGCATCGACTGGCTCATTCTCTCTCGCCGAGCATGCACTGCTGCAGCCTTCTAAGCCCCATAAATACTGTCCTCCTAAGATGCATAGATATACTGCTGCCTATCATAACTAACATAATAAGCATGGCCTAAGCCAATGTTTTGTTCCTGCATACTTCAGATATGCCGTTATCAGTCCACTCATTAAGAAGTTAACACTGACTTATGAGTCCTCCTCATGCATTAAGGCCAGAGACATTAAACAAGTATTTTGATGCCAGCTAAACTCATACAATATATCACGAACCTTTCAAAGAAATTCCAGGCCGGATGACGACCTAATTGCTCCACAGAGTCACTGCTCAGGACTGCTGACTTAGGTAGAGTCTCTCAATTAATTTTGCTGGCCCTCCGGGTAGCCTTTTCATACCGTTGATCACCATTCCCTTTTGAGTGCCTACAATCTTGGGGATTGACTCTGCGCTGTAATGACTTATGTCAAATGTTTGTTGAATATTTCAATCCAGGGTATCAAATGCCAAGGGTACCGGTTTGAAGTGAGGGGTACCCCAGTGATCTATTCTAGCTACCCAACTATTTACAAAGCACATTCTCTCTCTCTTTTTCTCTCTCTCTCTCTCTCTCTCTCTCTCTCTCTCTCTCTCTCTCTCTCTCTCTCTCTCTCTCTCTCTCCCATCCCTCTCTCTCTCTCTCCCTCCTCTCTCTCTCTCTCTCCTTCCCCTCTCTCTCTCTCTCACTCTCGCCAGCATAATCACCAAGCACAATCTAGCCTGACATTCTTCAAGCAGATGGCACACAGCTCTACCTAAGCTTCGATCCCTCCCAGCCTGCCAGCCCCTCGGATCCTCTGAACTCCCTTAAATGCTCACTGGAATGTAGCTGTATTCTTAAACTGAACAACGATTGAACACACGTAACAGGCTGGGCAAGCAAAACCAAAAACTGGAAAGATCTACCTTAATGATGGGTAAAGCCAGCCAGCAAATCTGCTATCCAGCCTCTGAAAAGAAATCAGGTGTCTTATTTCAAATGACCCGGAAAATTTTTCTGGATGAGCCCATCAGTTTCACACTAAGTCAAGGCTGTCTATCGTTTTAGCTATTTGACGTAACAAAAATCTGGTCCTGCTTAGATAAAGCTATCATAGCCAAGTTGATCCCTGCATCGGTAATATAACAATAATAATAATAATAATGTACTTGATAAAGCGCCCTCAGAGAACTTAATCTCTTTCTAGGCTAGATATTTGTGAATCCCATCTAAACGTTTGACACTTTCTCTGTACAGGTCTTCTTCCTGCACACAAGATGCCTACTGACGGTGCATACAATTTGGCAGCTAAGTTTTGGATGTCTTTTACGATCACAAGATGGGGCAACGAAAATAACTTGCCTTTTCCTCCAGAACGTGTAAACGAGGATAATAATGACAGCCACCAGAAGTGCCACCCCAATGCCAACAGAAAGTGGTAACGCCAGACCCTGCTGCTGTTGTGCAGCTGTCACTGCTGCAAGAAAAATGCATGAGCAAGATTCGCACAGCATGCCAGAGGCTGAGCAGCAAGAAGAAAGTGCTGCTGATGAACTATAACAGAGACACAGTCGCATGGCCTAACCTCAACCATGGACAGGGCAAGACACAGGTAGGCTGCCCATGTAATCGCAGTAGGCACCGAACGGTGAAAGGCAACAGTCAGCAATGAGACGCCATGTGTGGATAGGACAGCGACACAATCGATTTATCTTGATTTCTAACCGCCGAACAAAATAGCGGAACTCTGCTGCATACCAAAGCTTTTGGTTCGTGCATACATCAAATCTGAGCCTGCTAGATCATGGCTGGCGATATCATTACGAGTCTGATTCGTCGACACTGTAACCGGTTGTATTGTCGATATTCTATTGCCATCCCCAGGAAGAGTAGCAAGCGTACCCTGATTCCTCACTAATATACCTACTGTCGTCTTCTGTAGTAAGGCACCTACAACAGACTGAGTGTACAGAGCTAGGCACAGAAACACAAATACAGTTGAAAAATTCCCTGAATGCCACCGGACTTACGATATTCACAAATGAAGGCATGCTGAACCCAAAGGGCTGAGCATTCGGCGACTTTCCGGCGCCAAGCTTGTGACTTCTGCATGTATACACAGCCGATGGAGACCTGCCTTTCTCTCCTGGGATTCCACCAATTGAAGTAAGCACTGCTGTGCACTGTAACAAGTTACAGCACAGCTAGAAGAGTAGATACAATGATTTACACGTCAAGGTGTGAAAACTTTAACTAAGACTAATAAGGAACCATGAACAAGAACTAGAGGACAAAAATAGTTTAGCTTGCACAGCAGTATTTTGCATGCACCTATAAACAAAAGTGGGCAGAAAATAAATGCATAGGCCAAGAGCCGTCTGGTCAGGATATAAAACGGCGACCGGGCAACGGCTCTCAAATAGTAGCAGAGATCATTTAACAAGGGAAACCATGAGTCGATTAATTGAACAGTCTTGCTGACGTGCATTAATAACACCCTGTAAAATTTGCCACACCACTGGCCCAGTGAGCAATCCGAATAGCTATATACTGATAGAATCAGTCACCAGCCCATTGGGTAGAGTCGCAATATATCAGAAAGTAAATATCGCACCACTAGATCCACCGTGGCGATATCACAGCCTTGTAAGACTGATGTCAGTTTGTTTACCTATGCTGGCTATCCATCTAGCAGTATATCGAAAACAAGGTAATGTCACTCATTTCAGGTCCCTACTTTAGTTGCTCGGGTTAGCCTATCTGGGTTACTTACCACTTGGGTAGGTTAGCTTCGCCTGGAATCAGCCCAAAACCCTTCCCTGTTCAGTTCATATACACCTAAAGCCTGAAACTTTAAGAAATATACCAGTATAATTCCCAACTGAATGACGTTTATTCAAAGCTAAAAAGCGATTAGCATTGCTTAGCCCAAGTGAACCATTCTATCTGTGTTCATTGGAAAGGCAACCGAGCAGGCTGTCACTTATATGTTTTCTGCTTTCACTCTAGCCTACATCAACACTTGGAAAAATGTATAGTTCATGGGTTTCAAGAATTTAGATTAATGTGTACTATTAATAATCATTATTTTTGGCAATCTCCGAGAGCCTCCTAAATCATAGCTAAATTTGTAAGCCACTTACTACCGATGATCATATTATATTAAAATAAAAAAAAGTAAAGGTTAGCTTATCTAAGAGCCTCTATTGAATAGCAGCAGGAGCATTAACAGATCAAACCACCACTTGCAATAGGCAATTAGGGATTGCTTACTGTCGCTTTTGTACAGCATCCAGTAAACTAGTCTATTATCATTCAGGGTCTACTTACCTATGAATAATTACGTGCATACTGATAACAGGAGCACCTACTAATCGGCAGTCATGAGTGCTTTATGGTGTGTCTTTGCATGCTCGTCAAAGCATGAAACATGAAGTGTTTTTGCATGCTTGCCAATGCAGAATATCTTGCTTGTAATTTACGATGAGTTATTTTTGGTTCTCTTGCAGCAAGATGCACAGCATCTGAACAGAGAATACGTTTTTTTGGGGGAGCTATACAAATGGCATTACTATTATTATCAGTAATATTACGTTAGCTCATCGGATTGGCAGCAACAGAAGCAGACTGAAACGTTGACGAGGTACATTTTTATTTTCTTGCCACTTCTAAGTCAGCCAACCTCAAATGATCAGAGAGTCCCTTACAGTCTAGTAGTAGATAGCTTTGCCTGTTCGCTTGTGCCACCAATGAGTGGCATGTTAATTATTACAGAATTACTTCGAAGCAACGAGAGGCAATTTTACTTTAGGCTAGCAACCTCCATATATAAATGGCCCACACGAGCAGGAATTTTGCAGAATTATACGCAACAAAGATCTCTGTGCAGCAAAAGCCGGCTACATGTGACTTTTATCTCTTCCATTTGAGCTTGGAGCACAAGGAAAGCTGCCCACACTTAAGCTCTCTACCAGGAACAGGCATGTGATTTAAGAGAGCGAGAGAGAGAGAGAGAGAGAGATAGAGAGAGGGAGAGAGAGATAGAGATAGGGAGAGGGGGAGCAGGCAAGAAAAAGCAGTGACATGCATAGCTAGGGCCATGATGCACTACGGTATACAAAATCATTATGTAATGTAATGCATCTTCACCATTCATACCTGTGTCATTATAGCTATCCCAAACGAAGGGCTCATCAATTCCTCTTCGGTTCAAGCCAATCCAGACGGCATCCTCGTTCGGCCTCGATGCATTACGTGTGACTGATATCCAAGACTGAAGATCTACATTGGCAACGGTGACGAGACGACCAGCTCGGTCTTGACATTTTTTTTGAGCGGCCAACCAGGTCACATACTCATAATTAAATTCAAAACAAGACTGCTCATAAACATAAACCTGGCCGGTCAACCGGTCTGAATATGTACGTGATCGCCCCATACCGTGTACTATAAAGCAAACAACTCATGTATCCATGCAGCGTATGCAGAAAATCATGGTGAACCATACTAATCAACATGACGACACTCCTATGCAACCAAACAAGCATCCTGAAAGCTTACATTTTTCCGGGGCATAAAGATCTAGCAGATTGTTGGCACATACAATATACATGTGCCCACCAACATAAGACAGGCCTGAATTTGGAAAGAGTAGTTACAATGATACTGATCTGATCAAATAGCAGCACAGAGGAGCCTAGACTTCCTAATGCCGAGTCACATAGTTATGCAGCATATGGAAGTAGTGGCAGCAAACAGCTTCGGTGCCCTAAGCACGCGATGGCACACTCAGATTTCAAAGCAACACTGCATGGACTGTATCACGACGAATCTGCATCCCTAAGGTAACCCGTGTTGAGAGAAGCTGTAACTGCTGAAGCATCTCGGGCTAGAAAAAAAACTAAATCTACCAGTGCAGCCAACTCAAAAATGCGATAGCCTAACCCGTGTCCAATCAGATGTTCAAACAGCACATATTCAAACACGCAGGAGCGCGGCCCGGCACACGCTCACATGCGCTCGAAAGTGCTGGAACATTCACATAAGGACGAGCACACATAAATGGGGGCCCATACCAATAAAAATGAGGTACACCAAGACTGCTGCTGTCGACATACACACGTACAGATAAATTGTTAAGGGACATACACCTAAAGCCAGTTGCACAAGCACGGTGGACGTGGGCGCATGAACACAAACACACACACTCTTACAGATACACACTGGTTCAAGTACAGCAAGCAAACCTATGCATATGGACAAAACGCACAAGCCAGCAAACTAATAGGTAAGTGAAAGATTGGGAGTTTAAAATGGACATTACTAAGTAAGAATAAATGCGACATTTGTATATAATCAATTGAGGACTTGATTTATTTCTAGGCATTTGACATATGCAGAAAGGGAAGTATTTCAATATGTTTACAAACTGAATGCTTGCCTTGCAGAAACTCAATCCAGGATGTCATCAAATTTCCTTAAACTAAACGATGATAAAAACAGAACTACCGCTCGTTGGTCACCAGAAGCACGTGGCTGGACTAGAAGGCTTTGCTCTTCTAATAGGTGATGCTGTAGCACGACCATCACCATGTGTCGCAATTTAGATGTAATGTTTGACAGCTGCCTAAATTGTGAAAGCGTCCACAGCTACCATCCCGTACGATCCCTAAGATGAGAAACTATCTTTGGCATTGGCTTGCAAAGAATTTAACTAGCTCTTAGTTCTATCTCGGCTACATTATCGAAATTCCCTTTTGGCTGGGCTACCAAAAAAACTAGCCTGCTTGAGCTGGCGATCAATATGGTTCTGCTGCAAGGCTAGTTTGCTAATCCCAGAGGTTTGACCACGTGCCTGGTTTGCTCAAAGAGCTTAGATGGCTGCTGGTTGATCAACCGATATAGAGCAGTCCTACGCTGACCCACAAGGCCTGCCACGGCTTTGCTCCTTCATAGCTAGCTGAACTGCTGCACCGATTTCAGCCTCCTCCTGCCCTTAAGTCCTGCATGGACTACAGATTAGCTGTTCCATTCCTCCGCTTGAAGACCGTTGGCGACAGAAGCTTTTGCTCAGCAGATCTTAGACTGTGGAACTCGCTTCCACAATTATTACGCAACGGGTCTCCCACGCCGGCGGCTGCCTTAGCTACGCCGGGGCTAGCTTGTTAGTTATGATCGTCAGCAGCTGCTATCGCTTCGTCATCGTAGATCAAATGCATTCCTAGATATTAATGTTATTGCTAAGATTTATGAACTATGCATTAACAAAAGAAAAGCACCCGGTAGCCGCCTCAGTGTCCGGAACCGCCAGCTCAGACGCACCTCCTTGGGCTGGAACCGGAGCTGAGTACCCGCTCGTTTGGTATTCCTAGCATTGTCTCGAACCGCTCAGCACGCTCCCCCACATGCGTCACTGTAAATCTCTCTAACTTAGTGGTCATCAGGCTTGTTGTAACTCCATAGGCCAGACTTAACGCTTGCCTTTGGAATCCTCGCTTAACGTGCAATAAACCTCTAGTAATAAGCGACCTTATTTCTGAAAATGGTATCGACCTGCTCGCCCTAACTGAAACTTGGCTGAAATCGATAAACTGCCCGACAATTAAAGACGCTACTCCATCTGGTTTCTCGTTCTTTCACACCCCTAGATCGATCAAAACTGGAGGTGGAGTTGTTATTATTGTGCACTCAAAATTCAACTTCAAGCCATTTCCGGTACCCTCGAAGCAGTCTTTTGAATCAATTGTCTTGGTCTCACCCGAAAACAAGCTATCGCGATAGTGGCAGTAGTATATCGCCCACCAGGTACCAAATCCTCCTTTATCTCAGATTTCTCCGATCTCATTTCGATTCTGTGTGCAAGAAATCGATCCTTCCTCGTTATGGGTGATTTCAACATTCACTTTGATAACTTATCTGACGCTTTCCGCACCGAATTTCGTGCATTGACTGACTCATTGTCTCTTGTGGCTCATGTACATGGCCCTACCCACATCAAGGGTCACACACTCGACCAGATTTTCTCATACAACTGCACTTTGTCATCACCAATTATTACCAAATCCTGCTTATCTGACCACATGCAGATCTCATTCAATCTACAGTATGTGCCCACATCCTCCTCTAAAATAACCTGTGAATCGCGAAAGCTCAAGACCCTTGACATCGATGCTGTCCGTGCGAGAATATCTGCTTCACCTCTGCTGCTCAGTCTTCCCTCCGATCTGTCATCGTTGGTAGATAGCTACAACACGTGACTAGCTGATGATGATGTGTTTTTACCCTATATGACATTTTTATTTTATCAACTCACATCTTTCCCCTTTTACAACATTTTTACTTTTTCAACTCGTTCTCGTTAACACTCGAACTCGTTTCAAAACTAAAAACGTAAAATGAAAAAAGCGCTGGTTTCAAAAATAAAAACATCGTATAGTGAAAAAACAAATTATCACACTCGTTCTCGTTAACACTCGAACTCGTTAAAGTCTTGTAAGACTAGGATATACGTTTTCAAAATCTTTATTATATTATAGTAAATCATTTTTTAATTTAAACATATTTTTTATTTTATATAAAAATGAGTAATGAAAAATTTAGCAGACAAGTTGGAGAAAACTATCAAGATTATTTTAAAAGAATAATGGTTGCAGCTGCTGAAAAATCTTGTGGATTAAATCCAAGACAACCAAAGACTTGTGAAGATGTTAAAGCATTTGTTTCTTATCTTAATGACTGCACTTATGAAGTTAGTTCTGTTTTCGTTAATTATATGGATTCACCAGATTATGAAGAAATTTTTTTATCCAGGATGGGTTTGAAAAACTTTCAATAATCATAGGAAAACGGCAGATCTAAGAAAAAATTTGTTCTTCAAAGATATGATGAGGTGGTTACGTATAAAATTAAATTTAGATCGTGTCTAGCGCAGCTAACAAGAGTAAGATATATAATTAAAATAGTAAATATAATAGTAGCTTAAGGAGTTACAGTTTCTACAACACATGTTCACACACATCCAGGTATAGCTAATGTAACCTCAGCTCTCTCAGCACTAACAGCAATGATAATGGCAGTTGATGGTGTTTTAGTTGAAATAGATAAAAGAAAAAGATTTAATCCTAATTTTAACACAGAATTTATTTCAAAAATAACAGATGCTTTATCTGATGAAGTAGTTACAAAAGAAGAGTTTGAAAAAATTATAGCAGAGCGTTCACAAAGAGAAACTAGTACTGTTTAATTACTTGCAACTCCTTTCTAACAAAACTTCTTTTAATATCATTTACGAAAAATCTAACAAGTTGTTTTTTCAATACCATTATTCTAACAATATTATGTTTAGTCAAACTCCAGATTGGATCTGTAGCTCTTCTTCTTTTTTCATGTTATCCTTAACCTGGTTCTAGTAAATATCTAACAGTTGTTCCAAGTTCTAATAATGTTTCCTGTTTTCCTACTTTTCTATGATCTTTTGGTATATTCAGTTTTACTGATTCTTTTTTTATTGCCTTTGAAGGTTCTTCACCAATTGATCTTGTAACGCTATCATTTAGATAATCAATAATCTTTGGTAAATTATAAATCCATTCTTTATTTCTAGTGTAATCTCCATTATTAATGTTTTCTAATTCCTTCTCATATTGTGCAATAAATGCTCTTTCTGCTACAGTTCTATTCATTCTTTCAAAAAGTGCAACTTTCTTTTTACTACTAGCTTCTATAATTGTGTTTCATGTCTCTTCATTTCTTTCACGAACTCTCCTTTAAACTCAGATCAAGGATCTACTGTTATCTTCTCTGGCCATTTCATTTAACTTTCTGCATAAATATCAGTTATTGCTTGTGTTACTTCTTTAGAAGACTTTGTTTGAAGTGATCTCGAGTCTTTATATCTGCTAGAAACATCAATAACACTCAAAGCATATTTGTATCCAGAATCATTTGGCATATACAAAATGTCTGCTTGATGACTTTTATTAGGTTTAGCTGTATCAAAGAAACCTTTTGGTATTACTTTCGGTCTTGGCTTGAATATCTGGCTTATATCAGAGTCTGGATTAAATTTCCCTTCCTTTTTTCTTTTATTTAGAGTTAAAAATGACATTCTATAGATATGGAAACATTTTGTGATACTTGTTCGACATCATTTAGCGAACTTAATTATTTAGAATCAGGTCATCCAGCTTGCAAAAAAATTTAAGCGAAGATCAAAGTTAAAGTATGAAATGCGTTGCGATATCTGCGATTTAGATAGTAAAGAAACATAATTCAATTGTGCTATTTCAAGAAATAACAAAATAATCATTTGTGCAGATTGTTATTACGAAAGAATAAGTATTCTAAACAAAGACCGACAAAGATATACTGCCTAGCAAAGAAACACTTGAAAAAAGGTATTCCGAGTTATTCTGCAATCATCACTGTTTAGGACATGAATCAATAATGCATATTGCAAAATTGTTTCCATTAGTTAAAGGTAAACGTAAAGAACAAAATTAAAAAAATTAATTTTCTTACTAGTCCGTTTATATTTTTCAGATACTTGTGTAAGAAATTAATAGATTACCTTTCATATTTCCTAGGTTATCAATATAATAATACTGTATCGGAACTCTTGTAAAGTATACATAATACTTAAAATCGGTTCAAGTCGGCGATGTATTTATAGCTCGTATATCACCTGATACAATTGTCATATCGCTGCTAGGTTTTAGTTGTATACAGTTAGACGATCCAACAACCATTGCACTTAGTATTATTAGTGGAGGAGCATTCCTATTTTGCCAAGAATATGCAGTAGAAATATTAATAGTAGAATTCATTGCTCTAGGATTAAATGTAGGTACAACGACTTCTGTTAGTTTTTTAACTGCTCTGTCAACATAAGATTTTGTTGCAGCATCTGAAGAATTAACAAGTTCAGCAACATTGATTACAGCGTTTTTATTCATATTTAAATTTGTTGTAGCAGGAGAATTCTTCAATAATACATCTCCTTTTAATCCACCATAGGTAACACAAAAATCATCAGGAAGAACTGTTGGAGTAGTAACACTAGAATTCCAGTATGTAGAAGTAATAGCAAAACTATTCATATTTAGATCTCCAGCCATTGTATCTCCAGATTTCTTGACATAGTTTGATAAGTGACTGACATTAACAGCATCTGTTAGATTAACACCTGGAGAAAGATTTTTAATTGGTCTATTATTTAAATTTAAAGAAGTACCACTATTTACAATAAAGTTTGCATCTGCATACGATTTTGTTACAGCATCACTATCATTCACAGGATCCATCATATTAATAGCTCTATTTCCATTTGCATCAAGGTCTGATAGAATATAACCATTTATTCTACTTACGTAGTCATCACAATGATGTCTTTGACTCATCTATATAGTTATTAATTAAAATTTTTGATCTATCTAGCACTTCTTTAACAATAGGAACTATTCTAGCAAATCTACAAGGATCGTCTTCTTCTAGAACTTGGATCAAACATCTTCTTATATAATACTTTAAATCATAACCATTTGCTTTTTTATAGTTAAATCTGCCATATTTGCTTGTTATATAAAACTCAAAATCAAAATACTTTTCATCTTTAAGTAAAAGCATAAAAATTAGTTCTCTAAGTGGCATATCCAAATCAGTATTAGGAATTCTTACATTACCAGCTGCTACGTAATCTAGCGGCGGTTCTTCACAATTCGACCCAGGAACAAAAATCTCAAACTCAGAGTAAAAGCATTCACTAAGTTTTAAAACATGTAATCCAAGTAAGCATTGTGCGTGATAGTGTTTAGGTATAAAATCATCAATAATATTTCTGCTCCATAAACATTTTATTTCTATTAACGTATTGTTATCTATTATTCCACCAGGAGAATATCTGTATACACCATCACCACTAAAACTATCGTTTGCAATATCAAGTTTTACTTTTAGTTTCATTTCTAAAAATTCAGCTGCAATAGGTTCAAATACTTTACCGAATAACATTGGAGGAAACTTCATGCTAGAACTGTTAGCAATGTATTTTTTTAGTTTTCTGTTAGCAATTAATTCTATGTCTACTTCCGCCTGATCTCCAAATACTAAGTCATTTCTAAGCACTGAGTAAACTTCTGAACCTCCAATATTCAAAGACACTGATTTTTTCCACTCATCTGAACCTTGTACAAAATCAAATTTATTCATTATATTTCTGTTTTAAATTTTCTTAAATGTCACTTCCATCATAAATATATGTTCCCTTACTGCAGGTAAATGGTGAACCATTACCATTAGAAGTAAGTTCAGCACTGTTTTCACAGATAGTTAGATAATGAATCATAACATTTGTTTGAGGAGCAGCAGTAGGGATTTGAGAGTTAAACTCAATAGTTACATCAAGCTTTGAAGTGACTCTTAGAGGTTCATCGCTATACTGTAGATCAATCACATGAATTGGATATAGTGATAACCATTCAGGATAAGTAACACCAACCGGTTCTGTAAGTTCATTTAATTCTAGATATTGCTTTCTGAATTGAGTAAAATCTAGATATGCTGTTGAGCATTTAGCATCTTTGAAATAGCAGCTTCTAAGAACAGCAGGGTACTGTTTAGAACCATTAGCGAGTACAGTTACATTTTTAATATCGCAGTGATTGTATGTACCGGGATTCCCAGCGTAACTATCAAACTTATTACAGTTTTGTGCTGCAACAATCAACCAACTAACTTTATCAATAGTATTTTGCACTGATAGAGTTTTAGTAAACTTTAGACCTTGGTTGAAACTAGTTATCGTAATTTTCTCATAGCGTCTAACCCTGTAATTTAGTCTAATCTTTTTAGCTCTTTCACTAGATACGTCTGCAAGAGCTCTTTGAATGCTTTCTTTAGGAGTTACACATGGAACCATTAGTCTCACTTTTGACATAACTACTTTAAGTGCTAGCCAAGTTCCATTACCTGCAACTCCTGCACCTCTAGCCGCCATAATGTTAGCTGCACCAGATGTACCAATCATAACAGCGTCGAAGTCACTCCCACCAACTCTTGTCATCTCAAGTGTAAATGGAATATTATAAAGAATTTTATTCATATCTGCACAAAATCCTGACAACCTTGAAAGTGGAAGTGAAATACTGAATGATCCAGGAGGGTCAGCGACAATATTTGAAAGACATCTTCTGTATCAAAAACCGTTATTAGAAGTAGATATTCCACTTGCAGCTGGGCTTGTATAGCTGTCAGCTACATACAAGTCATCAGGACTAGCCGCCTCATCTTTTTTCCATCCAGTTGCAGGTCCTTCTGTTCGATTGTAATAAATTTGATATGCAAGTAATCCCATAAGAGTTGTAACTGTTCCAGGAGCCTGTCTATGTGAGTATGTTTCTATTTCTTCCACACCAAGTCTGATTCTCATCGAACTGAACCGCCAAGCTCCAGCATTGTTGACGAGACCTGCAGCAATAGTTCTTTTAAGCGGATCAAATTGTGTGTTAGTACCTGCAGCAGGTGCAACCGTTTGAACCTTTATCTGCCCTTCAAGCAACAGAATAGCATCTGAAAGCACATAGCAAAGCTGTTGTTCACCAGGAACAGTAAAGGTAACTAACTTATTTGCAATATCATCAGTCTCACTTCCATTGCTTTGATAAAATTCTCTGTATTGGTAATCTTTACCTTTGTAGTTAGGAAAACAAGGATCACCTAATTCGAGTATGTTCTCAATTGGAGCACTTGCCATTTCTTCTCTATATATAAAAGTCCAGTAAGTCCAGTTAGCACAGGTGCTGCTTTTCCAACACCATCAATAATCTTGTCAATTACACCAGAACCATGATATTTTCCACCAGTTATTCAACCATGACCAATTCTAGCATAGCTACCCATTCTATATTATTTAGAAATTTCTATTGTAACTATGATATCAGATATAAAATCTTCATGATTCCCATCTTGATCAGATAGGCGTATTTTAACATTGCTTATCCAATCTGTTCGACTAGGTAGAAAAAACACATTTTTTAAGTGAATGTCTACTCTTTGTCTTGGAGTCAAATCATTAGTATTGATTACAAATAACGAAGAAGATTGATTAACAGTCTTATTCTCTATATGCTTCATGAATGGATTAACAAGATTGCAGTCAAAACTTGTAAATCTTCCACCGTCTCTAAGATTGTTCCATGCTTTATACGCTCCTTCTGGATAAAAGCTTATATAATCTGAGTTGCTGGTCATACCTAGTAGTTTTGAGTTAAAACCAAGAGTATCACCTATTGATTTATCATAATCAAAGAATACAACATAAGTACCAAAACCTTGCATAGTTATTCTATCATCGTTACCAGCAGTAAATGTTATTCCACCTTTAGATCTAGGTAGGAAAAATCTCCTGATTGGAGCAGTAATCTATTTAAACGAAATACAATTCCAATACTATCATAATAACCCTTGGGGATCTTTATAAAGTCTGGAAGTGGTGTTGATGCTAACATATTTAGGTGCAGCTCATCATTTACATCACTATCTATTTTAATTGTTGGCTTTTTTGGATAACTAAATTCAGTTCTTCGCAAACCAACTTTATTATATTCTGCTCCATTTATTGGTGGAACTAGAGTTTTTGAATCTGAACTGCTCGTTCCAGTTATTCTTATAGACATTCTTATATTATTTTGAAATTTCTACATTAGTAACAACACCAGTAATAATAATTATTGGTTTCTCATTTTGATCTGTTAAATTTATTTTTATAGAACTTATGGCATTGATATCTCTTCTTGTAGGTAAAATAATACATTTGGAATGTGTACATTCACTTTTTCTCCAGTATTTATATCGTCAGTGTCTATTGTATATAAAGATGATGATTGCTTTAAGAAACCTTTTCTATATTAAACGTAATTCATTTCTATGTTAACAATATCACAATCAACACTTATCCATCTCACGCCAGATCTATCAGGCAGTTGCATCTTATTCCAAGCCTTATAAGTTCTAGTGAAATACATAGCTTTCTCAATTGCTTCATGTGGAGTTCCACCAACCAAATCAACATCAAACGAACCCTGCTGATTTGAACTGAAACCAAGAGTGTCGCCAATAGAAGAGATAGTTCCAGGAGCATTACTTCCGAGTATTACAACGTAATCATTGTAAACTTGTAAAACTATCTTATCATCAGTATCAACACTAAATTTTATCCCGCCAGTTATTGTTCTACCTAAAACAACATATAGAGCGCCTACTGCTGATAGGGCAGTATTCAAAGCATTAACAATCATATTACTGTCGTAATATCCATTAGCAATCTGAATAGCTTTTTGCGCAGCTGTAAGTCTAATTTTGTACAAAAGAAAATTATTTCCTTTTGAAGTAACATTCATTACAACTTTGTTTATATAAGTAAACTCAACTCTTTGCAAACCTATTTTGTTATAACCAGAATCTGATCCTAATAGTATTGGCGGAACTAGAGTTTTGGAATCTGAGATAGTAGTTCCAGTTATTCTTATTGACAATCTTATATTATATCTCAATAATTTCTATTACAACAGTAATTTGCTGCGATCAAAAATCTAAGACTTTTAAGTTTTGATCTGTAATTGTAATCAATATATCAGAAATAGAATGTCCAACAAGATTATTAATGAGTATTAGGTTCATATACCATTTGTTCCCAAGGATAAAAATTAAATGCAAAACTTCTTAGAACTTGTGTTTCGATATTATTTATGTAACTTGTTCCACTTGCAACCAAATTACAGTTTACAAGAATTAAATTCAAGTCAGAAACTAAAACTTCATTTTCTTAAGTAATTTTTTCTCCTGAATCTACAACTATTTGTGTGAACTGTTTCCCAGGAGCTGCACTGTATGTATCTAATGGAAATGCTTTATCAGTTGTATAAACAGTTCCAGTAAATCCAAGTAATGGAGCTATAGTAGATTTAACAGCAACAAATGTAAATCCAGCAGGCATAGTAATCCAAGTATTAGAAGTAGCAGTATCAATACCCAAAACAAACTTATCACTTCCAGATAATACAATATAATTATTTATTGTCAGCAATTCCAATATTTACATCATCAGACACGGCAGCATATATTCCAGGAGGAATCCTTAATATTCTTTAAGTTCCACCAGTAAGCCTATACACAAAAGTATTATTAGCTGATGTAATATTCTTAATAGAATTTGTTCCAACAAACTGTTTAAAACATACTTTAAACCTTTTATTTATAAGCTCTATTGGGTTATTGATGTTTACTCTAATAGGATTAGTGGTTCCACTTGTATGAAAAACGTATCCTTCCTTACCTGCAATGGTATCTGTTTTGATTGACTCATCATTTTGTAGAATCTCCTTAGCCACACCAAGAAGTTCCGTCATTTTCTATACATCATATAAGAGTTTATTTATTTTTGCAATGTATGACTTTAGTACTTTTCTAGATTTTGCAAGGTAATCAACAGCAGCACTAATAGAATTTACAACTCCGGTATTTCCAGCAGCAAGTTCACGAATCCACAATTCTATCTTGTCCAATATTTCTGAATTATTCTTTACAACTAATAGAATTCCTTCAATTCCCTTGCCAACTTTTGGTCTTAAATAATTCTAAAACTCTTTGCTCTTTTACACTTCTTTTTTTTTAAATTTTTTTCTAGCTCTGAAATAACATTGGAAAGATTTTCTTCACTAAGATTCTGTACAATCTTTCTTATAGAATTGCATAGCCCACCAGTTTTCTTTGCTCCAATAATATCAAGCAAATCTTTTTTTATCAATTGTTGAATTATATGCTTTAACTAGTTCACCTTTTTGTTTATCATCTGCCCAACTAAAATAATTCTCTACATATTCTAAGACATCATGAGCAGTTAGAGCATTCTAGTTCTTTTTCAGTGATATACGTTTTTTCATTATGAAGTTTTAGTCCTAGTTCATATAGTTTTAAATCTTTATTTATACTATTAATCTCATTTATTTTATTATTCTTGTCACATAACTTGGAACACATCCATTTTTTTATTTACTAATTTAATTAGTTCAGCTTTATCCAAATCTAATACTACTGCAGTTTTCTTCGCTGTGCCAGTGGTTGGATTTATATTTAACTTTTCAGCTAAACCTTTTTGAGCAACATTGATAGCTTTTCGTATTTATGGATTTGCTGCATTTGTCTTTGCTTGATTTACTATAGTAATCTCTTTTTTATGCTTTCCTTCACTAACAGCCGTTCTTGCTTTTTGAATAGTACTAGATATATCTGGTTTTGGTTTGTATTCTAAAACCTTCTAAAGTTGTTCTTTGTTTTCTATCTGTAAAGCAAGTTTAGGTCTAATTCTTTTTAAGTTTCTCAACAACAACTTTACCTGAGTTATCAGTAGATCTCTCTAATGCTTGCTCGTTTAGTCTATGCTCAGCAACATCTCTTACAGCAATTTCTGATTCTAT
Organism: Cristatella mucedo; assembly: GCA_009760855.2. Classification (NCBI taxonomy): domain Eukaryota; kingdom Metazoa; phylum Bryozoa; class Phylactolaemata; family Cristatellidae; genus Cristatella; species Cristatella mucedo. Next base: position 3,655,559 of record WPIO01000001.1, on the reverse strand, counting down.
TCTTTGTATCTCACTGGAGTTTTCTAGAATGTTTGCATCTCTTAGATCTTGCAGATTTTGCAGTTTAGGTTCATAATCAAGTACTTCTTGAACACTTTCTTTGTAAGGTTTTTTACCAATTGAGTACATTTTTCCATTCAACATTTTACTATATCTATTAGGAATTAAAAAATTTAATTAATTGCTTTCCTTCTGAATCAACAGACCAAAATCTACCTTCCGATTCAGTCTTTTAAGATCTATTATACAATAACCAAAACGATTTCTAGTACAAGAGTGGACCCATTCTCTAAATTGTTTCTTATCAATATCTCCAACATATGCATCACGGATATACTCAACGTCAGTTGTGTTTTGCTTAAAGATTACTATTTGATTTACATTATTTCTGATTCTCTCCAAGGTATATTAGAAAATCCTTGAGCAAGATAGAAAATATTCAGACCTTTATGTCTTCCTCGTGTAAAATAGTCCAATATTTTAGTCTGATCCTCAGTCATTAAATCATCAAGTACAACTACATTCTTGCAGTTCTTATACGAGTCTACTTCTGGCATAGCATCAATTCCGTTAATCCAAGAGTAAGCCTTGTTTTCTTTTGTCATTGACATAAATCCGCGATAAAACTTTTGATCTAAACTTGAAGCAATAATCATACAACAATCATAATTAACCATTCCATAAAATATCCAATTTATGATAAGTTGAGATTTACCTGAACCACTTGAGCATAAAACTAAAGCTCTGATTGGTACACTCGGCAATGGTTCTTTATGACCAGTATCCACATCTTGTCCAAAATTAAACGCCCTTACTCGAAGAGACATTTCCTAAATTAAAAAAAGTTTTTATATTATAGAAATGGAAATTTACTGCTTGAAATGCAAAAAGCCTACAGATAGTATTCATGAAGAGTATGTCGAGATAGATAGTACAAAAGTCCTTTGAGGAATGATTAAAGAAATTTGTGTGATCTGTGAAAGTAAAAAGTCAAAGTTTGTTAAGTTAAGATCAGAGAGTGGCAGTGGAGTTTTGTCTCATGGTAAAAAGTTAGGAACTAAAGTTTTGAGTCATGGTAAAAAGTTAGGAACTGGTGTTCTATCTCATGGTAAAAAGTTAGGAACTGGAGTTTTAGCCCATGGAAAAAAGTTTGGAGGTGATATGAGTAAAGAGCAAATACTTTCTGAACTAAGAAGAACTATCAACAATTTAAAAAAAATTTGAATTAACCAAATATTTCCCCTATATAGAATGGAAAATCAAGAAAATAAATTGGTTGTGCTTCAAAATTCAGCAGTTGTTATTCCTAAGGGAAAGCCTGCACACGTTTATGTTGAAGAGAAAATTTCAAAAGATTCAAAACCATATCTTAGTGCGTGGATGTATATAAAAGGAGAAGCACTTCCTTATATTCAAAATAGTGTAGATAGATCGAGTGAACAATTAGATTTCAAGGGATTTGATACTAGTGCAAGGTCAACAATTAGAATTAGATTTGACTTTGGAAAGAAACCTAGTATTATGTTTGATGAGAATAATAAACAAATTAAAGTATCTAATCCTGCAGACGTAATTAAAAAAATAGGAAATAATTTTTGTATAACTGGAATTCTTGATGTTTATGTATTATGTTTCAAAAGAGTATTACAATAATGAAGCAAGATTAAGTATTAGACTAAAGATTGACCAAGTAAAAGTTTACACATCACAAAAGAGATCTGTTTTTAATCCAGCAGAATTTAAAAAAATATATAAATAAGTATAAATAAAATTGAAAAGTTTGTAAGTTAATTGCTTTAGATTCTTTTCCGAGTTATATCAAGCAGTCTATCAACAATTCCTTGAGTGTAATTTTTATCTTGTTTAGACTAGCAGGGTTATTTACTTTATCTTTTAGAAAATCAGTAGCAAAGGAATAGTTTAGTGCTCCACCAATTCCCAAGCCTAATTTTGATTTTGCACTCATCACCGCTGCTACTGCCTTTGCATTTTCACGTACGTAATTTGGTTGTCTTGGATCAAGTGCAATTCTAGCAGCAGACTCAGCTAATACCAAGTCTGACAAGTTTCTTATTTGTGTTCTTTGAGGCTCAGGCGTAGATGAAGCTTCGGTATAGTCATGGTCATGGATAAGGGCCCATCGGTCTAAATCATTTGTGCCTTTCATTATTGTCTTTCATTCTCTGAGCAAACTTAGTTCCTGGACCAGCATATGAGTAACGACCAGATCCATTGAATGAACCGCCTGGAACATTTTCCGATTTTACACCATTTGGTAATTTCAGATGAAACTCCCTTCCACCGGACAGTTTATTTACGAAATCCACGATGCCACTGACAACCTTTCTATTTTTTTCAATTTTTTTAAACTTAGATTTAATTGTAGACCAGTGTTTTAAGAATTGCACTTTTCAATTCTAGCAAGTTGTGTTTTGTTACAAAGATAACAATAGTGCCTGATAGGTCTTCTTTTTTTTAATCTAATTGAAATAGGTTTATCAGACTTAAGTATTAAGTTTACTTAATGGTCTGACAGCTTCAAATTTACCTCACGGTATTCCATTTCTATAATATATTTAATTTTTATTTAAAGACGAATAAACTATTATATATTAAGAATGGATAAGGAGGAAATTAGTAAATTCACAGAACGCTTTATTAAGTTTTTGGACTATAATGCAATAACTGGAAAATTTGCAAATAAAAAACTCGCTGTTGTGCAAAACTTGGAGAAGAATCAGGATTTATAGATAACACTGGACATAGGAGAATATCGATTGATGGAAAAAGGTATCAGGCACATAGATTGGCATACCTAATAGCAACTGGTGAACTTCCAATGCATGAACTTGATCATGTAAATTTGGACAGGAGTGATAATAGAATAAGTAATCTAAGAACTGCAACTCATTCTGAAAATATGATAAATAAACAAATTTTAAAAATAACGCAAGCAGTTTTATAGGTGTTTCCTGGGATAAAGAAAAAGATAAATACAAATCTAGTATTAGAGTAGATAATACTAGTTATCATTTGGGCTACTACGAATCTGCAGAGAAAGCTGCTGAAGCACGCGATCTTGCAGCAATACGTTTGCATTTACAACTTGCGCGATTAAATTTTACTTACACACTTACGGAAGATTACAAAATTGTTAGACATACAGACTTTTAATTCTTGCACCGCTTTTTCAATTCGTCTGTCAGTTTTATCATTTCATTATATATTTGTTCTTGTGTCGCTCCTCTAGAAATTGAGATTAGCACTAGCAGCATTTCGCTCTCTGCTTGATAGTTGCAAGACTTTTTTCCTCCAATCGTGCTACTTTCTACTTTCTTATATCTTTTTTTACCTTATCTGAATAGCTAATTCCTGATACCTCTACTAACTACTTTCCCGTTTTAAGATAGTCCAATCTATTTTTAGCCTCTGAGTTTTGTACTTTGTCACTCAAATCAATATCAATGTTTCTATCAAGTAGTTCTATCATATTTTTATATCTGCAATTGCATTTTTTAATCTAGAACTTTTTAAACTCAAAGCATTCATTCTTTCTTTATGAGTATCCATTTTAGGTGCTTTAGCTGTATACATTGTCACATCAATAATCTTCTTAATCAATCCTGCAACTGATATTGCTATTGAAACTCCTAACCCAACTGCGCCAATCACAGAAGCTATACTTGCTATAATTGCTGGAATTGCTGGCAAAAATCCACCAGATCTTACTTCAAGAAAGTTCTTACTCCAAGCTTTTGTATCTAGCTGTGAAGCATCCCAAGCCACATAATCTCCGAACGTATCTGAAAGAAACCTACTAGGATCTAAGTACCAATCAGATTTAGCTCTTTCCGCTTCAAGCAATATCTCGTTAATGTAAAAGCCAACCTCTAAAGAAGCAACCATTTTTTACAGTCCTTCTTTTTTATCTGCAATTGTTTTCCTGAAGACATTGTCATACTTTCCAGAAGCAATATCATCTACAATTTCTTTTATAAACAATCCGAGATCTACAATTCCCGTTATGCCCGACAGGAATCCTCCTAGTGCTTTTGTAGCAGTTCCGATAACTTTGAATGACTGCAAAACGTTTGGAACAATTGTTGCAATCTTATTAGATGCATGTAGACTCAGTTTCATTGCAATCTTAGGAGCTATTTTTATTATTGCTTTTGAGCCTAGTTCAGTCGCAGTTGTTGTTCCTGATAATACTTCTTTAGTTGTATCCAAGCCAGATTTTAAATCACCACCTTTTATTTTCTTCATATGTACAAGAATGGAAAATGTTATAAAGATTCATGGTAATATTTTTAGTGATCTTGATGCTAATTAAAATGGTATTACAAATCTTGGTTTTCCAGTAAACGATGGAGATGCAATAAGATTAGATTATGCTCTTAATTCAAACTTTTTAAATACTGTAGTAACCAATGTCTCAGGAGAAATAGCTTCTGTTTCTAACTTATCAGATGTACTTCCAAAGAGCAATGCAAAACTGTTATCCTAGTTAAACTGTAAAAATATTAAAGGGATATCAGGAAATTCTGCTGATAGAACTGGATATCAAGATTCTAGACCCTATAAAGTAATAAACTATGGTTTACTAAAAAGTATGACTCAATTTTTCAATGGTAACTCCAATAGTACTCTTGATCTAGGGTCAAACAGAATTACCTCTTTGAAAAATTCAGATGTTATAACTAAGCAATCTGTTGATTCCTATACATGTTCTACTTTATATTTAAGACTTACTGGTTTTACAACTGTTGTTCAGCTAAACATATTTAATATTAATGTAAATGGAACTGGAACAGAAAGTTCTACATTGAGAGCAACTCCTGCTGATATAGCAGTTTTGAATCAACAAGGAAATATAATCGGCTATCCAACGCCACTAAAAACTTTTATTCGTGGTCCAGTAACAAACTTTCAAACAGTATCTAGCATACTCTGGTTTTCGAATAATACTGGAGTGTTTTTAGAGTTATCTAGTGACAAAACTTATGGTGTTTCTGGTACTCTTCTTTTAGTATAAATATTTATGGATCATGCACTTATATGATTAATAATTTGACAGTTGCAAGTAATATTACATATATTGATTTCATTATTACTATTGTATAGAATGTCGCTTGGATATCGTAGAAAAGGAACTAGCCAAAAAAATTATATTCGTAAGACTGGAGATATTATGAATGGATCTTTAAATATGAATCAAAATCTAATAAAAAATCTTGGTGATCCTGTTGATTTTACTGATGCTGTAAATAGAAAGTATATCGATGAAAACTTTGTTACAAAAGTATCTAGAGGAACAACTGCTGATGGTGATATTGATATGAATAATCATAGAGTGATAGATCTTGCTAATCCTATTAGGCCAAGTGATGCGGCTACAAAAGATTATGCTGATACAAAAATACCAAGAACAGGTGGAGTTGTTAACGGAAATTAAACTGTAACTGGCTCAATAAATATTACTAATTCCGATCTTAGTAACATTGCGACTATTGCATATATGGATGCTAATTTTGTAAAATTTAATAATAAATCAATGAGTATGCCTTTGAATATGAATAATAATCCAATTATCATAATAAACGATCCTGGTTATCCAAATGATGGAGTAAATCTTGGGTATCTACGAAGAACAATTGGAAATGTTACAGCTGTACATTTTAAAGGAACTATAGATTGTTCACTAACTACTCAAATATATGACAAAACAGTTAATGGTAGATGGGTTACTAACATTAAAACATTACAGTTCCAAGAGGTCTATTTGTTATTGGAGTAACGTATAAAGTTTCTGAAATAAAAAAAGTACTTATGCCACCACCATCAACACTAACAGCACAGAGTGATCAGTTGTATGGTAGTTATATATTAAATTCTAGTACAGAAATTGTTGCTAGTTCCTCTTTTATATCAGGATCAGGTTTGTTAGATAGAGAAATAAATTTTAATGTTTATATGGCAGTATTATAATCGTAAGCAGAAAAGATTTACAAATGCTTGGAACATTGGATATGCATGAAAATAGAATAGTAAATCTTGGAAGTAATATAGACTCATTAGAAGCTGTTGGAAAATCATTTGCTGATATCAATTATTTAAGAAAAGATTCAGACCAAGTTGTAAGAGGAAACATATCAGAAAACTCAAAAAAATATGTTATTGTATCAAATTCAATTTATGGAAATGATATTGCAACAAAAGAGTACACTGATACTAAGGCAGATTTTAGAGGTGATTCAACAATAAATGGTGATTTAACAATAAGTGTATTAGATGTTATTGGTGAAACAAATGTTGGCTTAAAAAAAAGATGATATTCCTTTGTCATACCTATCATTTATTATTTTTCATGGAGCTGCCGCTTCTTTGACTTTTACGAAAACAGAAAACTTATCAAGTTTTGATATTTCATCAAATTTTCAGGAATATCTACCATATGATAGTAGCATCTATTTAGCTGGATTATCTTATATAGGTAATATACCAATAAATTACTCAAAGATAAAATTAGGAATAAAGAGTATTTATGAGATGAATCCTGAAGGCACACCTATGAAGATAAGTATTTTTAGAGAATACGATTCACAATTATCTGTTATAGAGAAACAAATAACTGAAAAATCAATTATATTAAAGGATGTGAACCTGACTAGAGTAAAATATTTTGATGTTAAATTGAAACTTAATTTAAATATTAGTAATTTAATAAAAATTTATAGTTATAGACTACTATCACAAATTATACTCGCCAAATTTCTTTGCTTCTAATTTTCTTAATATCACCTATTATGGGGTTGAAAATAATTACATGTTATTAAAAAGTGATTATATAACACAGTTTGATATTTCTAATAATAATAATATAGTAATAACTATCAATTTTTCTGTTCTAAACTAAAATAATCTTATTACTCCAAGCACTTCAGATGTTATTGAAATTAATTTAGCTAGTGTTTTTATATCCAGAAGAAAACCTAATTACTATAGATGGTTAAATTCTAAACTTTCTTTAATAAACTCTGTTGTTGCACTACATTCTTTTCCTGTTAATTGTTTGTCAACTTTATTTTTTTAGACTATGCTTCTGATTTAAGACGATTTATTTTATCTATTTTCAAATCTTTAAGAAACTCTGAAAAGATTTATTCATCTCTAACTTTTGTAAATAGATATGTCATTTTTGATTCAGAGTGATTAACTCTTAAGGCTTTGTATTCTAAAACTAATTTTAATGCTTCTAATAGTGTACTTCTGATATCTTCAATTCTTCCCATTGGATAGGAACAAATTTTAATATTCGTAAACTGTTGCTCTTGTGCTACTGTTAGACAATTTTTACTCTTACTCTCTACATTCATTTCTATATAAATAAGTTAATTATTAAGTTGTTGTTGGAATTGTATCAGAAACTGGAGCAGCAAGTGTTGCCTTTTGTCTGGCACTAGTTCCATCAGAGATATCAAGTAGAATTGCATAGCATTCATCCTTAACAATTCCAGGGATATCAGGTTTAATTCCTGCTATGCCTGAGATAACTGTTGAAAGTGTTGGCAGCTGACAAGCAATCCATGTAGATTAAGCAATCCATGTAGATCCAGAGATTTCTCCAGGTGTATCAAGAAGAGTATCGACTTTAGATCTAACTGTTGCTTCAAGATCAGTTGTTACACTTGCCATTCCTGAAGTGATTACCTTTTGTGCTTCAATGTCACACTCATCAATATAAAACTCGTTAACAGATGCATCAGTCATAATTGAGATATCTGAGTCAAGTGTCTGTTGATCGTATGCAGTCATTCTAGACTTTACAAGATAATCAACATGTGCTTTCAGCATAGTTGCTGATGTGGCAAGATTGGTATCAGTTACTTCAGTTGCTGACATTTCCTATACTATTATAAAAAATATACAAAATTAATTAATCTGACCACACTGTTTAGTTTTTGGAGTGTTTGATTTCTTTTCTGCTTCTATCAACACTGTATTTATTTTACTTCTAAACTCCACTAGTTTATCACAAGTATCGCAAATCTCAATAAGAGCTGCAGTGTATGAGCTATCCAAATCTGGAATAAGTTTATCAAGTGAATAATTGACAATTCTTTGATCTACTTTCTTTAAATTGTGTAGACAAATTTTAAGAGCCGTAGCTCTTAATTGTTCGCAACTAAGAATTCTAGAAACATCCATTCTATTTAAATGTAAATTTTTTATAGTTCATCTTCTTCATTTACGTAATCTACCTCCTCTTCAAAATTAAATGCTTGTTCGTAGCCTTCATTAGGAACATACTCTCCTTCACTTTCTGAATACTCTTACTCATCTTCTTCTTCAGACTCGTCTGGTTCGTAATCTTGATCATCACTTTCATACTCATCTTCAAAACCACCACTCTCATATTTTTCATCTTCTTCAATTTCAACTTTTTCAATTTCTATAATAATGAATTTTTATTTTTAATATAAACTTATTCCGGCTATCTCAAAAATTAACTCTTATTCTGCTCTATCATTCTCCATTTCTATTTGTAATTCATATAACTCTTTTGTTGTTTCTCGAATATCATGTTCAATTTTTATTTTTGCTTCAGGTTCATGATTTCTTCACTCTTTCGTTTTGGCATCTATATTATATTTATATTGCCAATTTCGCAAGTGTTACACTGTCCTGGATTTAGATTATTACTCAATGCATCAGCAATTCTATAGTGTCCATAAGCATAACTGCAAATACCACAGTCCAGCCAGTATCGCTTTGAATCGAAAGCTGATAGTGCTACTTTTTCTAACTTATCGGTGAATAACTCATGCTTACTCTGCGATATCTTATAAAACTTGCTAATCTGTCTTTCTTTGAATCCATCAATTGTTTCCCGTTGAAGATTGATACACTATCTGTTAAACAATTGACAAAAGTGTCATGACCCATTGTTTTAGTTAAAACTACTTTTGTAATTCCTTTTGCCGCTGCTTTTCTTTCTACATTAACGATACTAACTGAATAAAGTTTTGATCTTAAAGCACATTCTTCAGCAATTACTTTTCCTTCTGCTTTACCTTGAAATTTTCCAATCGTATCTTCAGCAAACCATTCGGGTATATTTTTCATATCATCATATAAATTAGGTGTTTCAATATCCATGAATTATGAATCTGTGTCTGCATAAATTAACTTAACTTTTTCGTTATACTTTTGTTTTATTACATCACAATAAAACTTCTGCAGATGTAATTTAGATAAGTCAAGAATTGCGCTTCCGATAAACATTGATTTATTTAACCTAGTCTTTGATTGATTCATTTGAAATATTGTTAATGTTTTGCTAAAATCTCCAAAGTTTACCATTCTAGGATCTCGTATTCTTTTATTAAACTTTTTATTTCCTATCTCATCAATAACATTAATCAAATAAGTTTTTACTCTTTTTTCAACATCTTCACATGTTTTACCATAAAATGCATTCATTATCAACTTCCAAAGATTTCTCAAGAATTTTTTATTCGAATTTGCTGCTTTCATTTCAGCACACATTTGGATGAACGGCTCCAACTACCTAGATTGCTTAAATTTATAAACCCTTTTTACTGTAGCTATAATTCCGTGTGCCAAAACACAATTTTAGATATCTATAGTGGATTAAATAGTCTTTTTTTAATGAAAAGTCACACATCAGTTTTGGAACATTACACGCACCTACTTTAAATTTATTTTGAAAATAACAATACTCACTACAGTCAACAACTCTGTTAGATGCGCATAATGGATATTCGTTGTGTAAATCATGATAGTACTCTTTTGTTTTAGGATCGTACTCAATATCAACAACAAAAAAAGCTCCAACAACCGACCCATCAGGTAATGATAGTATTTTTTCTCTGCCCCATCTATCAATTGAACACTCTTCAATTTCACCTTGTGGAGGAAGCTCCATCATTGCTGTTGGGTTTAAACTAGTAGCATCTTGATAGGTAATCCACCTTGTCGGTTTGCTAGAATCATATCCAGGCACCATAGGATTGTTTGCTTTAACTAGTCTACTATTAACTTGAAAAATACCTCCGCGAATTGATTTTTTTAAATGTGTCATATATCTCTCTGTTTGTTACTAACTCAATTTTTATTCCAGAATACCAAAACACAGCGCTCCATGAAAAATTCGGTGTTGTAACAAAGTTTGCAGGATCTAATTTCAATTTAGATATCAATCCTCTTCTGAAACTTTCAAAACAATCTGCTAATAGCAATACATCAGTGATTAAATATAAATCACGGTAATCAATGAGTGAATTGCAGTCAAATTCTTTCCAAACATCATTTTCTTTTTTATAATCATCATCTGATATTCCTTCCATACAAACATTAGAGTAAAAAGATTCCTAACTTGGTAAATCATCACAATTAAATTTCTCCCAAGAATCGATAAACTCATAAGGATATTCTCCTTTAATAGCAAGAAGATTAAGATTTTTTCCTTTAAACTTTTAGCTTAAAACTTTATTTGAAATTGGAAAACAATCAATTGTTTTTCCTATCGTCGAAGCAATAGAATCTAACGAGCAAATCATAAACTGCATGCTGTCTTTAAAAACCAAATCTCCAACTTTCAACATCATATACTTCTCTAAATTATTTGCTATTGGTTCTACTTCAACGCTAAAATTCTCTAGTGCTTTAACAATTATATGTGAATCAAACCCTCCGAAGTTATGGAATAAAACAGGTAACTGCCATTTTCTAAAGTCAATGCTTGCTTTAAAATTGCATAAATGGTGAGCAGCACCTCTATATTTATTTGTTAAGCGACAATGGTCAAATACTTTTCTCAGCACATTATCTCTTTGATTAAATGGTCCTTTACACATCCAACAGAAAATTGCATCATCGTGTGCTTTGTCTTCATCATCAGTTAAATCTATCATTGTGCAATCTAAATTTTGCTCGAGTAATAGAGTTTTATAAAAATCTGAAACAGCAAATAATCTGTTTAAGAAAGTATTTACGCAATCAGGTCCAACGCTTAAAAACCTATCAACAACTTTACCATTCCAGTCAACTATAACATATGCAGCAGAGCAGGGTGTGTGTGTTCAAAAGTGATCCTCACGTTCTCCTTTTTGCACTAAACATTCGAACTCTGCATAACAAACATAAGGACATACATTAAGACGCTTAAATGAACCAAATGATGTAAATCTGTTATGCTCATCTGGCATTACATATATTGTTGTTCCTGAGTTTATACTATCACATATTTCTAAGTGTTCATCTACCTGAAGCTTATCAAAAATCTATTTAAACATCGATGACAGTAATAATGTTTTTCCTCCAGAACTAGATGGTCTGCACAAAGCGTTAAAATTGTTAATCAAAATATAATGTTCTATATCACCACTTGTTTTAAGCAACAGATTAATATGTCTATTTGGAATATCATCAGCTTTCTTAACAACTCTTAAAGGAGAAACTCTTGATTCTTTGTACCCACACGAGTAAACATTTATGCTAACATTCATAGCTTTCTCTAGTTTATTTGTGTCTAACTTTAATTGGCCATTCGATGTCACTAATTAAACTTGAATATTGTTCGTTTAGTATTTTTTTAAATCATTTGTCCTCCATTGATTTCTTTCTACTGGATTTGGAGCTCTCAAAACACAGCATAGTGCGCAAACTCATCATCATAGTTTTTTATGCTAGTAACACACTTTTTCTTAGCTAGATAATCAGGGGTTTCAACATATGAACCACCACTAATTGGAATATATTTAGATAAAACTACTGAAAATGAGTGAAAGCCAATAAATAGTCAACCAGAACCAACTCCTCTCTCAACTAGTAGCTCAGAATTTATACCAAGTGGGAGCATTATTTTATCATAAATTTCATCCTCTGATTCGCTATCCATAGTCAAAATTGATTTAGATTGTGATCCTCTTCTCTCCGTTTCACCAGTATCGAACGTTTTCATATCAAATGAAACTCTAAAATGAACTCTAATAAAAGACCATATTTTTCTAACTCTATTAAGCAATACTTTTGTTTGGTGTCTAAGTGATTCTCTTAAAGTCTCGAAGTCTCCAAACCATTTTTTAGTATTATATGTAAAAGTTAAAGTATTTCCTCCAGCAGTTACAATTGGATTAGTAAATCCTACCTTGTTAAGTCTTTCAGTTTTACCAACGCATTTAATTGAGGGAAGATCAAAATCAATATTCATCAATCTTCTCACTTCATTTGAAGAAATTACTTTTTCTTTTCTAATTCTCTTAGCTTTACGATCATATTTAGTTATTGGTAAATCAAAATCAACATTCATTAATCTCCTTGTCTCAGACGCAAAAGAATTTCTTTGTCTAATTTGAAAAACCATCTTGCTTTATGAAGTAATAATATATTGTTTAAATAAAAATAAAATTGCAACAACAATTTGCTTACTATAATATATAAAGATTTTGAAAATAGATATCTTAGTCTTACAAGACTTTAACGATTTCAAGTGATAACAAGAACGAGTGTGATGATTTGTTTTTTCACTATACGATGTTTTTATTTTTGAAACGACTGTTTTTTTTCATTTTACAATGTTTTTAGTTTTGAAACGAGTTCGAGTGTTAACGAGAACGAGTTGAAAAAGTAAAAATGCTGTAAAAGGGGAAAAGATGCGAGTTGATAAAATAAAAATGTCGTATAGGGTAAAAACACATCATCAGCTGACAAGCTCGACGAGTTTGTACCTCAGACAAAGCTCACTGTGGGGCCCCCCCCTGCCCAGACGGCCTATGGTTTACCACAGACATTAAACAAGCCAGGTCTACTAAACGAAAGCATGAAAAAGCATACAAACAATCCGGACTGACTGTCCATCGACAGGCATATGAAGACTACTCTAGGTTGTACCAGTTGATCCTAGGAAAGGCCAAGTCTAGCTTCTATAGAAACATTGTTGAATCACAGATGCACGCTCCAAAAATACTGATGTCGACAATAAACCATCTCCTCAACCGTTCCCAGATTAGCTCCTTAGCTGATGATCCTTGTGATGATCTAGCCGATCGCTTCTCTCGATTCTTTGTGGAGAAGATAGACAAGATCAGGGAATCCATCCCTGCGATGACAACCTCCCCACTAGAATGCTAGTCCTCGGTTCCTGGCTGCACCTCAATGGCTGCATTTAAACAGGTCACTAGTGATCTAGTCCTAAAGTTTGTATCTCAATCAAAGAAGACAACAAGTCCTCTGGACCCCATTCCCACTGTTCTGCTCCTACGTTGCATTTATCTGCTGCTGCCATGCATACATAGCGTCATTAATATGTCATCAGCCTCAGGTCATGTCCCAGCACCTTTCAAAAAAGCTGTAGTCAGGCCACTTCTCAAGAAAGTGACACTAGACCACGAGAACTTAAGCAACTACAGGCCAGTCTCCCTTCTACCATTCCTATCAAAGACACTGGAATGGGTAGTGGCAGACCAGCTGAACTCATATATCAAAACCTCACACCCTTGCTAGCAAGTTCCAGTCTGGCTTTAGAGCTAATCGCTCCACAGAGTCAGCATTGCTTAAGGTATACAACCACCTACTTAGGTATACAGACATGGGTAGAGTGTCTCTGCTTGTTTTGCTCGATCTTTCGGTAGCTTTTGATACCATCGATCACAAAGTTCTTCTAGAGCGCCTCTCATCTCGCCTGGGCATCACTGGCACTGCTCTGCAGTGGTTCAGGTCCTATCTCAGTGGGAGACTCCAGAGTATTGACGTGAATGGACGAAGATCATCTGAAGTACCTCTGAAATATGGAGTACCTCAGGGCTTTGTGATAGGTTCGGTTCTTTTCACGGTTTATACTCTCCCTCTTGCTGATGTGATTGCCAAGCGCAATCTAGGCTTTCACTTCCATGTGGATGACACTCAGTTGTACCTTTGCTTTGATCGCTCCCAGCCTTCGAGCACCTCAAATTCTCTTAACTCACTTGCTGCATGCATTGATGACATCCGCACATGGATGGCAGCAAATTTTCTAAAACTAAACAATGATAAAACTAACCTACTAGTGGGCAAACCCAGTGTGATTAAGAGATTGGAAAGGCTGACTCTCAAAATTGGCTCTGCCAGCATATCTCCAGTTGAATCAGCTCAAAATCTAGGTGTCATATTCCAAAGCGACCTCTCGTTTGACGACCATATCAGCTCCACAGTCAAATCTGCCTATTTTAAGCTTCGTAACATTGCTAAAACTCGGGCTTGTTTAGATAAGGATACCACGTCCAAGTTGGTCCATGCATTCGTGACATCCCGTCTCGACTTCTGCAACTCAATGCTTACTGGCCTACCAGCATGTGTGATCGGGCGATTGCAGCTGGTGCAAAACTCTGCTGCTAGGCTTGTCTGTCGTGAGCGTCGCAGTTGCCACATTACTCCACTTCTCGCCGACCTGCACTGGCTACCAGTCAAGCAACGGATTGACTTCAAGGTTTTGTCGCTCACTTGTAGGTCCCATCATTCTATGGCTCAAGCCTATCTCTCAGATATACTACCCTATCAGGCCAAGCATAGTACCACCCGCTTTTCGGAATCCAACAGTCTACAAATACCTCGAACAAACCTTAAATCCTTTGGACACCGTGTATTTAGTTCGTATGCTCCCAAAGCCTGGAACTCCCTCCCGACCTGCGTCAGAACATCCCCTGACCTGACCACATTTAAAAGGAACTTAAAAACACACCTTTTTAGGACTGAATTTAGTGGGTCCCTGTGATTCGTCCTTGATGTGCTTATGCGTGTTGACACTGTGCATGCTGCCACTAACCACATTTGCATGCTGACCCTGTGCATGTCACCCCTAACCATATTATTCAGTCTGTTTTTTCAAGCATGATTTTACTTACCATTCAATTGCATTTCACTTTGCAGAAAATGTAAAGTGCCTAGAGAGAGGTTGGGTTCTCTGAGGGTGCTTTATCAAGTGTATTATTATTACTATTATTGTTATTATAACGACAACTACTCTCCTGCTGCCGACTATAGCACATCCTTTTCCAGTCGTCCCGAGCTGCTACTTCCATGCCACTCACTACCTCAACTGCTCTGCTGACTTTGCTATGCTCCCCACTTTCTCTTTGCTGCGTGAGACGAAGTCTGTTGGCTAGCGAATGCGCACCGAAAGCTGCTTATGCTGTGAGTGCTCTAGACAAAACTCTCCTGGGTAACACCCAAATAGTCTTCGTGGCTTTGCGGAGTTGCAATCAGCGATACATCTACATTACATCTATGCCATCACACCCTATAAGTATGCAAAGGAGAATTCACACGGACCCCAACAAATCCTGTGAGGAACAGGTACATTTTAGCTTCTTTTAAAATGTCGTCAAGTCATGGGATGTCATGATGTCAGTTAGGAGTGAGCTCCAGGGACTAACTTATCACTATTGTCTGGTCTCAAATTTCATGAGAGCAGCACAAAGAGACAGAAAGTAGTAGTTGAACCGCTATTGTGTGGCATGGTCCACCATCGCTTGAATTTGAGAATTAGTGGCATACCACAAAGCCTAGCTACTCCAGCTACATAATGCTGGAGGCTCGACTATCGCCGACAAACACTCGAACATTCTTGGTGAATTAGACAGATTTGCATAATGATCTTATTTGCAATTTGAATTTTCCAGCTGCCTCTTACACTTAGTCCACTGGATTAGTACAACTGCTATGCACGTCACCTTACTCAGATCGATCTGCCACGAGGCCTACCTGGCTTGGTTATCAGGTCTCACCTCACACGGCAGGCTCATCTGTACAAGTCAACCGAGGTCACGATGGAAGAAAATAGTAGGCTGCCGTGCGATCGATCGATCACACATGGAACTACAGGCTACCTATAGCTCTGGAAGTTAGGAGCAGAGCATCCATAAATAAAACAAATAAATAAATAAATAAACTAAAAATAAATAAATAAACAGATAAAGTAAAAATAAATAAATAAAATAAAAATAAAAAAATAAATAAAATAAAAGTAAATAAATAAACAAATACAATAAAAATAAATAAATGAATAAATAAATAGATTTAAAAAAAAATAAATAAAAATAAATCAATCAATAAAATCGTAGCTGATTTAACAGCCTCTTTTTGTTTAGAGACAGAAGAGCCTTTACGGCTATCACCACCGCTTGCAGTGGGGATAAAGAATCCCACACCGCAGGAATCGAACCAGCGACCTCGGGCCTAGGTCGTGAAAGCAACCGCCTCTAGTGTGCCATCACGGCTCCATCACTTCTGTATTGAGAAATGCTTCAGTTCCAGAGCAGTACTTTCTGGCTACAGGAGATGGGTGTTTATAGCGGCACTGCTAGTCATTCAGGTGTGGTAGCATTATCTGAGACAGTCGTTATCGGTTACACAGTTGTAATCAGTCGTAATCGCAGGCACATGCCACAAATATAGGTCAGCTTACCCAAGTTGGCAGCCAAGAATATTAACGGCAGAAACTGGGTCAGGCTTGTCTGCATGAAGGTAACTGCACCCAGAAAAGTAAGCTGACAGCCAAGGGCATCGACAACGCACACCCCAGCCTCTCCTATGATTGGGTGAAAACGTCGAAGCTAAGTTGCACTGAGCCGCCGCTGAACAGTGCGATAGGCTCCAGTGTGGGCATAAAACAAAAACGCGGAACCAGTTGCAACCACTCCAGACAACAAAAGGATCAAGCTGAGAAGGACGCTGGGAGGGAGGTTAAGCTGAAAACAACGACGGCACAGCCGCAACGCCCGCTCACACTATTTGACCTTCTGACCTCAATAGCCAGCCGGAAATCCTTCCGAAAAGCAATTCTCGACCGCTGGTCATCGTTTTAAACTGTCTTCGGTGCGCCACCGTACTGAACGATGGCGATGGTCATATATGTCTCTGCAACGGTAGAGTGCCGCTTATCACATCCATACTGCAATACGTTCGCGGTGCCCCCTGGCCGCAGTCGGCGGAATGTGGTGGCCGGGTACGACAGGTCCAACAACTGAGACTGGAGGGAGCCATTCATCCCTCCGGAACTGAGAACGACATGGAAGCCCAATCTTTCTAACTTCTTTATCAATCCATCTATAACTATCTTTCTAAAGAACTCGTGCAGGCCACGAATTCACATAGACGACGCGTCAAGTAGCGGTGCCAGGCCCTCTCATCGGCGCGACTGACGCTGGCGAAAAAGGCACCTCTAAGCTCAGCCAATGAGTTGCAGCTCCAACCCACGTGGGTATGCAACCAATGGTCGAAAACGAGAGAGGAGCCGTCAATACTTTCCCTCAGTAGGAATTAGCTCCTCGCGTTTGAATGAAACACCCGGCTCCATTTCAACGTCGCTGCTGCGAACCGTCTGACAAGTTGCAATACAAACCAGAGCGAGACCGGCCACTCTGGGGTCTTTTCTGTTGCCATGGCAGGTTCCAGTTGCTTCGAAAAAAGCGTAGCCACTTTTTCCAGACGGGCTCTTAGAAAGCCTTACTGACGGCTCCAGGTGGATTATCATTCCTTTAAATTCATCCTACTTTTTAGAGTTGCTAAATATGGAAGTATTTTTAAACAGGTTACATAGAATGCCAAGCGGCAGAGGGAGGGGGTCTCGCGCCTTCAGCTCACTGCCCGTCCTCTCCTAAAAGGGGAACACAATGTGATCAGTACAGGCTTCCGGTAGCCACGCCTTCAGTATGGAGTTTAAAGCTTTTCCAAAGTCTTCTAAAATTTAAACCAATACATGAAGAGAACATGTAAATAAAAAACTTAACTGAAAAGCTTTTAGAGCGGCTTAAAAGCTTTTCTGAGTGAATTTGCTGAAGAGAAGTAGGTTGTTGCCTTTAAGCTAGAGTGGTGGTAGCTATGGGGAAAGAAACGGAAAAAAGTTTCTAATAATCAAATAGATGAACGCGATAACATACGCATTCTATAAAGTGAGGTAAGTATAATTGTAATGACCACCTGGCTCACTTCTGTCCATTTACCCTCTTGTTTCAATTTTTAATCTTGCAGACTCTTCCATGGTTTTAGGCTGTGCTACTAGACTTTACTTGCTCCACTGTACAGCATACGTAAGACTGGAGAATTGCAGAAATTTTCCTCGAATTGTTATAAAAAGCACCGCCGGTTGTAGTTAATTATAGGCGGGGATAGAATAAAATTTCTTTGCGTTAAGTGATTTCCTATGAGAGATATCCTCCTAATTGCGACTGTATTTCGTTGCATCGTAAAATATTTGTTGCCGTCTCAATAAACGTGCAAAAAAAATATTCGCCGATTTAATCAGCCTCATTTATACAGCGGTAGGAGAGCCTAAACGGCTATCACCACCGCTTACCGCTGGCAATGAAGGATCGCCAACTTCAGGCTTCAAACCCTTTACCTCGGATGTGAAGAACGAGCACCTTACCTCCTGGGCTATCGCATGCAGTGGCTTGACAGACGCCAGCCGCATTACGTAACCAGTCTGCCAGGATAGCGGCACCAGCTGCTTCGACTTAAGCTATAGAAACTCAGGACCCAGGTCATGGGTTTGAGTCCTGCAATAGGCAATACTGACATTGCCCACTGCATCCAAGAGCGCTAGCCACTAAGGCTCTTTAGTCGTAATATAAATCCGACTCTTGGGTCAGCCAACCCAATAGCCTTGCTGGATTTTGATAACATTGAATCAGTAAGTAAGTAAGTAAGTAGATATTTCTTTCATGCTACTTGGTTGGTTATTTGTGTAAGCGATATGCACATGATTCGTGTGCATTGCTTCTTCTGCAGTAACTTAACATCTTTTACTCTCAAAGGCAAACCTTAACGATCTAAGCTAGTGAAATGGCTCAGCATTTTTGGAGAATTAGCCGTGCTTCGAGGCGCCAGCGAATAATGGTATTTGTCATGGGTCGGAAAGTGCTAGCACCTGTTACGGCCACTGTGCTTGTGGGTAAGGTCTCAAGCTCTGGAGCTGCAGCATAACGTGTATAACAATAAGCAATATAGTTTTGCGTTTGCGTCATTAGGAGGTGGTTTTGCCTTGGCTCACGGCTAAACGAATCCGGAATATTAATTGTTCTTGCCCGGCTTGGCTACTAAGAATACCCTATATTATGAGTATAATAGCTGCAGCCATGCATAAGCTTTAACCACGAGAGCTTTATCTGGTAGAAACAGTCGCATGCAGAATTGCTTTGGTGTTGTTATGCAGAAATATGTACTAAAAAGATATCTTGCATGTTGTGCACGTTCTTAACACTGGTTTTTCACTCTTAGCTTTTGCTGGTCCTCATATACTGCCATGCTATCCCGAGAAACATTGCAAACTCAACCCTTTCACTTGAACTTCCTACCGACCTTCCCTACTTGATGCAGCGTTACAGCACTTAGCTTGTCATTGACCTAGATGGATTTGCACCTCTGACTAAACGACAGGGTTAGGCCCCCACTCAGCTATTCTTTGGCTTACTCCAGGCATAAGGTAAGCAAGGTATGCAAACTATTGGCTTGAAAATACTGCCTAAAAATTAGGCCCGACTGTTCACCACTTGTAGCAATCAATTTCAACCAAATTTAAGTCCAAGCTTTATAAGCTTTATAAAGAAAAAGTTGACTTGCAGTTCAATCACCCCAAAAAATTCTCTATACACCATATTATTAACCACTCACAAGCAAGCATACTTCCGAGTGACCACCAACACTGGCGTTTTTAGAAGCTGACGCAATGTTCCAGCTGACTGCCTGCCACAGCAATAAGGAGTAGCAAGTTCAAACTTGTTTAGCTCAATCAGCTACGATCACGGTATATGAGATATACTATCGATAAGCAGAGATTGTTTTGATCATCGAGGCTGCAGATTACTGTTGATTCATTCACCTGCATAATTTCTTGAAACATTACCTAAGGTAAAAAGTGGTGTGAGTAACGTGATATCTCTCTGGTTCTCAATGGAGCTATCGACTCGGTTGACAGCAGTCGTGAAACGTGAGGACACATCACTTTTAATCGCGTGCAACTCGACCTGCAAATGTCGATTTGCTACGACTATGCTATTTATTTGCAAAGCACCAGCCCTTCAGTGGCAGCCGGGCGTGCACAGTGCGATCTGCATGTAGTGACATCAAGGAGTTTTATTTTATTCCATCTAAAAATCGCCGACTGTTAACAGTGCGACCGCACAATGAAACTCTCTTTACGAAGTCAGGCCAAAGACAGTGTCATGTTTAATAAGGGCCATCAAGCATATGAATTTGTTGCAAACGTATAAAGTTGCGTCTGCTTATATTGCAAATAGCATGGCAAATAAGCAGGTGCTAAACGAAAATATGCACAAAATAAAATCAATCCCGGTGCTTTACATGAAGCAGCCTAGCTCTGGGGAACAGTGACAGAGCCGATAAGTCTGTCAAAACTAGTGCAACCCAGGCAGAATGTGTCATGCTGTCATTTGCATATCCATGTTGTAAAGCAAAGTGGTGGGAAAGAGCTTGTTCTGACAACTGGGGAAAGGAGACGGATCACTTTCCACCTCCTCTCCACGCTGCTTAGCAGCTCTGCTTTGCTTTTGCGATGGCAGAAGCCGGTCGCACGGTGGTGCATTCTCCGATAAGGAGGGCTGGCTTTACTGCATCCGGCTCGTGGCAGGCAGCACACGGAGCCAGCCAGCCAGCCCTAGGGCAGTGGCTCGACGAGCTCCGCATAAACAATGTCATCAGTCGAGCACTCAAGGCCACCCGGGCCACCTGCACGTCGACAGGCGAAGCCGACGTCTTCGTAGATGTTGGCAGGTGCGCGAGCGCTGCAAACAGGCGGCTGCCGTCGTTCGGCCGTGAAGCGGCTGTCAGACAAGTCGGTGACATTCAACAGGCAAGACTTGACGTCGTCGGCTGACTCAAGCGACGATTCCTTCTCCTTGACTTTGCCAGTGGCACTGCTCACCAGACCAGCTGCCGACGATGCATCTCTCTGCCAAGCGAGCCTGCGGAGAATACGAAACCTACATGCAGGTCCAGTCCGATAGCTAGCGACAACGGGAGGAGCACGCGGCAGAATCAGCGGCTCACGCCTCCCCGCTGGCAAGATCGGGCCGAACGGCGCAGCGCCGCCATCTGAGACTGGTCGGTAGTCGTCACCAAGCAAGAGCACTGCTGCCACTTGCGCACAGGAATGCTGGCGAAAGCAGACCAATTCATCGTGCCACCGGAAAACCTGACCGACGAGTACGGTGCCGATGAGAATGCATGAGAATGCATGAGAACAGTGGCAGCAGTGGCAATGGCAGCAACAGCTATGCTGGCAAGCCGCCGACACCCACCTCCTTTCTCGGCGCCTTCGAAACAGGAAGCGTGAGACGACAAATGCAACGACGACAACGATGAGCAGCAGCACGCCACCGACTGCCAAGTACTCCAGCCGGGCTGCAAGGAAGAGGAGTACGACATTAAGTAGCAGCACTCCGAAAGTGGCAGCCTGACAACTGAGCTCAGCAGCTGATTTGCGTATGACGATATTGCCTGCTAAATGGGTATGAAGGCGCCATGCCAATGCAGGCATATTGCAAAAGCCAGTAAGCGATTTGCTGACAGATTACTGCACTTCCGGGGTCACTGCAGCAGCTGTTGCCAGCAGCTATTTCACCCCTCCTGTCCCCATTCATGCAACCGAATACAGTAAGAAGACACATACAAGAGCAAGCTGAACCACTTGCCACAAGCAAATTGTTATGTCAACTGCTAGCAACAGCATTCCGAGTAATCGACAACCTAGTCCTTTGCAGCAGATGTAAAGCACCTAGAAAGAGATTGAGTTCTCTGAGGGCGCTTTATCAAGTGCATTATTATTATTATTATTATAGTCACCAGGCATGCACAACAACATCAGTTGGAGGGAGTAGATTCAAGACAGGCAGACGTTTGCACCCCTTGCTAGCCTGTCCTCTTACCATCCACCTCTTCCGGCTTCCCCACGTTCTTGCTGTTCATTCTTTCTTTCTTTCTTTCTTAGCCAATCTTACATACCATTTTCCTCCCAAAGCTTTCTCACTGGCCGCCACAAGTTCCTAATTGTGCTTTTCTGTAACACCTGCATACGAACCGTGTAGAAGCTGGTGCTACAGTCTGCTACACCATAATGCAAAGAGACAACCCTTTTGCATGTCTGATCTAATTGAGCTCATTCCATGAGCAGCAAGCAGCCCTTATAATGTCACCACAGTGCACGAAGTTTATTGAACATCTTCAAACCATTTCATGTTAGCTTTATATTTTTTCCATCCCAGTTCCTGTAAGAAACCATCCATCAATCACAAGCCTGATCAGGCAGACCTTCATCGTTTGTGTGAGTGCGTGCATGTATGGATATGCACGCATGAGTGTACTTATGTGTGTTATACACATCTCGTGGACACGATGTATACCATGCATTGGTTGCTACAGGATAGTTAGCAGCAGCACTCCATAACTCACACACCTGTCAGATGTACGAATTAAAAGAAGCGCTGAATTTGAATGTGCTTCCTTCCTAGATGCACAGGGATCGAGCATAAAACCTGTACAATAATTAAGCTCTCCAGTAGCCAAAAAAGCAGCAGAGTTTTAGATAATAAGCGAATAATCTTCCACTTACGCGAAGATCCTTCTTTCTCGGATTCTCCGCGAACAGCAGCAGCAGCAGTATCGACGGAGGCATCTGAAAGCAGAAGTCGCACGGCTGGCACAAGGAGAACCAGCACTATGTTGGCATACGCTAAAGCGTCCGAATAGGGATTAAGTTCTTGAGGGGGTCTTATCATATGAATTACACATGTTTTTGAACCCAATAAAGCAGCAGCTGTCAGGCAAAAGCCGGGGTTCACCTTCAGTGCTTTCATAAGAGCTGCTGACACCATCAGTATCTCGCGACGGAATTTCGTCGCCATCCTCAGTCTGGCTAGGGCTTGAGGTCACTGCTATTGTTGGTTTCGAATCGTCTGTTTGCATACTTGTCGTTAGGACAGCTTCACCATCAAAGTGGGCACCAGCTGTGGGTGTAGGCTGCGCTGCAATGGCAAGATTGAAATCCAACAGACATCGCAAAAAGTGGAGGATTTGCAGAAGCACCGAGAACAGTAGAGGAGGCGACAAGCTGCATCACAGTGAGAGCTAGCAGTCCGGAGCACCATGGATGCACAGCAGCGGGTAGCCAGAGCATAACACGAAAGTGCTTTGTAACGGTGAACATTTAGCAGGGCTTGACAAGGAATAGGAACTGGGTGCTGCGATAACTTTCACAACTAGTTGTCAAGACTCTGCTCTCAACAAAAAAAATTCGTGCTCTTCTTCTCCAATCCTTAGCCAACTGGCAATGCACTCCAGTTGCTCAAAAGAGCTGCTCCCTTTCTAGGGAAGAACAAGTCGGCAATCAAAATCTGGTGCACCCTAGGCTGGTCGATTGGGCCTGCCGATAGTGGCCATTTCTTTCCCCGATGGTTTCGCATGAAAAGTAAAAGCCAAAACAAGCAACGCAACCACCCAATCGCTTCTTTATTAAAGACGAGCACTGTTTTTCTTTACTGCCTCAGTCCCATACTTCCAACAGCCACATATCGAGAGATGTAGGTCAAAATCTAGCTTTTCTTAACCATTTCATGGCTCCATGTCTTATTCCAAGTACAGGTACTCCCGAAGGCAGCAATGCCCTCTAATGACTAAGAACATTAAAATGTACTTGCGCGATACTCATTTTTTGTTGCTGGTTGCATGCCCTACAAAGTGTGTATTTCATGGTATTATGCTTTGCTTGCTAAAACACTTGTCACTGCTCTTTCAAGCAGAGCATAACGCTTGTCACTGCCATTCCCTCACACCTACTAGTCATCTACGACTTGATCATAAGACTTCACCCAATATGACTGATTAGGATGCCTTCTTGCTGTTCAAGGTAATGATGGAAGGGATATACAACATCGATGAGTCATGGTGAGTCACGACTTAGCAGAAAAGCTCAGGAAGTCATACCGAGAAACGTTACCTCCTCCCCATACCAGGGACAGTCGTGACATTTTGCATTCATTGGCTCTGCAGGTCCTAGATTGTGGGACTCTCCTCCATAATTCTTATGCAACGACATATACTCTCCTGCTGCCGACTATGGCACATTCTTTACAGCCGTCCTGAGCTGCTACCTCCATGCTACTCACTACCTCAACTGCTTTCCTGACTCATGGTTCTCACTTTCTCCGAGGTGCGTGAGACAAAGTCTGTTGTCTACCGAAGGCGCACCGAAAGCTGCTTAGGCTGAGAGTGCGCTAAAGAAAACTCTCCTGCATAACACCCAAGTAATCTTTTCGGCTTTGCAGAGTTACAGACGGATATGCATTACAATACAAGAGTTCTACTACTTGTTTTAAGCTCGTAGCCCCAAAGTCACAGGGCCTGACAAGCATCTGAGGATTACATAATGCCAATTGCTTTAGTCTTGTATATACCGCATCACTTTCTCGCGATCATCGAGCGTTTACCTATTTATACAAGACATCGAGCGTGCAATCCGTTCGAGAGAAATGAGATTTCAGCAAAGTAATTTTCTCTATTTGCTTATCCAGCTATGTTACTTTGCACAAATTTGGGTATGGTGAGACAAGGATACAACAGCCAAATTAGCTCTTGCAAACAAGAAATCCCATCTGGACTTCTGCAAACGTTGCCTGGTAATTCTACATGTCAGTGCAATAAGACGCTTTGCGAATCTCGGCAGCTATGCTTGTCTGTCCTGCACTTATGAAAATTACTACATTACAACTCTCCGCTCTTACGTGCAATGGCCGATCATCAGGCAGTGCATCGACTTCAATACCACATCATTCACTTTTAGGTGAATCCCTCCATTATCTTGCTCGGCATCCGAATCTGAGATACTTAATTGCGGTCATGTGTGTGTGTACACCACGTGCTTCTTTGAACTAAGTAAGTTAGCTGCTGCACATCAAATCAACTTCGAATCTTTCAAAAACCATGCTTTGAGTGAGTTACTATGCACTATCAATTGAAACTCTTTACTGTCACACATACAGAATCTACTGACTCATAGACGATTAAAGCTACGTACTTTCAGCACCTGCAAGTCAAACAAAGGACTATTCATTGGCAGCTTTTTATTTCAGTTATATCCCTATGCAGTTGGTGTTCCATCTTTTCTGGCCTCTGAGAACTTCCTAGGAATCAATCTAGACGTCTTATGGTGCTACAGAACATGTTTTTATTACCTTTATTGTTATTACCTTAATTATTTTCTGTTTATTATTGGCCCAGAGGCCAGCCATAATTAAACATGCCGATCCTTGCTCAAATTTTTCAACCACGACACATATGCATAAACAAAAAGATCATCGTCACACCTTCACAGATCTTCGACCAGATCTTCTTACAGAAGAAGTGTGATTTGAAATACTCCACTTACATCATGCAACAGTTCAAATTGTAACCAAGAAGTGCAGGCAAGTGCCCGATTTGTTAATTGATTGCCACAAATCACTGAACTTACCATATACACAGATAAAGCTGTACTTTGTCACAAGCAAATTGCAACCTACGTCAGCCCACCGCCAGCCAGACGACCTACGCATATACACACAGTCTTGACCGATGACACCATCATTTGGCTCCCCTGCCATCCAGTTGAAATATGTAGCTTTTTTATCTGCACGAACAAAATGACATGCTGCGTGTAGCACCACAAGAGGCCACAGTGCAGATGACGAACGTATGAGTACCAGCAATGAAGATTGTGATTCAGTCTACACTGACAGTCTGCAGATATGCAACCAGCATGTTGCAAATCGCTCTACTCAAACCAGCCACTAAAACAAATTCTGCTTGTCCAAAAATATGGTGGAGTAAAAATCGGCTGATTCAAAAGTTTTAGATGTGTAGCACCATGCAAGCCTTAGCGGCTATCACCCTCACATGCAGTGAACAATACAGAATTGCTGCTGCAGGAGTCGGAACTAACCGCCGGATCTACAAAACTTAAATACAAACTCCCCTGCCTAGTACCCACATAGTCTTTGTGGCTTTCTGGAGTTACAGACGGAGATATATTACATTACGAAGGAGAGTTGTGTACAGAGCACTCACAGCCTAAGCGGCTATCAGTACGCATTCGGCGGCAAACAGATTTCATCTCACACACAAAGAGAAAGTGGGAAGCATAGCAGAGTCAGGAGAGCAGTTGAGATAGTACGTCGCATGGAAGTAGCAGCTCAGGACCGCTTAAAAGAATATGCCATAGTCGGCAGCAGGAGAATACTTGTCTTTGCATAAGAATCGTGAAAGCGAGTTCCACAGCCTAAGACCCACAGAGCTTAAGCTTCTGGCCAACTTTGCCGTATACCGACTTTATGAGTGCCTTCCATGATGTGGTATTCTAGCAGCCCATCCGGCGTCTTTCTTCAGAGCAGAGTCGCCTACATACCAACTGGTTTAACTATGTTGTAAATTGCTTCACACCATCATTTCATTAACTCGAAAAAATGTTCTCAAGTCAAACGGCAGTGGCTTTCAAGTTCTGAATTTTTAAATTACTGCCATATCGAGCCAGTGTGGGGTCCCGATCAAAGCAGCTATAGAACATGGATGTGTGTGCATGTGCATGTGCGTGTGCGTGTGCGTGTGCGTGTGTGTGTGTGTGTGTGTGTGTGTGTGTGTGTGTGTGTGTGCATGCACATCTATGCGTAATTATCCCCACTGCCTTAACATGCATAAGTCGAGTACCCAATTGAATAATAGCACACTATCTTCATTAACGTGTTAATACAATGCAACTAGTTCTTATCATGTCATGATTATTGCACGAGTCAACAACAAGATGTTAAACATGTGCAGTTCCACGACTGAGATAAGATGCTGCAAGGCAAACAGCAGATAGGCTTCCACTTTAACCACTGCAATAAAAACAAAAATCCCCCTCATGAATCATGTTAAGCTTAAATGATCATTGTATGCATAGAGAAACAGGCACAGAACAGCTTGAAGCATTGCCGTTTGCTTCTGCACAATAATTCCATCATCACAAGACACAGCTTTTTAATTACTGCAATATAAAGTGGAAAATCTAGGCCCAGCACCAATACACGGATACACACACAGATTGCACTTCTATGCTGATAAATGTGGGGAGCACAGTAGGTACACTTGGTAAAACGATAACAATCTTGGGAATTAGCTAAGCATCAATGGCTATACACGTAAAGAGCAATGCCAACATTTCAGCTTCAGCAGAACAGTGTGTTGGCTTGCCTACAGATTGAGGCCTGACCCATCTAAGTGCAGGCCAAAAACTAAATTTTTTGTAGAGCATGAAAGTGTGCTAGCAACATTATTCGTCCCAGAGAGCAAGGGCTGAATTTCATGCAATTACCGACATCAGTTCTGACAGAATAGACAATGACGTACGCTCTCATGTGTTGGCACTGGCTGGCACAGACAGACGGAGGCAAGGAAGGAACGATGGACATGGACAGACTCTTGGATGGATACTCAGACAGGCTGTGGTAGGTAGGAGAGAGAGAGAGAGAGAGAGAGAGAGAGAGAGAGAGAGAGAGAGAGAGAGAGAGAGAGAGAGAGAGAGAGAGAGAAGTTTACAAGGTAAAGACATGTAATTGAATGTATCTCCATCTGTAACTCCACAAAGACTATGTGGGTGGTATCCAAGAGAGTTTTGCATAGCACAATCACAGCGTAAGCGGCTTTCGGTATGAAATCAATAGCCAACAGACTTCACCTCATGCAACAAAGATAAAGTAGGAAGCCTAGCTGAGTCAGGAAAGCAGTTGAGGTGGCGAGTTGCATGGAAGTAGAAGGTCCGGACTGCAAAAAAAGGATGAGTCATAGTGGGCAGCATGAGAGTAGTTGTCGTTGTGTAAGCATTGTGGGAGCGAGTTCCACAGTCTAGGACCTGCAGAGCTAAAGCTACTGTCACCAATGGTCTTTAAGCTGAGGAATGGAACAGCTAATTTATTTTTCATACAGAACCTGTGGGCATGAGGAGGCTGGAACTGGTGCAGCCGTTCAGCTAGTGATAGAGGAGCCAAGCCGTGGCGAAAGCACCTCTCTTTAATTGACTAGCACGTTCATTCGTGCTTTGGTTATGCCCCTATTGTTTCAAGCTATCCACAGCCGTGCAGTCTCCTAGGAGATGAGAGTCGGCTGAACATACATCCAGTGGCACTAACGTGTCGACATAGACACTCACCTGCACCGTTTGAGCTGTCCCACACGAAGCTGCCTTCATCCTGCCTGTCGTTCAAGCCGAGCCAGACGCCCTGGCGCGTGGGCAGCAGCCGTTCTGCACTATCGGCAAGCCACTGCTGCAGGTCCACGCCGGTCACATGCACCAGCTGCATGCCTTTCTGGCGGCAGTGTTTCCGTGCGTCTACCCACGTCTTCTCAGTGTCAACAAACTCGTAGCACGTCGAGCCTCGAGCTAACGCTCGGCCACCGACAGCAGCTGCACACCGTAGGCTGGCTGCAGTAGTATCCTGAGCTGCTAAACGCAGTGAGCATGTGCCTGTCGAGTCTAGTGAGCAATGGAGCTGAGAAATCATCCGAAAAATATGCCTGACAAGCATTCCCATTGCGCCTAGCTTAGTGAAAGCAGCACCCCACACATTGGCTTCCAAAGTGATGCCGAGTGATTTTTTACCAGTCCAAGTGACACGGTAAGTTAACGTAGGGGAAAACTGCTACAAAATGTACATGGATTTTGACTGCCACGATAGTTTATTAGTAGCTGTTGGCTACCGAATGCTTATCGAAAGCCGCTTAGGCTGTGAGTGCGCTATACAAAACTCTCCTGCGTAACACCCACATCGTCTTTATGACTTTGTGGAGTTACAGAAGGAGATACATTACATAGCTCCCTAATGAGGAACACTAGGAATCACGTGTCCTACTGTTAGGTTTTGATGTCATACGCTGTGAAAATTTGAGATACCGACATTAAGCTTGACAGGAAGGAACCATCTCAAACGAGACTTGCGTATATTGCTGTACACGCGTCCACACTTGCACGCGCGTGCGCACGCGCGCACACGCACGCAAATATGTATGAATAATATATATATATATATATATATATATATATATATATATATATATATATATATATATATATACATATATATATATATATATATATATATATACATACATACATATTTGTCAGAAAAGTATACATACATGCACACATATGCACACATGCATACACATAAACACATACACACAATAATATGCATACATTTATATATGTATGTATACATACATGCACATATATATGCATATGTATATATATATATATATATTTATTTATATATACACATGCACATGCCTGACTGCTAGCATCAGAGTTGAATAGAGCCAGACATTATCATGCAGATGTACACCCTTATTTCTGAGGTTATGATCACTATATGCTGCTACTACTGCCGCCTTCTACTACCATCATCTGCACATTCACTAAAAGTGCACTTACGATTTGCTGGCTATGATTTGAGGTACCAGTTCTGCCAGAATCAGCCATCGGACATATTTTTAAAGCTGTGATGCAAGCTCTCAAAATTTCTCATTCAGGACACCAAATGTATGAGCATGTCTAGCAGCTCTGGAGCTGCACGTGGCTTTCACGGACAGCACTCTGAATAATCACTGGATGCTGGAAATTACTGTTACATGACCAAAGCTGGCACAAAGGGCTGCTAGTGAATCGTGGATGCAGTGTCAACATATGTAAATATTATAATAGCAAAGCACGGGAGCATTCGATGTTGACCGTAACCTCGGGAATAGGTCTACACGGCAGCATGATAACTTCTGACTTAACTGGCTGGCAAGTCGGCCTACTCACTGTTTCGAGGGCAGCGACTCCTGAACACAGTCTAAACAACATAGTCTAAAGCGACTAAATTATCATATCGGTACAGCAGCTTGTAATAGAACAAACCCTGAGAGTATAATACAATCAGTTCTCAGTGTTCACGATACAGGAACTGCTCATAAACTCTGCCGTAATGGCTCACTAATTAAGGTAGCTGCTTTTCACAACCTCAGCCTCGAGGTCGTACGTTCGAATCCTGTGGTGGGAGATCTTTTATCGCCGTTGCAAGCAGCGGTGATGGCCGTAAAGACTCTTCTGTCGCTATACAAAAGAAGCTCTTAAATCAGCTATTATTTTATTTAAACTCTCGTGGCAGCTCTAGCCAAAGTCTGACCAAGCTTGGCTGCTCTGCCTTGAGGACTTGTGAGAGAGTGTTAGTGAGGGAACCAGATGTCGATGGCATTCACAGCTATCCAATGCTTTAGGCTGGCGATCTCAAACAACGACATTGGCAACTAGCATACTTGCACAATACGGCCAAAAGGTTGAGTGGTCTCATGCAATATTGCTGCTGCTCTTTTAAAGCAATATAATCCGATAAATGTTGTGTCTATTCATCCTCCATTCATTTTCACGCTTCAAAATGATGTAATTGCAATGTTTCATTCAAGATGAACTACGTCCGTGCTGCATACAGGTATTGTTTCTCGCAAGCAAGTGATTGCAAGGAATGAATGCACGTGATGACATCCTGGTATGTATATTTGTGTTTTTAAGTGTGTGTGTGCATGTGTGGGTGTGTGTGTCTGCGATTTTGTGCAGAAGTTTATCCGTGCTTTGGCGCAATTGAAAAAAACATCCTTTACAGAAAATGTACAGCACCTAGAAAGAGATTTAGTTCTCTGAGGGCGTTTAATCTACGTATTATTATTATTATTATTATTATGTGTGCATGATGTTTCCAAATTAATAATAGTAATAATAATAATCATACATTTGTATAGCACCCACAGATAACTTAATATCTTCCTAGGCACTTTACATATGCTGTAAAGGAAGCACGATTGAATGCTTAATGGTAGCATGCACAATAGCAACAAGCATAAGAGAGATAGTTCGAGGGGACTGCACAGGGCCAGCATGCAAATATGCATCATGCACAGTGTCAGCACGAATAAGCACAAAAGAGACAAGAGCAAAACACCTAAGCTTCACCAGTACAAGACCACCATCCTAAGAGCAGAGGGGAAGAGGGTGGAAGCCACTCACACGTGGAAGCCCAGCAAACGTTGCCGTGGCAAAAGAAGGCATCTCCAGAGTTCAATTGCATGTTAGAATCGCCAGGTCACTTTCTACACTAATAGTGGTATTATGCTCATTAAGTTATTGAGCTGATTTTATTAGTGAATATGTGACAATTCTCTAACCGGAGGACTCAAGAAAGGATTTTATCCTAGCTCGTAAAACACCAAAACATAACTGGTGGCCAAAAAATACATTTGGCAATAGGCCTCCAATTTGAGGAGAATCTGAGAACGGAATTAAAAACTGAATGGTCATGGTCAAGCAGGCTAAGCCATGGCCAGCATATAGGAACACGAACTCGGTGTATAATTTCGGATTGCATTCTGTTAATATCTTCAGACGAGCCCAAGTCCAAGACAAAAAATGTCACACTGCTGCCGGAGCAGCAGATGCCAGACGCAATGCCATAGATAATTGTCGGTCGGCCTACGCAGTACTTAAGTGGACTATGCACGGGATATTAACGGGGAAAGACCGACTCGGCTGCTAACTATGTTTGCAAGTTACGGCGTTTAGTTACGTTACGTCTAGTTCTTTACGGCGAGCTTCAATTTCCACTCAACTCAAGCCAAGTTGGCCACAGCCTCAGTCACTAACTGCTAGCGGTGCTAGGCCACAGAGCTTGTGCATTGGTTTAAATAGGTTTCGATCTGGCCCGATAGACTGGCTATTCGTGCTCCTCACCTGTGGCATTAAAACATACAAAGAGGTGCCTGTCGGATCGATTGCCATCTGCACTAGTTCAGCAAACAGCCGCGACGGCAGTGGAGTGCTATGACGTTGCGGCACAAAGCTACGAGAGGCAGATTTGAGTCAGCTGCTCCCAACTCCTTAGGGAGCTGGGAGTCGGTGAAAAGTGGTCGCTCAGATCTAGTTAATGCTACAGGCTCGCTGGACGCGTCACCCAAGCAGGAATCGCGCTCAGTTTGGGCTGAGCTCGGCAGATTGCAGTTCGCGATGAACTCGGTTGACTGTCGCGGACCAAAGCTGGGCACCGAGGTATCGCGGCATCCGCAGGCAGCTAGTCTGCTGCTGCTGACGACGGCGGCAGGGTACTTCTCATTACAGTATTCGCTGCGACAGAGCTGCTTACTTACCATCTCCAGCGACTATTAGCGCGAAAGCTATTAGACCCTGCAGCATCCTTCAAAGCTCGAGACCGCAGCTTGGGCGAGGAGAGCTGCCCCGGCCCAAATGCTGATCCCGGGGTAATTTTGTACAGATCGCCGAGATGGGAAACTACCTGCGGAGTTGTCTCCTAGGGCGGGGGGGGGGCGGAGGGGGTTCCCCCAGTGACTCACCGACGGCAAACGCTCACTTCATCATCGCTTCCAGCCGAAATTGTGCTGCCCCGAGCAGGCACCGCTTCCCTAAGCATCACTTCCGAGGAAGCCGCTGACCACACGACCTTTCAATCTCCTTAATCTCGCTACGACGCCAAGCAAATCAGACAACAGTCAGATGCCAGCCTGGTTACGACGGCACAGGCGTGAGCTTAAGGGGAAATTTAAGTGGCGGCTGCAGGCAGCACCGCATAGGACGAAAGCTACCGAGGTCGAATCAAATTGAGCCCAGAATCTCGCTACATCCTCACCATACTCACACAGGCACGAGCATGCATAAACTGTCGACGAGTCTTCAGTTTTAACTAATGCATCGTTTAAGCACTTTCGGAGAGTGGACGGTCTTTCCTATTTCAAAACGGGCTTTAAAGTGTCAGGAGTCGTCCCGGTCGCTGGCGCAAAGATCTGGCATCGCTGCAGCTTCATCCGGTGAAAGTAATTCGATTCAGACTTTTGGGTTCAAAGGTTGGGGCATTTTCTCAAGTGAGGAGCACCACGATCGCTCGTCCGAATGCAGAGAAACGAGAGACGAAAAAATGCAACCGGAAAAGCGTCGTCCAGAGGAGACTGCACGAGGCTTCTACTGGGCGTCCAGAGACTCGTTCCAAGCCTAGGCTACAAGCTGAGGTTCGACCAGATTAACTGCAGTTGTTCGGCTGGGCAAGCAGCCCGATCGAACCGGCCTTGACCCAGGACGACTCGACTTTTTCTCATGTGCAGACAGTGCACGAGAGGTAGACCAATAGCTGATCGGCAGCCGACGACAAAGGAAAGCATCAGAGACTTGAAAGGATATAACGACTGCTTAATCTATGCTGGTTACTAAGAAAACACTTCAACAACAGGCAGGCGACAGATCCTATGCCGACAGTCAGCAGCATGCCGTGGACGAAACGTCGTACCAGTGTTCGCCCACCGTCGACCCGCGAGTGGTCCCGACGCTGTTTAAGTCATTCTCATATTATCTGCAAGTTGAAGCTTCTTCCTGCTAGGGTTTCCACATTGCTCATTTATTTGATAACTTCACCGGATAACACATTACAACTTTTATCCTCGGGTACAAAGTGTGTTTTCCTAATCGCGAATGCCTAAAATAAATAGAAAATAGCTATCGTTCCGAAAAATTGTTGCTTCTCTGGTTAGGTCAATAGTATTTTGAAATTCACTGGTTCCGCTGTTAGTCACAGTGTCAACATCAGGTTTGCATATGCAGCACGTGTTTTGCAGGAAGCAGAATAAGTGATGGTTAGGTGACCATGGAATGGTATCCATAGAAGTGAAACAGTACGCATGCGTCTAACGAAAATTGTGATTAAGTCCTTGCATAGTAAGACACGTTCTATTGAAATGGCATTGCGAAATTGCCCTACTAAGCAGGTGCGTTTTGCTACATGCGTGGACAATTTATCAAGACACGATCGAAGAGGTGCAGGGTGAAAACTTAATAATAATAGTGATGATAATACATTTCATAAAGAGCCCTCAGAGAACTCTATCTCTTTCTAGGCGCTTTACATTTGCTGCAATAAAAGCACGGTTAGATGTTTAGTGGTAGCATGCTCAATAAACAAAAGGGACGGATCAACATGCCAGCAATGAGACTAGCAGCTATATTCTATTCTGAACAATCTGCGCGAGCCTTTAAATTCGTTCGGTAGGCCATCACTCGTTGAGTTACTGTCGTCGACCGCACGTGTCACGTGAGTATGAACTGGCTGAAAAAAGAGGGAAGTCTATAATCTAATTACAAAAAATATCGGCACCCAAAGGCCAGCAGAAGAATCTTCGTAAAGAGCTTGGGTTTCTCATGGCTCTGCTGAAGCAACCTCTCACAAGTTTTTCGTAGATGCCTTATCGTTTTTATTAGAGAGGAGACTTTCCTCCTGTGTATTGAACAGTCAAGCGGTGTGCCTACAATAACGTAGCACATGTGCTACGGAGTTACGTAGAATTCCATTCCGTTCACCCGTGAGCTGCAGTCATTTGAGAATATAAAGAGGCCAAATGTTTATTTTATATCTCTGGATTACTCCAAAAATTGTGAAATGAAATCTGAATTGTGTGGTATACTGTCCCCTGTCGTATTACCACCAACTGAGTGTTCGCGTGCAGCGGGATATCAACCGACAATTTAATGCGGTTAATGCTGATTTTCATGAAATCACAGGACACGTGTAACTGCTTAGAGTACAAAGTAAGTTGATTTAGATGCCGATCGCTCTAGGTTAGGACTGATTAAATTCATGGAGGTATGTAGACACATGCTACTCGGTCGATTAGCCAGAAATCCCACTAGTAGAAAGGACAAGAAACTAATGTATAAATAATCCTCATAATCGCATAATCCTCATAATAGTCTAAAGAATTAGTGAGATGAAGCAGCCATCATTTTGCAACTTACAAGAGCAAGACAACACACGGTTTGAAAATTGATTGCATGACAAGACAGTTCTTGCAGAAACATTTCGAGGGTGCTTTAACAAGAGGCGTGTACAACAGCCTATCTAGAAGAAATAGAGCGTGGTCAATAACAATTTGCTTTTGAGATTTGGTACAAAGGGGGCTCGAAAATAACGTGCACTAGTGAAGTCACGGAAATGTGAATCTTTCCTAAATCGGTAGCCTCGGCTGTTTTTCCAAGGAAATATCTGTATGCCCACGCTCTCAATATGCGAAACCCGTCATATGCAAAGGGAGATTACAAGCATACCCTTTTTTTGGGCTCAATGCAGGACCTAGTCTGAAGCAGGAAGGCGTAAGACTTCAAAATTGATGTTTTGCCTATTATTCATGAATGACAAAACAAAAAATACCAATAAAATAAGTACCAAAATGCGTGATTCGTATAGTCTGTCTCTTGATTATTCGCGGAAAGTAGTTTTTCTTCGAAGCTATCCATAGCTTTTAAAGCTCTTCTAAACCTCTGTATTAGTGAGATAGCTGAATAAGCTGATGTCCGCTTTTACTCGGCTGTCCTTCTGAACAGTTGAGCTTCTTCACTTTGTAGTTGGGGTGTTAGATGGCGGCTGCTGGAGCACGTAAAAATGAAGAGACATTGAGTGCAGCCTGGGGGGGATAACTCGGTTGCGCAACAACCATTTTGCCGTTATGGCTGCGCTGTTACTTTTGCGCTTTAGTAGTGACTGCAAGCAATAAATTCCTTTGCCAAAATTGCAGCTGATGTAACGCTGCTAGTCTTTGCATACGCAAGACCGACAGCACGGCTAACAGTTCCTAGTTGCTGCGCCGCTATACTCACGTATGCCGATGGTAGCAGAAGCCGCCAGAAATCACGAGCTTCCACACCTTTTAATAGCGAATGCACTTCTTTAAAGTAGAGGAAACTAGTCATCAGCTAAAACAAAATGTATAAAATAGAGAAAATAATCATAGCTCACAACTTTATTCGAAGCCCAACGTACAGCCGACGGGTTATTTCTCGACTTTGGCTTTTTTTGTCGTCCAAGCCTAGATCTAAAGCAGGAATCCTTTTCCTAATTACTATGGATGAGAAACTGCTAATAATCTCTACGCTGTAGTTATCTGATTGATATAGAGCACCAAAGATTCCCGTTACAGTGTTTAAATAAGGGCCATACTCGAAGGAGACAACGAAAGATACAAAATGCAACATCTTATGGTAGGTATGAATCTTCGTTTTCACCACCTCGGCAGGATTCTAGCATAAATTAATACCGAAAATTGTCAAACGTTTTCTTCCCATTAGTCGTTTTAAAAATAATTGCTGATTTAACAGCCTATTTTTTATAGCGACAAAAGAGCTTTTACCGCTATCGCCACCGCTTGCAGTGGCACTAAAGGATCACCCACTGCAGGATTCGAAGCCACGGCCTCGGACCGTGATCGTTAAAGCAACCGCCTTACCAAGTGAGTCATCACGGCTCACCAGCCGGTCTTGTCTTGCATTTCCACCATCGACAGTCATCACGGCAGCGAGCGGAGCAACATGGCGTCATTTGAACCCGAGGACTTTCAGATGTTTAGGTCATCGGTATTTTATTTGGCTAAGTGCTAGCGAACAACTTCAGCTTCGGCTTGATCTCAATGGATGCACACAAAGCAATCTCAAAAAAGAGCACAGTGAGTGGAAGCAACGCCAGCAGAAGCAAGCCTCTATAAATAATCCCATACGCGATTGCTACTGCTACTTATCAGTTTCGTCCTTGGTATGACGATAATAACAATAATAATATCACATTTACAGTAACATGACACTCCCGAGTGCTCTTGAAAAGCATGCTCCCATTCATTCTATCCGTACACAGAGTCATAGAGATCCTTTTCAATTTACAAAAAAACTTAAAAAGATGCGCCGTGTTAAGCGCAGGCTTGAACGTCGTTTTAAGAAATCGGGGTCTGATGCAGATCTAGTCAATTTCAAAGACTTCCTTCGAGTTTACACCCGGAAGCTTAGAAAAACCAGGGCTTCTTTTTTCACTTGAAAACCGAATTCCTGCTAGTCAGACCCTGAACAGATTTATAAGACTGTAAACAATTTACTCGCCAGTGCTGAAAGGTTTGACTTCCCAGATAGTAACGGCTCAGCCGAAAATTTTTCAGCCTTCTTTACTGAAAGAATTGTGCACATTCGTGCCTCCATAAAGCCCCCTCCGAGTAAAGCAACTGTGGAATCGCAACCTGTGGCCTCCCTTAAAAGATTTTGCGAGGTATCTGCATGCAATGTGGCTACCTTAATTAGGTCTAGTAGAAAGAGCTCGTGTCCTGAAGACCGCATTTCATCATTTTTGTGGTCTTCACTTGCAGGCCAACTTAGCCCTGCCATAACCGAGATTGTTAATGCTTCTTTGGAGATGTAATGTAATGTATCTCCGTCTGTAACTCCGAAAATTCATAAAGACCACGTGGGTGTTACGCAGGAGAGTTTTGTATAGCGAACTCACAGCCTAAGCGGCTTTCGGTACGCATTCGGTAGCCAACAGACTTCGTCTCACGCAACAAAGAGAAAGTGGGAAGCATAGCCGAGTCACGAGAGCAGTTGAGGTAGTGAGTAGCATAGAAGTAGCAGCGCAGGACCAATGAAAAGGATGTGTCATAGTCAGCAGTAGGAGAGTAGTTGTCGTTGCGTAAGAATTGTGGAAGCGAGTTCCACAGTCTAGGACCTGCAGAGCTAAAAGGTTGTACCCAAGTCCTTCAAATCGGCAATCGTTAGGCTCATACTTGAAAAGCTTGGATTTGACACAGAGGTCCTTGAAAACTATTGCCCAGTTTCCCTTCTTCCTTTCTCGTCAAAGATTCTTGGAAAAATTGTTGCTAAACAGCTGGTTGAACATATTGTAAAGAATGAAATCTCAGAAGCATTTCAATCTGGGTTCAAGAGGCAGCACTCCAACATTTTAACAGTGACATTCTACGTGGCAATGATGGCGGGAATGTCACTGCCCTAGCTCTGCTAGATCTGTCAGCTGCCTTCGGCAACATTGATCACGGTGTTCTGCTAGAACGATTGAGAACAACGATCGGTCTGGCAGACGAGGCACTGGCATGGTTTAAATACTACTTTTCTGATCGTGTTCAATCCGTGTCGTGTGGGGCTCAGGTCTCAAAAACGAGAAGGGTCACCTTTGGAGTCCCTCAAGGGTCCGTCCTCGGTCCCTTGCTGTTCTCCATTTATACTTAACCACTGGGAAAAGTGATTACGGCCCATAGAATAGGATACCATTTTTATGCTGACGATACTCAGTTGTATTTGTCATTCAAACCGTCGGAATCTGCTGCAGCAACTGAGAAACTGAATGTTTACCTTGCGGACATTCGATTCTGGAAGTTGGAAAACTTCTAGAAACTAAATGACGATAAAACTGAACTGCTGCTCACAGGACACCCTAAGCTTGTGGCTCGACTAAAAGGCTTTGCTCCTCAAATAGGTGATTTTATTGTGCGACCATCACCACGTGCTGGAAATTTAGATGTCGTTTCGACAGCTCCCTAAATTTTAAAAGCTTCATTCGGAAGACTGCTTCTACAGCTAGCCATCACGTCCGATCCCTATCTAAGATTAAGAGCTGATTTCCACAGTGGCTTGCAAAAGATTTAACTAGCTCCTTAGTTCTGTCTCGGCTTTGTTATTTTAATTCCCTTTTGGCTGGGCTACCAAAGAAAGCATCTAGGCCATTGCAGCTGGCTATGAATATGGCTGCAACGAGGTCGTCAAGTTCCAGAAGTTTTAGCACGAGTCTCCTTTGCAAAAAGAGTAAGGATAGATACCGGTTGAGCAACGGATACAGAGCAAAGTTCTTACGCTGACCCACAAGGCCCGCCACGGCTTGGCTCCTTCGTACCTAGCTGAACTGCTACACCAGTTTCAGCCTCTTCGCGCCCTCAGGTCCTGTATGGACAATAAATTAGCTCTCCTGCTGTCGATTATGGCTCATCGTTTTCCGTGGTCCTGAGCTACTACTTCCACGCTACTCACTTCCTTAACTGCTCTCCTGACTCTGCTACGCTTCCCACTTTCCTTCTGTCGAGTGAGACGAAGTACGTCGGCTACCGAATGCATACGGAAAGCCGCTTAGGCTGTGACTAAATACAAAATTCTCCTGCGTAACACCCAGACAGTCTTTATGGCTTTGTGGAGTTACAGACGGAGATAAATTACATTACATTACAGAATATTTGTATAGCCCCGTCAGAGAACTAAATCTCTTTCTAGGCACTTTACAAACATTGAATATGTCAAATGTCCTGGAGCGTTTTCCGTAATCGCTGGCACATAGAGTAAAATCTGTACTTACAGAAATCAAAGATTTTTTTGCATCATTTGAAGCAAGCATAGCTAAACTTCCTTTTCAAATTTCACTCCGATGCATGAAGTATTAGCCGAGTTATGGAATTTACAACGCACCAACTTACCCTGGAAATGAAGTCGCATAAAATTCACAAAAAGGCACCTCAACATTTTACGCTCGTAACTCAATCTACCAAGGTTCGACAAGTTGGCATACAATTCGCATATGATGTTGGGATCTGTAAATTTTTTGTATGTAGATTTGTTGCTTTTGGTTTACATCCGGATTCAACGTGGTTTGAAAAACAGCACTTCCTTTCGTGCGTAAATCGTACGAACGTCTGGTCGCAGTTCTAACATGTTTGTCTTTCAAAAATTATCCTAAACAAATGATAAGATGTCCGGACAAATTTTGTATTTTCTTGACATTCTATGGTACCGAAGCTGAACCGGCAGCTAGAGCAGCTTTGAAATTGGAAGGGCCAGCTTGGGATGTCTCTTCTCCTTAAAAAAAAAGTGGCTCGCCACAGCGCGTCTGATATAAGTCAAGACTCCGAGAGAAAGGCATGCTCCTGAGCAAGCAGCCTTCATATTTAGGAAAGCTCTTAGAGCGTGCCAGTGCAGACAATACTTGTAGACCCTTATCGTAAAACGAATACCGAGCCGATGGACGATCTGTGCTGACGCGCACGAATTCACGCGAGTCTCACTTGCACACACTTCGGACTCGAGTGGACTTGAGTAGAGGGGGCAATGTGCCGCCTGGATGTGAGCCCATCCTAGCCTACGGTGAAAGTAAAATTCGCTGTCGTCCTAATTTCCGCGAGCTACCCTTGTGCTTAACCTACACTTGCTCGAGAGGCAATCTGGCACTCGTGGTCACGCGAGAGAACGCTAGAGTTACACTTAATTAATAGGAATAAAAAATAAGACATTTTAATAGCTGCCAAAGAGAACTCAAGTAAAAAAATTAGCACAGACTATTGTAACTTTTACTCGCGGATTTACGGTACTGTAGTACATGACAGCAAAACGTAGCCCTCTGGAAAAAGACCGCACCATTCGTTTTTAGTGACAGAGAGTCCAAGCTCCAATACTTACCATCAGTAAATTGACTTGTGTGCCATTGGACTAATCTTTCGTTGCTCAATAATCGCTTTGGTTCTAATCTATCATTTTCCTGTTTCAGCACCGATAATATGTGCAGTCTCCAAATGCTACCTAATAATTTTAATCTTAGGCTAGCAGAAGCAGCTAAAACAAAAGACAGCCACTCCCAAATTGCTTTTAGGACGTTATTCCTATTCGCGGCCGTTGATAGTTGGTTGGTAGCCCATTTCCCTGCAGCTTTGTAATCAGCCAGTCAGTCCTGCCCATGGCCTGACCTCTGACCTCTGCCCATGGCCTCTACTCGAGCTCGATTGGGCTGATATGTAATGTAATGTAATGTATCTCCGTCAGTAACTCCACAAAGTCATAAAGACCATGTGGGTGTTACGCAGGACAGTTTTTTATAGCACACTTACAGCCTAAGCGGCTTTTGGTACGCATTCGGTAGCCAACAGACTTCGTCTCACGCAACAAAGAGAAAGTGGGAAGGATAGCAGAGTCAGGAGAGCAGTTGAGGTAGTGAGTAGCATAGAAGTAGCAGCTCAGGACCGCTGAAAAAGATGTGCCATAGTCGGCAGTTGGAGAGTAGATGTCATTGCGTAAGAATTGTGGAAGCGAGTTCCACAGTCTAGGACCTGCAGAGCTAAAGCTTCTGTCGCCAACTGTCTTTAAGCG
Source organism: Cristatella mucedo (assembly GCA_009760855.2). Classification (NCBI taxonomy): domain Eukaryota; kingdom Metazoa; phylum Bryozoa; class Phylactolaemata; family Cristatellidae; genus Cristatella; species Cristatella mucedo. The sequence continues at coordinate 3,614,509 of WPIO01000001.1, read as the reverse complement.
GAGGAATGGGACAGCTAATTTATTGTCCACACAGGACCTGAGGGCGCGAACAGGCTGAAACTGATTCGGCAGTTCAGCTAGGTATGAAGGAGCCAAGCCGTGGCGGGCCTTGTGGGTCAGCGTAAGAACTTTGCTCTGTATCCTTTGCTCAACCGGCAACCATCCTAGCTCTTCCAGCAGAGGTGACACGTGCTCAAACCGCTGGGACTTGAAGACCAGCCTTGCAGCCATATTCATAGTCCGCTGTAGTGGCATGATAGCTTTCTTTGGTAGCCCAGCCAAAAGGGAATTACAATAATCAAGCCGAGACAGAACTAAAGAGCTAGTTAAATTGTTTACAAGCCACTGTGGGAGACAGCTTCTAATCTTGGATAGGGATCGGATGTGATGGCTAGATGTAGAGGCAGTCTTCTGAATGAAGCTTTTGAAATTGAGGCAGCTGTCGAACACGACACCTTGATTACGAGCACATGGTGAACGTCGCACAATAGCATCACCTATTAGAACAGCAAAGCCTTTTAATCCAGCCACACGCTTAGGGTGTCCTATGAGAAGCAGTTCGGTTTTATCGTCATTTAATTTCAGGAAGTTTTCCGACATCCAGGATTGAATATCGGCAAGGCAAACATTCAGTTTCTCAGTTGCTGCAGCAGATTCCGACGGTTTAAATGACAAATACAATTGAGTATCGTCAGCATAGAAGTGATATCCTATTCCACGGGCCTTAATCACTTTTCCCAGAGGTTGTGTATAAATGGAGAACAGCAAGGGACCAAGTACAGACCCTTGAGGGACTCCACAGGTGACCCTTCTCATGTCTGAGACCTGACCCCCACACGACATGCAGCTAATACTCGCTGCTCTTGCGATCAGTCCAAGAATTATGCAGAGTAAGCCTTTCTATCGGCGTCATCAAAATAGTTGTAGACGAATATCGATGTACTGTACCTGTGGATGAGAATATTATTCAAGAGCAATGCATTTTTCCGGCTTACATCGAGACAAATCGACCGGTATGCTGTCAGTGACTAGTTATAGTTGCTTTTGCAAGAGTCAGAAAGCAACTCAGCTAAAGGACAGCATTTTTACCAGCCTTATGTATATTGCAGATCAATAATATTATTATTATTAATGAGACATTTGTAAAGCATCCCAAGAGAACTAAATCTATTTCGAAGAACCTTGAATTTGCAAAAAAGAAACAAGCCAATTGGTTAGTGGCAACATGCACGGTGCCAGCACCAAGATGTAGACACAGAGAGAGAGAGAGAGAGAGAGAGAGAGAGAGAGAGAGAGAGAGAGAGAGAGAGAGAGAGAGAGAGAGAGAGAGAGAGAGAGAGAGAGAGAGAGAGAGAGAGAGAGAGAGAGAGAGAGAGAGAGAGAGAGAGAGAGAGAGAGAGAGAGAGAGAGAGAGAGACAGAGACAGAGAGAGACAGAGACAGAGACAGAGACAGAGACAGAGACAGAGACAGAGAGAGAGAGAGAGACAATGAGACAGAGACAGAGACAGAGACCAGAGACAGACAGAGACAGAGACAGAGACAGAGACAGAGACAGAGACAGAGACAGAGACAGAGACAGAGACAGAGACAGAGACAGAGACAGAGACAGAGACAGAGACAGAGACAGACAGAGACAGAGACAGAGACAGAGACAGAGACAGAGACAGAGACAGAGACAGAGACAGAGACAGAGACAGAGACAGAGACAGAGACAGAGACAGAGACAGAGACAGAGACAGAGACAGAGACAGAGACAGAGACAGAGACAGAGAGAGAGACAGAGAGTTGTGTTTGAACTGTAGTGAGTTCAGGGGATGTCACGACGTCAGTCGGGAGTGGGATCTGTGCTTTAGAGGTATAAGTGGTTAAGGCACTATCTCCAAAGGTTTTCAGGTTGGTTAGAGGCACAGCTAAATGAATCGAGTCAGCAGAGCAGGCGGTACGATGTCGTAGTCTTATTGGGAAGTAGCTCGGATAGGTAGCCCGGAGCAAGAGATTGAAGAGATCAAAATTGAGTGACAAACTTTGAAGTCGACACGCTGCTTGATAAAAGGCAGTGAGTATTGTGAGTTTTGGATAATGTGGCAATTGCGACATTAACGACAAACAAATCTAGATGCAGAGTCTTTCACCAACTGGCCAAACCTGATTGCATAGGCTGGAAGACTTGCGAGTAGTGAGTTACCGTCGTCGAGAATGATGTCACAAATTCGGGGACCCACTTGGACGTGATACCTTTTGTCTAAGCAGCCTCAATTTTTTTCTTTTACAAGACTACAAGCTAAAAATTGGCAGGCTTCACTGCCGAGCTTTAGTGACAAAAGGCCCTGCTGGCAATAAAGGATTGCCAGCTGTATGACTCAAAACTTGACTCAAACCTGAGCCACTAAGTACACAGGCACTAAGTACTCCAGGCCAAAGAGCAGAGGCTAGTGTTGACTAAATGCCAACTATTAGCAAACCAGTTGGACGGCTCATGGACAATCAGTGGGGTGGCTGCATGGAACCTCTAACGTCTATCGTGGCGAATGCTCATGCATAGCAAAATAATCCAAAATCTCCCAGCGATTTGAGACGAAAAATATAATTCATTTGCACACAGAGCACCAAGAGAGCTTAGTCTCTATCCCGACGCATTTCATATGCCACAGAACTTGACCCCCCTACGACCTGGATCATAAAAGGCAAGCGCCTTACCACGGGGGCAAACCAGGGCGGTGACCAGAAGCATTGAACAGCACTGTGACACTGATACTGCACTCTTTAAGTTTAAGATTTTGCCTTCTCAACCATGAACGCTGGCCAAGGCAACTTGAACTTGCCGACAGCCGCATGCGCTTGACACATGCCAAGTCCACAACTTATCCATACATTTACTCACATACTTACATACACTCACACATACTTTTCGATGCTTCCGGAGTGCGGGGGCAAGGAATCAGCTAGAAGAGGCCACATCTCTTACAAACGCAAGCTTCATTTATTCAGTCCGTTTTCCGTATAAAAAAACTGTAATGAGTAGGAGTAAGCGAGCACGCTATCACGTGGCCAAGGGTCACGTGCACCGACGAGCCATTACTACTGGCTGGTGCTTGCAGGAAGCCATCCACGGGTACCAGGTCGGTGCACAGTGCATAGCATGGCCTTTCAACACCACCGGCGACCAAAGTCTGCTGGCTCACGCGAACGTGAGCTTGCGCTTGGCCGCCGACACAGCCACTACAGCAGCAGATGCAGCCGTAAAAGCTCGGACGGCTGCAGCCGAGCTCTGGACCAGACCGGGCAAGGCTGGGTAGCCGCGACACGACCGATCCCACGACACACCCTATGCCAGCCAAGTGGAGTCGGCACGGCGGCCATCACGACGACGAAGCAGGCGACCGGCTGCTGCCGGGCTTCTCTACGTTCTCATAGGCACTCCACTGCGACCTGTACTCCTCGTAGCCTCCGCTGCAGTCGCCTTGCACATTCAGGCGCAGCTCGCCGAAGCTGCCGCCATAGCCGGCTCGGAGGCTCGGATCGCAACCCTTGGACAGATCGTTCAGATGCTCGGCTTCCTGCGGCTGTGGCAGCAGTGGAGTGCACTCGGCGTACACGTGCGCTGGCAGCGAGCCAGCAGGGTCGCAAGACGCCGGCTCGCCTTCGCCTCTCTGGCGGTTTGGCTGATGCTGGAACGGCTCGGCGTATATGGCATAGGCGCTCTCGAGGCCGTCCTCGCCGCTGCAAGCCAGCGTGTCCATGTCAACGTACAAGTTGAATGCCGGAGCAGCGACCGGCGGCGGATGCTCTTCGCTGCTGCTGCTGCTGGCGGCAGCAGCGGCCAGGAGCCGAGTGGTCGTCCAGTCGGCGGCTGCTGCCACGGCAGCAGACAGAGCCAGTGGTGAGCTGTACATAGGGTTCTCCAGCCCGTGCACGCCGGTGCCAGTGTAGGCCACGGTCGTGCTGTTGCTGCCGTCCTTCAGCTGATGGAGCCTAATATGCGACAGGCGGCGCAGCACGGTGGTGACGGTGCGAGCAGCAGCAGCAGCAGCAGCAGCTCCATTACTGAAGCTGCAATGGTGGGCACGCGAGGTTCGACAGCCGATGCAGCAGTGGCGGCGACGGCACAGCGTTCCTACTGCGACCAATGTCGCCTGCCACGTGCTGGGCGCCTAGATGTCTCTAGCTGAATTGCTGCACGAATTTCAGTTCCCTATAGCCATCTGATTCTCTTGGAGCAACACGTTTGCTGTGTCGTCCGTTCAATTTAAATTTAAAGTGACTGCCTGCGACACTTCTTGCTCCCGTGAACCGCAGACTGCGGACCAATTCTAACGTGAAGACATTTTTTCTCTCCTACGGCTAGCTCTGGTGCAGCCTCTCCAGCAGCCCCAAGTGTCAGGCATTTCTACGCTAATCACTTCATCGACTGTTCTCACAACTTGGCTAAAGTTCACATGATTTGTTTCTTCGTTGCCGGATGTATATAAAGTCTGTTGGCTCATGAAGGCAAATGTAAAGCCATTCACAGTTGGAAAAAACACCATCATAATTCGAGCACAGTGTGTCAACATTTTTGAGAAGGTAAGGACAACAATGCATGCACAACATTTCTGTGTAAGCAGAAAAAATCCAAAGCTGCCTAGATGATTAGGGGGCGTTACAGCAACTATTCTGCTCATTGCAGTGGGCGTACAACAACAAAATCCAATACTCCCCTTTTGAGTAGTTCACCCCTATTTTTGATAGTTTGTCTTGGCTATGCGCATCCGAGGGCAGGGGTCAGCAAGTGAGCAGACAGCTTGTCGGATGTCAACGAACTCGCCTGTAGGAAGAAGCTCGGTACCCTAAGCTGCTAATGCCTCACTCAGCCTCCAGAGAGATCGAACGCACGGACGCCCAAGCCTGGCAGCAGCTGAAAATGGCTGCCTGCCAAGCCGACTCGCATCGAGGCGAGGAGTCGGCCACTCTCCACTGTCGCCCCGCTGCCACCCTAGAGGCGCCTGAGGTAGGGATGAGAGCCTCACCTCCGACGTCGAACCAGAAGAAAGGCAACGATCGGGACGACGATTGCCAGCCCGACTACGATGGCGACGGCAACGTGCACGACCTGGGCTGCAATGGCAGAGTGCAGCGATCGCGACAATTGTCAAAGCAAAGAGTCGAAATCAGCCGTGCGCGGCCGCCTCGAGCCTGTGAAAGGCCAGGCGCGCCCAGGCATACCCAGAGCGATGCAATGGCCGCACATCATTGGTAGCCTCAAGTCAGCAGCGAGTCAGCTGAGGATGGTGCTCGTCAAGCAGGCGGCGTGCTTGCAGGAGCCCGACTGCCGGCAATGGTGGGCGGAACGCACGAATCGCAGAGCAAGAATCTCGGCTGCGGGAGGCACGGACGCGGCACACTGACAACTGGCTGTGCTTACATTCATGGGCAGCATCCTGCACTTCCTTCACTGCATTCGCGTACGGAGCGACTTCGGCTGCAAGAGCAAGAAAGGCAAAGCGTGATGCCAGGAACATAAAGGCAGCAGACGACTGTGCTCGAGGCACGGTCCTTGTGCTAGAATGCCCTTAAACAAGGCAGGGTGTCAGTCAACAGCAGCTTGCTCGGTAGAGCTCGGTCTGCAACGACGACAACCAACCTTGCCCTTTCGTGCTTCTGTATTCATGCATCAGCAAAGGATAAAAATGATAATAAGACAATAAAAACAATGATAATAAGCCGTTTGCATGCTGCCCAAAGAGAATTCGATCTCTTTCTAGGCTCTTTACAGCTTGCTGTTCGAGAATCGGTACCGAGGGTTAGTGCTATGCACGGCGTCAAACATGCAAAAGCAAACAAGTATCATGCTTAGGCCAGCGTGCTAAAGCAAAATACGGAGACAGTCAAAGCCACTGGTTAGTAACACCTATGTCGAGTGGCATGCACTGAATCATGCTCAGGCAACCAGGCACAGCACATAGGAACACAGAAAGACAACTTCATTGACGAGAAGGGAAAGCTGACCGGAACACGTGCGCACAGTGTGCTGAGACTTACAGGACGCACGATCATCGCCAGTAGCAAATACACACCGAGATGAATTGCAGACTTTTGCTGCATGCGAGCGAAAGGCTATAGCACGAAAAGATTGCAATTTTTTACGAGACGTTGAGATGACGAAATGTTGACAGGACGAGCCATTGGTGTGAGAGCACAGTGGAAGAGCAAGGAGGCCAGACAGATAGGCTGGTGCATGCGATTGAAGCAACCAGTAAGTGTGACCGATGATCTTGAAATCGATTCTATGCTTGAGAGGGAGCCAATAAAGCTCGGACGGAAATGTGGTGATTCGGCAGCTACATGGCTGACACAGACCAGACGAACCAACAAGTTTTGCAGCACATGCAACCGGGCTCAGCACCAGAGTTCTTAGCTTAGGGAATAATGTTACAAGCAATCAAATAGCTTGGATGGTCAAGGCTTAATTAGGTGAGGTGAAAGATGTTGACATTAAATTTTGAGACAGGAAAAGACATTTTTAAAAACATTCGTGGAGTTAGATCAAAGGTTAACTAACCTGGTGACATGTCGTCACTTGTCGTCATTTCCTGATGCCAAGTGTCTACATTAGAAGTACAAATGCTGCTGTCCCTATGTGGCTCGGTGAGCAGAGCAGATTCTGCAGTTGAAAGGGCTGCCAGCAGAGTTGCATGCGACTGACCTGGCGAGCCACCATGTGGAAGGGTAGAAAGGTTTGCCGAGAGAGTGTCACTCGACTGAGGTGGCGAGCTGCCATGTGTGGTTGAAAGGGCAGCCGACAGAGCTGCCGACAGAGTGTCACTCGACTGACCTGGCGAGCTGCCATGTGTGGTTGAAAGGGCTGCAGACAGAAAATCACTCGACTGACCTGGCGAGCTGTCGTTGGTCATCATGTGATGCCGATTGTCCAAGCGATCGTTCGGCATGCTGGTGCTCTCCTCTGCGGAGGTCGTAGCCGAGCTCGGCAGCACCGTTGGTGATGCAACTGTCAACTGACCATGTGGCGGTTTGACGCGGCTCGACGACGTTCCCACGGTCGACCGCTGCTGTGTTGACGTTGGGCTGGCTGGCGGGATGCCACCTAAGGCAATTCGCAATGATGCAGCTGACGCCAGATGAACTACTACGACTGTCGGCAGAGCTGTGATGGAACAAGCGATCGAGCTGACAAGAGTAGCTGCGACGGCCAAGTACAAGGCACCGGCTTGCCACGGAGATGGGATGGAGGGAGGAGGAGGAGCAGGAGCAGGAGGAGCAGGAACAGGAGGAGCAGGGAGCAGGAGGGAGGAGGAGGGAGGAGGAGGGAGGAGAAGGGAGGAGGAGGGAGGAGGAGGGAGGAGGAGCAGGAGCAGGAGCAGGAGGAGCAGGAACAGGAGGAGCAGGGAGGAGGAGGGAGGAGGACGAGCGCCCTCTCCCCCTCTCTGCAGGGTTGCCGACTGGCGGTCGAGGGCACTGCTAGGAGGAGCACAGCAGCTGCATCGGCCCAGACTCGGCGGCTTTACTCTTTACGAATGCTGGCGCAGCACAGACGACTCACGGAACTCGCAGATGTGAGAGTACTCCCGAAACACGCTGAAGCTACACTCGATGTCCACCCAGCGCCAGCCATATGAGCGGCGCATGTAAGCGCAGTCCTGGCTTCCCAGCTGGTTGTTCGGCTCGCCGGGTGCCCAGAAAAAGTACGATGCCGGCTGGTCTGAGGTGAACGAGAAAGGTGGATGCCAGGTTGCAGCGCTCCACACTTGCCCCTACTGCAGCAAATTGCCACAACATTAACGTCGGGGAAGTGGCAAAATAGAACCAACGCATGCTCGCACCGGCCATGGTTACCCGAGCAGCTCTGCAGGAGTCTGCTTGAGTGCGGACCTGCTAAAATGGCCAGCTGATTCGACAGCTTCATTTATGCAGCAGTAGAAGAGTCTCAATATAATTCATTTATATAATTCATTTATATAGCGCCCCAAGAGAACTTAATCTCTATTCAGGCGCTTCACACATGTCTCGGGGCTCGAGCCCACGACCTCAGCAAGACCTTGGTCGGGGGGGGGGGGGGGTGAGCACCTTAACCACTAGACCAAACCAGCTCGGCAAGTCCTAGTTGCAATCACTATCGCTTGCAGATGACAGGCAAGAATTGGCTGCCGATTTACTCCAATGCTCGATATGCTTCGCGAAGCGAAAGCAAAACGTTACCCACAAGGCTAAGACCCAGGTGGAAAGGCAACACCGGACATTCAGCACGAGCGCCAACTCTCCCTCCAAGCTTTCATAGCAAGTATCTGGCGAGCATCGAAAGCGGGCAAGGAAATAAAAGGGGGCGAGCTATGACAAGAACGACCGACCAATGAGCGCAGCAGTAAAGAGATGCTGCATTTATTGTGCTTGCTGCCCTACCGTCAAATACAAATCGCGCGAATCAGCAAATGCAAATCAGCCAGTAAATTTTCTGGGATGCCGTCTGCAGCAGCAGCAGCTGCTGCTTGCTCTGTCGGCCGGTGGTCTTCAATTTAAAGAAAGCAGTGGTTATCCTATTGAATATTGGCAAGATTTCAACGTGTGAATGAGCAGAACAAAGCAGCTGCAGAGAAAGGTACGACCTCGATGGCATGGGAGTGACATCTGACTTGCAGCTCCTGCTTCGGCTTTATGCCGGAAAAAGGCTAGACTGCAACGCGGCTGCGAATACTTTGGACAGACGTTTGGATGTGCTAGCAAGTTTAGTAGGCATATACGTAAGCAGGCGCGTGCACAGCACATGCACTCTCAGCAGCAATGCAACACACACGATGCACACGTGCACACGAGCAGTCGCACACCTTCGGAAGAGCAGAGCATGCCGGAGAGGAAGCAACCGGCACATGGAACTGCAAAATCGCTAGTGAGCGCTATCATGCTCGTGACCGAGCATGCATGCATGCACGGACTTCGAACCTGCATTCATGCATGCATGCATGCGCAGCACGGCGAGATGATGCTAGCCCACACGGCCGAATGCCATTTCATCGTGGGAGACCCATTGCAAGTCATTCCTTAGCATTGAGGGTGTGCACCGTAATCAGAAATGCTAGCCAGCCAGACACACCGTTGCCATCGTAGTTGTCCCAATAAAAGCGGCCTTCCACTTGGCGATCGTGAAGACCAAGCCATACGCCCTGCCGGCTGGGAAACTGCACTGCCGCCTTTGATGACAGCCACGACTGTAGGTCGGCATCTGTGACCATAGCGAGCCGGCCACCACGGTTTCGGCACCTGAGCCGCGCCGTTATCCAAGTCGTTTCTGTGCCGACGAAGTCATAGCACGACGACCGATACACGTAGCCTCCACTGGCAGCTGGCGGGCACGAGTAGGATGCCACCTGTTGGCCTAGAAACAGAGCTCACCTGTAGGACAACTGGCCAGGAAACTGCGAGCAGCATATGCGAGGGGTCGACTAGAGCTTAGTAAAACGCCTGAGTCTTGGAACAAGGGCAACAGACAAGTGTGTGCATAAGCGGTCATAAGCAAGGTGGGGTAGTCGGTTTAGAGTCAGACAGCAATCGAAGACCAGCCTTAGGAGTTATAATCCATTTAAAGGGGCAGATTCTTGAATGTTTCAACTCATCCAACTTCTGTGATGCTAATGGCAGTGTCTGATAATCTCGGCCAAATTCATTCAGATAATCGTGCTGATTGAAGAGATGGTCATAACAATTTGGATCGTACATACTGCTTTAAATGCTAAGCCTTTGACACTTGAGGGTAAAATCGGTGCCTAGCGCAAAGGTTCCCAGACAGACTAGTACATACGAAAGTTGCGCAGGAGCATGCTCAGAGTGACAAGGAGTGTGAGACTACACCATGTTAATGCACACGTCCGCGATTAGCAGGTTGCCCTAACGGTGGCTTAAGGGAAAGCCACCTGTTTTCGGCAGTGGGCAATACAAAAAATCGCTATCAAAAAAGCACTCGAAATACATAAGGCTGACGCCTTTTTTTATCCTCCAGCTCCGATATGAGCTCGATGCGTGCTGCAGCTCCACACTGCTATCAATGCCTGGCACGAGAGCTACCGGACGGACGGCATCTAGGATGGTGGTGGCAAGCTGAGCACAGCTGGCTGTTGGCCTAGAGGTGGGGCGCCAGGGTACCCAACGACCCAGATGGAGGGTTTGAGTGCTGCAGTGGACAATTCAGTTCTTCATTGACTGTTGCAAGTGTGAATGGTAGCTGCTGTGGCTCCGGTCCTGCTATAGAAATGAGGCCAGATAGCCATCTCTTCAACTATACTGCCACATACATGCCTATTTCCAGGAATCTCTTTCATTGAGCTTTAGACGACCAATCAGAACACGATCTCAAGCAAAGACACTGCATAATGATCCGACTCTTCGTGGTAAAATAGCCATGTAGTATGACTTTGACAGCCTCGACAAACTTAGTGCTTAATACTAGCCGAACGATAAATTCTAAATTTAACCCCAATACACTGAACACGGGCCTAAGTTTGGCACACAGCACAGCCGAACGTACATTAGAGGTTCTTTTAGCAACTGTCACAGTGGAGCATGGGAGAGCCATCCCGAAGTGGGGCATATAAGAGTCAGAAGAGCTGGTGCCACGATGCCTAGTCTGATTATGTAATACAATGTACCTCCGACAGTAACTCCACAAAGCCGCCAAGACTAGGTGAGTGTTATGCAGGAGAGTTTTGTATAGCACAGTCACAGCCTAGATGGGTAGGTTGCTGCAAGAGAATGAAGGGACCTGAAAATGACTGACAACTTTGAAGTCAATCCACTGCTTGATGGGAAGCCGGTGCAGGTCAGTGAGAAGTGTTGTAACATTGTGCGATTTCGACCCTCGCGAGAAAAACCCAGCTGCAGAGTTTTGCATTAACTGTAAGCACTTTACTTTACAGGACCAGAGACTAGCAAGCAGTGTGCTGCTACACACGTCGATAGAGTATGTAACCAACGATTGGACCAACGATTGGATGTGGTAGCATTGGTCTAAGTAGGCACACATTTCGCACTGTTAAGCAGCTGGAATTGAATGTGGAACTGAGTAAGTCCTCTAGTGAATTGTCAATTTCTCAAGACTTCCTGAAGCAGCTTTACTTGGTATTAGGGGTCATTCCTTTATTAGGAAACATAGCTCGTTGATTTATCACCCTACTATACTCTCGATATCTTACAAAGTGTCAAACTAACCCTGGCCCATGTCTGCACATAGCCAAAACAGTAGTCTACACCTTGACCATTCCTATTGAAGTAGGAGACAGGAGATGCATTTTTTTGGAGGGAGGGTTGCTTGGCACATCCGAATTTCTTACTTGAACACGTTCTGATGATGCAACAAATACTATCCTTAGAAAATTGCTGCTGTTTCCTAATAATAATACTAATAAAAAGAATGCATTTGTATTGCACCATAAGAGAAATTAATCTCTTTCTAGTCCAACATGGTCTCCAAAGGCTGGTTAGAGGCAGAGCTAACTGACTTGAGTCAGGTGAGGAGATGGTATGATAAGAAACACGATTTGCAAATATTTTGGATAAGTAAGCTCGGCCTAGAGAATGAGTTGGCTAACAGTGTGAGAGAGAACTTTGAAGTCGATACGTAATCGATAGGAAGCCAGTGCAGATCATAGAGAATGGTGAACTATGGCAGTTGCAACGTTTCTGACAGACAATCCTAGCCGAAGAGTTTTGCACCAACTATGAGCATATTATGGCACAGGCAGAAAGACCTGAAAGTACTTCGTCAGAGAAGTCTCGAAGGAAAGTCAAAACTACATGAACCAGATTAGCTGCAGTATCCTTATCAATGTAGGCCCAATCTTTTTCAGTGATGCGCAATATGTAAGCATGTTTGAGTTTTTCTACAGAGCTGGAAGTGGGGAAATGTGTCCGTGGTGCTTATGACTTCACTATATGCTCCTGGTTTCATACTCATTTACAGGGCACTGCTTACGCATTGGCAGGGCACTACTTATGAGCTTCACTGTCGATTATAATAGAAATAAATTTAGCATCTGCTGCATGCCTTGTTAGGTCACTGCAACTAATTGCATCTAAGAAAGCCTTTCGATGCAATCGGGCGGGGTTGTAGTTGGGATTATAAGTATCACCACCATTAAGCACCCTGTGATCGCCTGAGTGGCAGCAGACTTCCGATGACCTTTGTGTGCTAATGTTTGCTGAAATTATTGCGTACATTATTACTAAGACATTGACATAATTTCTTTCCAATTTATGTAAATAATAATAAATAAATAAGCTGAGGTAGCTTCAAATGGATGGAAGCAGCAAGCTTAATGCCCACCCAAGAAAACCCGAGATGGGCAAGTGGAGACATGCGATCGACTATAAAGCTTTTCGGTGGTAGCCGATAGGCCTTGCCGATGAATTGCCAAAACTCTCACGCTCTTTGCCCTCCCTGATTAGCTTCAAGGCACATGTGCAGAAAAGAATCCTCGGGCAGGCTAGCGTCCAGCAGATTAGGAGCCTGGCAGCATCGAGTCCCATGCCCAGGCTCCAATCGCACAGCCTTCAACCCAGGCTGCTGTTGCTGACAGCAGGAAATGTCTGCCAGCGAATTCCAGCTCTCATCTCCTGTCACGTGTCACAGAGGCAAGCAGGCAGGTACGGCAGGCAGACAGGCATTCAGTGGAGCCCTCTGCCCACGCACTCACACACGCCCAGAAGCCGATGCATGGTGGCGAACAAGATGTAGTCGGCACGATGCTAGAGCAGGGTCGCTGCTGCTGCTGCTGCTGCTCGGGAGACCCAACTGCGAGGGACGATCCTCGGCGTCGGTCTGACCGCCTCTTTCTCTGTCCTCTTCGCACGCACCACGGCCGCTCTCGGGGTACTTTAACGCATAGCATTGCTGGCTGGCGGCTAGCACATGCTCACACGCTCGCTCGAAAGTCCTCGATGCTGCGTTCCGACAAACGACGAAGTTGACAGGCACGCTGGTCCCATCAAGCAACAGAGCTGAGCAAGCACGCTTGCTACTGAATCAAGACAGCCGGGTTTATTGCAGTAGCAAGACTGCTGGCAGGCTTCAGGATTGTAGCACTTGCACCCCTCCCCCAATCAACTCCCATCCCAGGGGCGAGGGTTCAGGGAGAGAGAGTGTAGGCAGTGGTAGATGTGTACACGGCAGATCGATAGCTGGCACCAGATGCTGGCTGCAGTAAATTTACGAACTGCCTCAGTTTTGGTAACATTTAACAAGTGCTTCAGCAGATGGAGAGCAGTGTTGCTGAAACTGGGCCCCAAACAGTCAATGCAAAAGAGCCGGCATCCTGACCTATGCCCCACCAGTGCGTGCTCCTCCTGAGCGCCCATCTGCTCGAGAAACGGCAGGATATCCTTTGTGCTGAGGTTCTGAAAAAACCTATTTTATTTCAGATGTACACTGATACTAATCGTGGTTTAGATTTCGAAGTGTCAAATGATGTAAAAATTTCAAATTTCGAAATGTCAAGCACAGTAACCAGAGCAACACGTTGTGCTAGTATATTGGTTGCGAGCAGCCAGGGTCAGTAGAGCTGGATGGCACGAAAGAATAGAGAGTGTGCGAAATTAAAGTTTCGTGCAGCTCATTAATGATTTGACAGGCTCATTAAAAGTGCCACGAGCGATGTTTAGCTCTGTGAAGGTGCGATGTGAATACCTAGTTCTAGCTCTCTTTTATAAGCTATAAGGCAAATCGGCCATCTTGTGTTGCTGATGCAGACACAGCCATGCTGATGCAAAGAAAAGCCCGTAGACATAAAGAAAACCATGCCTGTGGAGTGCTGCAGCTGCACGGGGGGGGGGGGTAAGAGCAGTGGAGGGTAAGATAGCCAAGGCTGGGGTGAGGTGTAGTGGGGCTTGTCGAACAGTGTGTCTTCCTGGCCGAGCTCCAAGTGCCTACTCACCAGCCAACTCAAGTTGTTCTCAAGCCAATTATCTTCTAAACAAATGAGCTATCTTGCCAGGCAGGCAGAGAGCTGAGTAGTCCTTTTTAGCCTGACCTTCCGGCTGCTAAGAGTAAAGCAGAGGCTGTATGACCCCAGGAGAGCCTAACCAAGGCCAGCAGAGCACTCCTACAGCTGGCAGAGCCACTGACCATGTAAAGAATCTGACCCTTGGCTTTCTGCTAATACGATACACTGCTAGTACTTCCAGTTGAGCCACCACAGCTGTTTCGAGATTCGGAGAATAGGCTGGCTGCTTTATCGCTAGTGTTCTGCTGCCTGGCCCTGACCATCTGGCCAACTTTTCCGTGAAATTTTCTGCAGCTGCTTAGACAACCAGAAAAACCCTGTGCACGTCATATTTACAGGTACAGTTGCACACATTAGCTGTAGTGACTACGTTAATTCTGGAAAAATTGTGTAGCTCACCACAGTAACCAGCAGTCTTACACCTGTACATGACCATCCGACCTTACGCCCTATTGAACCAATTGAGATGTTTCATTTGTAACATATACACAGTGCATAGAACGAGCTGTATTTCTCTTAGGGTGCTATGCCAATCTCTTAAGTTTACTATTGTTGTTGTTATAAACTCCAGGGGGACAGTGCCATGGTCAAAATTCTTTTCACCTGCATCACATGTGCAGGCAAGCTCCAAAGCCCAAGTGATTTGCAGGCACCTTGAGCTACCCACGTGCTGTCCACTGACTCTTGACGTATTGGCTTTCAAGTGCCTGAGATGCATTTCTCTCTCTCTCTCTCTCTCTCTCTCTCTCTCTCTCTCTCTCTCTCTCTCTCTCTCTCTCTCTCTCTCTCTCTCTCTCTCTCTCTCTCTCTCTCCCTTTCTGTCTGTTTCTCTGTCATCCATCTTTGCTTGCCTTGCTCGCATTCGGCTTTCGGTTCAGGCCGTAAAATGCTGAGTGCTTTGCATGTGGCTGTCATTCGTCAGCTCTTGCCGGTATCAACTGACAGCCAGCCTTGTGCAACTCACTTAGCAACGCCATACAGATTTCGAGGTGCTCTGCAGACGACTACTTGGGCGACTAGCATTTGCTCAGCAAAGAGGCTGCGACCAGCCTCGCCAAGCTGCTGCAGCTACAAGTGGGTCTTGGCAGCATGCCATCAGTCGGTCGCTCAGTCTCAGGCTGGCTGCAAAATCTCGGACACTTTCGAGGCACTTTTTGTCACTTTTTTGAAGCAAATCCGCCGCCGCCACACCCGGCCGGGGAGCGAGAGGTTTGCTCTACTGCCAGAGCCATCACGACGACATTTTCTGCCAAGAATGGCATGCCAAAAAATCGAGCCCAAGACACAATGCAGTCCTGCTGCCTGTCCATGGTGGCCGGCCTTGAGACACAGGTACACCCTATGCAACTGTTACGGCAGTACAGCAGCAGCAAGCCACAAATGAGCATGGCACTCACCGGTTGATATAGAAATGAATGTGACAAGAGTTGTAGGCACCAGGAACCTGTAGCTAGCCATGTGCATGAGACCCGTCTGCAAGCCCCGGACGAAGCAAGAGACTGCAGCTGCTGAACACTAAACAAAAATGGAAGGGAAAACCAAACGTGATTAGGCAGGCATTTTGCTTAGTGCTATAACAGCCTGGAATGCTATAGCTGGCCCTATTCCGGCTGACGATTCAGCCATACAAATGTCTGTTGAGTAAGTAGGACTATGCAAGCACAATTGTTCTGCTTCTTGACTGCAAGGTAGAATGCTTAATAACAAAAAACAGACGTTTACAAGTGAGCCTAAACGTGGCATGACTAGATGCGCAGAAGCTTGTACTACCGACCGTGGCATTCACAACCATCATTGAAATGTGTCCTCGGGTAGTAGTTGTTTACCCTAGTTATCGGGGCTTTACATGCAAATAGACTTACAAGTCATGTGTGAGTGAGAGGCTACATCGTGGCAACAATAATATTTATAAAAAGCAATAATAAAAATACAAATACGGCAATTCACATTTACTATAAAGGGAACTTATAAACTGATTTGTGCTAAAATAAAAAGTACAATTGTAGCTTGTCAACGCATAAAAGTGTGCTGCAGGTATGCGTCGTTATGCTACACAATTGGCAGGATTTGAGATTTGCATATGTCAGTGGATGCTATGACGCCTGACGGTAGACAGCCCCGGGCTTTAGGCGCATGGGCATTGAAGGCGTGGTCATCAAAGGACAAGAACCAGGAGAGCAGGTGGTGCACGGAAGGGAGGCCAGATGGATAAGTATAGCATACAGGTAGGCAGAAGGACGAGAAAGAAGGGGGCATACAAGTCCGTCACAGAACTTTACATTCAGAGCACTGCTTGCTGGGGGGGGGGAGGCAGGAGTGCAAGTCCCCCATTATACACGTGTGGGCTATTGTCAACTGTTCACGGCCCATTCTTCAAATGCACAATTAGTGCTGCCTTGGCTATAGTTCAAGCTGGTTTGGTCGAGTGGTTAAGGTGCTTGCTCCGACCAAGGTCTGGCTGAGGTGGGGGGGGGGCTTGAGGCATAGGTGAAGCAAGCACCTGATTAGAGATCAAGTTCTCTTGTGGTGTCATACAAATGAATTACATATCTGCAGTGCAGTAGGGAGGTGCTGAGGGTGTGCTACTGCTCCAGGCACAGGGCAGGCAGGCAGCTTGTATGCCGAAAAACTTGATAAATTGCCAGACATGAATGAGTCAGCATAGGCATGTATGGCTGGCTACATGTCAGCAGATTCCAGACCTGAAGTCCACGAGCACGAATTGCCCCCTGCTTTGTCAATGATCGGTCTGCATTAGAAAGGTCAAGATTAAGTCCGGTTGAAAATGCCTGGCTAGGGTTATGCTTGTTTGATGTTGACAGAAGGTAACAGACCCTGTGGGTAGGCAACTGCTGTAAATGGTGTAAGAGTGCAAAGGTGGCTTAAAGACCGAGTGCGTGTCGGCGACACACTAAGCATTTGTTGAACAGAAGCTCAGCCAGTAAAAGTGAGAGTGCCTTGGACATGTCAGCCGAGGGATTGTGCAGCAGTATGAGTCATACTGTATGCAAGCCATGCTTCACAGCTTATGTGGCAACAGGCTTGAAATACTGTAAGTCTGAGAAATCCCCAAACTGGCCAATCGCGAACTGACGCTTTCTTGGTAGTCGATCGACTAAGCATATCCGGGTGTTTCAAGGAAAATTCGTGACCAGAAGCTTGATGTCAGCCATTGTCCAAAATAACCCCAGTGCCCACGGTCAAGAAATGATAGGCTGATCCAATAATCACATTTATAAAACAAAGGTGTCGAGCTTCCTGCTGGAAATCGCAGATAGTGCCGAGATTTTGGTATGGGAAGGAGGCTAAAACTCGAACTTGAGGGGCATAGCATTTGGCCAACGAATCTTCTTCGAAATTTCCCTTTGAAAAGCTTCTAAGCTTTGTAATTTTAGCTCACACCATCATTTAACCGGTTCATTTTAGCTATTAGCACAATTCGTAGACATTTTGGAAAGCCCCCAACTCCACGATGAAGGTATACCACCTGGAAACCGCTCTGGGCATAACAGAAATACAGATCCCTATTTGGAGAGCATGAAGCAGGTACTTTAACTTGCCTAAGCAACAATGATTGATTGAGGTACTCTATAAATATGATCACCGATAACGAAAATAATGATGCCCAAACAGCTGAAAGCCAACTTGAAACTTTGCCCTTTGCCCTATGCCCTGAGGCAGCCTGTCGAGCCCCATTAAAAACAAACAAAATGGCAGCCTTCCTTCCACTGGAGAAACACTTTGATGATTCCATGATGGCGATGAGCCTTTACGGTTGCTTTATTTTCAATATTGTATGGCTCATTTCTTTAACCGGGTAGTCTGCCTGCCTGCCTTGCTACCACACCAGCGAGTGGCTGGCACCTGGCGTTGGCCTGGGGGTAGGCAAATGCACAAGAAACCCAGAGAAGCCGGCAGCTCAACAAGAACGTCCCTTGCCTTACTGCCACCGTAGTGCCACAGTACCGCAGTACCGTAGTACCGTTGTTTGCGCGTTTGTGCCGACGAACGTACTTTGACGATACGATACAATGTCACAGCTGAAGCACGTCAGAGTGGCCTATTTGTAGAGCCTGAAGTTGCATGCCAAGAGGTCACCAACCCGGCAGGCTTATGTAACTGTAAGGCGATCTAAAGATATCGATGGCTCCTTTGGCAAAATACCTTGAAGCTGTGCACCGTCAGCCCAAAAAGGCTCTGCAAGCCCTCTATAAAAATTGCAATTTCCCATGTTTGATGGCCCTGAAGCTCCGGGCAGAAGGCTTGGCCAGAAGTCTCCTAACACCAGCCTGTCTATAAAAAGAAATATCAACACCAATTCAAGTTGCCCGAAGGTTCGCCTCAAATTGATACTCGGCTTGCCTCTCCAGGCTTGTCAATAAAAAAAATTGCCTCAACTCTGAAAATAGGATTGCCCCCTTAATGAAGAATCACAGCTGATTGCAGCAGGCGATATAGGATGGCTCACTGCAGGACTAGAACCCACGACCTGGGTCGTGAAGAGCTAGCACTTTACCTCTTGCGCTAAGAACCCAGACAAGGACTATCGAGACTCCAGAGAAGGGGGCTAAGAGGTATTTTGGCTAAAAAAGAGCCAGAATCGCTGTAATTTTGTTTGTTTGTCCCCCAGCCCTTACTGTCCAACTAGACCTCTGTGGGCTAACCCATCTCCTATTCTTGCCAGCAGCAGGCAATAACGAGTTTCCTGCTGCTTCAGCGCAACTAAAGAACCTACCACTGGAGCCATGAAGTGAATGCAACTGACTCCTGGAATAGTCATGCCCCCTTATAGAAATTCCGGTAGCGCAATCATGCACAACTGCAAAGAAAGTGCACGACGTACATGGTGATGCAGTCATTCGGCTATGTTGACCGGTCTGTCTCTCAGTACTAATTAACAAAGAAGTGTGAGACTGAACATTCAGCCAAATTTGTGTAACGCCTAATCGAATATCGTCGAGCTCGACGGAAAGAGTATGTCTCATCTTGCTCGGAGTTTAGCAAACGATCTAAAAAACCTGAGACAATAGCCGTACCGGTTATGCCGTTGCAACAGTTTGGTAAGCCGACTTACGACGGCTCATTGATCTGCATGTGAGAACAGTACATTTGGACATTAATCCATCAGTCCCCCATCCTTCCGTCAATCTTTTGGCACTCGCACACGCACACATGCACACACTCTCACGGGTGTCACTTGCATGAGTGTAGACGCATGCGATGCACCCGAGCAAGCTCAGCCATAGAGGCATGACAGTACAGACATAGAGGCATGACAGTACAGACACGCATGCGCATACACACATACAACTTCGGCTGGAAAGTGGACAACTATCGCAAGTAGCAGCCAGATTCTCTCTTGATGACATAAAAAAAGCTAAAAACACATTTATTTATCACAGCATTTAGTGGGTCCACGTGACAAATTCTTCAACTCATCTTCGAGTGCTTGTGCAAGCTGACACTGTGCATGCTGCCACTAACCATATTTGCATGCAGCCCTTGTGCATGTCATCACTAACCATGTTATGCTTGTCATTGAGCATGCTACAATTAACCATTCGATCGGGCTCATTTTGCCTAGAAATGTAAAGTGCCTAGAAAGAGATTGAGTTCTCAGAGGGTGCTATATCAAATGTATAGTTATTAACGTTATTATTGCAAGACAGAATCAGACAAGTCTTGAGGTAGCATGGGAGAGGGGTTGGGGGAGCACTGCTGCACCACCGAGGCACGGCGCTGCCCATTGCACGGCAGCATTGCCTAGCGAAAGTAAAGTGGCCGCACCTCAGTCTGAGCTCACCATTAGATGGGCATTGTGGGCAGCGCTAGGCGGCTGGAACTAGCAAAGTACGCTGAGTCAAGATGAAACAAACTGGACCTGAGAGGTGAAGCACCAACGTAGCCTACGCGAAACAGCTGGCTTGGCCAGAGCACTGAAAAGGCTGTCGTCGCGGCTGCCAAGCTGCGTCAGCTAGCCCACAACGGTGGCCATGGCCAGAAGAAGTGCCACCATAGACGCCTGCAGGACACTTGCTGGCAGAGGCCTAGTCTCGGTGACAAAAGGGCACTTCGCCAGAGGATGGATGCATCTGCTATGCTCCTCGTACGAATCCATAGCACACAAATTGTGAAGGACATGCGACCAATGTCTGCTGAGGATGGCACGTGAATGTGAGGATGGTGAGTGCTAATGCAGACCTCTCAACAGCCAGAGACGATGAGAGCTCATCGAGAGATTGTCGGATAATGGCAGCCGCACAGCCCTGGATGCCCTGAAGGGCTGTGTGATCCTGGTAGCTAAGGCTGCCGAGCAGAGAGCAGTGCTGATGAGACAACGAGTTCTAATGGTTACCGATGGCAGCCACTGATTGTGGCCACCTGACGGATGGCAAGCCTTGTTGCCTACTTCCTGGAAATGCTCACTTCGGTAGTAATGCATGCCTGTGGGGCAGTGGCTGTGTCAGTTAACTCGAGTGGGAGCAAGAGAGAGAGAGAGAGAGAGAGAGAGAGAGAGAGAGAGAGAGAGAGAGAGAGAGAGAGAGAGAGAGAGAGAGAGAGAGAGAGAGAGAGAGAGAGAGACAGAGAGAGACAGACAGACAGAGACAGAGACAGAGAGACAGAGAGACAGAGAGGGAGAGAAAGAGAGAGGAGAGAGAGACAGAGAGGGACAGAGAGGGACAGAGAGACAGAGAGAGAGAGAGAGAGAGAGAGAGAGAGAGAGAGAGAGAGAGAGAGAGAGAGAGAGAGAGGAGAGAGAGAGAGGAGAGAGAGAGGAGAGAGCCAGGCTGGTCGGCCTGAGTCGACCTTTAATTGCAACTCAAGAAAGGTCAAGGTCGTTCTGCTTACTGCATTAGTCACAGAGGGCTAGGACTCACTTGTTGATGCCGCCTGCTAACTTTGCTTGATCCTAAGTGACTGTCCTACTGGAAGGTGGAGTCACGACTCGAGAAAGGCAGGCACTTTTGAGTCGAAGTCAATCTGGTCACACAGATGCTGCCAAGCCGGCAGTGCTGTGACAGATACATAACTCGACGAAATGCTGTAATACCAGAAGTCTCGATAGGGTGGTGTATTTCGGCATCTGCGAGGCCACTTGACTAACTGAACGATCTGGTCATTGGGGCTTTCCCTGATGTAGCAATGGAAAGCAGGGGGCTTGGCCAAGTAAACAGCTGAATAGAGCTCGATTTCGTAACTGGTGCTCCTAAAAAGCAGCTGGGAAAATGTGCAACAGCACGACACTAGCTCACTCTGATGCCCTGCCTGATCCCCTGAGACGTCCATAGAGCTACACAGAATGCTGCCTTAAAATATCTGTATATTAATCCTGGGGAACTATGCACTACAGAAGCTGAAATGTACTTTTTCTCATAATCCCACCATTTATCACGGGCATAAGTTCCAGCTTTGAAGACCACTTATGTCAGCTTAAAGAGGAGAGAGGCATGCGATTGAGTATACCTTTCTATACGAGCCGGCATACGACCATAAAGCAGTGTCATTCAGCAACTCAGAGACAGGGCGAAACGACAGAGATTAAACAGCCACGGAAAGTGAAACAGCCTGGCCATGTTCCTTAAAAAATCGGGCCATTCCTTATCGGACTTTGGTATTATTCGGTTGACAACAGAGTGATGATATGGAGAGCGGAGATCTATAGTGACTAAGAACCCGGTGTCCAAGAACGGTTGAGTTATACGTGATTTGCACTGGCACTGCCAACCAAATACTTCCACGACATTGCTCCTGGGAGGTAGGTGAGTGGGAAGCATCGCGCAGTTGACACTGGAAAGGAGACGTGCAGAGCAAGGCTCGATTCAAATGGCCAGCACAGCCACTACGACTAGCGAAATCGGACTGCAAACATGGCTTGATCCTTACCAAAGATCCCCGAGCCTCTGTCGAAGGTAAAAAGGAATTTATGACAAAAGTGCATAGGGCGCCATAGATGCTGCTGCCGGCACCCAGCTAGCTACCAGATCGCCAGGCTTACCGAGCAGTGAGCTTTCTCGAACCTACTCGGCAAAAGAACCTCTGTGACCGGCTTGTGTACAGCACGGCTAGGCATAACAAGTGGCCGATTGATGTAGGAGCCCTAGTTTTAAGAAACCGGGAACCAAGCAGTAACCTGACTCCACTTTCTGTCGGTGCTTATTTACATGCTGCCACCACCTGCTGTCACCCATGATATTCCAGGTCAGAATCTGGTCTCTTGCAACGTTAGCTCTAAATAATGTCAAGACATGTAGGCTAGTTAGAGGGGTCGAGTGCACATGCGAACTATGCCTCGAAGGTGGTGAGCTTGCTTGTGGGTATATTTATATGTGTGTCCCACTGTTGTAAGGTGCTCACTCATCACGACCCAGGTCGCGAGTTTGATTGAGTCCTCCAGTGAACGATCCTTTATTGCCCACTATAAGGTGTAGTGATAGCCATTAAGGCCCTTCTGCCGCTATATGAAGTGTAAATGAGGCTGAGGCTAAATCAGCTAAATCCTGTGCATGCGTGCGCGGCGGCGGGTGCACGCATGCACACGTCCGAGCAGGGCGCTCAGCCTGGATGTTTTTGTCATAAAACCCCAAGCTAAGCTAAGCAGATGCAGCGGCAGCAGAGTAGAGCCTGAGCCAACCTGAGTACTTCGGCTCGCATTACTTCATGACCCGTGGGTTCGAGTCCTGCAGCAGGCCAATGTTTATAGCTCACCGAGAGTGGCTAGAGAAGTGACTACAGTGACAGAATAGCTGCTGCAGCTCTTTTGTCACCATAAACGAGGCTACTGAATGAGCTAACCCCTACTTCACTTTACTGCACGGTTAACCTGCAGCCAGACCAACATGTTGGCACTTTCTTGATCAAAGACAAGGAGCAGCAGCTGCTGCTGCTCCTTGTCTTTGGTCCCCCCCCCTTACATCCACCAGAGTCCTCGCCATTGGGCTCCCGTGTGCCAAGAAAGATGCAAACGAATCCTTTTACAGGGCAGCAGGATTCCGAATGGAACAGATCAAACCAATATACAAATAAAACCATTTCAAACTGCCGACTACGCACGACATTGAGCAGTAAACTCTAAGAGTTTCATGTCCTTTTTAGTATCGGTGGTTAGCACAACAGTCTAAAATCAAGACCAACACTTTGCTTTGCATGACATGCTATGAAAAAGACCACAAGTACTAAAGAGCTATTAGAAACAAAACTGATCACAAATGTAGTAGAAGTACTTGAAAATGGAAGTCCTTGGGATTGTTTTGTTCACCACAAGTTCCTATACCAAAATCGCAGAGCAATACAGCTGACGTGCAAACGACACCGACCGAGAGAACAGAAAAAGACTGTCTGGTAAGAGCACTCACCTAGTTACACGACGACAAAGCACTGGGAAGCATACAGCTTACTTCGCAGCGAAAGCTCTCGACAGCAGCGATTTTAGCTTTGATCAAAGCCTTGTGAAGTCTTCATGCAGCCATAAGAACTTGAACAGCACCGGATTACAGCAAATTATCACTCGGCTCACCGGGTTCTAGCAACAGCTTTACAAAAGTAGGACCTCTCTTCCACCAGAATTTTTGCAATTATCTTAATAATAATAATAAACCTGATAAATCGTATGCTAAATATATATAAATCGTACGTGCAACTGTCAGACCACAGCCCAGGAAGACTCACAGACAGAATGTTCTTCCTGCCTCCAGGCCACCAGGGACACCTTTTAGCCACACCAAGGAGCCGGAAGTAGTTCCATCCACTACGGTGTGTTGGCAGTCGCATGATAATCGATACTAATTCTCTGCTCGAAAACCATCAAAGACACTAACCTGGCAGTGCAGGCAATATATTATATACGTGACACACACAGGCTAGTTTTGCTTGATCACTTGCTTGCTCTTCATAAATAGACAGCATATGAGGCCATAAATCATTTTATGAGGCTGTAAACTAATGCACATCGATGCACCAGCCAATAAATCTACTGCCTGCAGGGTTGTAGGACCGCGACCGACTCCCTTAGGAACCGAAGCTCTGAGCTCTGTTCTGCATACGATATGTGGGCCTAGTGTATTTAAGTATAGGAAGCATAATAGTGGCACATGCTTGGTTAGCTGCCGAGACAGCTAGCTACTCGGAGCTATTGGCCGGCGAGCGATCATCTAGCTACTTGGAGCCCAACCGTGAGATACTCAGGTCGTCGATGATGCAGCTTGATGATGCAGGATGGATCAGCTGGGCATTTCTTAGAGCTCCTATTTCCAGGACAGGGCCTACTCTAATTCAATTAAGGCCACTCCAGCGACTCAGGAAAATCTCACAAACCGCATCTGACCGGATACATATATGTATTATATATATATATATATATATATGTGGATATATATATATCCCTATATATATATGTGGATATATATATATATACCTATATATATATACCTATATATATATATATATATATATATACATATGTATATATGGCAGGTGATTGACTATATTTATGAGGCTGGCAGCTGGCAACTGACCAGTGGATGCAGAGAGAACGCAGTGCTGGAAGACACCTTAGCTCAGCACACTGTGGAGCACCAGTTACAGAAGCCGGCCAGCACCAGTCGAGGGGCACGGAGCAAATGCAAAGCGAAAGGCACTAACAAGAAGACCTGTTTGAGCCACACCGATAGTCCTTGCCTACGCCTGGAAAATGATGGCCGGGCTTTAACAATGGCCAGAGTCTCGGCAACCAAAACAGCAGAAAAACCTTCAGGGGACCGGAACTAATGCGGCAGGAATTCCCCGAGATTGGGGTGGGCCCAGGGCTCGAATCGGCATTCCGCGGAGGAGCGCGGGGAGATCGCACTTCGCGGGAAGCACACTTCGGCTCCCGCTAAGTACAACTAGCCCGCCGATTGGACTCGGCTGCTTTGAGCAGTTCAATCGCAGCATCGTGCGATACATGCAAAGCATAACGTGCATTACGAACCGAGCGACGCAGCACAGCCGCGTGTGCCCGAGGCGGCGGCCAGTGCTCGTAGCTGCGGCGGCGTGTCGCTCCGCTCGGCGCAGCACTGGCGCTCCGCTCGGCGCAGCACTGGCGCTCCGCTCGGCGCAGCACTGGCACTCTGCTCGACCCAGGCTGCCTGTCTCTGTCGGCGTCCGCTCGCTCGTCTGTCCGGCGGCTTGCCTGGCGTCTGGCCCGTTTCTGTCAGCGTCTGCTTTACCATTTCCTTTCGGCGGATGTAGGCGCCGGCGATGTTCGCGAGACCGCGCAGCCCCGTACAATACACACACACACACACACACACACACATCCGGGAGCGCTCAGGGCAGAGGCGGCGCCAGTGCTCGCGGCTGCCTCTGTGCGCTACGGCTGAACGCAGCAGCAGAACTCGCGGCGCCAAGACGTAGCCGGTGACCACTAGGTAGCACTTACACTGCCGGAAGACGCCTGTTGCCACCAGCGATCAGTTAGCACCGGCAAAAGCTAGACGGCAAAGAAAGGATGCCGGACGACACCTGTTGGCCGTGCAAACCGCATCCAGCCCACAGCAGCCGACCGAAGTGAGTCACTGCGCCGAGCTATCATTGCGGGGACAGAAGGTCACGCGCTCACCTGAGGAGGAGGGCTTACGTAGTCACGTGATCTTAACAACCGCTAGCCGTGCACCTGTGGGTTGGCTTTAGGAAAGCAAGCTTTCTCAATTTCGGAGTAGGCCCGGTAGAGTTCAAAAACAGATGGCCGTGAAGTAACGAGTATTAAGCCATTGATATCTTCGGAAAACTTCCTTGTATCGGTACGTATAGCAAACGAGCTTAGTTAACTTCAATAAACTCTTTAGAACCTCGGTGAGAATTTGGGGCTTTGTATAGGGGGGGAGGAGAGAGTGAGAGGAGGAAAGGCGAGAGAGAGAGAGAGAGAGAGAGAGAGAGAGAGAGAGAAAGAGAGAGAGAGAGAGAGAGAGAGAGAGAGAGAGAGAGAGAGAAAGAGTGAGAGAGGGGAGACAGACAGAGGAAGAGAGAGAGAGAGAGACGAAGAGAGAGAGAGAGAGAGACGAAGAGAGAGAGAGAGAGAGAGAGAGAGAGAGAGAGAGAGAGAGAGAGAGAGAGAGAGAGAGAGAGAGAGAGAGAGAGAGAGAGAAGAGAGAGAGAGAGAGAGAGAGAGAGAGAGAGAGAGAGAGAGAGAGAGAGAGAGAGAGAGAGAGAGAGAGAGAGAGAAGGTGAGTGCATTATTATTATTATTATTATTAGAGTGAGAGAGAGACAGGATGGAGGAAGGAAGGGAGGAGAGAGACAAGAGGGTGGAAGGAAGGGAGAGAGAGAGAGAGAGAGAGAGAGAGAGAGAGAGAGAGAGAGAGAGAGAAAGAGAGAGAAAGAGTGAGAGAGGGGAGACAGACAGAGGAAGAGAGAGAGAGAGAGAGAGAGAGAGAGAGAGAGAGAGAGAGAGAGAGAAGGTGAGTGCATTATTATTATTATTATTATTAGAGTGAGAGAGAGACAGGATGGAGGAAGGAAGGGAGGAGAGAGACAAGAGGGTGGAAGGAAGGGAGAGAGAGAGAGAGAGAGAGAGAGAGAGAGAGAGAGAGAGAGAGAAAGAGAGAGGAAGAGTGAGAGAGGGGAGACAGACAGAGGAAGAGAGAGAGAGAGAGAGAGAGAGAGAGAGAGGAAGAGTGAGAGAGAGAGAAAGACGAAGAGAGAGAGAGAGAGAGAGAGAGAGAGAGAGAGAGAGAGAGAGAGAGAGAGAGGGAAAGCTAAACAGCTGGTTGAACGATGCGGGCTCTGGCTTTCCCACACAAGCGGCATACATTTGCCCCTGTACGGTAGCATTAGTAAGTGTCGGAGGAAGAGAAGGAACTAAGCGATCCAGGCGGTAGCAGTGACACAGAAATGCGGAGCTACCTCCAGAAAACCCAACCGCCCCTAAGCCAAGCTGAGGAAGCTCAGAAGAAAGTCTGCTCTTTTGTAGAGTCGGTATGCGGAAGAGCATGCCCTCTCCCCCCCCCCCGGTAGACAGTGCTGGAAATATACGCTGAAGTGACTCGCATCTCATGTCTCAACCGCAGCCGCAGCTTCTAGGCCCTCGGTAATCCTAAATGTTCACTAATGATTTTTTAGCGGTGTCGGCTCATGAAAAACGTGGAGGTAACAGCTCTTTTCAGATGTCGTCAAGATTAGACTGTGGATAGCTTAACGGACATCGATCTCGCAGCACTGCTGCTCCTCCCTGGCTCTCTGCTCAACGACCAAGGTGTTTTCCCAAGGTGTTTTCGGAAGGTGCTTTCCTGCTACATGAGCTCGAGATCAACTTGGCCAAGTTCTGAGCGGACAGCGATGCGAGCTTGAACTTGTCGTATCGTCGCAAGGGCCTACAAGAACATCCGCGAAGCACACCAAAAGGGTAAAAATCGGCGATGCGTTCCGCGCGCGCGAGTCCCTGTTTACGGGACACTCTGAGCTTCTAGTTCAAAAATCAGGCTTTGATTCGGCGAGCGGTAATGGCTATAGCGGACATGTGTCTTTCTACCGGTAATTGCGTTAGTGAAGCGTGGCGCCGTAGAGAAAGTCGTGCTCGTGTCGAATCCCAGTGTACTGCGGCAATGAACGCGTGCGCCTGTAAGCCCTTAGATAAGAGTAACGCGCTCGAGCCAAATTCCAGTGTACTGCGGCAATGAACGCATGCGCATGTAAGCCGCTTAGATAAGGGTATCGCGCTCGAGCCAAATTCCAGTGTACTGCGGCAATGAACGCGTGCCCACGTAAGCGCTCAGAAGAGGGTATCGCCACCTGTCGAGTTGTTCAATGCGGTCACGAGATCCCATCTAGGCTTTAGTCGTCCACAAAGTATAAATGAATTATATTTTTTATAGGTCTTCATGCTTTGCAATAAGACGCTAAAAGTTGGTTTTCTGTTGCGAACGTTGCAGCTTACTAGATCCCTGGGTCTTGGCCCTGGGTAAGGTGCTCGCTCTTCACGGTGCAGATCGTGGGCTCGAGTCCTTAATTGGGCGATCATGTGTTGCCCAATGCTAACGCTGGCGATATCCATCAAGACTCTTCTGCTGCTACATAAATGATGCTTTTGAATCTGTTAGCCTTTATAACGCTTTAACTGCCATGTGACACCACTGTTCACTAATCTGCACTGGCTACTCATCGTCGCAGTGGATGGGTATCATGGCTATTCACTAGCTTTTGTGTCCACTTTATATTACATCGGTGTACATATCTGAATGCTTACTCCCGCCCCGCCCCCTCCTCCAGCCTTTCCATCGTAGAACCGGCTCCTCGGAATCAACTCGCTAGCAGCCTCTCTAGCCAACCCAAACCTTCGGAGGAGGAAGCGCTTCAATTTCCCACACTTCAAACGGTCATCATCATCGCATCCTCTCACTTCAACTATTTAAAAAGAATTTGAAAACCATTTTATACTCTCATAGCATTCGCAACGCTCGTGCGAAATGCTTTACATGCGCCTGCGCGTTCTGAAGTTGTGCATTCTATTACTAATCAAGTGACGAATTTTAATTTCAAACAAGTAAGTGTCTAGAACTGAATTCAGCTCCGTGAAGATAAATCTCTAGTATTAGCATAAATTATATTATGCATCCTATGATATTATACATCCTATTATATGATACAAGCAGTTCCTAAGGGTCAAGGTGGAGGAGGATGCTGAGGATGTTGTTTGATAGTTGCAATAAGCAAAGACCTCTCGCACAAGCCTGTAGCATTTCGCTGCGAAGCTTATCTTTGTACGATTACCAGATAATGCTATTGCAGTGGTTAATTTAGCTCGTAAAAAGGTATTGCAGAATAATTTGTGCGTACGAGTGAACTCTATGGAATTTTCAAGCTAACAGAATTCAAGTTAGCTGTGCGAGAGTTGCTGCTCTTGTTTCTTCACGGTTTTACTTTCACCGAAAATGGCTTCCAATGTGCATGGGCGTCAAAAAGTGTCGTTACATCGAGCGTACATGCTGTTAACTTTTCACGACATTAAGCTGTCTCAGCAATATTTTTTAGAGCATGTGGGTGTGTCTTTGAGAGTTAAAAGAGGAGGGTGAGCTGGCTGTTAATGAGATGGCCTCAACGCGGGGAAGACGTGGCGGCGGCGGCGGAAGCAACTCGTCAGGGAAATTGTGCCTAGCTTGGAGACGATGAGCTAGATGCCGAGGGTAAGTTTAGCATTGGTAAATGATGATGATGATGGCATCGGATAAATTTATCAGGCAGCTTCCAGGCACTGTGCTAAAATGTGTATGTACATGAAAAACATGAGCGCAGAAATACAGCCAAATATCTATGTGCACGTCTCTCTCCCTCCCTCTCTCTCTCTCTCTCTCTCTCTCTATATATATATATATATATATATATATATATATATATATACATATATACACATATATATATATATATATATATATATATATATATATATATATATATCTGTGTAATACATAGCTAAATTTCCGTACTGTAAAGTTCGGTTAGAGATTAAAAGAATTGCTAACTAGCCTGATGCTTCAGGGACTGAATTACACGGAATTAAACTAAGTACGTGCTTTCGAATAATACCATTCTTGTAGCCGCTTTTGGACTATTATCAGGTTGAGCCTAGCTCACATTGTTGCCACCTCGGCTAATTGTAGAAAAGAGACACGATGGAAATATGGTTGTTATCCCAACACAATTGCACGATGGAAACACATTTGCAAGCCGGTCTCCAAATAGGAGTATTACCCAAGGGTAAAAATGCTAACCTTTAACGACCAGAGTCGTGAGCTCGAGTCCTAAAGCACATGTAAAGCCTTTGGATAAAGATTATGTTCTTCCAAAGCTCCATACTAATGAATTATATTTAAATTTATATATTTGACGCTGGACCTGCTGTTTAAAACAGCTTCCTTCATTTTTTAAGTGAGAAACATGAACGTCGCAATGTGATGGTACCATATAAAAGATGTTCCCAATAAGCAAAGTAGCCAGCACACAAAGTAACTCGGCCACGTTGATTCAGTTATGAGCGCGTACAATTTTATACTTAATCTTGAGCATCCTATCACTGCATCCCTTAAATAAGCTGTTGTCAGGCCCTGCACTGCGAAGTCGAAGCTAGACCATAAAAAAACCAAGCAACATTCGCATAGCGTCCATTTTGTGGCTCTGTTAAAGACGCTTACACAAATAGTGGCAAACCAAATAAACTCTTACATTAGTATATCAAAACTAGCAATAAGGCTTCAGTTATGTATTGGAGTAAAACTCCACTAAGTCTGCCATTCCGTTAGAGTATGAATAAATACAATTCATTTATGTATCGCCCCAAGAGAACTTAATATCTATTCAGGCGCTTCACATATGCCTCGGGGCTCGAGCCCACGATCTCAGTCAGACCTTGGTCAGGGCGAGTACCTTAACCGCTAGGCCAAACCAGCAAGAAGACCTTCTAACAGAATATTGACTTGGTTTCTCCTCTGGCGGACATCTCGGCAGCATCTCTTTATTCTAGTGATCATCAAGCTCTTCATAAGTGCCTATAAGTGAACATCAATCTATCTGTACAAAATTCTAATGCACTGTAATGATATTGAAGTTTAGGTCCAATCACACTAGGAGATTTCAGTGCTTCAATGTCAAACATCTTCAGTCATCCGGGAACCTTCAGCGTACTCGGTCCTTCAGTGATCTGTTCTAAGTTTCGCTAATTTCTAGGTCACCAGATTCTCTCAAATCTCCTGCAGTTTTGATTTCTGACGTCGCAGTTGGAAGGCAGCTAACCTCGTTAAACTGAACGGGGCAAGGGTTATAGGACGAATTACGCAATCCACCGAAATCCACTCGAATTAGGCTAAACTCGACCAGACATTGGTATCGACAAGCTCAAGTTTTGGGCTGATGTTGTATTAAATGTTTGATTTTATCAATCTGCCAAATTTCGCGTCGCTGTGCGCACATGCACTTATGATGCAAATGAGCTTCAGCGCCGGAGGCCTATACCACAGTCCACCGCAATCCACTTTAGTTCCCTTCAAATCTGCCAAAATTAAGCCACGAAAAGCTCCAAAAACTTTAGAATATCACGCTTAGTTGCAGTTTGAATTTACTCAAAAAATTTCACGCGATTCAGTTCACGTATTCTCACGAACTGAAATAAAATTGCAGTGGCCCGGACCAATGCTGCAATCCACCGCAATCTTCTGCATTCCTATATACAACGAAGAAAATCCGATTCGCAAAGCTCATTTTTTGATTGTATATGACAGCAAACTCTGCAAAAATTGCATTAAAAAAATTTCGCTTGTATTGCTACGGCCGTTCTCTTGCATTGCAGTGCAATCAACTGCAGTAGCCCGGGCCAATACCGCAATCCACACCAATCTACCACAAAAAAACTAGAAATAGATTGCGCCGAGCTCCAGTTTTTATTGCATGTTAAAGTGCACCACGTTGTGTGCACACTCACGCAAAATAAAAGAATTGTGCATCATCGCACTCTGGAAATGCACTGTAATCGCCCGAAACGACCTAAGAAGATACCTCAAACCACACTAATCTACGGCAAATCATCCTCCTCAAATCGCCACCGCGAAGCTCTAATGTACATTGCATATATGACTGCTCTCTGTTCAAAGTGCACGCACAAGATTTCGCTCCATTGTGCACACGCGTTCTCATGCAATGCATTGCAATTGACTGCAACGGCACAGTCCCATACCCCAATCCGCCGAAATTCGCTGCAATCTGCCGAACAGCGACCAGAACGCGTATAGTAGAAACTCTTATTCTGATTGCACGATGCTCTACTCTTCGATTATTGTGCACTCGCATAATCTTACTATAATTGCCTCAACCGTTCTGCAGCAATGCACTGCAATCGACTGCAACGGTCAGTTCCAATATTGTAATCAACAGCAATCTGATGCAGAATGCCCCAAAATCGGTTTCGCAATGGTCCAATTTTGAATGCATATAACAAAGCAAACAGGTTAAAGTCAAACACATCATTTTAACCAATTGCGCTCACACAATATTGGGCAATTCATGGCAATCTACGTAAGGCAACGGCTCGGCTCGAAGCAGCAATCTACTACAATCCGTGGCAAATCGACCACAAATCAGCTGCGCGAAGCGCCATTTGTCATCGCAATTCACGCTTCTTTGGGCTCAAATGAAATCGTAGAACTTTTAGCTATTTTGCACGTTAATTTTCAACAATGCTAGGCAATCGATGGCAATGGCAGGGGCCAATACCACAATCCGTGGCACATCGACGAGAAATCTGCTGCACCACTCTCCAATCCTCATTCCGCGTAAAATCTCTATGCGCGTGGACATACTTTTAACCCACTATGTGCGTTAAATCTTAGAAAATTCATGGCAATCGACGGCAATGGCTCGGACAAATACGGCGATCCATTATAGTCCATCGCAAATCATCGGAAAGTGACTGGGTCAAGATCAAATTTTTCTTACGTGCCATAGCGTGCCGTGTTAAAAGTCCAATCAAATTCTTTCAAACAATCGCGAAATACAATCGCGAGGGGTAAATGGCAATCGAAAGCAATGGTCCGGACCAATACATAACTCGCGGCAAATCGGCAAGAAATTGGCAATGCGAAGCTCCAATTGTCATTACACGTAAATTGCGCTGCGTTCGAAGTGAAAACGGGGCATTTTCAAGATGCCTTGCTCGTTAACTGTCAGCAATGAGCGGAAATCCACAGCAATGACCAGGACCGATACCGCAATCCGTGGAAAATCGGCAAGATTAGCTGCAAGAAGCTGCAACTCTTAGTCCACGTAACATGCAGCTGTGCGCACGCATACTTTTCACCCATTGTGCGCGTTAAATTGACGGGTAATGCACGGTAAACGACGCAAATAGCCCGGGAAAATACGTCAGTCCCGAACAAGCTTCTCTCTGCAACTGTCGGTTCATTTGTAACGGACCGATAGTTGTATAGAGAAGCTTAAACCTTTCTTATGTATTGCAGTACACTACATAAAAAATGCAACCACATCCTTTTAAACAATCGAGAGCACACAATCGAGGGCAATGCACGGCAATCGACGGCAATGGCCCGGTTTCGACCGCTGTTTCAGATTGACTAAGCATTGGCTGTTCGGAGCTCCAATTATCATGCCAATGACGTTCAATTTGGGCGCAGATACTTTCAACATATTGTGCGCGCTCAATTTCGGGGAATTAGTGGCAATCGAATGCACTGACCCGGAAAAATACGGTTATCTGCGACGCTCTATTACAATTGCACGCTAAGCTGGTGGGAGAACATCCAGTTTTTCTTGCTTAGTATAGGGCGCTGTATAAAAAATGAACCACGATATTTCAAGAAATTGCGAACGTACAATCGAGGGCGTTCCTCGGCAATCGACGGCAACGGCCCGGGAAAATACGGAGATCCATAACGCACCGACACAAACAGACAGAAAGTTGCTGAATGACGCTCCCATTAAGATTTCTCTCTGTGTTGTATATAATCTATTTCGGATGCTTCCCGGAAATTCCATTACTTGTGCTAGCTGTCGGTCAGTTCATCGCAATTAACGGAAATGGCCCTTGACAATTCAGCAATCTTCTGCAATCCGTTGCAAATCGACCGCACGTAGGCTGTGCAAAGCTAAAGAAATACACCTGGTGTGACAGTGCACTCTTTGTAAAGTGCTTTCCTTCCATTTGACCCAATATATAAGTTTAATTTCGGGCAATGAAAGCCGATCAATTGCAAATCCTCGGGCAAATCATGCAATTAATTGCAAATTATCATAGATCATCCATTAATTGGTTGCGGAAGCTTTAACTCTCATGGCATAGTTGTGCATGAAATTCTACAAGTTTAAAGGTCCCGAAAATGTCGTTATCATTTTGTGAATTTATTGTCGAGTATTGCACAGCATTAGACATGTTGTACTCTTCCAATGCCGTACTGCAACGTGCACTCCCTATTGGAGCCTAAAATGTACGCATTCTGGTCGCTTTGCGGCGGGTTGTGGTGGATTGACGTACTATCCCGGGTCATTGCAGTCGATTGCAGTGCATTGCTGCAGAACGGTTGAGGCAATTACAGTGAGATTATGCGAGTGCACAATAATCGAAGAGTAGAGCATCGTGCAATCATAATAAAAGCTTCTACTGTACGCGTTCTGGTCGCTGTTCGGCAGATTGCAGCAGATTTCGGCGGATTGGGGTATGGGACTGGGCCGTTGCAGTCGATTGCAGTGTATTGCATGAGAACGCGTGTGCACAATGGAGCGAAATCTTGTGCGTGCGCTTTAAACGGAGCCTAGTCTTATATGCAATGTAAACTAGAGCTTCGCGATAGCGATTTGAGGATGATTTGCCATGGAATAGAGTGGATTGCGGTATTTTTCCCGATAATTTCGGGTGATTGCCGAGCATTGTCAGAGTGCGAGTATGCACAGTCCTTTTTATTTTGCGTGGGTGAGCACACAACACGACGCATTTTACTCTGCAATAAAATCTGGAGCTCGGCGAAGTCTATTTCAAGTCGTCTTATGGTCTAGAACACGTGAGCGGAATCGCACAAAATTTTCAAGGAACATTTTTCATGTAGCTTAGTTTGATATTTTAAGCATTTTGGAGCTTTTCGCAGCTGATTTGTGGTGGATTTGATGTGAACTAAAGTGGATTGCGGTACATGCCTCCGGTGTTGAAGCTCATTTTCAGAAGTGCGCGTGCGCACAATGATATTAAATTTATTTGGCGGATCAATAAAATCGAACATGTAATTTACCACCAACCCAAAATTTAAGCTCGGTAACGCCAACGTCTGGTCGATTTTAGCCAAATTAGAGTGGGTTGTTGTGTATTTCTGCAATTCGTCTAATCCGAATGACAGCATGATTAGGCCTAACTGTCAGGAAATCGTAGCAGCTTTCAGAAACTGCCACTGACGCATTCGAGCAAAAGTATGACTGTGTAAGAGTGTGAGTCATTCTGCCGAAGATGACGTGCCCATACATTGACACTGTACAATGGTTCAGGAATTTTTGCGTCTGCAGTCGTCTACCTGCCAGCTTTTGTTCTCTCTCCGCCGAGCCAACAACTCCTTAAGTCTCAGCACAACAAATTTCATTACTTCAACTTGGTTTCACTCTGACCTGTAAATTTAATTTACTGTAACTATGCAAAGAGACACGTATCTACAGTAGTTAGAAATAAATTTAGTTCTAAATCAATGTTCTAGCGAAATATAAACCTTGTTCTTGGGATTTTATGATGGTTACTGTTGATCTGGAGCTCGAACACGGCTGTTTTTTACTTTAAAAAATACTTTTGCCGTGTAAAACGTTGTAGCTTAAATCAGTTTTAATTAAAAGAACACAGTAATTTATATCGCATCGTCGCAGCTAAATAAAAGATACATAGTCATTTTTTAATTGTTAAGAAGAAAATGCGTTGTTGAACTAAATGCTAAAAGCGCGAGCCCAGACATAGGAGATTAAGTCCGAGCTACTAAACACAAATTAAAATATTTTACACAGAAACCCAATACCAGCTAGCCTTCGAAAACAGCTGCTCTTTAAGTATTGATTACCAAGCAGCAGGAAAGAGCAGCAGCCAGCAGCAGGAAAGAAGATGGCATTCCCTAAGAATTACGGAACTGAGTTTTGCCGTCAAGGACCTAGCAGAGCCGAGCTGCAAACGGTTTATAAGCGAAAATAACGGAACAGCTAATTTATTATTCTTAAAGTACGTTGGGGCACGCCTGGTGCTACAGTTCAGCTAAGTAGGAACAAGCCAACTGTGCCAACCTTTTAAGTGTAGGTGACTAATTCAAAAGGTTATATTTGGAGCATGTTAAATACTTAATTGTTGTATCGTTGATCTAAAAATCACGTGGTCTAAAAGATGTTCTGTAATGATGTATCCAATACCACTTTACGATCATATACACTAGTGTTTGATTTTGGATTTTGGGCACATTTGGTGCATGGAATACAAGCCTGCTCACGAGCTTTTTAGGCAAATGCGATCGAACGGACTCCATAAGCTGATGTCGGAAAAACTACTATTATCGTCTGCAGATGCAGTTCTTTGCCCCTCCTTATTTACGAAAAAAACTGGCACAAACATTAAATGCTAGTTTAAAATTTGCCATACTCTCAATCAGATAATTTTGAGGCTAGTTGTCGAAGGTCCCACCTAACATCTCTCACCCATACGCCATGCAGCTACAACTGAGTGCTATCAAGGCGTATCCTGCCCACGACTGATGCCCCTTTATCAGGACTCAGTTTCGCGAGGAATCTGGCAGCGCCATAAATACGCGATTGCGATGTGGTGAAAGCGATGGCAAAAAATAAGATTTAACCTCTCGGCGATGTTACAGAAAGAGAATGCACGAGATACTATCATTTGAGATGAGATGACAAGCAAAACTTTATGAATCGCCAGCATAATCAATCATTGCTATGGACATCAATCTAATAGGCTATGCCAGTCCTCAATTAATGGATTCCCATGACTCCTAATATTGGATAATATTTTAGATAACTTTGTCTGCCCTATCAAAAGCGATACCTCTTAACACAAACATAACGCATTCTATGCATGATTACATCAGTCCTCCATCATCCCATTTTCTTCCCACCCTTGCTTAAGTCTTCGTAGATAATGGATATGGGTTCGTAAGCTCAATCTTGTTCATCGACAGAGTAGTCGTCACGTAGCTGGAATGACATTGGCTACAGCGACGTGGTGTCGATACGTGATGTCGCTCGCAGCTGGTGACTGGGGGCAAAGGATTCGCCAGTGGGATAGCTCGCGTCCATGTACAGGCTCAGCTCCGCGACTGCCCTGGGAGGCTCCCGTACCTCGCTGATTGCAGTCGCTGCTTCGTTGCTGATTGCTGGCGGTAAACGAAGCAGCTGCGGCAGAATGCATGCGTAGCAGAGGCCCAACTCCTTGGCTCACTGGCAGGCTCCCAACATTTGCTGACTGCTGCTGCTGCTGCTACTGCTGCTAGGCTGCTCTCTACTTATGGAGTTACATGCACTCCATCCCCGTTGTGCTCCAAGCTTTGTGCTCGTGCCCATAAGCACCCAATCATTTGTCGGCTGTCTACATGAGAATACTCAGCCGAGCTGCTGTTCATTCGGTTGTTGGAGCTGTTGCCAAATGCTTTTGCCGCTGAGCGCTCTACAGAGAAAGTGGACAGCTTGTCGTGTGGTTGTGGTCTGGAAAATTCAGGTTTAGTGATGTCCAAGTTGGGAGACAGTGCAACCAAGATTTTCCTGGGCGTCGTGAATGGCGATAATCCGTTGATATTCCTTAAATTGTGATTGAAGAAGCCCACAAAAGCGTAGTGAATTCAACGAATTAAACCTGAATCGCCAAGGTCATCGATAATAATAATAATTATATAAATGCACTTGATATATCGCCCTCAGAGAAATCAATCTCTCTCTAGGTGCTTCACATTAGCTGCAAAGGAAAATGCAATTGAATGGTGAGTAATATCATGCTTGATAAACAAACAAAATGAGTAATATGGTTAGCGGTGACATGCACAGGGTCAGCATGCAAATATGGTCAGTGGCAGCATGCACAGTGTCAGCACGCATAAGCACATGAAGGACGAATGACAGGGACCCACTAAATGCTGTCCTAAATAGGCGTGTTTTTAAGTTTCTTTTAAATGTGGTCAGGTCATGGGATGTTCTGACGCAGGTTGGGAGGGAGTTCCAGGCTTTGGGAGCATACGAGCTGAATGCACGGTCTCCAAAGGATTTAAGGTTTGTACGAGGTATTTCCAGACTGTTGGATTCCGAAAAGCGGGTGGTACGATGCTTTGCCTGATGGGGGAGTATATCTGAGAGATAGGCTGAAGCCAAAGAATGAAGTGACCTAAAAGTGAGCGACAAAACCTCGAAGTCAATTCGTTGCTTGACTGGTAGCCAGTGCAGGTCGGCGAGAAGTGGAGTAATGTGGCAGCTGCGACGCTCACGAATGACAAGCCTAGCTGCGGAGTTTTGCACCAGCAGCCAACGCCTGATCGCACATGCTGGTAGGCCAGTATGCAGTGAGCTGCATAAGTCGAGACGGGATGGCACGAATGCATGGACCAACTTGGACGTGGTATCCTTATCCAAACAAGCCCGAATTTTAGCAATGTTATGAGCTGGAAATAGGCAGATTTGACTGTGGAGCTGATATGGTCGTCTAACGAGAGGTCGATTTAGAATATGACAACTAGATTTCGAGCCAATTCAAGAAGAGATATGGCAGAGCTAATTTGGAGCGTCAGCCTTTCCTATTCGTGAATCAGATAAGACATTACGAGCAGCGAATGCACCGGATATGTAAATAAAAATGGCACCGTACCGTATTATCGCTGTTCTGTGTAAAGCAGAATGCATTATAGCGACTAATATTGAGGTATCACTGCATGATACTATTACGCATCAACCGCGAGAAAGCAGCTTCTCCGAAAGGCATCGTAGGTATCATATGGTAGGCCACCATAATTATTCTGCATCTGCACTAACCTACACCTGTTGCCACAGCTGAGACAAGCCCCAAAAGCAAGCCGGCGGCGTTGGATCGCGAACATAGGATGGCTGCAAAAGTAAAAGTATTGTATAGTTACAGTGACAGCAGGCCCGTTTGGCTACGGTGCACAACAGACGGACTGGGATGTCTTTTAAGAAAGAAGATCTGAAAGCAGGGCATGTCTGACATTACTATTTAGCAGTAACACAATGCCTTGTCCAAGCAGAATTGTTAATAACACAAAATTTACGCAAACAAAGATCAGAGTTTAAAGAATATAATCGCACCGTCCGACATTGAGCAGCCCTTAGCAGCCTGAGCCAAGCAGCCGCTCTCCTAATCCACGGATCGTGGAGCAGCTCTTGATATAACGAATCCATTTCATGCTACAACTAGTAGGCATGGCCACCACTGAAGGGCACCGGGCAGGTGAATCTCGACACATCACGCTCTGCTTAGCTGAAAACTAAATGCAAAGACAGTTAGAGCTGGCAGCCACAATTAGTGCGGCTGCTAATGGGTGATTTTCACCGGTCAGAGAAAAGTCAATAGCAAGCTCATTACGATGGACCCTGCTTTGCTTGATTGCACGGTAATAGAGAAGCTTATACTTGTTCAATGTGTAGGCCTGAGACCATCTTTACTTTGTCTCCGATATTGAATTATTATAAGTCCAGCTCACTCAAAGTACGCTTTGCTTGTTCAAGCCGCCTCACGTGAATTAGCCTAGCCAGGATTCAGCTAAGAGGTGCCAGATCTTGGTCTTACCTGGATTGAAGGGGAGAGGGCACTCAAGCAGTCTGACACCCCCTTTTGGGTCGGCCCAAATATTGCCCGGACCCGCTGGCCCACACTTCCTAAGCTTGTGCCCGTAGCGACTACAGAAAAGAAGAAGCTGTCGAGTAAATTGGCTAAATATCCGCTATAGGAAGATAGCACTGGCCTTTGACCTGACTAGGAAGAAATACTAGTAGTGAGACATTTCTCTAGCGCCCCACAAACCAAATCTTTCTAGGTACTCAACAGGAAAGCCGACGATAGGATACCTAAAGCAACAACTGCTGACTTTTACCAGAAGGTAGCAGACGGATGTCAAGCTAACTGCATCCATCACTACTGAGCTCTGGTGGCCGGTTTTGCTTGCTACATCGCTGCCTGTCACTCCAACGAACCACTGCCTCAAGTTATCCCAAGGGTGACATGCATACATGTAGTAGGTGAGGATAGGCCTGCCTACAACCATTGAGGTGGTCAGGGGATAGCAAAATATCTTTGCATTAATTGTGTGAGCATCTATGTGCTCTTCTTGTGCGCGGAGAGACCGGGCTTTATTCATGCACACATGCGTTTTTAAAGAGCTTAAACCAAGCGAAAATGGGGCAGATTATGAGTGATCGTCGTTTTACTTTTCAATTTCAACCTCGTCATGACCTCGGTTCTTCTGCCGAAAATTAATGAGCCGGTGAGTGCTTTTGCTTCAGACTGATAGCAGCAGAATCTTTTTTGCTGCAAGTCCCAGATTGTAGGACTAACTTCCACGATTCTTGGGCTACAATGACACGCTTCTCTCCCGCTTCCGATTCTGGCACTTCCTTTTCAGTCAACCCGTACTGCTACTTCATGCTACTCACTTCCTGA
Source organism: Cristatella mucedo (assembly GCA_009760855.2). Taxonomy (NCBI): domain Eukaryota; kingdom Metazoa; phylum Bryozoa; class Phylactolaemata; family Cristatellidae; genus Cristatella; species Cristatella mucedo. The sequence continues at coordinate 3,574,376 of WPIO01000001.1, read as the reverse complement.
CAGTATTCTTGACTCAGCTATGTTTCTCACTATCTCTTTGTTGCACTTGAAATGCATTCTATGGGACACCCTATGCGAATCGAAAGCCACTAAGGATCAGAATTCGCCATAGAAAACTCGCCAGCACAATGCCCACTGAATCTTTTAAGCTTTGAGCACCTATGGACGGAGGTAAGCAGATGGACGTAGCACGTACATAAATACAGAGAATTTCAAGCATCATCGCGGGGCTGAGGAAATGTAATTCGTCGAGACCTGACAACTGTAGCGAGCAGAGACTTACAGAGGTAGCTCATAGTAAGCATCGCCCGAAGCTCGTTAGCTAGCAAGCAGTCTCCCTGTAAACGAAGGTCCAGTAAAAGCGAATGATTAATTGTCTGGCAGAGTAGAGAAGCCACCGCCGGTAGACTTTTTCGGAAACTCCTAAGATTCCCTGGGTAATTTTTCGACTCTTACACCCTGCCATTGAACATTGAAACTTTACGGCGAGATCTCACCTCTATATTTTATTTTATTTAATTAAACTACTCTTGAATCGGGTTGTGCTAGTGCTGCCTCAGCTGCTTTTTTTTTGCACTCTTACCATCAGTAATAATTGGTAGAACTGCATAACACTCATCTTTAACAATTCCAGTAATATCAGGTTTAATACCAGATACTCCAGATATGACCGTAGACATAGACGGAAGTTGTGATGCAATCCAAGCTGTATAACCAGCAATCTCACTAGGATCATCTAGGTGAGCATCAACTTTAGATCTAACTCTTTCCTCAAGACCTGATAGAACTTCAGTTTGACCTGCACTAATAATCTTTTGTGCTTCAACATCTGCTTCATCAAGATAGAATTTCTTAACAAACTCATCAGTCATAAGTGAAATATCAGAACTGAGTTGTTGCTCGTCTTATGCTGTCCTTCTTGACCTAACAAGATAATCAACACAAGATTTAAGTGCTACTACGGTAGTTGCTAGCATTGGGTGAGTAGCTGCTTCCATTTTCCTATATAATAATAAAAAAGTAAAATGATTTAATCAATAAATACTATTGTAAATATAATCTATCAATCTTTGGCGCTTATCTATTTCATTATAAAGAACACTCATTTTATGTAACCCTTCTTTAATTGAATCAGGTATTATTACAAATATATGGATATAAGTCTTCATCATCACTAACATTAAAAATTCTCATACAAAACGTACCTGGATATATTCTAACACGCTCAATGGATAGCATTTTTGAAATATCCATTTCTCTCTCTCTCTATATATATATATATATACATATATATATATATATATATATATATATATATATATATATATATATATATAATAATAAATACATTCACACAGATTTAAAAAATGAAACTACCGTCTGCGATAACAACTCTTGAAGATAGAATCTATTGTTTCATGATTATATTTTATCATTTCTTTATTGTCACTTATAACTTTATTAATTTTATCTATATCATCATAAATATCACAAATTTTAATTACTCTATCAACATAAGAATCAGGTAGTTTATTAATACTGGAATATAAAACATGATTAGTCATATCCATTTCATCAACATTAAACAATCCGGAACAAATACGAATTGCCATAACTTTAACATCTTCATAACATAGAATTCTTGCTATATCCATTTTCTATATAATAATAAAATTTGTTTAATATAAAATTAATGAATCACTACTCCTGGTTTTGTTTTTGGTGCTTTAGATTTTTTTTTTGCATCTTCAAGCATATCATTTATCTTACTATGACTTTCCATTAGTTTATCACACGTATCACATATATCTATAAGAATACTAATATAAGAACTATCAATATCTGGAATGAGTTTGTCTAGTGAATGTTTAACTATACGATGATCTTGGCCTTTAAGTTTTTGAAGACAAATCTTTACTGCCATTTTTCTAGATTGTTCACAACTTATAATTCTTGAGACATCCATTTTCTTTATATGAAAATAAAATTGTATTTAATTGAAATTAAATCTCTTCACCTTCTGAGCTATCTACCAATGATTCAAGATACTCTTCATATGCTTTTACCTCCTCATCGGTGAGATCTTCATATTGTTTGCCAAATAGAAATTCTTCTAGATCCTCTCCAACTTCTGATTCAGATTCTGATTCAATGTAAGATTAAGCTTCAGACTTGTAAGACTCAGATTCAGATTCAGATTCTGTTTCCATTTGATAAGCAGGGTCATCGATTGAATCCTCTGAATACTCTGACTCACTTTCAGAACTGGTAATATCGATTTTTTTGGAATCCATCTTATAATAGTAAAAATTATTTTGTTAATATATATTTAATTTCTCCATTGACTCGTATAGTTCTACTTCTTCTTGTATATTTACTAGTTTTTTATCATCTTCCTTTTTCTTTCTATCTGAAAATCTAACTCTCTTTACTGGTAATGGTTTAGTATTTTCAATCTTCCTTTTCGGCATCTATGCTAATATTACAAGTTTTACAGTGACCTGCTGACTCTTTTATCCTACAGTGACCGTAAGAGTAACTATGAACTCCACAGTCTCACCAATATCGTTTTGAGTCAAATGCTGATAGTGCTTTTTTAGATTGTGTTATAGTGAAAATTTGATGGTTTCTAGATTGAAATCTTGATTGATTGCAATAAACATCATATCCAGTTTTGAGACAACCAACGTAATCGGAATGAGTCAAACACTTTTTTACCACGTCTTTCTTTGTTCCTTTTGCTTTTTTAACTGCAGATTTAACTTCTATTCTTGTATCTTTCTTGATAGCTATCTGCATTGAATATAGAGTTTTGGTCTTAAGAAAACTCCCTCATCAAGTACAATTGATTTTTCTATCATATCACCTTTCTCATCTTTAATGAAATCTTTTGTTTTTGGATCTACTAAATATTTTCCACATATTTCATCCTTGAATTTCACTAGACTTTCCTTGTTAGCAGGTATAAACTTTTCTGCTCCTTCTAATTTCCATATATCTTGATTCTTAGGATAACCAGACAAATTTAGGGGAATCTAAATAATTTTCAAAGTCTCTATAAACATCATCAGTATTTATTTGCATTACCAAAGAATCAGTGTCAGTATAAGCAAGTGTTATTTTATCATTGTAATTATCTTGTATTGTGGTCAAATAGAAATCCTGCACTATTAGATTTGAAATATCTAGAATTGTAAAACCTAAATAAATAGGCTTATCAAGATAGATCTCTGCTTTTGTTGTTTCAATTCCAACTAAATCTCGATTAAACAATCTTCTATCTTTAAACCTTGCACTCATTACTCTTTTATCTGAAACTGCAATATCCTTATCATATTTTAGATCAAACAATTCAATGTTTACTCTTTCTAAAACATTTTCCATTGTCTTTCCAAAGAATGCAATGTTTTAGAGTTTATAATATTCCTTTTCAAACTCGTTCAAACTCGTTTATAATATTCCTTTTCAAATTTTGCTACTTTTCTTCTTTCAATGTTATTAACTATATATCCACTCAACCATCTACTTTGTGTAAAACTCGTTACTCTATGTATCTTAGTTAATACATATCCTCTTTCAATTGCAAGTTGTAGTTTTCTATAATGGATAACATACTTAACCTTTGGTTCTAGATCAACAATCAGTTTTTCAACTTTAGTTTCACAATCATCTATTTTCTTCTTATCATCCCTTAATAACGTTTTCTTTTGATACTCGGAGTATTCTTCAACACGTACTTTTCTCCTAATTGGTAGAATAGGGTAATCAGAGTAAGTGTCATGTAATTCTTCTGGACAGTGCATATCTACTTCAAAAGCATAACCATTGTCTGCATCCTCTTTTAATGATAATATCTTCTTAGTTGTAATCGTCTTTATTTGTTTACTATCTAAAAACTTGAAATTAGAAATTGGAAGTGGTTGTGTCATTGCTGTAGCATATAATGAATTTGCATCGACATAAAGTAACCAACTCTTTTCTTTAGTACTGGCATAATTAGAAGCCATTTCATTGTTTGCTTTGACATATCTACATGATGCTTGCGTTATTCCTCCTCTTATTGCACTTTCAAAGAAGTCAAAATGTTCAAAGTTTGTTAATAAATCTAATTTAACCTTTAAAAATCTCAAACCTGCAGACCAAGTTAAACATGGTGCTGTAAGGAAATTGGCAGGATCTAAACCATCAATTTTCTTTGATAAATGTCTAAAATGTTGAAATACATCTGCAAGTAGAAGGACATCCATAGTTAGATAAATATCGCTGTACTTTCCTAATGTATCATCAGTGGTCTGATCTATTTTTTTCATCAATGCCCAAACTTTCTTAACACGATCATAATCTTTTTCATCTATGTTTGTATCATTTAATGTGCTATAAAAACATTTAATTGGGGGTAGTGACTTTTCATCTAGTCTTGAAAATGAGTCTATATACTCATAGGGCAATATACCTTTTTCTTTTAATAGATTGAATTCATTATCATCCAATATCGAAAAGTAATTTCTTGTTTGTTCTAATGGTTTTCCTGATTTAAAAACATTATTTACAAGATCTGCTAAACCTTTTTGCAACATTTGTAAAGAGTCTTTAAAAGTAAGTGAACCAATCTCAATGTTTATATATTTCTCCATGTTATTTTCAATGAATTTTTTATCTAGTTTTAAATCTTGAAATTCTTGTAGTAATAAATATGAGTCGTAACCTTTTAAGTTGTGAGTAAATACTGAAAGTTTAAACTTCTTAGGATTAATACTGAGATTTAAGTTGCAAGCATTATGTGCAGCACCCCTATACTTTCCTGTTAAATGACAATGATCTAAAACTTTATCTCCATCTAAATATAAGTCTCTAATATGACAAACAGCTGCATTCTCAAAATCTTTTTTGTCTTCTTCCTTGAAATTACTATAATCAAACTTTTCATATTTATCAAGAATAGGTTTCATTTCATTTTTTATTGTTTCAACTTCTTCCAACAAACTTTTTAATAGATCTCTAACATTATTTGAACCATTGAATAATTTAAATGTTCTTTGTTTACCTTCATAATCAATAATAGTATAAGCAGATGAATAAGGAATATGCTTTTGAAAAGTGCCTTGTGGAGTAGTAGGATCTTCATTATCTGTTTTTCTAACACTTGTAAGTAAACATTCAAAGTCTGCATAAGCATCATAAGGAAACCATAACGTTTTAGCACAATCTCTAAAATAACATTTATCTCCTTTTTTACTATCTGCACTTGGCATTCTTATTCTAGACATCATTTCCACGTTTGCAAGCATCAAAATGTGATTCTAGTTTATCTTTAGAGTAAAATCTACAGAAACATCTTTTACTACAAGTAAGCTGTGTTCCATATCCTTTGCTACTTCTACACAATCCATTGAAGTTTTTAATAATTACATAATGAAAGTTGCTTTTATTTGGAGTGCTATACAAAAGAAGATCTAAATGCCTCTCTTTCTCTTCATCAACTACTATAATTGGAGTTAGAATTGTATTATCATATTCGTAAGCATCAATAGTTATGTTAAATAATTCAGCTAAATGAGGATTATCAGCAACATTTAATACGTTTGAAGGATAATTCTCCTTAACGTTGAACAAATCTTCTATTCTCTTTAGATGATGTGAATATTTCTCATGTAATATTTCCTTTAAATCAGCAATAGACTCTGGATGGTTATCTCTCCAGTAGAGAAACCTTAACTCACACCATAAAGCACAAAGATTATCTGATTCATTCGTTATATTAATTGTTGATCTCTTCTTTTCTAATCTTTCTGGCATTGGTAAGTAACTACCCTGAATTTATGACGAAAATAAGAAAGCTTTGCATAAATAGCATTGACTCCAACTATAATCCAATTAGAACCTCTTTCTAACCATTTCTCTACTTTCCTTTTAAAAGTTGCAAATTGTGTTCTAACTATTCTATCAATGTCTGAAACTCTATTCATTTTTTAACTACTTACTCCTGTGAAAGGTTGGTAATTAAATGCTCTACTTTCTGAAGCTAAAATAGGCGAAATAACGATGGTCATTTTTAAGTCACTCTTGTGTTTAAGTAATTCTTCAATAACTAATTTCAATTCTGCTCCAATCTGATCATATATCACATCAAAATCAATTACGTTCTTATCTAGTCCAATATATTCATAATCTAAGAATTTACCATCAGAAGAAGATTTTCCTAAAAACCAACCTGTTTCCTGTATCTTTATTAGCCTCCTGGACTCTTTATCGAAAGACCATCTACTTTTAGGCTTAGTGGTTTTCTTAGCAATAGGATTATCTAGTTTCATAGCTGTTGGTGAACGTAGAGTTGCAATCAATGCATCTACTCTGTCTTTTGAGATAGGATATTTTGGAAGAAGACCCGTACGTTTTCTTACCTCTTCTCTAATACGTTTTGCATGATCGCTAAATTATTCACCCTCCCGTCGCATAAAGTTATCAATGTTATGAGACATGTATATAAAGATAGAACAATTTATTTAATTAAATATTTAATTAATTGCAACTATTTTTTATCCTTATATAGACACATCAACCTAAACAACTTTTAGTAGATATAAAATGAAGGGTATGGAGAATAGGATCTCGAGAATGACGGCAGCCATTAAATAAATCGGACGACGAGAAACGATCGAGCGGAAGCGAGATTGTTTATCGGAGGACGATTTGTTTAATTGATGACGTCATTCGATCGAGCCCTAGGCTACATGCCATTGATTTTTTATCTACTCGGGTCATGTCCCCGCACCTTTCAAAAAAGGTGTAGTCAGGCTACAACTCAAGAAAGCGACAATAAAATGAGAGAACTTGAGCGACTACCTCCCACTCTCCTATCTAACATTACAAAAAAGACAATGGAACTTCTAGTGGGAGACTAGCTGAAATCATATATTGAAACTTCAAACCTTGCCAGTAAGTTTCATAAAGTTGCTAAAATCGGGCTTGTTAATATAAGTGTACCACATCCAAGTTGGTTCATTCATTCGTGACATCCCGTCTCTACTTCTGCAACTCACTGCTCGCTGGCCTACCGGCATGTGCAATCAGGCGATTGCAGATGGTGCAAAACTCCGCAGCTAGGCTTGTCATTCGTGAGCGTCACAGTTGCCACATTACTTCACTACTCGCCGACCTGAACTGGCTACCAGTCAAACAATGGATTGACTTCAAGGTTTTGTCGTTCACTTTTAGTTCACTTCATTCTTTGGCTCCAGCCTACCTCTCAGATATACTCCCCCATCAGGCCAAGCATCGTACCACCCGCTTTTATGATAATAATAATAGTAATAATAATACACTTGATAAAGCACCCTCAGAGAACCCAACCTCTCTCTAGGCGCTTTACATTTTCTGCAAAGTGAAATGCAATTGAATGGTAAGTAAAATCATGCTTGAAAAAACAGACTGAATAATATGGTTAGGGGTGACATGCACAGGGTCAGCATGCAAATGTGGTTAGTGGCAGCATGCACAGTGTCAACACGCATAAGCACATCAAGGACGAATCACAGGGACCCACTAAATTCAGTCCTAAAAAGGTGTTTTTAAGTTTCTTTTAAATGTGGTCAGGTCAGGGGATGTTCTGACGCAGGTCGGGAGGGAGTTCCAGACTTTGGGAGCATACGAACTAAATACACGGTGTCCAAAGGATTTAAGGTTTGTTCGAGGTATTTGTAGACTGTTGGATTCCGAAAAGCGGGTGGTACTATGCTTGGCCTGATAGGGTAGTATATCTGAGAGATAGGCTTGAGCCATAGAATGAAGGGACCTAAAAGTGAGCGACAAAAGCTTGAAGTCAATCCGTTGCTTGACTGGTAGCCAGTGCAGGTCGGCGAGAAGTGGAGTATTGTGGCAACTGCGACGCTCGGAATCGTTGATGCCATTGCCGAGCAAAATCTAGGCTTTCACTTCTATGAGGATGACAGGCAGTGGTATACTTCCTTTGATTCCACACAGCTTTCGAGCACGTTGAATTCTCTCAACTCACTTGCTGCATGTATTCATGACATCTGCACATATACGGCACCAATTTTGTTACATTAAAAGATAATAAAACTAGCTTACTATTTATGGGCAAACCAAGTGTGATTCAAAATTGAAAGGCCTAACGCTCAGAATAGGCTTTGCAAGCATGTCTGGTGTTGAATCTGCACAAAATCTAGGTGTCTTGTTCCAAAGTAAGCTTTCGCTAGACGACTACATCAGCTCCACAATTAAGTCTGCTTACTTTCAGATAGGTAACATTGCTAAAATTCTGGCTTGTTTAGATACGGATACCACGTCTAAGTTGGTCCGTTAATTTGTGACATCCCATCTTGACTTTTGTAATTCAATTCTTGCTGGCCTACCGGCACGTCCAATCAGGCACTCATAGTTGGTGCAAAACTCTGCAGCTAAGCTCGTCTGTCGTGACCTTCTCCGTAGCCGCATCACACTACTTCTCCCAGTCCTGCACCTGCTGTCATTCAAGCAACCGATCGACTACAAGGTTTCGTCCCTCAATGTTAGGTCTATTCATTCTTTGGCTCCAGCCTACCTATCAGATCTACTCCCCCACCTGGCCAAGCATCGAACCACCTGCTTTTCGGAATCGAACTGTTTACTAATTCCTCTTACAAACCTTAAATCCTTTGAGACCGTGCATTTAGTTCGTATGCTCGCAAGGTTTGGAACTCACTCTGCTTGCTTCATGACCTTTCCTGACGTGACCACATTCAAAAAGAAACTTAAGATGCAATTATTTTCAACAGCAGTTAGTGAGTCCTTGTGGTGCATCCTTTATATGTACATATGCACGCTGACACTGTCGCAAGCTGCCACTTACCATACTTGCATTCTGACCTTGCTAATATCACCCCTAACCATGTTATTCATTACGTCAGTCAAGCATAATACCACTCACCATTCGATCACGCTTCCTTTGCAGCAAACGTAAAACGCTTAGAAAGGGATCGAGTTCTCCGAAGGAGCTTTATTAAGTGTATTATTATACTCATTATTATTAAAAGTACTCAATTTATTACTGCTGTCTTACTTTCACTTGCTGCTCCATTGTAATTCTTATATATAGTTTTGAATCCCTAAGTAATCTATGTGCCTGGTCCGAAGTGACTGTTTAGAAGAGGAGCACGTTGGCTCTGCTGCTGATTCTGCCTACTTTCTGCTACGTAGTAATGGTAGAATTCAGGTTTGTGGAGAGACACTAAGCCACATCTAAATTGGTCCGTGCATGGGTGAAATCCTGCCATGACTTTCTCAAGGCTTTATCGAGTACTTTTAGGACCCTTTTAGGATCCCATATCAGGACGGCGTCCCGCGCCGTCGCGTTCATTCGCGGGATTCCTGCTCGTCGGTCGTCTGGCCGTTGCATACTGTGCGGGGAATGAGAGCCGAGGCCTTCGACGCGAGTGTTTATTACGCTTTCGCAATACCGGCCTTCACCGAGGATGAGGTCACGCAAACCAGGCCGACTGTGGCAAGCTAAGCCATTGCTAGCAGAGAGTAAGATCTTAGTTCCTTAATTAAATCAAAAAGCTTTTAACGCGCTTCGGTTAGACCAGCAGCCAGCTACTCCAGACTGCGGCTTATACAGACACGCGAGGTCTAGATTATGCGGTTGAAGAGGCATTCTGAATTTGCAATGCTATTATTATAACGCCTGAAATTACCGAGACTCGTTCGTACTTTTGAATAAAAAGAGCAGGAATCTGCTCTTAGACCCCAAGGTTCTAAAGCATTCAGCATACACAATTAGTCGGCATTCCTTTCCTCCATTAATTTGTCCGCATAAATGCGTTCGACTTCAGGCGCCGCGATCGAGGGGCGTATCAATGGCCTGCCGGGCCCTAATAGCCCTGCAGCGTCCGTATGCGTCCCCAGTTAGGCGTGTCTTCAGCATACCTGAATAAATCACGTAACCGCCACTAGAAGGATGAGAGCCGTACCGGGCAGTTACTCTACCGGCCTCGTAAATGCCGCCTTTCGGGTCTCATTTTTTGGCAGCTTTCCTTTTTAAGAGCTCAGAATTAGCTAGAAGTTCTTCCTCACGCGCCAGGGTTCGCTGGAAGTAGACCGGAACTAGCACCAGCCGACCTCCGATCTTGACTTGTCGCGAAGCACTGGCTTACAGGTGCGACGCTCCAGTTATGCAGTCGAAACGCACTAGTCTGGCTGCCTCCTTCGAGGATTTTCAGAGTAGTGCTTTAGCCATGAATACTGATCTGCGATTTTGCTACTCGGCAGTATTATACTGTTTTCTTTACAAATTTTAAATTGCGTCAGGTTTCATGATCACTGCCCATAAGACTTATATGTAAGACTTCCGGAAGCTAACCATGGGACAATGTAAAGCGGTTAGCTGTGAATTTTTTCTGAAATGTGACCACTTGCTGTTTGCTGCCCACCCCCCTTGACTACTTTGTGAGTACACTGGATAGTTAGAATATACTCGAACTATGGCGCCGTGATCTATTCAGCTACGCATATAGCTGTGTGCCCATTAAAATAGCAGCATGAGATCGCCTCTACATTCCCTAGATTGCTGATAAGTAGCTTGCAGTTACTCTGTCACTTTAAGCTTTTAGAGCGTCTCCAGACGCGCCCGATACTTTTAATTAAGGAGTCGGTATCGGAAGTTAAGTCAATGATTATGCAACTATATGCAAATTTTACAGCCAGAATTAATATAGGCTTCTAGAAGTATTTAAGAATATACTGCTTAGCTTAGTTGCCCAGTATTTTGAGTAGAATAATGTAGTCTCAATCGTTCAATCGCTAAAGCAATCTTACTGACAACCGGAGGGTTACGGTGTCGCTCCGTTCGTTGCAAAGACTTCCAGCTCTTAATCTCGCAAAGACGGCCTTTGGTATAACTGACAAGATTGGCTTGCACAATTACGAAAAACGTTTCTCCTGCTTGCGTTATTTATTGGCCAGATCTCGGAAAATTGTCTGGGATGGACCTTGACCTTGGACGTCAAGCGAAGCTTAGTTTGCACAGCCAAGGCTGCAACGGAACCCATTGTCCTATCCAATACCATTAAACGGCAAAACTAGACTGCTAAAACTAAACATTCTGACTTGCCAATACGTCCAATATACGTCAATTAAGATTTCGTTAATTTTACAATGTTAATTAGTTTTACTTCATTTACGTCCAATTTACTAAGTGATCAAATGGTTGGTACCGAAGATTTTCTATACCTGTTTCCTTATTCTAGCTATGCGTCAGACAAGGTAAAAAGCTATTATTTACTGGTAACTATTAACCGGCAGTACTCTGGCGTGACTAATCATCGAATGTGAAAGGAAATGGTGGGTCACCATTTTCAAGCAGTGGTTTGTTTTGTAAGGCAAAGTCTGGTCCCTACCTCGACGAACTTGGTCAGTATAGGTGTACCTATGGGTAAGCATGGCGAACTATGGACTAGGGGTCTGTCTAATTAACTTACGATAGACGATTAAAGCTTGTACAAGCCGTTGCTAGCAGAATGGCGCTCTAAAGTTAACATCGCACGCATAGTAGTCGGGTAAGAGCAGGTGTTAGTCAAAGGTTAGTTAGAGGCGCTTGTGTGCCGATGAATCAAAGCTTAATCAATGGTATCTGGGGAGAGAATTAAATACAATTTCTTGGCTTTGACTGGTGGTTTGAAAGCCATCCTAATGTTAGTTTCACAATTTTCGAACTAGTGATTTCGTGGTAATGGTCACTCATCTCCCGAGTCACATGCCAACGACTTTCCGATGTTTAGCAACATTCCAGCCACTGAAGGTCATCGAAGATTAATTTCTACCTTGGCTGATATTGGCTGTCGATGTTAGCTTCGTAGACTTTGACGCTCAGTTTCCTTGCCGTCTGGTAAGACGTGACGAGGCAAGCTGAAAAAGCGAGAGAGAGAGAGAGAAAGAGAGAGAGATATAGAGAGAGAGAGCACAGCGAGTATCGCTGAGAGAACGTAGCTCGGGTGAGATGCTGAACTGAAATTGAAGGGAAATTGAAGGAACTGAAATTGACTGGACGAGGGTCAAAGAGCAAGCGACAGGGTGGGCTGCCCGCGTATTTTCGTAGCTCGTCGATTGATGGGCTTCGAAGCTAATGCCATTTTAGGCAAGCTTGAGATTCGACAATGTCGGCCGCCGTCTGTGGAACACTTTTATTTCTTAGAGGAAAATAGGAGGCTCTGTAGCAACTTTCCAAACGCTGCATATTGAAGACCGTGTGAAATCACATGCACCAGTGTGACTGAACAGCTGAGGTCAGCGCCTCGTCGCTGAAGGCTGGCGATTTGTATTTGCTCGATTATGCGCTCCCATCATGCATCACTGCACCATAGAACGTGTGCCATGATTGCAGTGAGGAAAGAGGACGCGCCACGAGTAAGTATCCATGTATTTATCAGTAAGTGATTCAGAAGAAGCTTCGCGTTTCAGCAATGCCTTAGTTAGAGAACCAAACACTCGGGCTCAGCAACTATTTCTCAGCTCAAGGCAGCGAAGCTTCCAATCGGATGAATTGCTGCGATGTCCTTGGCGGCGTCCTGCAGCAGCTGCACACAAACAGCCTGAGAGAACACTGAGCTGCTTATTCAGGACAAGAGCGTTAATATATCTTTAAAAGCAATTGTATGGACACAGTGGTATTAGTCGGGTCACAATAGCTGGCCATTCACAAAGAAGTTTAAGTAGTAAGTTAGAATCTCAAGGAAGCAGTGTAAATGAAGTTGGACAGCATTTAATATTACTCGTGTGTGGCTGTTTTTCATCAGATAAACTAGCAGCCCTTGATGAGGTCTCATATGTCCGGGTGAGAGGTTGCATACGTTGCCCTAGTTTGTCGAGGCTGGGCAAAATTTCAGTTCCATGGAATCCCAAAAGCAACCAGTTCTATGCCTTTTGAGTTCTCGTTTATGCTAACAGCCACCACAGGTGGTACCTTTTGGGTCAAGACGAGGAGGTGGTGGCGGAGGAGGTAGAGCGATTAGGTCAGCGTCAGAATTAACTTGACGTTCACACGGCTCTAAATAAATGGAGCCTCTATCATCTCCTTGCGATCGGTGGAGGTCGCAGTCACTACTGCCACGGAAATTGAGGTCGACGTACACGTTCGAAACTGAGCTTCGACTAGATGCTGTCTGCAGTTCTGCACTTTGGCCGATTTTCCGAATGCTAAGACACGCGTCGACCTCTGCTGGATCTGTTAGTTGTCCATGACGACTGAGCTCTGTTTTCTTCATGAGACGTGCCACCTCCCTACAGCACAACACCAGCACGGGGTTTAACAACAGCTGCAGCCCAGCAGTGTCAGCGGCTCGATGCTCTAGATGCTCAGGTGCAAAGACATCGACTTCAATCGATGCGATGCCAATTGGAGTTCACATAGTTTCGCAGGTATATCCTACTCGGCTAAACCGCAAACTCTACTGCAGCGTGCGAAAGGTCAAGGTAACGTGGATGATTACCTTCGCTGGCGAATGCAGACTGCCACTCCAATTATTCCGATAGCAGCTGCCAACCCCATGACTCCCGTCATGATGTACGTCTGTATATCCGCTGAAGAGAAATGACTTTATACACGTATCTCAGCTTACAGTCTGAGTTTAGGTGATGCATCAAATAAGTAATAGTAATAAAACACTTGATAAAGCACGCTCAAAGAACTCAATCTCTTTCTAAGCAGGTGGTGTCCATCTCTTGCACTTTTCGTCAAAGACAGAAGAATGCTAAGATAATAGTAGGATTGTGGAAGCAGACTGCAAAGAAATTAGTGGGCGTGTGGGAGCAAAACGTTTGGTTTTAATTTCCATATTGTAGATCTATTGTTAGGGGTGAGTAACTACGATAGCTACCGCTTTGATGTGCAAGTTAATTTGTTTAATTCCTAATACGATATATACGGTTTGAAATGTAGCGCGCCTTGAATTGCTTTGTTTTTTTTGCAATTTTATATAGAGGAAGAGAGAATGAACGAACCCAAAGTGCAACCATTCGGAGGAGATATCCTTATTGCAATATTTATCTTAAGCTTCATATTCGTGCAAAATTGGTACTAGAAATTCTCTAACTTATGCAGTTTTCTGAACCAACAGTACTACAATGCTTTGGAAGCGCAGAAAACTAGCCGACGACGTTAACGACGCAGCGACTATATGCCGCGTCGCCAGAGCTCGGAGGGGATGAGTATGATATTCGTTTAGCTCGTCTCTAGCTATGTAAGTCTATCTATCTATTCTACAAGTCCAGATCTTTAATTAAAGTGCAGTAGCATTTGGCCGTCACTCTTTCCTTCTCATGAGCTGTGCCAAGCGCTCTATGGTGACCCCGGAGTATGCATGGTGAGCCCGGAGTGACACCGTTGACCCCGGAGTGCTGCTACAGTGCTGCCACCTTGAGTGGGGAGATCGCACTTTCAACAGATGGCACGGGTTAACTGTATATTGCGCGTACCGGTAAGCTAAAGAGCCAGGTTCCGCCTGATTTTAAAGGGGGCTTTAGCATTAGTAGTGGTTTTGCTTAATGGTGGAACCTGTCGGCGACAAAGCCAGCTTGTCTCGCATCTTTGAGCATGCGACGAGCGATTTCTTCTGGAGATGCAACACAAAATTGAATCCAAGACCCGAGTCGCACAAAGAGTGCCAGCGCAGTCTCCTGTGCGTAAAATAATGACTGATGGGGCAGTGGGTAGATAAGAGAGCTTGCCTTTTGAATGAACAGCTTTGCACTGTGTGCCTCTTAACCCGGTCTTTGAGAGGAACTCCTTAAAACTCTGTATCGCTGAATATAAACTTGGACGACTTTGTGCAGCTATGTGCCAGCGAGAAGTATCTGGAAAATGCATTCTTGAAGCCGGAGTACGGTTACCTTGTAATCACTCACGTACCTTGAGTTAATGAGCTTGAACTTGGTGACTCAAGTTTATAATAACGTTGCTGGTCAAGCTCGAGCGCACCGCTTTGCGGAAGATTCCTGCTGCCTGTAGAACTAGCGAGGCTCCATTCCTTCGTACTCGATTCAGCAGCGTCAGAATGTGAGTTGTAGTTTGCAGTTGCAGTTGCCGCTGCAAGAAAACCCGAGCACGCTGCAGTCCATATGCAAGACATAACCGGCACGAGTTAGATGGCGTGACTTGCCGATTCCTGCTTAGGCTTTTTTGGGCTCAAATAGTGGCAAGACAGGTCTAAAAGAAGGCCTGACCCTGACGCTTAGCGCCACATGGTAGTCGACGACTTATTAGCCCCATGGACATCTCTGCTGGACCATTTACGGTGTTGAATAGGTTTCCGGGTAATATCAACTTGGCATAGACGGCCACTTTAAAAACTAGTGGAGTCACAGAACGCTGTGCGCAAAACACTGTTTCCTAAAATTCAGAAGCAGAAGCGAAGTTTCGAAAAACCAGTAATGAAAATGGCAGTTTTATCGCAGTTCGAAACTGCACGGCCCAAGCGATTTGAGGCGATTGCAGTAGAACGCGGATGCACATTTGCACGAAATTTTGAAGGTGAACCCGTACCACCATTTTATATAGCGTGAAATTAAAACCGGAGTGTTGCGATGCCTGTTGTGGCAATAGCAGCGATATTGCCGTTCAAATCTGTAAGTATTCTGGCTGACCGGGGCCACTTAAAGGCATAGCATGAGAATTGAGAATGTGCAAGTGCAATAGCATGAACTTTGGTAGGTAAACCCGTAACACCATGCTGTATAATTCGGAATCAAAACAGCAGTGTTGTGACTATCATTTTAGAAATGGCTGCAGGATGTCGCAGGATGTTGCACTTATTCGAGGGACCCTAATGTTTGTGCTGAAAACATCAGCAACTTACTTCGGAACCATCCGAGTTTGAGATTACCTTCAAGAAATCTCCCACAACTCTCTCTCGTCTTTTTCGTCTTAAAAAACAGGGCATGATTATTAGGCTATATTAACTCTTTCTATTCCATTTTGAAATATTTTAAACGCTGGCATAAACTATTATGTGATGTGAGTTTACAGTTTATGTATTTTCTCTCACAAAATACTCTTATTATGAATATCTATTTAAACCAGCATTCCTTAAAATTATTTTAGGGCGTATTAGTCGGTGCGCTATTGTCCTGCACGCTTTTTTCTGGTTGCCGTGAAACTCAATTCCACAATTCTTATCAACGGCGCCTTCTCCTCTTGCCAACTGAGGTGCATCCTCTTCAGTCATCCTGGGCTGCTACTGATATGCTACTCACTTCCTCCGCCGCCCTCCTGACTAAGCTATGCTTGTCGCTTTAACTTTGTTGCACGAGATGAAGCCTGCTAGTTGCCGTGTGGGCAATGAAAGCCGCTTACGTTATGAGTGTTATTCAGAAACACTTACAAATTCCTTTTGGCTTTATGGTGTTATTGACGGAGATACTTTCCTTATATTTGGTATTTTAAGTGGTTACTCGAATTTTTGGAAAGGGTAAATCAATTATTTTCTCCGAACCAATTTAAGGCGTTTAAGCGGTGCGTCCTTGGCTCATAGACCGCTTCAGTCCGATCAAGCGAACGTTGCAAGGTTCATTATGCATCGACTTGAGAGGTCAGCTGACAGGCGAGCAGCGGTGGGTTAAAAGGTCAAGTAGGTGCAGAGGTTTTTTGAGACGCAAGTTAGCCGTGCCCGGTGGCGTACCTTTGGCTCAAGGATTCGTGTTTATATTCCAGGAAAATTACCGTGCCTAGGGCTAAAGAAATTGTATCTAGGGCCACTAACGAAGCCCTGCGGGGCAGTACAGTTCCAGTGCCAGACTTAAGTCTGCAGAGGGGGTCACCTTGCAGGCAACAGAGAGGCACTCCGAAAAGCCGCCCTTTAGCGCCACAAGTCCATGTCGGTCTCTTGCGGGAGGAGCACAATCTTCTTTCTAGAGCCTTCCAGCTGCGGAGACGCCTGGATAAAAGCCAACTAAAACCAGCCGGAAAGCCCTCCGAACGGCCGAGCCTGAGGGCACGAATCGCAAGTCTCCTTGGGACGCTACTTTCAGCGATATACGCATGTGGTTGTTTTCTTTAGACTGAGACCGCAGTATGGCCACGTGAGCATTAAACCTTTAATCGGCTGGAAGGAGCACTTCATTAAGCGCTCATAACCTCGAATTCATGTTGGTGTCCTATCGTTTTAAAAAGTGCACAGGACCTACTTTGACCGCTGCAGAGACTGTTTCCTTATGTCTGCCAGAGAGTGGAAAATTTTCAGCTCTCAGTCCCAAGAAAGTAGGGCCTTTGTTCGCTGTAAATTTTCAAATTACAAGCTTAACTGCCTTACAATATCTCCGGCACTCAACTATTCAGTTTTTGCGCTCTAAAAGGAAGTAATGTGCTCTGAACTTTCTCAGCATGCAATTGCAATACAAAATTTCATCCTACACTTGGAATTTGCATTGGGTGCTTATTGTCACATTATTATCCATGTAGACCAATGTTAGAAGCCCTGAATAGAGAGAACTGCCGTGTACTCTCGATAAGTCAATGGTCAACTGACAGCTCTGTAGCTAAGGCATGGGCTCCGCAGAGGAGAGGTTCTTAGGAATCTCTAGCTAGACACAAACGCATTATCGTCGCATAACCTCAGCATGAATATTTCAGTCGCACTGTGCTTCTGCTATATAGCAGTCAGGTGCCACAGCGAGGCTAAATTATGATTTTGGTACTCTGGTACAACGGTATCGCCGGCAGTATCAGCACGGGACAATAAATAGCCTCTCGGGCAGACGGCAACTTAGGGCTTCGCATTTTTCTTAAGTGGCAGAGAAAGATAACTGTCCCTAAGCTTGACAAAAATAATTCGGTTTAGCAGGAGAAATCAATTGTCAATACCTTCATACACTCCCAGAGATGAGCTTCGCCATTTTTGATCAGCTGGCTCGATGTCTGGGTTGATCGACGTCACGTTGCTGTCCGAACTCATTATTATTGTAGATGGCTTCATCGTGCTACCACGGACCGGTAGCTCTGGATAGCCGACTTTCAAAGTCGATGAGAAAACTGATGGCCTTTCTTGCAGACGTGAGAAAGTCGGAGGAGGACGATATACGGCTCCTATGAAAGTTGCCACAGTGAGATTAAATCATGCTTTTGGTACTCTGGTACAACAGTATAGCCAGCGCATGGGCAATCGTCCAGGTGTTTTTACAGCGAAGCTTCTTAGAAGATTACCAACACGCCTGTAAGTTTTCTAAGCAGTTTGCACATAAATACGGTGACTCGGAATCGAGATTTAAACTCTATTACTGCAACTACTAGTCGCTTACGGTATTCGCAGATGGACGAATATTTCCGAAATACCCAGTCGCAAGAAGTATCCCCCCACCGCCATTCATGACCTCTCCGCATGTACACGCAATCCTGGTTAACTTCAAGGCCATTGCCACTTGGCTCACCAGGATTCCAGTTGAAATAATTGCTTTTGGTGTCTGCTTAAACGAAAAAAATTCACATAACAGCGGAGTAAACACTCATTTACGGATGAAGACAACATTTATTGGACTCTTAGCCTTTACAATTTTAATCAGGACCTTTTCGTAGCATAAATACTGGAGAGCTTTTCAGGCCACCAAGAATCGAGTTTGGGAGACCGATCACAGACAGAGAGGAACGCAGCTTATTTATGACACCCGGGAAATCAGGATGCTAGCAGTGCCCGCTGAATCTAGGAAGAACAATGTACCACAGACGATTCAAAAACTTGGCGATGGAATAGTCGCATTGTCATTTTGCACGTTTAAAAACTATTTGAAGCACGTTAACATGCCTCTACCGACTCCGATTTACAGCCATACGTCCGTTCGGTGAATGCTAATGCTGTTTAATAATTCTGTTTTTCGACCATCACCACGTGCTTGAAATTTAGGTGTCGTTTTCGAAAGCTGCCTAAATTTTAAAAGCTTCATTCGGAAGACTGCTTCTACAGCTAGCCATCACGTCCGATCCCTATCTAAGATTAGGAGTTGATTTCCACAGTGGCTTGCAAAAAATTTAACTAGCTCCTTAGTTCTGTCTCGGCTTGGTTATTTTAATTCCCTTTTGGCTGGGCTACCAAAGAAAGCATCTAGGCCATTGCAGCTGGCTATGAATATGGCTGCAAGGCTGGTCCTCAAGTTCCAGGCGTTTTGAACATGTGTCCCCTTTGCTAAAAGAGCTAGGATGGATGCCGGCTGAGCAACGGATACAGAGCAAAGTTCTTACGCTGACCCCCAAGGCCCACCACGGCTTGGCTCCTCTGTACTTAGCTGAACTGCTGCGCCAGTTTCAGCCTCTTCGCGCCTTCAGGTCCTGTGTGAAAAATAAATTAGCTGTTCCATTCTTCCGCTTAAAGACGACTATCGCGAAAAGCTTTAGCTCTGCAGGCCATAGACTGTGGAACTCACTTCCACAATCAATTCTAACGCAACGACAACTACTCTCCTGCTGTTGACTATGGCTCGTCCTTTTCAGCGGTCCTGAGCTGCTACTTTCATACTAATCACTACCTCAACTGCTCTCCTGACTCTACTATGCTTCAAACTTTCTCTTTGTTGAGTGAAGTCTGCTGGCGAGAGTCGAAGTATGTTGGCTACCGAATACGTACCAAAGGCCGCTTAGGCTGTGAGTAAATACAAAACTCCTCTGCGTAACACCCACATAGTCTTTAGGACTTTGTGGAGTTACAGACGGAGATACGTTACATTAAATTAAAAGCGGTCGCTGAAACTAAGCTTCATATAGAGCGAGAGAATGAACTGTCGCTGAACACGCTAACAGCTTTTACGATATGCATGCTTCCAAATACTTTCGACTTTTTTTGCTCGAGTGCAGTGGGAGGCAGCTTTTTTGGTAACCGTTGAGAAATCAAGTGGGGCAATTTTCCGAGCCTAAATGCAATAAATTATTCTGGGAGTGTGAAGGAATGTATTACTCTACGAATATTACTAATTACTATTGTACTTTGTTAGTAGCTCATGTATATAGGTTTTCTCGATCTGGTTTTGTCTTCAAACCTGTCTGCTTTAACGATATGTTGGATAATTAATATTGCTGCCGAGCCTTCAGTGTTAGCCAACACTATTAAGGTAAGGTTTTATTGAAAAACTAAACGTTCTCAGTCGCTTAAGGGTAAATGTAAAAAATACTGAGAAGATTGGTCCAAATATCGAATAGCTGTTAAGGTTACTATTCAAAAATCAAACATTTTATGCCTAAAATCTGAAGTTTTGAGCATTGAAAAATGAAATGAAAGCATTACAAAAACGACCGAACAAGAAATGCCTAGAACGGAAGTAAACCGAAAGGAACATATCTAGAAATAACAAATTTAATAATCTCTGCATTACATGCAACTCGTTTCCTAACTTGATGAACCAAGGTTCAGATACAGGTACAGTATTTTGGATACAGGTTTCCAGCTTGTTGGAGTTACTGCTTGTGAATTTTAGACAGCTTCAATTGAAATGTAGCTGTAATAATAGTCATAATAATAATAATGCACTTTATAAAGCACCCTCAGAGAACAATCTTTTTCTAGGCGTTTTACATTTGCTGCAAATGAAACGCAATTGAAGAGTGAGTAATATCATGATTGATAAACAACATAAATATTATGGTTAGGGGTGACATCGGGAGTGAGTTCCAGGCTTTAGGAGCATACGAACTTAACACATGGTCTCCAAAGGATTTGAGGTTTGTATGAGGTATTGCTAGACTGTTGGATACCGAAAAGCGGGTGGTACGATGCTTGGCTGGTGGGGGAGTAGATCTGAGAGATATGCTGGAGCCGAAGAATGAAGTGACCTAAAAGTGAGCAACAAAACCTCGAAGTCAATCCGTTGCTTGACTGGTAGCCAGTGCAGGTCGGCGAGAAGTGGTGTGATGTGGGAACTGCGACGCTCACGACAGACAAGTCTAGCTGCAGATTTTAACACCAACTGTTAGCGCCTGATTGCACATGCTGGTAGGCCAGCAAGCGGTGAGTTGCATAAGACAAGACGGAATGTCACAAGTGCATGAACCAACTTAGACGTGGTATCCTTATCTAAAGAAGCCCGAATTTTAGCAATGTTATTTGGCTAAAAGTAGGCAGACTTGATTGTCGATCTGATGCGGTCGTCTAACGAGAGATCACTTTGGAACATGACACCTACGTATTGAGCTCATTTAACAGGACATATGCTGGCAGAGCCAATTTTGAGCGTTAGTTTTTCCAATTTCTGAATCACACTGGGTTTGCCCATAGCTAATAAGTTAGTCTCATCATCGTTTAGTTTAAGAAAATTTGCTGCCGTCCATGTTCGGATGTCATCAATACATGTAGCAAGGAAGTTGAGAGAATTCGAGGTGCTCAGAGGCTGGGAGGGATCAAAGCAAAGGTACAACTGAGTTTCATCCGCATGTAAGTGAAAGTATACAATATCCGCATAGAAGTGAAAGCCTAGACTGTGCTTGGTATCAATCACATCAGCATGAGGTAAAGTATAAACCGTGAAAAGAACTGGAGCTAGGACGGAGCCCTGAGGTATCCCATATTTCAGAGGTACATCGGATGATCTTTGCCTATTCATGTCAATACTCTGGAGTCTCCCACTGAGATAGGACCTGAACCGCTGCAGAGCAGTGCCAGTGATGCCCAGGCGAGATGAGAGGCGCTCTAGAAGAACTTGGTGATCGATAGTATCAAAAGCTGCCGAAAGATCGAGCAAGACAAGCAGAAACACTCTACCCATGTCTGCATTCCTAAGTAGGTCGTTGTACACCATAATCAATGCTGATTCTTTAGAGTGATTAGCTCTAAAGCAAGACTGGAACTTACTAGCAAGGTTTGAAGTTTCAATATATGAGTTTAGCTGATCCGCCGCGACCCGTTCCAGTGTCTTTGATAGGAATGGTAGAAGGGAGACCGGGCGGTAGTTGCTCAAGTTCTCTTGGTCTAGTGTCGCCCTGGTGTCTAAATTTATTTCTTTTAAGTTGCAAAATTCCGCCAATCTTT
This sequence comes from Cristatella mucedo, assembly GCA_009760855.2. NCBI lineage: Eukaryota > Metazoa > Bryozoa > Phylactolaemata > Cristatellidae > Cristatella > Cristatella mucedo. The sequence continues at coordinate 3,552,387 of WPIO01000001.1, read as the reverse complement.
GATCAATTAACGTGAAATTTCGAACGTGATTTCAACTTTGCTTATAAATCACCACAGTTGTTCATTTCTGATTTTTATTGGATAACGTTTTCTGTGCAGGTCATCAAACGTCCTTGAATTTTATGTTCTGCAATCTTGGACATGCATCACAAGTTTACTGGTCTTTGCTTTACCAATTGAAATACGGCTACACCACTCTCCTGTCCTCACCACAGGGGTTAATGCCTTGGTTTTCCATGGCTAGCTTGAGTTTGCGGTGAATTCCTGTGCAGTGCTCTATAAGTATTTGACTATTGGTGAAATCGTGCGTCTACCAACTACTTGGCTTTTTATTGCTAAATCATATGGTGGAACCTGGATGCACCACCTAATACGTAGGGCACTTTCGATGGTGATAGACGGCGATGATTCATACCTAGGACTCAAAAGGCATATACAGCAGGAGACTTCAACGTGGGTATCTAGATTTATAGAAAACACGGCCATAATATCGCAATGTAAAACATTTTTGCCGATTGATTCGTGATAATTTAGCTATAAGGTGCCCGTGCATAGTTGAATAGCTATCATTTTGAACAAGAGTTTGTAAATAAAAAGTTAACACATTTAGTCTCCCTAAATCCGGAAACATGAATGGTAAACTAATTTGATGAGTCTAAAGCTCACAACCTAATCGTGCGATGACAAGTTCGCGATTTTGAATCTGATATAACACCAATTTGATAAAATCGTAAGCTGAATATGGCTGTACATTGTGCTAGCTTTTATATCAGACACGGTCTAAAGTTCATACACTAATAAATGTGTAGCACACTTTAAACATTTCATGGAAGTGCCTGTTGATAGACTTTCAGATTCAGCTTTTAACCGAGGGCAGCCAAAGACGCAACTTATAATGCAACCAAGACAGTTTGAACTCTCAGTTGCAAACCCACAGCACCAAATATGCAGCACACACATTGAAGGATTTGTTTCAAGACAAAAATATAGCTTGCTTGCAATGGCAACATTCGTGCATATTGCATGTGCCAACGTTTTTTCAAATAGGAGGTGAATGATTTTAAATACCGTTGCTATTGTAGCCATCCCAAACGAATCTGCCCTCGACAGCACGATCGTTTAATCCAAACCACACACCCTGACGTGAGGGAAAGGAAGACTCAGCTCTGGCAGATAGCCAACTCTGAAGTGCCGAACTCGAGACCATAGCGAGGTGGCCGTTCTGGCGCTGACAATTGCTCCTGGCACTGATCCAGGTCATTTCTTCACCGACGAAGTCATAGCAAGAGCTTCCGTAAACATAACCTCGATTAATTGTAGCCGGGCAATTGTAATCCGCTAAAACAGCGAACAACAATAGTGAGCCGCTGCAGCTGTAGCTAAGCGTTCGACGGGGCCATCAAGGAGCAGCGAGCCTTGGTTTCTGAAGCGAACAGATGTTACGCAAATGAATAGTTGAACCCAGGATCTTGCGGATTGCACAAGCAAAGACGAAACCATTGATTGTCACAGTGGGTTTGTTCTGTGGGGGTAACTGCAAGTAAAGGACTTTCTCTGCTATTATTTAACCACAATAATACTAAGAATACGTTCGTATAATTTCTTAAGAGAATTAAATTTCTTCTTGTTGCAGACACTGTAAACGTAGAGCAGCCTAATAACGAATAAATTACGGAACATTCTTGCAACTACTGCCTTAGAAAGTCAATTCATTTCGAGCTAGCCCCTCCATCTCGCCTAAAGAAATGACGAGCTTTGTAACGTATAGAATCGTTAGCCATTTGGGTGGCACGAAATCGGACAGATTATTACAGTGCTAGCGATTAGTAGTGGCTCCTGGATTACAGCGTTGCTAGCCTCACACTTAAAACAGAAAATCAACTTTACTCCTGTCGGTTTACTCTTTGGTAAATTTTGCAGCACATTGTAGCACAGCACCTTTTCAACCCAGTGGATGGCGCAGCGCCCTTGTTTGCTGCTTCTCGCGTCTCGCTAGTGACAACCGTTCAAATGCAAACTGGTCCCGAATTGTTAGAAGGCTCTACATTATACAAAGTGTGCAGTTGAAGGCCAAGGTCACTCTGCATTTCGTAGCATTCTGAAAGCGTATCAACTCGCTTTGCTCAGTTTTTCTCGTCGTCAGCAGGCTGGGGAGCTTCAAAGGGACTCCAAGACACTTCTGGGACTTCACAGGCAACGACTTGAAAAAGCGCTAGCTTGGTATGCAGGTTACACGATTCCCTAAAGAGCTCGATTACTGAGACGACTCGGTCACTGCATAACTCTAGCCGTTTTAAATCATTTTGGCTACCACATTTCATAGGCTAGCGAATCCCGATCTATCAGGCAACTCGATCCGAAAGCGATGCGACTGAGTTTCCTAAGACAAAAGCAGCTCGCTTAGGAATACATCGCAAAGGAAGTGATGAGTAAGTATTGACGCACGATTCTATTAGGATAGCACAGGATTCTAGACACGATCGAAATTCCGGTTGCAGACCAGGAAGCTGGCAATACCCAAATTGCACTAACACTTCAACTCACATCCTGGTCGTTTCACTGACGAAAGAGGAAGTGGTCTGCATCACCTGCGACATTTGCATGATTGAGGCAATGGTTACTTGGCGCTTCGCTCTGCAATACAGTAGCCTACGTGTCTCGCAGAATTTTACGTCACTCGCTGCGTCCACTACCTGCGAATCGCGAGCTAAAAGGGTGCAGTGAATCACCAAAATCTTTGTGGGTCGTGCGGGCGGACGGTAGGCGGACCTTTCGTTACCGCATCACGTGCTGTTAAGAGTTTCGGGGTTATTCCAGGACGTCCTCGGACGTCCGGGGCAAAGAGAAGCTACTTCGTGTCAATGATTCGAGCAGTTGTATGCGTACTGAACTTCCGCAGTAGAGGCACCCTGTTAATGCCACCGTGCTCACGGTGAAGCTTTCGCACGTCAAAAAATGTGGGAGCAGCTATTTTATCGCACCCGACGTGCAATCAATAGTAAAGAGCTCTTACCACTAACAGGCGACGGCTCGCTCAGCAGCTGCCTCCGCCTCGAACCCAATGGAATGCTGGCCCGCCCGAAACCTATGACATTCGTGGGCGTAATGCTTCGAGCGCTTAATCTTTCGTGAGCGGATGCCGCATGTAATCTCGTGGAAGCTCGAGGTTTTACGAAATTCCAGCGTTCGCAGGCGGGGCTATGGAAGACAGCGAGCCATGTTTGGTTTGAGAGTGTGAAAGACAGAAAGACAGTCAACCAGCAGCAGCTGCTCGTCTTAGCGCTAGTCAAAAGCGGTGGGTACAAATGCCAAGACCGCGCCTCGTTCTACCAAGGTCGCAGGATGGTGCTTCCGAGTTTACCCTAGTCTACTGTGCTCAGTAGCGCTGAGACGGTTCGCCAAGTTCGCCGTCGACTGAAGCCACTCGTCCACCCGAAGGCAAGGAGGCCGCTCATCCTGCCATCACTGCGGCGAGCTGGGACGACACGTCGGGCGCTGAGTTTTGCTGCATTTAGAGGCGGCGGACTGATCAGTGCGGACGCCGATGTTTTGTTCGTACGCTGCCAAGCTGGAAACCTGGCACGATGGTCGTCAGAAAAAAAGTAAACATCAACCAAGACGCTAACGAACGGAAGGAACTTGCGCGACTTTCGATTTTATCGATGCGCATCCGAGTCAGAGCCCGAGCCGGCGTTCTCCCGTCTTTGAGAGACTTGGGCTTAGCACTAAGTGCGGTCCCTTGGATTCGGGCGTTTAGTCTCGGTCTCGGCATCGCTTGCCCGAGGGCAGTCGCGTTTGCCATCGAGCACGAACGCTCAGCGAGCTCGCAGCGACAGTAGGTGCACTCTCGGAGCTCTCAATCCACCGACGGGCAGCGTCAGCGGCGGCGTCAGCGTCGGCGTCGGCATTGGCGCCTGCGGCTGCAGCGGTTGCTCAGAAGGAGCGGATCGCCTCGCTCGGACGCGGTCGGCGGCGACCCAGTACTTCTTGTCCTCGCTCGCGACGCCCAGTCGCTCCCGGCTCCTGGGCATCTGCACTATTCAGCGAGAGGCTAATCGCACATGACTTACCGAAGGTCGTAGCGACCACCAGCAGCAGCAGCAGCAGCGAGAGTGGAGGCCGCATGGCTCAGCCGTCCTGCTGTTCTCGCGTCTCCTCCGAGCGAGTGCGGAAACAGTGAACGAAGACAGGCGAACTTCCTACGTCGCCTCAAGGCCGAGGGCTCGCACACCGGCAGTGGCCACTGGGAACGCGTCAACGATCGGGCTGGAGTAATTGCTTTAACGGTGTAAAGGTCAAAGAGCAATCAGAGGAGACAGAGTCCTCGTTTGGGGTATACTTCGTTCGGCCAACTTCGGGGTATTCACGCTGACTAGTATAGGACTGCAGTCGGGCTGAGAGGGTGCAATCGTGCACAAGTGTGAATGCTCAGCGAAATAAGACTCTTCTTGGTCTTGCCATTAAATATTATCGTTTCGAATGGTAGGAGCATCAGCAGTGTGCTGCCACATTTGGCACCTGACTTGATGCCGACTCGGCTCGGATTACGGATGCTGCGTTCAGAGACTTGGAGGAGCAAGGTGGACGACTATCATTAAGTTAAAGGGTCCTGTCGATGCCTCCCATCAATCTAAAGTTCGGCGTGTATCGCTGGCACAATCATCTCCAGAACAGCAAATGACCTCCGTCGCACACTGGCCTTCAATAAATAATCTATCTTTAAGTAATGGGATACTATAATCCCATAGTTAGGAGACTTTTTAAGACGGCTAATCGTGACATAGCTTGCCATTTTCCTGAGCTTTGGAGGTCCTGGCATTCGAGAGGGTGTTTTCTTATCAGGTTAATCGAGTCTTCCGCCTTCGCAATAACACGGCACAGCTGTGGGTTTTTTAAAGCTTTGATTTGGCAGTGCCTGTTCCTGTGACGCAAGGATAGGTAGGCAAATATCGGAGGACCAACTTAATTTTATATCTCTTATTGTAAGCTAGCACTGTTTACTAGCAAATGATTCTCCTTCAACAACCTCTCTCACTCTGTCTTTTTCTCTTTCTCTCTCTCTCTCTATATATGTATACATATATATATATATATATATATGTATAATATATATATATATATATATATATATATATTTATATCCTGCCCTTCAGTTATCTTCCTATCTCTTCAATTGGCTGCCCCTCCGTTCCGCCTTCTCTCTCCAGACCATCTTTGAATCGCTCGCAAAACTCCAGCCTCTTTCCCCAACTCCTTCACTATCTCTCTTTCCTCTCTACCTATATTTCCGCCACTCTTTAGTTTGACGCTGGCGAAACAAACGAGAATTCTTAGCTTAAAATCCCATATAGTAACCTATCATATAATCAGAAGCGAAAATCACATTTCTTGTGCACTCAGTTTTCTATGGAGATCGTAAGCTTAGAATTATATTTTCTCTGCATTAGAGAGTATGAGCATTATTTTCTTATTGCCATTTTTTTCAGCAGTGTTTGGTTCCCACGTACTGAAGCTCTAGTATTCAAAGCAGTTACATATTGTATGCCAGCCATAGAGCCTAATGCCACGATGGCTTCGATTATATATACCCATAAGCCGGAAGCCGGCTTATATATATATATATATATATATATATATAAGCCGGCTTTCGGAACTACTTTTGTCGCATTAGTTCATGCTTTTAATGCTACTGCCGAAATTCGGTCGTGCGTTGCAGCCAGTGGTTACTCAACCTCTTTTTGAGCTATCCTATCCTCTACCTCAGCGACATGATAATGATGACAATAGACTAGTCGCATAATTTAGGTGGTCAAGTACCACACGATCTCCCACAGTGGTAGTTCATGGCGCTCATACAAGGTTGTGCATAACCTGCTGCTCAACCCTGCTCGTGCTAAACTTGAGAATTGCATTCTGGTCATATACATTGCCAGAACGTTTCAGCACCATGCCCAACGTGTAATGCTATTATAGCTCTCGATGGCTAGAAGCCGTGGTCCTGATGTTTATTCCTTCGGATTTGTAACGTGCGAACTAGCTGCACTGTCTACTCCTTTTTGCTACGGCCGCAGCTCATCTTTTCCGCCCTTGATCTTAATGTAGATGTTGCGGTCCTCTGCAACATCCTTCATAGAAGCACTGGATACCGGCATAGACTGCCGTGCTCGTGTTACATCCAACCTTCCGTATTACGACGTCATTACCTCTTCTGCTGGCCACGGACCCACATTCCAGTGCAGTGTTGTACACCAGTCTCTACCTTGTTACAATATTTTCTGGCCACTGGTCACTGCACATTCTAATAGATAGATTGTTTATGCTCGTCTAAAGTAGGATAGCCTCAGTTGCCCATGCTTATAGTGCTTATGGTGCTGACATTGCAATGTTACTTACTCGCCTTAAATCCTCAAACTTATGTTGCATCCCTACATCCACTACCCCAGGTTTGAATAAATTGCTCCAATTTGTAATGATTATGTAGAACACCCACATAGGGGCTTTGGGCTAAATCGCAGATTGTCACGGGAAAACACAGCATGTAAATGATAATGCTAATCACTATGAAGCAAAGTATTTCGCGAAGAGAGCTACATCTCGTTGTGTACATCTCAGTCGGGATGACAAGAATGAATATTTTGTGGTTCTTGATAATAACACGCTTTAAATTTCATAAAGTCGGTGTAGGTTCATTTTATTTTAAAACACGCACTGCTCTCGGATTCATAAAATTAGCGATTCCAGGAATCACTGAGTACTTTACCTCTAAGGAGATCTAGTGGCTGATGAGAGCATGAGATTATTTCAAGTGGAACCATGCATAAAAATATTAATAATACATTGGTATAGCGCCGTAGGAGAAATTTATCTCATTGCAGACACTTCACAGTTGCAGCACAGGAATCATAGTCGAACGGTTAGTGGTTGCATGCTCAATGACAACAAGGCACAGTGTTCTGGTTAGAGGTGCCGTGCACGAGGGTCAGCATGCAAACATTCCATCAGTCAAAGCAGGTACTTCCACGAAACTCGTACAATGAATCCAGAAGAGCAGATCATTAAGCGTCTTGAGCTAGGCTGCATGCAGCACAGCATCGGCCCAAGATCGGCGATTTCACAGAATGTGCCTGCAGTATTTTCAAGTAGGCAAGTCTTGCCCTGCACATGAAAATCCTGGCTCCGTCCCTAACGGTCAGATAATACGATATCCCTCAGCAAATAGCATCAGACTTTACGCTACGGTCTTAGAGCTGACGGCATGTTTCCGAAGGATTTGGGTCGATTGAAACTACAGCTGAACGACGACAATCCGATGGAGCAAGCGTGGGGCTGACTGTGCAAGAGTATGACCGACAGTGCTGTGGGAAATATCAAAACCTTGTGAAAAAATATCGATCTTATTTTCCGCAAGTATGCATAGAAATACTTATTGAAACCTAATATACAGTGGCTGGTAAGATTCTGTCAACGGAAGTCTTAGAAGCTCAGATTATGCGAGAGAACGCAGTCACCTCGGCTGGGCTGTAAGCGGTGTATAACATAGGAAACTTGGCATTCCTTTATTAGAAGTTAAAGGATGCTGGCCAGTCTAATAGGTGCTAAAATTCGCATAATGTTTATGTCGCCTTGAATCTGCCCAAAATCTAAGCGTCCTGCTCCGAAGTGACTTTTAATTAGACGACCACATCAGCTCCACAGTCGAGTGTGCCTACTTTTAGCTACATAACAATGCTAGAATTTGGGCTTGCTTAGACAGATCCGCCTCATCTAAATTGGTCTATGCATTTGTGACATCCCGTCTCGACTTTTGCAACTCACTACTTTGCTGGTTTACCGGCCTGTGCAGTCAGGCGCTTAGAGCTTGTGCAAAACTCTGCAGCTATGCTTGTCTATATTTAGAAATATATAGTATATACCTAGAGAGAGAGAGAGAGAGAGAGAGAGAGAGAGAGAGAGAGAGAGAGTGAGAAAGAGAGGGGGAGAGAGGGAGAGAGAGAGAGGGAGAGAGGGAGAGAGAGATAGCGAGAGTGAGAGAGAGAGAGGGAGAGAGGGAGAGAGAGAGAGGGAGAGAGCGAGAGAGAGATAGCGAGAGTGAGAGAGAGAGAGAGCGAGAGAAAGACAATCCCACACCGGTGCTAGCAGAAAGCTTAGCATTGGCACATATTGTTCGCATTGACATGGACAGATCTTCCGTTAAAGGGGTTAAGAAGTCTGTCAACGCCATCGTTATTCTTTTCCAAATAGCGTTAGCACTGTTACGATAGCATGCTAGCTGCACCGGTCGCTTTTGACACGCGACATCACATTATAAAATTATAAGTTTGACTGAGAGTCCCAAGAGCTTTTCACGCGTTGTCGCTAGGACTGCCGACACAGCGGCAGCTCTGTTTACCCCAATTAATTCACAAGTAGCGTGGGAAATGCAGACGGAGCAAGATGGCCGACCAGGAAGCCACCCCGATACCCATTATCTCCCCGGTTGCGAAAGTCGAAAGCAGCAAGCAGCTGTACTTCTACGGGTCATCCGTCCCACTTGGCTCGGCGCCAGTGGACCTGTCGACTGCAGAGGCAGATGACTGCTCAAGCAGCCGTAGGCAGCCTGCATTCCCAGGCTGCATCGTGCAGCCAAACACTCATGCAAGTCGACGGTAACCGAGCGCCAATGGCAAGCTGCTATTCTAGCTATCTCGGCCCGCCGCTCGCCTGACTAAAGTGCACGACCTCGAACGTGAGGTCTAGCAAGCGCCTCTGACCCAGCAGGAGGGAAGCGAAAATTGACCTCGAAATATCCATGGCTTAATATCTCAGGCCCAGCTTTTGTTTAGCTTCTCCTGAAGGTGTTAAATTATAACGCTGACCTGGTTTATGAAGCCCTTTACTCCGTACTGAAAGCGTATCGTCTGCGTTGACGAAACCAGACTTTTCAAAGCTGGGGTGGCTGAGATTACAGGAGTCGCCATCTTGGCCGTTTCGGAATTCACCAGGAGCAGCTGGATGAGTAGCAAGCCTTAAAGCACTTAAAAGTAAAAGTGGCCGCCGTAGCCGTTCTCTTTTTTTGGGAGCGCTGCGGTTGATGCTAGGCTGCAGAATTGACCTGGCTTTTTTGAATGTCTGCAGTGTGGTAACAACCAGCTTGGCATCCTCTCGCTGTAAGACTGCGGCTACCAGCGACTGAAATCGCAGGAGGGATAACTCTGAGGCCTGTAAATATCCCCACCACTGCGAGTGTGACATCATTGCAGCTGACTTCTAAGTAATGCGTGCTGGTCATATTTCTCATGAGCGAGATGCAGCCCTTTTTGCCTAATATCTTGCACACTATTTTCGCATACAAAGCAGTGAACGACAATCCACTGCGAATTTCCAAAAGCATGAGTGGCCCAAACACTGTTTCACTAGCTAAGTGACAGGGATGCGGTATGCTTTCGATTAGTTACAGTATAATTTTAATTCCTTGAGTTATGTAAGCTTCGGAAATTGTCTTGATCAAAATTTCTGCTTGGAAATGGCTGCCTCTCTTAAATGAGGTTAATAATGAATGTGTGTGAACACCTGTAGTCAAGTCCCGACAACTCTAGTAGCCACCAGGCCTTCTAATGAAGACTGGCGATTTTTATGCGCAAGTTGTTTTTTAGTAGTGTTTTTTTTTTATTTTTTGGATGCACTAGCAGAGAAGATATCCACTACGAGGTCGAAGCACTGGTTTGTTAATACACAAAATCCTGCAGCCGAAGTGAATTTGGCGATATTAAAAACTTGCATAGGTATTACTATGTCACTACGTAATCCTGAGTTCATGTTAACACGGATACCGTGCTTTTGTTTTGGCATACGATTGCTGTCTATATCAATTGCTTCTCTCTGATACTATTGTGGGTGTACTTCAGTACTAATCAAGAAATGACGAAAAGAAAAATCATTTGAATATTTGAAGCCCTTATCTAGCATAGCTTAGTTCTGTTGAAGTGCTGAAGTGTTCGTGACCATAGCTTGCATTACAGGATTCTTGCAACCGTTACCTGACTAGTCACCTTCGTCGAGACAACACATGTTATTCATCTTGTAGTTTCAATCAGCAACTTATTGTATGGAATTTCAAAAATCAACATATCGTATGCCCTAGCCGTTGCATTGATATCAATTCTAGCCATTCTAGATATGCTGAAAAGAAAGGTTAATCGATTGATTAGTGATAGCATGCACAGCGCCATCACCAGCATTGGCACGTACATGGAATGAGCCTGACGCTGGAGGCATGATGGGGGTTCGATTCACTGAGCTTTAATCAAAAATTGCAATTAATACCAAATGCCATTCGAAGATCAATGAACATAGCCTCCCAGTATAAAACATGATGACCACCAATGACACCTTACTTAGTGCATGCGTAGAGGCTTAGGCTAACAATGGTTACTTCAAGGCAAAGGGTGAAGACTGTCGCCTGCTACTCTAGCGTACGCTAAAAACAAGGCGAGTGACAAGGCGACAAGGTCACGAAAAGAAGGAAACCATAGTGGTTGCAGTAGGCTCGAAGCTGAGCACTTATAATTAAATGAGCTTTGCCTCCGACTTTTGCCCTAGGGGAAGCTTAACCAAATGATGCGATTCCTGCTAGCATCATCTTTCCAAGGATCCTGACCAAGGACTTTGTACTTATTTAGATACTTCTACCCAGCGTGGGATATACATGAGCGTGCTTGCTTGCTTAATATATAAGCGTTCAACGAAGTCAGCCTTTACTCTACACTTAAGCTTGAGTTGGAACATTGCCATTTGGAGCTGCTCGTGTGCATGCTTCACAAGCTCGTTCAGATGCTTCTCGGCAACTGCCCTGTATTTCATGAAGCAGGTGAGCAGCACGCTAAGCAGATCCCTGATCACGGCACCAACACCGTAGGAAATGTCGGCAGTGTGGTCCATGCAGGCGGTCAAGAGCCATGCATGGGGTTTTCGAGGCCAACTGAAATACCGTAATTCCTGGAAAGAGATGTCAAAGCAATGATTAGGGCAGAAAATGTGCAATTGTTTTTAAAATATTGTAATAAAAATACTTATGAAAGCCAAACAATGTATAGCATGTCACTACACGATTGAAGGAACACTAGATTTAATAATAATAATACTAAATTTGTATATAACTCTCAGAAAACTTAATCAATTTTCAGGTACTTTACATATCCGGTAAAGGAAGCATTTCAAATGGCTGCTGATGGCATTCACAATGTCAACAAGCATGATATGGCTAGAGGCAAGATGCACATTATCAGCCTGTAAATATAATTTGTGGTAACATGCACAGTGTCAGCACGTATAATCACACGAAGGACAAATCACAAAGACCAACAAAGTGCTGTGGGAAACTGACACTTGTTAAGCTTTTTTTAAATATCGTCAAGGCAGAGACGGCATCTCGTTAGTCGGGGGTGAGTCCTAGGATTTGGGAGCATTCACACTTTAGGCCACAGCCTCAAAATTATTTGATGTTGGTTCGAGACAGAGCTAAGCGATTTGATTCACAAAGGCTGGTGGTGCAATGCCTAGCGTGATGGTGGAGTAGTAATTACGATCGGTAGGCAGTCGCTTGAGAATGAAGGGACCTAAGAGTGAGTGACAGAACCTGAAATTCGACGCGATACTTGATTGGGAGCCATTGCAGGTAGGCGAGAAAAGGTGTGTTTATTCAAACTAAGATGCTCCCGGCAGACAAGCCTTGCTGCAGGGCTTTGCATCAACTGTGAGTGCCTGATTAAGTAGGCTGGTAGACCAGCAAGCACTGAGTTACAGAAGTCAAGACAGGATGTCACAAATGCATGGACCAATGTGGATGTAGTATGCTTGTCTAAGCAAGCTGAAGTTTAGCAATTTTATGCGCCTGAAAGTAGGCAGACTTGAATGTGGAGCTAATGAGGTCATCTAGTGATGAATCAGTTCGGAACAAGACTCATAGATTTCGTACAGATGCTACACGAGATATGCTGGCAAAGCTGATTTTGAGTGTTGAGCTTTTTAATTTCGGAGTCTCACTAGGTTTGCCCATAGCCAGTAAGTTGGTTCCCGGAGTTTCTCGGGGTCAGCTAGCTAAGCCATAGCAAGGTGGCTGAAAAAAGTCAAACTGAGGTACGATGACGTCTAGTTTGACTCGGCTGAGAACATATAACAGACGCTCAGATTTTAGAAAAGCAGCCAGTGCAAAAATGTTCATTTAATCTGTTATGAGAGAAGTGGTAGCTGTACTTCTAGGATGGATGCCGGTTGAGCGACGGATACAGAGCAAAGTTCTTAAGCTGACCCACAAGGCCCCCATGGCTTGGCTCCTTCGTAGCTAGCTAAACTGCTGCACCAGTTTCAGCCTCTTCGCGCCCTCGGGTCGACACAATGTGGACAATAATTAGCTGTTTTGTTCCTCCACGTAAAGGCGATTGGCGACAGAAGCTTGAGCTCTGCAGGTCCTGGACTGTGGAACTCGCTTCAACAATTCTTACGCAACGACAACTACTCTTCTGCTGCCGACTATGGCTCATCGTTTTCAGCGGTCCTGAGCTGCTACTTCCATACTAATCATTACCTCAACTGCCCTCCTGACTCTGCTATGCTTCCCACTTTCTCTTTGTTTCGTGAGACGAAGTCTGTTGGCTACCGAATGCGTACCGAAAGCCGCTTAGGCTGTGAGTGCGCTATACAAAACCCCCCTGTCTAACACCCACATGATTTCATGACTTTGTGGAGTTACAGACGGATATACATTTCATTACATTACTGTCATTACAAGCAACTTTCGTGTGTCGAGTATGGCCGTAGATGGAATTATACGACCCCGAGTAGTCTTAGTGGGCACCTGAAATGCACACAGTAGTTCGTGGGCTGCCGGATATAGCAATGGACTTATTGATTGGCCGACTGAGAAAGGATACCGACCGAAGGGATAGACAATCAAATTAATTATTAGCCCATTGAAAGACAAGAACCAGATACAGGCTTGATACCTCCACATAAACGATAGGATAAAGTGGCCATTGTGAGCAGTTTGAGACATAATGCAACAGTATTCACATAAAACTTTATGGGTTAATATGAACATCAGGGATTTATTTTATTTATATGCAACCATTAGAGTATTTCTTTTAAATTATCACTATTATATCTCATATTCCTAAAATTTCCAATAAGAACCCTAGAAGCTGACAACTTGACTCCAAAACTATCATTTTTTTTATTGTAACTAAAGTGAATTCGGATTTTTTATATAATTTATTTGTATAGCACCCTAAGAGAACGTGCTCTCTCTCTCTCCCCAGGTGTTTCACATATGCCACGGGGTGATTACCTTAACCACTGGGCCAAACTTGCTCATTTTGTTTGGGCTTGGTCACAAGCCACGGTCAGAAGCATGAATAATCTTTAAAGCATAGTTGTGCAAAACATGCCCATTGCTTTTTTAAGTTTTGTGTATCCTAGTTGATATGAGATGGGCATTTCATATCGGCTGTCCGACCCACCAGACCTCGGCAGGACAGACCCGGAGCCAGACCTAAGATTTGGCTGCAAGAAGACATGCTGCTAGCAGGGAGAAGGCATTGTTAAGAAGACGTACAAATGAAACTTTTTTCTCGTATATCAGAACTGTTTGCACTTAAGTGTACTGATCCACTCAAACATACCATACACAATCAAGAGGAAGTCCAAGACCTAGCTTTCAACAGCAAGTTCTCATTTTGACTGTGCTATCACACCTTCGTGGCCACGTTGGCAGCCGCTGACTCAGTTAAACATCATCATGCAAAGAATGGAGCAGGCTCCTATGTTTCCGATAGAGACAGCCTCATCATCTTCCTGCGATTGGATAACAAAAGTTCAAGCTGCTGCTCACTGAAGCAGCTAAAGCTGCTTGGGTTGGTTTTATGCACTTTCCATGGGACCTCAGATCGCTTTAGGTCGATAGGTTAACATGATATCTCCTTCATTAGCCTATTCAAAAACTTCATTTGCATAATGGCATAAGAGCCTTAACAGCTATCACCACCACTTCCAGTGGGTAATACATGATCGCTCACTGCAGGACTCGAGCCCACGACCCGGGTAGTGAAGAGAAAGCCCTTAGACCTCCCCCCGAGACCTAGGGGCTATATGCACTTGCTTGCTCCATAACTCCTGGAATTGAGTGGTTCTTGTATAATTTGGATCTAATGGAGTCTCTATAGAGGACGATGGTGGTACATATTGTTAACCCATCGCACACAGCCACCTCTACTGTTGCTATTTGGCTTCTCGATGGTCCCCCTAACGCTGCAATGCTTTTCCATCTTTTTGTTTCTGTGCGAGGTGGAGCATGTCGGCAGCCAACAGTGTGCCGAATGTCACACATTCATTTATGTGGTTACTGAAAAACCTAGACGGCTACGGCCCCTTTATTTTCGTGAGTTCTGGTGGTCACAGACAGACACTCACCATTGCTACATTTGCTCCTCTGTCGCATCCCTGTGATTGCCCTCGTGCAGGCAGGAACTCGGCTTGAGTACCGGCTGCATGCATCAGCAAAAAAACTAAGGTCTCACTCCCTGTCTGTGCTCTAGGCCACAGAACTAGTGCGCGAACGAAAACATATGCGGTGGACTTACGTGCGAACTTACTTTCGCCTGTAGTCAGGTTTGGCTCTGCCGAGCCATGCCTCTCGGAATCCCTCGCCCGTTTCATAGGCACTTCAATCATTGTATGCGGTCGGGCATAAAAAAGGATAGGCTACGTTTCGTGTGAATATAATCTCACCTTCGCGAGCGTTTCAAGTGAAACACGATGGCAGTCGTGACGACGGCGACGGCAAGAGCGACGAGCAAGGCTATGGTGACTACCAGATATACCGGTAGATGCAGTGCTGCAAGACAAAGAGGTAGGAGCCACGAAGCCAAAGATGGTCAACTAACTACAAGCGATGCGTATCGAGCCTATGCCGACAATAGCCCCTCCCCCCGGCCTCGGCGATTTGATCTGGGATACATAGTCAGCTTACAGCCCGGCGTGCACATTTTAGTATGATGAGGCACATGATGAAAAGTTAACTTGATTTGATTGATGCATTTTCCAGAGGGGATAATGATTGGGAGCACCTGAAAAAGCATGCATATCTGGAGGTAACAGCCCTTTCTCTTGAGTGCCACCTTTGTCGTGCGATGGTGCAGAATAAATGCTGAATCAAAGTCGGATAGATAGGGTCGAATGCAGTGGCAGCCATAACAAGCTGTTCGGTAAGGAGGTGAATTGCTGCACAGGCGTTGCATATTATTTCGCTCTGCTGCTGGGTTTTGCAAGCGCTGCAACTGCTTGGCCAGATCAGGGCTGACTAATTACAGGAGCGACCTACACACATGGGCTGTGAAGGCTGCAGTTAGCCTTCCCCACCACCCTTTAACCAGTAGCTTGCACTTGAAGGAGCAAGTTAATTGTCAGCAAGCAATGAGCTTTTTCTGCCCGAGACAAGGTCTAGAGTTCAGTCTGCTGAACCGCTAACTCCACCTTAATTTGCTGATAGCAAGAATCCTCGCAATAGTCCTATTTGTACAAAAATCTAAAACATCTACTCGATTGTGCAATATCTGCTAGATTTTCAGATTCGTATTAATTGTACAGGGGTCGTGCTGGCAATCTTTGTTTTTCACTTTCAGCTTGCTGAATGCAAGACAATTTTACACATGTGATTATAAAGGTCCAGCAACAGATGGTATTAAGTGTTATAAATTACACTTAAACATTAATCTAGCACCCTATACAGTAGTCTAGTAAGATAGATGAAGTATCGGCCAGTGATTCACTGCAAATAGATAAAATATTTTAACCTAAATGCATTGCAAAGCTGTGATAGCCTGATTCTAAATGTGCATACTAAATATGATGATAATGTGTTTCAAATCTAAATGTCAAGAACTGCCTTGGTTTTTCATGCACTTGCTTCTGCGCTGCATACAAGCATACCTTTGGCTTTCTCCCATAACTATTTTATATAAATACGCATATTTTATATAAACTTACTTGTTGCATCCGATGCGCTTCCATCTGAAGCCATAGCTGAAGCACCTACGATGGCTACAGCTGCAACAACAAATGCTTATCTTTTTGACGCAGCAGAGCGAATGAGAAACCAAGTATGGAAATTTAGATCAACTGAATTAGTAGCTATCTAGCATGCATGAACCACCCATGGGACGTACCTGCAACGGATCCAAACAAAGTGCCGATGGCGCTATCGTTTGCCTGCTCAGTCCTGGCTCTATCGAGGCCACTGTGTGTGGTCATAGCCACACTAGCAACCTCCGTACTCTGAACGGTGTATCGACTTTGATGTCGGCTCGTTTCTGAACTCGCCAAAATAGTCGGCCACACATCGGTGGTGGTCTTATTGGCGACTAATGCAGGGAATGCTGCAGAGGAGGTCACAGCATAGTCCACTGTGCTCTGCAATAACAACCCCAATCTCACTACCGGAAACTGTCAGTCGCATGATTGAGTAACAGCAGCAACAGCAACAACAATGTCTTGCACTCCCCCCCCCAACGAGCCTATCGGTGTTAGCTAACATGACTTGCTGAGGCCAGCTCTACAGCCAGTGGCATAATCAGTAGAGGCCTGCTACCTCAGGCTGATATGCGGTACGCCAGCTTTACGCCAGTGATGCCTACCGACTGTACGGCGGTGGCAGCAGCTTTAGCTGCTGGCGAACTACCCAGAGAGCTTCCAGCAGTTGTGGTTGCAAGCGAAGCTCCAGCAGACCGTGCCGAACTTGTCGAGACTGGCAGAGTGCTCGGCGTGGTCGGGGGCACAGTGCCTGTCAAAGAAGCAATGCAAACTTCTCAACGATGCTTGATAGGCAACCAATACGCTGGCAATACACTTCCGGCGTGATCAATTAACTGTTTGAAAGATGGGCACAGGGATTTCCATGTAAAAAATGGGCATAGGGATTTCCATGTAACCACCTCAATACTTATGGTCAGCTGTATCGTGCATATTGCACCGTAACAGAACTAATCGAGGGACGCGTTGGCTACGCTCACCATTCGTGGTGCAGCCTGCTGCTTTGACAAACGTACACTGTCACAAGAGGCAGCACTGCCAGTTACTTTACGTCACTCACGGTGCGTGAGAACATTCGTATATAACACCTTAGGGATAATTCTTTTACGTTGGATCGCACACATTTACGCTGACTGACGCAGATGCCCGCTGCACTGGCCGTTTCGAGCAGTGCTAAACCAGAAAATTGATCGATCAATCTGTGCCCAACCAGAGTGGCGACATGTAAGAGAGGTTACTCACGATACTCGCAAATAGAGCAGTATGAGCGAAAAAAAGGCACGTTGCACTCTGCGACTGCCCAACGCCAGTTGTAGGACCGGCGCATGTAGGCGCAATGCTGGCCGAAAGGTCCAGAACTAGCAGGCTCTTTGGTATTCCAGTTGTAGTAGCTATCCTTCATTTCTGCAAGCAAAAAATGGTAAAAATGGGTCTTTACGTATAACCATGAAAATGATCATGATAGTTATGATGATTATATATATAGCAATAAAAAATTACAGCAGTTGGTTATTTGTGTAGCGCCGATAAGGTGCTCTCACTTCGCCAGATAGTGTCTTTCAGTCCTGCAACAAGCTATTCCTTACTAAAAGAAAAGTGGAGTGCCACTAAAGGTTATTCTGCTGCTCTACAAATGAAGCTGTTGAACATTCGAATTTTAATTCGCTATCCTGGTAACGTATGCAGCACTTACGTGCAGATTAAAAAAGCACCAAGCCCAAACTTCTCACTGTGTTATATCCTAAGAGATCAAGTTGCACGAAATGCCACACTAAAGTTATTATCGACAGTGCTGACTATCACTACAAGTTTAATTGCATCAGGCTTTGACTATTTCAGCAGACACAAATAAAAACCCATCCATTGTAAGAAAGTATTCCACCCATGAGAAATGCTACGATACAATATGTTCTAGTGTACGAAAAGATGTTGCATATCTGCATTTTCAGGCATCTGCATGTATAAAAAAAGTTCAAATCTCAAAGTGACAAATCTTTGCTTTTCATACAGAGCTGTAAAGTATTTGATAGAGATTCAGTTCTCTTAGGGTGCTAGAATAAATACTGATCATGGGTAACATTATTACTGTCAGAAATGTATAGAGCCCTAAGACAAACAAATCTCTATCTAGAGCAATATCAGCACAAGTAAGCACAAAAAGGATAACTTTAATTGAAAAAAATGATGTGATCGAAAGGTTGATCTTAAGATTTTCTTTAGGTATTAAGTCATCATATATCGTAATGCCACTCGGTGGTAATTTTCTGGCTGGTGGCACACGAACTGACAGCAAGCTTTCTTTGAAGGACTTGAGGTTGATTTAAGGTGGAGCCAAGCAACCAGGGTAAGAGGAGCTGGGGAGTTGAGGGGAAGCCTGAGCCGTGGTTCTTGACAGGCAACCAGGATATGCACATAGAAAATCAGACCTGCTCTCCATATGTGCTATATGGTTCCTCCTAAAAATATATATATATATATATATGTATGTAAAATTGTATCTATATTTTTTAAATTATTTAGGATAAGAGTATACACGTGTATATACATTAGCATATACTACTAACGTAAAATCTCAGCTAGCATCATCTTTAATGCTCAAAGCAGGTCAAAGAGTCCGTTGATTATTCTTTTGTGGCTACCAGCGATAGGTACAAGTATATATTATAAGTGCTTTGCTCACTTTGGTTTCGGACCATTGCCATCAAATCCATTTGCAGCAACTGTAAAGCGCCTAGAGAGAGATTTAGTTCTCTGAGGGTGCTTTATCAAGTGCATTATTGTTATTATTATTATTATAAATTTACATACGTTCTCTATATGAGTAGTTTCTAAAAAAATTACTCTTGTCGCAATAAAAAACTATTTTCAACTGTGAGACGGCAATTTGCCATGCACTTTTTATTTTCACGCCCAGACATCATGTGCCAGACCTGTATGTGCACTGACGGTGGCGTGGAGTGTAGTTGCAGCTACCCTGTATTGTTGTACAAAATGAAATGTCAACGGTGGTTGCATTTCTTTTTCATTGTCACTCGCTTGGGCTTATTTTAGAAAACGCTGTCTGCCTGCTGGTTATGGGTACCATCGATGCCGCTGCGACGGCGTTTCTGAGATCCTTGTGGCAGATCGCGATATAGGCTCAGGAGACGCTGGAGGATTCAAGAGGGCGGTACGCTAAACGACCATCGAGCGATGTAAAGCTTAACTTCGCGGCCCCAGATTAGAAAGCCGAGCTTGCACTATTTGCAATGGCACTAAATGTTTCCTTCATCGAAGATGGTAGCAGAGGCTTGACCTGCAACAGCTAGCAATCTTCGGCCATCAAGGGGTATGAGCATCAGCTCATCAGCAGTGCCATTGTGTCGCCTACAAAGGGGTGCCAGTCACCATTTACCCAGGGAGGCTTGGAAGTGGAAGCCTAATGCTGTCCCTAGGACATCAGTACCTCAAGAGCAATTCTCACTTCAAAGGCAGCTGATACGCGTGAGCACGGACAGCGAAATCGCTGCTATCACATTCCTGCGAACGGCATCGGGCCTCGCAGCTGCCAGCCGATTTATGGACGTGCCACGCAAGCCTTTCTAATACTGCAGTGATTTTCAAGCCAGACAGCGACCAAAACGAACCTATCGGGGAGTGTTTACAAAAAGAAACGGCTGCTGGCTTGTATCTCGCATCTCACTGTAAATGCTAGTAATATGCAAGTTTTCTTAGTGGGGTCTGCTCATTTCTAACCATTGCGAACGTGGCTCTACCACGACGTTGCACTACAAGGCCACTTCTATTGTCCATGGTCCCAGCTATACGCAGCCAGTGAAGAAGGCCTGTGAGAGAAAGCTGGGGAGTTTACAGCTAAGATTGTCGATGGAAAAGACCTTTTAACAGTTGCTCTGGGCATCCCATCTCTATGCATTAAAGTCATGTGATTAATGCAAGTGTCTTCTAACTGTACTGGATAGCACGGATATCTGTAAAGATGTGCACTTATTCACTTATCGTCGGTGCATTCAGCCACGAACAGCAGGACTGAATGCAGCAGTGTCTGCTACTGCCTGCACTCACTCCTAGCTGCTGCCCACACTTGCCATCTCTTTGTAGTGCTACTGCTCACTTAATACCAACTGCAAAAGCTGCCGTTATTATTTCCTGCGGCGTTTCAGCTTCAAGGATTGTGTAATGACTGGGCCAGCTTACAAGGAAACAGCATCATTTCTTAACACAGTCACTGCAGCTATCTGAAAGAATGCAAAAGTTGATCTTTAAACAAACAGCCAGCTTACTGGAGATCAGCACTTCCAAGAATGCTGGAGATCGGGATAATGATGCCGAGTCACGAACTTGAGCAAGCTATATGTCAAGACATGATTGACTGCTGTCATGTCTGCACCGGGGGTTTTGATTTCACTTTTTTGATAATGCAAGCGATATAATAAACGCAATTAAGAAATTTTCACGGCATTATGATTTAATTAGCAGCTAAGCACGGCTGGAACCAAAAAATCTGGTGGATAAGTTAGTCAGAGGGAAAGTTAGTAATGACTGACGTTGACTATACCTCTTTTAAATGCCTTACTGTTATGCTGTGCCAATTTGGAATGTCCTGGCAGATTATGAGAGGGAAAGCATGCTTCAACTTTAAAGTGAATATAAATGAATGTATGTATGAATATAAATGAATTTATATAAATGAAAAATTAATTATATAAAGTGCAAGTGCATCATATAGCAGCCGACTTGTTAGTTTTCGTTGAACATGTGCATCGCTTCCTTCCTAACGATAGCTAATTCATGGCCTCTCGAACCATCTCCTTGGCCCGCACCATTCGTCTAAAACCTTTTCCTGTTTTTATCAAATGTTATTTATAGAGACTTTCCAAGCACCATGGGTAAAGAATGAATTATAAATATAAGTCGTGAATTATAAATATAACTCATTTTTATCGCGTCCTAAGAGAACTGAATCTCTATTCATTCGCACCACAGATAGGCCGAAGACTGTGCTATCCTGATCAATTTCAAGAAACGACGGCCAAATGGCATTTAAATGCAGTTCAGCTCACGACAAGTTTCACTTGAAAGCATGATTAGTCGGGACTACTGAAGATTACAGATTGCCTTAGTGCTGCTATTAAGCTATGACGCACAGTAAATGAGTCACGTACATATGTGAGCTAGTTTCTTTATACTCTGCCACTAGTTTATCTGTGTCAATGCAGGAATTGTAACTAGCAGCAGCTAGATATAGCTGCAATTTGTGGTCATGAAATGAAGATGGTGGAAATGAAATGCATCAAACATATATAAATTGCTAGGAAAGAAATTTAGATCTCTTAGGTTGCTATTCAATTTCTCAAATTCCTTTTGGTTATTTTTATTACTATGATTAAGATTATTATTATAAATAACCAGTGACTGTAACAGTAGAGGCAAAGGTTTCATTGAAGGAGCCGCTTGAAGCCTTGCCCTGTGAACGCAGCAATCCGCAGCAATCCCGAAAGTTCTCTATACAATGGGCTTTCGTGGTACGCGACTAAGTGCCGCTTAAAGCATGAGTTCCCAAACAAATGTGCAATGTATTGCAGTCTTGACGCATGACCAATCCTACGCAATTTATTACCCACTGCGACGATATAATTGATGGCCGCTGCCGTCTCTTTAAGAGTTTAGAATAGCACGGTCTTTCAGCGATGTCCCTCGACGAGCTATATATGAGATTATGTTTATTAAGGGTTTTCTTTTCCACCCAGTTATCTTGCCACGTAGACCACATGTTTACTTTGACACTGCTGCTAACAGAGCAGCACTAGTGCTGCACTGAGAGCAGTCAGCCAGCAAAGCTTTTCATGGTCAACCAACACGACGGTCAATCAAAGCGAAGCCTTGTCAGAATCGGTTGCCTAAAGACTAGTCACTGCCTTCATTACATTTAATGACAGTGGTTATGAGACCACAAATCCAAGTAGTGGCAGGGCTTCTGGACAGCTAGTCATCAGGGCCGCACAAGCAGCAGCCAGAACGAAACCAGCCCGTTTGATAACACTCTGCCCCTCGGCATGAGCTTATTACCTGCGACTGGTCTGTCTGACAAACTGGCTGCATGCACGCAAGGTTGCACTGAGAGCTTGCAGGTCTCGCAACAAAGCGATCACTGGGTCACGGTAGCTGGCTGACTCGGCAAAGGCACGACCAGCAGCCATTCACAGAGACAAGCACAAGCCAGCTGCTATTTGAACCTGCATTTAGAAAGCACCAAGCTTCGCTCAAGGAGAATCAGAGCGCAAGAGTGAAAGAAGGCACTGTGGTGTGTGTCGACTGGTCTCACTTGTTGGATACTGAAATCAGAAAACCAAGGTTCCATGCGCGATTGTATATGTACATCCATTGGTCGACGTTTGAGCAACGCTTGCTGGGAGTGATGGCCACTTATGTACATAGCCCAGCTTGCTAACATTGACGTTGCATCTAAGCTGACGTCCAGGCGGCTTGCGGAAGACCTTCAGCAGTACCCAACCGCTCGGCCTCCAGCTCCTCCGAATGGCTGCATGACCAGCACGGTTTACGGCCACTCTGGCCAGAGCTCCGGCCTTACTGGGAGTGGCCGTGACCGGTCTCCCTAGGGCCAGAGCTCTGGCCTTCCATAGCAGCCGTTAGCCAGTTGCCATTGATGAGGCACCCAAGTCTACTGCTACTGCATGCTCAGTTATGACCTCTGAAACAAATATCCTTCTTTCCCTTTCAAATCTATGCCTGTAGATGCGACTGTAGTGTTCAATGCCTGCTCGGTCTATCGCCGAGCTGACCTCCATACGAAGCCTGTCATTAAGCAGCCTTTGACCTAACGTGAAGAGTCGCCTTGCAGCAATAGGTTGAGCCACCAGTACGACCCCTTGAATCGGTCTGTCCACTTTCAAATGTGTAGAGTGGCACACAGGTCGTCACAGTAAGTAGCCTGCACAACTCCCCTCCCTCTCCCCCCCCCCGTAGTGCTGCTGCTGTGCAGTTGCCTACGACCTCGTGTCATCTGCTACCCACTGCAGATTGCATCTTGAGTGTGGTGAGTCCACTGGATGTGCTGGCCACTGTCCATGCCATTGAGGGGCTCGCTTGGTTGACTGGCCACCTGCAGGCAGTTTTGATGTGACGCGACTCAGCTTGCCGTCGTGACATGCTAACTGCCGGTTGACAACCACCACTTGCACCAGCCCGAGGACGGAAGGCCACGTGTGTGTTCCCTCGGGAACGTACTCCCTAGCGGTCAGCTCACATCAGCCCTCGGCCGGCTACCCAATTGGCACGTGCTGCCTGCAAGCGTTAACGTCGGTTACTTCCAGCTGTGGCTCGACTAGACCGTAGAATTTCCACGAGCAACTACCGCAAAGCCTCAAGGCCTGGTGGTCAGAAATCGCCAACGATGACAAGGCCACAGAGGGTGGCTAGCGACCGTCCTGCGAGATGAGAGCACCGACGATCGTCGCGTACACCAGGTTCAGGCTCCAGTTTCCCAATCCGACGCACCATCTGTACCGTCCGGGCAACCAGTGACATCCTAAGGGCAGCAACAATGCCGGGAACGCCTTCTCCTGCTCACTCTCTCAGGCGGTGCGCCCGCTCGATCGAGCAGAGTGGTCAAGCCACAGGAGAGATTAGCTTTGTGACCTGCTGGACTTGGAAACTTCCTAAACCTCTATTATAAGGCCTCGAGGTGGTTGAATTTGAATAGCCGGTTTATTGAGTTTCTTTTGACACTGATCAGAGCTAATCAGATCCATGTTAGCGTTAACGTTACACACGATTCGCGTCGCAACAGATCGTTCACATTAGTTTAAGTTACTTGAACTGAAGACCAAAGTTGCACTCTATTATGTAATGTGCAGCATTCTTTAAAGAAACTCGGCAGCCTATTGTTCAACTCACCATAGCTGTCATCGTAGTTATCCCAGGCAAAATTGCCATCTGTTTTGCGGTCATTCAGTCCAAGCCAAACACCTTGATAGCCTTTGAAAATATCACTCGCTTTTGAAGAGAGCCTATCTTGCAAAAGGGCAGAGTTTTGCATTGCCAGCCGACCACCGCGACGATGACAGTATGACTCGGCATCTATCCACGTCTTTTGCTCGGTGACGAACTCATAGCAAGATTGTCCCAACACGTATATTTTCCCTGCCAATGACGGTGGGCATGACGCAGTCGAAGAAGTTCCGACGTGAGCTAAGAAATGCACAGATTTTGGTTTCAGCTCGAGACATATTGACAGCTAGCAATTCACTCATTGCAGCTCGCTGCGACACGATTATCCTACAGCCGCGCTGGAAAAAAACGATCTTTCTTACTGCTCCAAACGAGGACACTCTCTACTTCATTAATGACAGCGATGGTCTCAAGCCATGTTAGAATCTCCTGTGTAACACCCACATGGTCTTTATGACTTTGTGGAGTTACTGACGGAGATACATTACATTACATAGAATACCAAATGCCAATTAGCGCGAAGTAGTAGGCAATGGTGACAAGGCAGGAATTTGAGTTACGTTCGATATTTAGGCTATGATTAAAACTTGCTTACACCACATGGCGAGATAGTAGGACTAGAACCAGAAGCTAGTCGAGTTTTGCAAGAACTAGTCCACGGCCAATATGGCAGCATCATGCAGGCTCTTAGAGTAGTCTTACTTTTGACATTCACTGGGGAAATTCCACCGAGGGAAGAAATTAACGCCTTCAACCCGAGTCTTTTTAAGGGCAAACCAAATATCCAAGTCCTTCATGAGGCTTGGAAATGTGTGCTGGCCAAAAACTATGACGCATATTGATGAGAGTATGATATCATTTCCTTGCATGTTCATCGATGGAGGGAGAGCCCTTGCAAACAAGAATTTGAACGTAAAAATGCACTGACGAAGTTAAAAATTAAATTTCTTTTGAAAAAGACCAAATGGGAGACAGTGGAAAACTTCAATATTAATGGATACTAATTAAGCCAGAGGGAGTGCTAGGAACGTATTGGGTACTATCGCCGATAGCAACTAGGAAAACGACTAGAGGCAACCACTCCTCAAATTCAACCACACTGAGAAATCAAATGAGAAAGCTGCACTTTTGGAGCTCAACGAATATACCACGTGAGAAAAACTCTCGTTTTATTTTATTTAATATTTTAATTATTAAAAAATAATATATATATATATGTATGTATGTATAATTAAATTATAAAATAATAAAAATAATAAAAATAATTAAACTAATTTATTTGGGTTAAGAAAGCGCGAAAGATTGCCTGTTAGTCGGGCGGACTCGACAGCTTAGTCAGCGGACAATTTGGCCGACCTGCCAAAGCAAAGTTAGACCTTTGGATGATAGCTCAAGGGTATACTCTGCTTTATAGAATACACGTATAATATTCTGCTTTATAGAATAAACGTATAAGTACATTATATACAGGTAATCTATCTTTCTGTCTTGTCACCAATTATAACATCTTTATATGTACGTATTTATCTCTTTAGCTCCTGGTCTGTAGCACGCTGTCTTTGGGGTTGTATAAAAATATCTGTCCAGCAACAGATGAGTAAGTGAATTTCATCGATTTCATCACTGTCGCAGCCCCCTCTATCTATCTCTTCGGCGGCGGTGGCTGGCGACCCATCCGAAATGCTTCCAATTCGGTCCAGGAAGCCTCTAGCCAAGCTCAAATGCTTCGGAGACCGTGCCTTCAGCTCGCAAGCTTCCAAAACCTGGAACTAGTAAATGGCCGCCGACTGACGTCAAGGCACTCCCTCGATGCTTGACTACATTTACCCGACAACTGGAAACTACAGCTGCCCCTCGCGCCGCGTCCCCGTCCGTTTAATAGCTCTTCGAGCGCATATGTTTACTAGCAGTATAAGTGCCACAGCTAACCAACCGGCACGTTTCCTTCACGGAGCATTTAGATAAACGCTTAAAGTTACGTACTCCTAGGTCACTATAGAAATGTCTGATCATTATTATTTTACTTAAGCAAAAATAAAATGAGAATAAATAACCGCCGTATAATAGGTTTTTTGCCTTCATATGGTATGCCAAGTTTGGCAGGCTGTACAAAGTACGAAAGCTTTTGATCTGAACTAATGCAGACAATATTGGCAAAATAACATTGTATTCTCGACTATCTATATTAAGCAAACGTAGGAAGTGTGCCGCTCTCCCCCGCGGGCTGAGCGTTACCGTGCTGAACAACTGTCACACAACACCTCGTCATACAATCAGCATGTATTACATGTAGTGCAGCATGTCTTACGTAAGCCGGCTGCTACTTTAATTCATTCATCGTAGCTGAGCTATGCTTCTAACCAACCTTGAGTCTTTCGGAGACCGAGCCTTTACTTTGTCACTCCAAAAGTATGTAACACACTTCCAACTGACGTCACATCTTTTGACTTGACGATATTTAAAAAAAAGCTAAAACCCACCTGTTCCATGTTAAGTTTCTCCGTCTGAATTTTCTGAGGATCTGTCTTCTATGTGCCTGTGTAGGCCGACACTGCGAATGCTACCGCTAGCCAATAGGCATGCTTCCTGTCCAGCCTATCCAAAGTTCCTAGAAAGATATTTAGCTCTCTTAAGGCACTATACCACTATAAAGTGTCTAGTTATTATCAAATTAGTATATGTCAGTGCTGCAGGAAATCGTGGCACTATCTGATGGTGCTTGTAATAATAATAATAACAATAATACACTTGATAAAGCGCCCTCAAAGAACTTAATCTCTTTCTAGGCGCTTTGCATTTGCTGCAAAGGAAACGCGATCAAATCGTGAGTGGTATCATGCTTGATAAAAAACATAAATAACATGGTTAGGGATGACATGCACAGGGTTAGCATGCAAGTGTGATTAGTGGCAGCATAAACAGTGCCAGCACGCATAATCACATAAAGGACGAATCACGGGGACCCACTAAGTGCTATCCTAAATAGGTGCGTTTTTAAGTTCTTTTTAAATGTGGCCAAGTCAGGGGATGTTGTGACGCAAATTGGGAGTGAATTCCAGGCTTTGGGAGCATACGAACTAAATGCACGGTCACCAAAGGATTTGAGGTTTTTTTATAGTTTCTAATCTGCACTACCCCTGGGGTATCTGCATTATTTTACAGTTAGAATAGTTGGCAATTCGAGCTTTCTTGAGTTCGATGCCATTGCAATGTAATTAAACTTTTTTCGGGGACAGCAAACGCGTCTGCCTGCACCACACAAACCAATGCTAAGCTTGTGCGAGTCCCTGTGGCCAGATCTTAAAGAAATTAAGCTGGCCAGCGCCGTCATTAGTGCAGCTTGTAAACGTGCAAACTATATGCAGCCATGCGACCAAATAACGTAGTGCATAAAAACTCTAACTTGATATTGAGCAACTGTCTGGAACACTAACGTCTCTAAATGTAATTTGTATTAGTTAAGCTTTTAAGTCAGCAATTATTTTTCACAGAATTAGCCCCTGTGTGCGTTCTGCATAGGCTGCGAATGAATGAGATGAAACTCCATGAGGCTGCAGCTCGGGAGCTCGAGGGATGAACTACGGCCCCATTCCCCTTGGGGATAATTTATACTACATATTAAGACTGTTTATTCATAAACTCGCCTAATATATGGCTGAGAGCAATCAAGTGAATTTCAATGAATTTCCCTTATCAAGCGTCTAAAAGAATGAAAACAAGAAATACCTTGAGATTAGGTACAGTTTGTAACCTGTTGGCAGCATTACCAATAATAACCTGATGGGCGACCCTGCCGGTAGTAGTAATGCAGTCATTCGGAGAAAATTCAATGCAGCGAGAACAATAGACTGTATACAGTCCTCGAGGTAGGAGTTGGCCTCACAAGAGCAAATTACTGGCAAGCGAGGCTTTACGGATAAAGTAATGGTTAGCCCTCAGGCGCTAAGTGGCAAAAAACTGAGATGCTCGCAATTAACCCCCCACCCCCGCTGCGTCTCGCTGGTATATCTAATGGTCTGAGCCCCTACTTACCTGATACCAAATACAAGGCTATCAGTGCTCGGGACATCACTCTGCACAGATCGTGAAGCTGACCACCTCTCCCACAAGCTGTCTGCCGAGTCCACCTGGATGCCTGTAGATGGGGTGGGGGCTGGTAGGACTGGAAGGAAAGCCGTGCCTAACTAATACCATCACATACCAGACGAAAGAGAGGGCAGGGAGATCCGATCTTTAAGTCCGATCAACTCCGAGAACCTAGGCTAAGCAGAAGATACATTGTATTTTTAATACGTATTTATTTCGCAACCCTGGAAGCCTAGGAAGATCGAGTGTATGTCACAAAGGTAAGTTAATCCATGCTTGGGTCTATCCTTCACTGTCTAAAGCAATCCCTAAAAGATTATAAAATAATTGCCTGTCAAGATCAGTGAGCTTCACTGACGTCCCGTTCGGAGCTGCACTCGTGTGTGCCTGCAATGAGCTACCCTTATTCAGCAATGCAAGCACAGAGCCAGTCAAACCTGCAGAAGGATGATCTAGCTTTCATTCAGGTATACAGCTTGAAGAAATATTGGTATTTTTAAGGTATGAAAGCAATTAAAATGTCCTGGATAACAACTAATTACCAGAGCAACACTATTGTATAGTGTTATTTCCCCGTGGCCTACACAGCTGAGAGAATATGTCCAAGATGGTAGATGATCCGCTGTGGATATTTAACGAGCTGCTACTTTTAAGCACGGGCTTGGCTTAGAAAATCTTATAACAGATCATGACTAAAATTCAGCCAACTGGCTTGCGAGGGCTGCCAATAGTCTGTATCAATCCATGCTGGCCCAGATCAAATCTGACAACAACAAAAGCAGTGGAGAATCACAGAAAAAATTCCAAAAATGCTGCCGTCTGCCATCAAACATCTCTTTATGCTGACCTCTGCCATCAAACATCTCTTTGACCACTCTCAGGTCACCAAGTTGCGTAGCAATCCTCTCGGTGGTCTGGCAGGTCGTTTTTTAAGTGTTTTGTCAATAAGATAGGTGAGATCGGAGAGCCAATCGTCAAAGTAACGACCCAATACAGTCATCATTCTCTGCTAATTGCTCTACCTCAGCGGCCGCCTCCAAGCCCACCACTTACTATCTCTTCTTAAAGTCCAGCCCTCTTGACCCGTATCTGCTGGTATTCTTCAGAGATGCAGATTAGCTGTTTCCTAGAAAATTAGGGAAAGTACTTAAGTACAAAGTACTACAGGTCTTTTCCTAGTAGAGTTAATAATAATAATAATAATAATAATAATTCACTTGATAAAGCGCCCTCAGAGAACTTAATCTCTCTCTAGGCGCTTTACATTTGCTGTAAAGTGAAATGCAATTGAGTTTGCAGAGACTATTCGCAGGCCACTCATAAGGTAGTGTTGCGTACGTAAGAGTGCGCGTTTTGCTAAAGCAACCGACTTCGAACACTCATATGGAACCAGACACAACAACAAGTAGTTATTAACTTCAATGCGGACGTTAACGCTCACCGGAACTATACATCCCCGACGGTTCAAGAACGCTGCGTTCCGATTGGTTAGCGTCTTTGGTAGTCCCTAGCAGCAGGAACGCTGCGCTCCAATTGGCTAGCCAAAGTCGGGGGGGGTACCACACCATAGTACCAGCGGTAAACAACATTTAGGTGCCGCCTGCCATAGGCAGGGTGTGCACTCTCACATCACGATCTCAATAGTAGTCAAGCCCAGATCCTCAGTGGAACATTAGAAACTTCCCTTCAGTCCCTCTGTGGCCGCACAGATCGATGATATAGAAAGGATTAGTGGCACACCCCTTGAACTGGGATATAAAAGACTCAAATTTAACAGATGCGTTCAATCGGGTATTAGTACAAATTTCTCCATATACTCAGCAATACTGAATGCGAATAATGACCTTCTAAACAAGGCTAGCTTAGGTAGGATCTCAGTCCTATATGTAATGTAATGTAACGTAAGGCAACTGGTCTATAACTCCACAAAGCCATAAAGACGATGTGGGTGTTACGCAGGAGAGTTGTGTATGGCTCATTCACAGACTAAGCGGCTTTCGGTACGTATTTGGTAGCCAACAGACTTTATCCTTTATTTCGTGAAGCAAAGAGACACTGGGAAGCAGAGCAGAGTCAGGAGATCAGTAGAGGTAGTGAGTAGCATGGAAGTAGCAGCTCAGGACCTATGGAAAGAATTCGCCACAGTGGGCAGCATGAGAGTAGTTGTCGTTGCGTAAGAATCTTGGAAGTGAGTTACACAGTCTAGGACCTGCAAAACAAAAACTTCTGTCGCCAACGGTCTTTATGCGGGGGAATGGAACTGTAGCGCCTTGCTGGCCTTGGCTTAATTTTAGCGATAACAAGAGCTGTTTGGTGGCGGGCAAGAACTCCTTTGTCCTGGAGCAGTGAGCCAGAGAGGAGCGCCAGTGCGGTTAGAGAGCAAGAGCTTAAGAGCAAGCCAGGAAGCTCTAAGACCAGTGGTGGCAATTCAGCCTTTAGAATTGGTCCGATACCCGCGGGAGCTCCTAATTGATGTTGGTTGGCCTGTCAACCTCCGCTTTCACTCGGTCCAAGAAAGAATCGTCCGTCAACGCCATCGCACTCGTTTCTCTGAAAGTGAGGGAGGAGGGTTTGCGGTTCACCGGCAATTTACGGGACAAGACGACACAGGGCTAGGAGGAAACACGTCTCCACACTGACGCTACTTGCGCCTACAGTAGGGAACTACCTAAATAGACGGAGTCCGAACCGGAGCCTACACCCTAAACGGAGAACTGGGACTCCACACACGCCAACTATGTCTATCTCGCACCGGCAAATCCTTATGCCGAGACCACGTGCGAGCGCGCACACACAAAGCACAAAAGAACCACAAAATGTCAGCTCGGGCGCAATACGACCGTATTCGGTGGAGTCCACCGAATCCTCCTGGCACTGTCTCGTCTTGTCCCGTCAATCACCGCCGATCTGCCTCCTCCCTCGCTTTCAGAGAAATGAGTCCGACGGCGTCAGAGGCCGAAGCGAGGTGCTGAATGAAAAAACACAAGACCAAAAAAGACCACGAGGGAGTGTCGCTTGACTCTTAAATACTTAGCTGAGACAATGGGGCAAGAGCTTAGTGGTATTGGGCCCGACACCGTGGCCCATTACGGTAAGGAATTAATACCGTCAGTAGGCCACTGGAAGGGCACCTCTGTCCAGCTTGAATGGCGAATGGGTTCCGGACGATTCTTTTTCGGACAGAGTGAAGTCGGAGGTTGACAGGCCAGCCAACATCAATTAGGAGCTCCCGCGGGTATCGGACCAATTCTAAAGGCTGAATCGCCACCACTGGTCTTAGAGCTTCCTGGCTTGCTCTTAAGCTCTTGCTCTCTAACCGCACTGGCGCTCCTCTCTGGCTCACTGCTCCAGGACAAAGAAGTTCTTGCCCGCCGCCAAACAGCTCTTGTTATCGCTAAAATTAAGCCAAGGCCAGCAAGGCGCTACAGAATGGCTAATCTTATATTCCATAGAGGACCTGCGGGAATGAGGAGGCTGAAACTGGTGCAGAAGTTCAACTTGGATGGGAGATCCCAGCCGTGGCGGGCCTTGTGGGTCATTTTAAGAACTTTGCTCTATATCCTTTGATCAACCCGCAGCCATTCTAGCACTTAGCCTAGAAAGCCGTGGTCAAACCTCTGGTATTTGCAAGCTAGCCTTACAGCCATATTCAAAGCCAGCTGCAGTGGCCTAGTGGCTTTTTTCGGTAGCCAAGCCAAAAGGGAATTACAATAATCTTGTACCCAGGTTAGGTTTGGTTGGCTGGGACCGGACGGCTATAATGAGGGTAAGAGTCACCGGCTAGGCCGGGGTCGGACCTTCGGCATGGCCGCACGTTCGGCGACGAGAGGTCACCGAGGCTCTTGGGTAGGAGAAGTTGGCCGAGTAAGTCATGGTGTTGGAGGCTCCCGGTCTCGCCGAGTTATGCACCTGGATGATTGCAGGCGTGCTCCGGCGACGCGGTCACGCACTCAAAGTGACGTGTGTTCTAGATCTCTAAGATCACTAAGATCACTAGATCGTAAAGGATGTCCTCCCGACGGACCTTGTGGTGTGCCCACTGACCCTCGCAGATCATTGTTTGGTCTCGTTTACTGTTCCTGCTCCCTTGTACGTACAGGGTTAATGTCGAACTTGTCAAACGACGTAACTTACAAAGCATTGATATGGACAGAGTTTTGAAATCTGTTTGTGATGCAGGTGTTCTTGATCTACATTCAGACTCGACCGGCAGCCTCGATACCCTCGCTGATGGTATGAAAATGACACTCAGGAGTGCTCTTGATAAGCATGCTCCCGTTCATTCTATCCGTGTTCAAAGTCGGAGAGATTCCTTTCAATTTACAAAGAAACTCCTAAAGATGCGCCGGTTAAGCGCAGGCTTGAACGTCGTTTAAAAAAATCGGGTTCTGATGCAGATCTAGTCAATTTCACCGACTTCCTTCGAGTTTACACCCGAAAGCTTAAAAAACCAGGGCTTCTTTTTTCATTAGAAAGCTGAATTCTCGCCAGTCGGACAATTAACAGATTTATAAGACAGTAAACCATTTACTGGCCTATGCTGTGAAGTCTGATTCCCCAGATATTAAAGGCTCAGCCGAAATGTTTTCAGTCTTCTTTACTTAAATAATTGTGCACATTCGTGAATCCATTAAGCCCCCTCCGACCAAAGCAATCGCCGTTCCTCAACCTGTGACCTTCCTTTAAAAGGTTCTCCGAGGTTTCTGCATGCGATGCGGCTACCTTAATAAGGTCTAGCAAAAAAGAGCTCGTCTCCTGAAGACCCTATACCCTCATCTCTGTGGTCTTCACTAGCAGACCAACTTAGCCCTGCCATATACAAGATTTTTAATGCTTCTCTGGGAAAAGGGGTAGTCCCCAAGTCCTTCAAATCGGCAATCGTTAGACCCATTCTAAAAAAGCCTTGGATTAGACAGAGAGGTCCTTGCAAACTATCGCCCAGTTTCCCTTCTTCCTTTCTTATCAAAGATTCTTGAAAAAATGTTTGCTAAGCAGCTGGTTGAACATATTGAAAATAATGGAATGTCAGAAACATTTCAGTCAGGGTTCAAGAGGCAGCACTCCACTGAAACTGCTCTCCTCCGTGTTAGCAATGACATTCTACGTGGCAACGACGACGGGAATGTCACTGCCCCAGCTCTGCTAGATTGTCTGCGACCTTCGACACCATTGATCACGAGCTTCTGCTTGAACGATTGAGAACAGCGACTGTTTACACAAGGATACCACGTCTAATTTGGTCCATGCATTCGTGACATCCCGTCTCGACTTCTGCAACTCACTGCTCGCTGGCCTACAGGCATGTGCGATCAGGCGATTGTAGCTGGTCCAAATCTCCGCAGCTAGGCTTGTCTGTCGTGAGCGTCGCAGTTGCCACATTACTCCACTTCTCGCCAACCTTCACTGGCTACCAGTCAAGCAACGGATTGACTTCAAGTTTTTGTCGCTCACTTTTAGGTCACTTCATTCTATGGCTCAAGCCTATCTCTCAGATATACTACCCTATCAGGCCAAGCATAGTACCACCCGCTTTTTGGAATCAAACAGTCTACAAATACCTTGAACAAACCTTAAATCCTTTGGACACCGTGTATTTAGTTCGTATGCTCTCAAAGCCTGGAACTCCCTCCCGACCTGCGTCAGAACATCCCCTGACCTGACCACATTTAAAAAGAACTTAAAAACACACCTTTTTAGGACAGCATTTAGTGGGTCCCTGTGATTCGTCCTTGATGTGCTTATGCGTGTTGACACTGTGCATGCTGCCACTAACCACATTTGCATGCTGACCCTGTGCATGTCACCCCTAACCATGTTATTCATTTTGTTTGTTTTTCAAGCATAATTTTGCTCACCATTCAATTGCATTTCCCTTTGCAGCAAATGTAAAGCGCCTAGAGAGAGATTAAGTTCCTCTGAAGGCGCTTTATCAAGTGCATTATTATTATAATTATTATCGGTCTAGCAGACGAAGCACTGGCGTGGTTTAAATCGTACTTGTCTGATTGTGTCCAATCCGTATCGTGGGGGTCAGGTCTCACCAACGAGAAGGGTCACCTGTGAAGTCCCTCAAGGGTCCGTACTCGGCCCCTTGCTGTTCTCTATTTATACACAACCTCTTGGAAAAGTCTTTAAGGCCCATGGAATAGGATATCTCTTCTATGCTGACGAAACTCAGTTGTATTTGTCATTCAAACCGTCGGAATCTGCTGCAGCAACTGAGAAACTGAATGCTTGCCTTGCCGATATTCGATCCTGAATGTCGGAAAACTTCCTAAAATTAACTGATGATAAAACCAAACTGCTGCTCATAGGACACCCTAAGCGTGTGGCTGGATTAAAAGGCTTTGCTCTTCTAATGGGTGATGCTATTGTGCAACCATCACCACGTTCTCGAAATTTAGGTGTCGTTTTCGACAACTGCCTCAATTTTAAAAGCTTCATTCAGAAGACTGCTTCTACAGCTAGCCATCACGTCCGATCCCTATCCAAGATTAGCAGCTGTCTCCCACAGTTGCTTGTAGAAAATTTTACTACCTCCTTAGTTCTGTCTTGGCTTGATTATTGCAATTCCCCATTGGCTGCGCTGCCAAATAAAGCAATTAGGCCACTCCAGCAGACTGTGAATATGGCTGCAAGGCTAGTCTTTAAGTCCCAGCGGTTTGAGCACGTGTCTCCTTTGCTAAAAGAGCTAGGGTGGATGCCGGTTGAGTAACGGATACAGAGCAAAGTTCTTACGCTAACCCACAAGGCCCGCCACGGCTTGGCTCCTTCGTACCCAGCTGAACTGCTGCATCAGTTTCAGCATGCTCGCGCCCTCAGGTCCTGTGTGGACAATAAATTAGCTGTTCCATTCCTCCGCTTGAAGACCGTTGGCGACAGAAGCTTTAGCTCTGCAGGTCCTAGACTGTGGAACTCGCTTACACAATTTCTACGCAACGACAACTACTCTCCTGCTGCCGACTATGGCTCGTCCTTTTCAGCGGTCCTGAGCTGTTACTTCCATACTAATCACTATTTCAACTGATCTCCTGACTCTGCTATGCTTCCCACTTTTTTTGTTGCGTGAGACGAAGTCTGTTGGCTACCGAATGCCGAAAGCCGCTTAGGCTGTGA
Organism: Cristatella mucedo; assembly: GCA_009760855.2. Lineage (NCBI taxonomy): Eukaryota > Metazoa > Bryozoa > Phylactolaemata > Cristatellidae > Cristatella > Cristatella mucedo. The sequence goes on along the minus strand of WPIO01000001.1, from coordinate 3,517,158 downwards.
GTGCGGTATACAAAACTCTCCCGCGTAACACCCACATGGTCTTTATGGCTTTGTGGAGTTACAGTTGGAGATATTACATTACATTACCCAAGGCCCGAGCGGAGCTGGATAGCACGCTCGTTCTTGAGACTTGTACATTCCGCGTTACCCGTGGAGCGTGTTCGTGACCCCCCCCCCCGTATGTGGGCGTCTTTTGGCGGAAGATCTCGGCGGTTGTGGACGTCTGCTCCGTCTATCCCAGAATACTCAGCTAGCCGGGTCTTTTACGGCGTACGCTTGTACTGGTGGGACCGAGGCCGGCGACGGTGCGACGGCGGAAGCCGACTGACCAACTAACACGTTTGTTCGCGCTTGCTGCGTCGTCTTGCGCCCCTATAGTGTACTTTGCATATGACCCTCCCTGTAGACTTGTTTAGTTCCCCTGTTGTTGTTGGCGCATGCTTTATTATGAAGATGTTTAACCTGAGGCTCGCTCGTCTTACCCTAGCTCAGCGGCATGGCGAGCGGCAGCGTGGCTGGAGTATGGCGGAGGTTGGCGGGAAATAGCCTCTGACCATTTGAACTCAGCTACAATCTTACCGAGACAGAACTAAGGAGCTATTTGAATTGTTTGCAAGTCACCTTGGAAGACATTTCCTAATCTTAGATGGGGATCAGAAGTGATGGCTAGCTGTAGAAGCAGTCTTCTTAAACAGCTTGAGAGTTGGGCCAGTTTAGCAGTAGGCCAGCGATACCATTCTTGTGTAGAAAGACGTTTCAGAAAGATCTGTTGCTGTAGTACTAAGACTTCCAGCAGAGAGGCTAGTTTTGATAAGAATTTTTTCATTAGATCTGATAAATAAATCAGAAGCGGATTGAATAATGTTAGAAACAGATATGTGCTCAAGAAATGGAAATATACAGCATTTTCGTCGAAAACAGTAGTATTGACTTTCACTCTACTAGTGACTGGAGAAGTGTTTTCATGGGCTTTTTTGCTGATTTCAGCGGATAACACGTCTTTATAATTTGACGTGATGATCTTAGTTAACTGTGTACTGTCGTTGGATCGATTCCTCCACGGGCCCAAAGTTGCATAGGCCAATTTGAACTTATTATCGCACCTGGTATACGGTCATTGCATACAACCACTTCCTCTTCACGGGTTCCTCTCTAAACCTAATCCAAAATAATTTTCTTTTTAAATAAAATAAAATTATCTGCCATTCTTCGACACCAGGCAAGTAAAGACTGATTCGATCACTAGATGAGCCTAGCTACAGAATTTTGCCCTAATTGCACAGGTAAGAAGACCCGCCAGTAGTGAATTCCTGAAGTTCGGCCTGAGTGTCACAAATACTTGGACTTTGCCTTTGCTGCCGTATCCTTATCCAAAAAGGCTCAATATTTTTCAATGTTGTTTCAATGTAGCTGAAAGTAGGTAAGTTTGATTGTGGAGCTGATGTAAAATAAAAAGAAACATGATTCATTTGTATAGCGCCCCAAGAGAACTTAATCTCTATTCAGGTGCATCACATATGCCTCGAGGGCTCGAGCGCACGACTTCAGCCAAACCTTGTCGGAGCGATCACCTTAACCGCTCGACCAAACCAGCTCGATATGGTCATCTAATTAAAGGTAATTTTAGAGTAGTACACCTAGATTGTGTGCCACTGTTGCAGGAGATATGCTGACCAATGCCATTTTGAGGGTTAGGTTTGATTTATCTTTTAAGAGGGTTCTATTGTCCTTTAATTACAGAAATTTTGCTTAAATCTGTGCTAATTATTGCGATAAATGGTTCAAAAGATTGGGGGGTCTACGACATGAAGAAATGTAGGGAAAGGCCAAAGCCTAGCTGCAGCTATCCGCTATACTCATAAAAATTAAAGTCTGGATTGTTTTGACAATTAAATTGGCAAGAGAAAGAGTATAAATTGAGAAATAAAAGCATGTACAGCATAAGCAAATTGTCTGGAAAGATATCACGTTCTCTTAAGGCGCTTAATAAAAAGCAATTGCCTTTTTCAAGATGACATTGAACCCTCAAAAAGAGTTTCAGGCAGCAAAATGATTCATTTCAACTCTACATCCTATTTGGTAACATATTGTACAGAAGAAATGTACAGCAATTGGTAGAAAAAGTCTCAAGTAATGTCTTTTTAGTGTGTGGCCTGGGAGGTTTTTTTTAGACTTATCACCATAACAAAATCATGAGTCTGTTTCTTGGACAAGGAGAATTTTGTTTGCCTTTACGACGACAATAATAGCAGTAAGCCTGTTGAAAGGAAGTTGAGCGGCTGACAGTGAATTTAAAATTCTTCTCTCAACCGTGTAAACTTTCATATCCAGTGTGAAGTGTTGGGTCTGCTGCGCCGCGACAAAGGACTAGTCCGGCGGAAGCCGCTGAGGCGAGACCAGCGGACGCACTTGCAGCAGTTGCTTGCAGCCCAGCGTGTTGGCCGTGCGGGCCCCGTCCCGGGTTTCCTTTAATAAACGGCATGTGCCTGAGCCGTCTTGATCTGTTCGCGAGTGACTGCCCGCACAAACACAACGTGAAGAATCATTCATTTAAATCGAATGTTTTGTATAGTGTCTCTTTTATGAATATTGATGAATCGTCCATCTTTAGCTCCACATTTATAACGCACCATTGATCAAATTCATTAAGCAATTATGAATAATGCCAAGCCATTTGGCTGGAAAACATTGGTGCTTGTAGGAATTTTCTTTGAGAAACAAACATCTCTTGAAAGCTATTCCCATCAATAAGGTTTATGGGAAGCGAGATGCTGGCAGTCAGCTTGCCGTATATAGAAAAATCAAGTCTCTTAGGAGTTCGAGGAACATGTTTTTGCACTGACCTATTCGGTTCGCTTCCGCTGTTCGGGGGGGGCAGTCTGCGTCTCTAATCTGGTAAGACTTTTTGAGAGTTGTGCTGATGGTGCGACATCAACTATACAGAGGTCTGAATGAAATCAAAAGTGCTTCTCTTGGTTAACCAAATGACAGTAAGCAAGGCCTATTTCCTTAAAACCACGGTGGCACCTCAGGAGTCGTTATAACCGAGAGTATGGGTAGGACTTTGCATGCTATTAGCAGCAGCACTGTTACTGACCGTAGCATCTTGCTAAGTAGTGGCAAAGATCAAGGGCATTCGTTCCACTATTTTACACAACAGCGCTTGTTATCAGAAAGATTTAAATTAAAAAGGCTCAAATGAATGGAATTGCTTGATAGTTTTCGCGTAGCCTGCTATAGATGCGCTTCAAGACAGCGCCGATTGTGCCGTGTCAAACTAGAGTCCTTCACACGAATGTGCTCAGAAGTTCTGTTCTTTGTAAATCCTTAACGCATTCGAACCAATAAGCACTATTACGATCGACCAATTACTCGCACTGTCAGCCTGATTTGCTGACGACGTAATGCAATGTAATGTATCTCCGTAACACCTACATTGTCACAAAGACCATGTGGGTAACACCCACATAGTCACAAAGACTGTTGGGTGTTACGAAAGAGAGTTTTGTATAGCTCACTCACAGCCTCGGTGGCTTTCAGTATGCATTCGGTAGCCAACAGACTTCATCTCACGCAACAAAGAGAAAGTGGAAAATATAGTAGAGTGAGGAGAGCAACTGACATAGAAAGTGGAAAATATAGTAGAGTGAGGAGAGCACCTGACATAGAAAGTGGAAAATATAGTAGAGTGAGGAGAGCACTTGACATAATGAGTAACATGTAAGTAGCTACTCAGGACGGCTGAAAAAAATGTGCCCTAGTCGGCAGCAGGAGATTAATTATCCTAGCTACGGTCGCATCGATTCGCTGGCGCAGGACTTTTACATCTGGTAGGATTCAAATATTGTACATTATTACGTACAATGTTCATAGCAATCACAATGTCACTGGTACTGCAGTCAGCATGAATCAAGTTTTAGCTGTCTTTAAAATCGGTTACAGTTGAGATAAATTCAACGTGTGGGCTTATCTTCAGCTTGCGTGGTCAACAAGAAACCTGCCTTCTGTGAAAACCAAACTGGCTATGCTTGTACTTGCATAAATAGTCTCCTGAATGAACGCGTTCAGCAGCAAAAGTGGTGCATGCTCAATACAAACTTCCGGATTTAAAACAGCTGCCCTTCCGTGGCACTTCATTTCCCACGGTTGGCTGTACGAACAAAATAATTCCACCAGCAGTAAATGAGCATAAATCGGGTCTTCCTTGCTGCCTTGAAGAGATTTCATTGTATTGGCTATGCGAGAGCTCCTCAATTGAACTGAAACCTTAGATATACTGCAAAAGTGCTTGATTTGAGGCCATAAAAGGAGTTCCAGCGGACGCTTTGAGTCTTCTCGATATGATCTCTCTATAAAATAGAAAGGATTAGTTGAATTTTCGAGACGTATGCCAACTGAACTATCACGAAACGTCGATGCAGTGTTACTGGCGCTAGCAAGTTCAACTTGACAAGAAAGTACGCACAAAATGTGCAGGAAGATACACTGTTCGAATCAAGTCGTTGCCTCTCGGTCACGGTTTAACCGCAGCGACTAAAATGATAAGAGACTGTTTTAATAGTTATGCGGCCATAGCTTCGATTAAGAATCGTCAGTGCAAGTGTAGCACAACGAGCACTAATTGTTTCCAAGGGCCTACGACCCAATGGCGCCACTCAAAACCTGAGCTAGGGGGAGGAGCGAGTAATGATCGGAAAACAATTGTACACCAAGATGAACTGCTGTATGGAAATAAGGCTTGTCAACAGCGTCAGGTGCTGCCCAGAGGTTATCCATTTCAATTTTCATGAGTAAGTGCCTATCAAGCAAAGGCAACGAAGGGGTCACTACTCCAGATCAAACAAGTACATTCAACTAAGCTTTGAAACTAAACTTGTGTCTGAAGCACCTGCTTCTTTTCCTCTGAAGCTCGGTCCTAAAAAGTATCCAATTTCATTTAATTTACAGGTGATCTTAAGCATTTTTGTAAGCGTTCCCACCAGTGCATTGCAAAGCTACAGTTAATTACAGTTACTGAGCCTGAGGACACTAGGCATTTGCCCCCTACAGCCGGGCAGCAACTTGGAACGCTCCCTGTTCCTACACGCCCAGCCGACCGTCAACAACAACGAAAGTATGACTTAATTCAACTCGACGAGCAATCGCCGAGTTTGTGTCGAATAAACACTGTGAAGTTGCGGTAAAATTTTTCGGTAATGGCGGTTGTAGCCACGCCTACATGAAAATCTGACAGGTCTTGGCCCCTATATAAAAATTGTACAGATCTGACCCCGTTGATAGAAATCCCGGCTCTGAAGCCACTGGTTAATGACGCCATATAATCTGGAGGCGTTTCGAAAACGTACAGTACTTGCAAGCAGAATTCTTTCGGCAAATTACTTTAATTAAAGTGTAGGTGTGCGTTGATGCAGGCAAATCAACACAAGCCCTTATGACGTACACATATAGGTGCATAACATATTTAAGGTACACATACAAATATACATATTTAAAGGTATGCTGATACAGCTGCAAGCATAATTTACGATATTCATCACAGTACCCAAAATATACGTAAAGGCACCCAAGCTTGTTGAGCTTGCAATAATTGACTCGCCATTGAGGATTCACACGCCTATCTCATTCTAACCTTATCAGCGAAGCTGCATCGCTGTCGGTTTCCTGTACTGCCAGGCAGTGACAAGCATGTCTTGGTTGGGTGGGGTGCTTGGTTATGAAGCCAATGTATCTAAAATAAATCCATGAGCTCTATAAATGCTCCAGTAAGCAAGTGAAGTGGAGGTGCAACTACAAGTTTGTAAGACCTATCTATACACGTAGGCAGATAAGCAAGATATGTAAGTGAAGCCATTGACAGCTCTTGTTTAGTAACTCATGCCAGAATGTTCGAGCTCGAGCAAACGCTGTCTCGTGCTGCGCATGCGCGCCGCCTGCGGTACCGCTCTCTGTGCTCATCTATCCTTCTTCCCTTGTTACGTAGGGCTTCCATGCGGACTCCCAGCTAAACACCGGCTGCGTAGTGGGCGTGGTCACTTCATTCATTGTGCTTCTGAAAGACCTCTGTTCAGATATTAGCTCCCATCAGGAAAGGTTTTAGTTAGTGTAACAGTACTATGACCCGGCGCTGTTTGAACGATCCCGGGCTTGGTACGCGTTCCAAAATCAGTGAGTCGCTCTCGGGCTGGAAAGGGCTACGTACAATTTATCATTCAGCATTTAAAAACAATCCACAAGCGCACTATGCGTTCTCGACGCATAAAATTAATCGCTTGTGAAATCTTATCGAGACCATTCATTTCTCTTTTTCAGCCACAAAATAAATGACTAAATAATGGGTGTACCAATGATGGAAAAAATTGCTTCACGTATTTAAGCTAGATATAAATTTAAAATTTAGCTTGAATTGTCACCTCATCCATTTATAAAACTAAATGACAATTTAAAAAATTGTGTAATGCTTTATATGCAGCATCTGTAAAGTGTCTAGAAAGAGATTCGGTTCTCTTAGGGCGCTATACAAATGTATCACTATTATTATTCAAGAGGTTTTCTATGAGCCTCGCTCATACCATGCTAAATCAAGGAAACTTCACAATACCTTTCTTAGGTAAGACATTCGTTAAAACGCTTTAAAAATTCATTTTCCAAGATAATGCGGTAGTTAGATATCTTGACATTTCCTTGTGTATCATTTACAATATGTATGTAACATCGGGTTACATCTGTCCGGCCCTGGTAGTTCCAGGGCTCAGCTGGCAAGTGTGTACGCTGATATACTGGCGAGTGTGTATGCTGATATACACAGCGATACGCTGGCGAGTATTACTGACCCGTATAAGCAAGCTCCAATCAAACATCAGTTGTTTTCAAACACCTTGTGCGTTCTTTTCTTTGTCTTAAAATGGCACTTGGACAAGCATTCAATAAAAATGCCGTACTTAGCAGCCGTTCGACCGCCCTTGCATCCATAGAGGTCCTAAGATGCTTCTGCTGGAAGGGTAAATTACAATGCTCTTCCACACATATCTCCGTATACACCTGTACGGGCATGCGTAATTATTTGTAGCATACTTATTTCGAGCAGTTACATTTTCATCTCTGCAGCACAGCGGGAATATTGACAGTACTTGAATGCAATCCACTCTTTGACTTTAATCCATTTGTTATCACGCTAATCATACGTTAATGTAATCCAATCTCTTACTGTATTCTAGCTATGACCGCTGAGCCTCATTTTAAAGCAGTATTCCTGCTCTTTCGGTCACTTTTGAAGTTCTTGATTGCGAATCACAAGAATTAAGCCTTCGAAAGGCCACAGCCGGTTTGTCACGTCATCATCAGCTGCAGTGCGTATTTGCCTGATCACCTGCTGTTCTCCGGATGTCTGCCTGAGTAGGTGATATTCCTCAAGGAAAAGAAGTGCTTCGTTATTGCTCCCTAAAATTATGCAACATGCATTTGAGTGGCTACACTAAGGAAGTAGCAGGAAGAAGGACTCGCGGAAGCTTAGGAAGCTCTATGGCAATATTACAATTGAGATCACGTAAGCATGTACGAAAAATTTCGATAGGCATGACCATGTCGCAGAAATTCGTTCAACCTTCCAAAAACATAGTATGCACTTAATTCTTTCCCACTCTTCATTTACAGACCGGTGCGGCTAAGCAATGACTGCAAACCTGCAATGGCTATCAGTGGTCGACTGACCTTGTGACACGCCTCCGAAGGCTGAATTATGCTATTATTCATGCTGCCGTAATGCTCCTCTCCCAAAAGTGGCTCTTGATATAGATCCGTGGTAGTCTGGAACAATAAATGGAAAAAATATGTTCGCATCTATTTTTGACGAATCGCATAGCACGGTTCCTTCGAATTAAAGCAACTAAACGAGATTGCAGCATGACAGATTTTGCTCCGAAGTTATGCGTAAGCAGCAATACTGATACCTCAGAAAAGCTCAAACGGCTGCTTAAAGCCTAGCAAGGCGCTAGTAGCTCGAGCAGTGGAGTGTGGAGTTTCTACGTTGCTGCACGACTGCGAAAAACGGTCGCCATTGCTTTGGCCGGGCACTTACCGGGGAGCAAGGAAACCTAGACAGCTGCACTCCCGAGGAAAAAACTGTCAGACAGCAGAGTGGCGCCGGGCCGCTCGTACAACATTCGCTTTGAGATCGCTTTAGGAGAGTCTCCACGAGATGGCACGTCACCTACATCAAGAACTGTTCAGTCACAAACTGTGTAATGATGCCCCATGGACTAAGCGACTATCATTAAGTGAGTTTCTACAGCTCTTTTTACAGCTAATACGTCGGTATACGGAACTGATATTGTTCTATGTTTATAATACGGTATTATTTTTTAGCACACTTACACCAGATTGTGAATTTTCCACAGTGCAGTAATTTTTTCAAGTTATAAAAACGATAATGAACTTTTCAGGAAAATGAAAAATACAGCAGGATAATCTCTCCGTATATGCAGATACAAAATCTATTTAGGTGTTTGCATTAAAAAAGATGTTCCATTTAATAATAATACTAATAGATTTTTCTAGTACCCTTGGAAAACGAAATGTGTCGTAAGGCATTTTACATATGGTGGAAGAAAGCAGGTCAATTGGTGAGAAAGAGCATGCACAATTTCAGAATACATAAGCACACAAACTATAGTCCTCAATAACTGAGTGAATGCAGTGAAGAGCGGGTCATTTTTAGCGTCTTTTTGAATGGTAAGTCGGGGTCGTCACGACGTCAATCGGGAAATATATCTAGGATTTGGGAGCATGCGAGCTGAAGCCACGATCTCCATAGGATTTGAAGCTGGTTTTGTTTACAGATAAACAGCTGAAGTAAGAAGAGCTGGTGCTGTAATGTCAAGCCTTACTGTGGAGTATTTCCGATAAGCAGGCTAGAGAGAGAGAGAGAGAGAGAGAGAGAGAGAGAGAGAGAGAGAGAGAGAGAGTGATTAAGGGAGCTTAAGGTAATGGCCGAAACGCTTGAAGTCCGAACACTAGCTAATTGATTGGAAGCCATGGCAGGTCAAAGAAAACTGTACCATTTGGCTGTCGTGAACTTCAAAAAAACAAGCGTGGCTGCAGAGTTTTGGGCCAGAAGCTTGAACCTTCCTAATGCACACCCAGGAAGCCATGCATGTAACGAGTTAGTAGTAGTCTATATGGGAATAATAATAATAATGCACTTGATAAAGCGCCCTCAGAGAACTTAATCTCTCTCTAGGCGCTTTACATTTGCTGCAAAGGGAAATGCAATTGAATGGTAAGTAAAATCATGCTTGAAAAACAAACAAAATGAATAATATAGTTAGGGGTGACATGCACAGGGTCAGCATGCAAATGTGGTTAGTGGACAGCATGCACAGTGTCAACACGCATAAGCACATCAAGGACGAATCACAGGGACCCACTAAATGCTGTGCTAAATAAGTGTGTTTTTAGATTCCTTTTAAATGTGGTCAGGTCAGGGGATGTTCTGACGCATGTCGGGAGGGAGTTCCAGGCTTTGGGAGCATACGAACTAAATGCACGGTCTCCAAAGGATTTGACGTTTGTACGAGGTATTTGTAGACTGTTGGATTCCGAGAAGCGGGTGGTACGATGCTTAGCCTGATGGGGTAGTATATCTGAAAGATAGGCTGGAGCCATAGAATGAAGTGACCTAAAAGTGAGCGACAAGACCTTGAAGTCAATCCGTTGCTTGACTGGTAGCCAGTGCAGGTCGGCGAGAAGTGGAGTAACGTGGCAACTGCGACGCTCACGACAGACAAGCCAAGCTGCAGAGTTTTGCACCACCTGCAATCACCTGATAGCACATGCTGGTAGGCCAGTAAGCAGTGAGTTGCAGAAGTCGAGACGGGATGTCACGAATGCATGGACCAACTTGGACGTGGTATCTCTATCTAAACAAGCCCGAATTTTAGCAATGTTATGAAGCTGAAAATAGGCAGATTTGACTGTGGAGCTGATGTGGTCGTCTAACGAGAGGTCGCTTTGGAATATGACACCAAGATTTTGAGCTGATTCGACAGGAGATATGCTGGCAGAGCCAATTTTGAGAGTCAGCCTTTCCAATCTCTGAATCACACTGAGTTTGCCCATAACTAGTAGGTTAGTTTGATCATCGTTTAGTTTTAGAAAATTTGCTGCCATCCATGTGTGGATGTCATCGATGAATGCAGCGAGTGAGTTGAGAGAACTCGAGCTGCTTGAAGGCTGGGAGGGATCAAAGCAAATGTACAACTGAGTGTCATCCGCATAGAAGGGAAAGCCTAGATTGTGCTTGGCAACCACATCAGCAGGAGGGAGAGTATAAACCATGAAAAGAACCGGACCAAGCATGGAGCCCCGATGTACCCCATATTTCAGAGGTACCTCGGATGATCTTTGTCCATTTATGTCAAAACTCTGGATTCTCCAGCTGAGATAGGACCTGAACCATTGCAGAGCAGTGCCAGTGATGCCCAGGTGAGATGAGAGTCGCTCTAGAAGAACTTGGTGATAGATGGTATCAAAAGCTGCCGAAAGATCGAGCAAAACAAGCAGAGACACTCTACCCATGTCAGCATTCCTAAGTAGGTCGTTGTATACCCTAAGCAATGCTGACTCTGTGGAGTGATTAGCTCTAAAGCCAGACTGGAACTTACTAGCAAGGTGTGAGGTTTCGATATATGAGTTCAGCTGGTCTGCCATGACCCGTTCCAGTGTCTTTTATAGGAATGGTAGATGGGAGACTGGGCGGCAGTTGCTCAAGTTCTCTTGGTCTAGTGTCGCTTTCTTGAGAAGTGGCCTGACTACAGCTTTTTTGAAAGGTGCTGGGACATGACCTGAGGCTAATGACATATTACTGATGTTAGTTATGCATGGCAACAGCAGATCAATGCAACGTAGGAGCAAGACAGTGGGAAGAGGGTCCAGAGGACTTGTTGTCTTCTTTGATTGAGATACGAACTTAAGGACTAAATCACTAGTGACCTGCTTAAATGCAGACATTGAGGTGCAGCCACGAACCGAGGAACAGCATTCTAGTGGGGAGGTTGTCATCGCAGGGATGGATTCCCTGATCTTGTCTATCTTCTGCACAAAGAATCGAGAGAAGCGATCGGCTAGATCATCATTAGGATCATCAGGTAAGGAGCTAATCTGGGAACGGTTGAGGAGATGGTTTATTGTCGACATCAGCATTTTTGGATTGTGCATCTGTGATTCAACAATTTTTTCTATAGAAGCTAGACTTTGCCTTTGCTAAAATCAATTGGTACTACCTACAGTAGTCTTCATATGCCTGTCGATGGACAGTCAGTCCGGATCTTTTGTAGGCTTTTTCAAGCTTTCGTTGAGTAGACCTGGCTAGTTTAATATCTGTGGTAAACCATAGGCCGTCTGGGCGGGGGCGCTCAGAAATTCAGGAATTTCACAAACGCAAAGACCAGGTGTGAGCTCTCTAAACAGGCTTGAATTGCAGCAACAGTACGTGCTGATGTGGTCATCTTGTAACTGGATGCCCAGACTCCCTGCCGAGGCTATCCATGCGAAAACATTCATACTTTAAAGGAATTATTCGACTCAAAAATGGCTCCGTCTAGATTTCTGCACCAATAATAACCGCCTTCATCGTGTGAAATATATTGGCATAACGATATAGCAATCTTTTTTGTTCCTGATTGGACCTCTACCATTATCAAAACGTTGTCCTCAAAATTCGGTGCTTACTCGATGGCTATCTAATGCAGCATGAATTGCAAATTCTTGCAGTCATCCACTAGTTTCGGCAAAAAATGAACGTCACTCGAGTTTACCATTAAAATTACTTGTCGGAAAATTGGGGAGAGGGCTTCAACTTTGACTAATATACGTTGCTCTTTTTTATTTCATATGATGTTTTTCGTAGTATCGAGCTTCCTTTTGGATAGCGGCTCATGAACTGGAAATTCAGTACAATAATCTCAATTTTATACTCTGCCTCCTTTTTTTATATGCCCAGAATTTTCTTTGAACATCAGCTAAAGCGTAAAAATCCATTTTCTCATACGCTTATCAAGCCATCAATCTGACAACAGCTTCTTAAGCTCTATATGCTCCAAAGTTTATCTCCAAGGTGCACAGCCTCTGACCAATAGAACAATGTAGGTAAGGGGAGTCGGTACATTGGATTCGTGACCAGCACAAACTGGCGAAGACTTGGCTGAGTCATGCGAGCCATCTGAGGAAAAGCTGCCCTGCTTTTGGCTCATGGGCAAGGTCCTCACCTTTAATGACCAAGGTCGTGGGTTCGAGCCCTGAGGTGTATGTAAAGCGACTGAATAGCAGTTACATGAGCCCAGTACAAATAAAATGTTAATAAAAATGCGTTATGCCTTCTGGGCATCAGATCTGGGCAGCAGCGACCGCTCGAATGTCATGCAGAGTAGCCGTTGCAGAGCCCGGGTGGCTATTTAGTATTTCCAAGACACTTACATCTGTAACCTGCAATGGCAAAACGTGAAAGGCTTCAAATTGTACAAGCCAAATGGGCATGCAATAATACCTGTGGAGCAAGGAAGTGAGGAGTTCTTAATTGAGACAGCAGAGTTACAATATCCTCTGGGTCTGCTGGCTATACTGAGGGGGAGAATTTGACCGGATGAGCGAAAAAGCGCAGCCTCCAAAAGCGCCGACCTCAAATAGAGACAAATAGCGTTACGACCAATTACAGCCACGCGCTTTGGCACTAGATTCATCACGGTCAGAAGTATGGTCTGATTTATATTCGAGGACCCATGCAACGAGCTTTTGTCCTCGTGACGGCATTTCCGGAAGAGCCTTACGGATGGCCCTATCGCCCGTATTGCCGCTCAGTGCTGGGGGGGGGGGACGCCCGTGCTGCTACCCAGTGGCTTCCGGCTCTAGATCAAAAAAGCCTTTGTCTTCTGCAATAGTGTTTTTTGTCTTACCTTTCGAATGGCGTCGACGATTACTTCGACACCAGTGCTTCGCTTTGCCTCAACGGAACCCAGGAACCGAACCAGAAACGTGTGAGAGCTGCCCAACTTGTCCATTTCGCAACACATAGGCACACCTGTAAAGATGGAATAATACTGTGCGACAAAAAGTGTGTTTTTTTTACTCGTAGTGTGACCTATTCTTGAGGAGATTCTCAAAATATACTTAAGCATTGCATAGAAATGCCTAACGTGCGTTATCCAAATTACGTCACATTTAGGCCAACTAAGGGATTCAGATCGTTCGGTCAGGGCGAATGCACTTTGCTTTTACTTTACAATAAATTGATCCGGTGTAAATTGATCACTGAATTTTAAGTTTACAACCGAGCTCAACTGGCTCAACTGAAGGTGACGCTGATGACAACTATGATGTTTTTGATGCTCCGACACCTAAACTTATGTCACAATCTAATATTGATGACTTAGTGAGAGACCTTGACCTGCCCAAAGAGTCGGCTTAACTCCTCGGTTCTAGATTAAAAGAGAGATGTTTTTTACGCTGGTTACTTCATATTATCGTGGTATAGACATCGTGAAAAAGAGTTTCTTTCGTACTTTTAGACGAAAGATTCAGCAATAATGAATCTCTTACAGCAACTTCGAAGGTAGGTTTAGTTAGCTAAATGGAAAAGTGCTACGGTCCTACGGAGGGGAAACTCTTTTACTTGACAATGGAAGCAAACATTCCTTTTTGCCGGTACCACATTCTGTACAGATGAAGGAGACTTGTGGAAAGATGAAAATACTTCTCGATGAAATCAAATACGATCAACACCAGTGGCAGATATGCGGAGATTTAAATTTCATTGCCCTTACGCTTGAACCTAAAATTGGCTACACAAAATATCCGTGATTTTTATGCATGCGGTACAGTCGCGTTGATGTTCTTTATTCCCGAAAGAAAGACTGGCCACAGCGAACACTTTGTGTGCTTGAGAGTGACAACACCAAGAGCCTCCGCTTTTCGACAGCAAGAAAGTGCTACTTTCTCCCTTGCAAATATAGCTTGGACTAATGAAAAACTACATTGATGTTCTGCATCGACAAGGCGATACCGTCAAGTACTTACTAGAAAAGTGTTCTCAAATTAGCGAGACAAAGATCAAAGCTGGCAGTTTTTTGTTAGCCCAGAAGTCAGAGAATTTTTTTAAAAGACAGTTTAAGAAATGACGGAGTTAGAGTTGCACGCATGGAATGGATTTAAATCTGCGGTAGAGAACTTTTTCGTCAACAAAAGTCTGCTGACTGTGAGCAAGTCGTTGAGAACATTATTCAACGCTACGCGGCATTTGGCAGTTGAATGAGTGTTAGGATACATTTTCTAAACACTCACCTTGACTATTTTCCATCAAATTTAGGAGCATTCGGCGAGGAACAGGGTGAGAGGTTTCATCAGGAAATATTTGAAATGGAGTGCAGATATCAGGTCCACTGTATTGTTATCACGATGGCCGATTACTGCTGGAAGCTGAAGCCTCACAATCCAGCTGCTGAGCATAGCAGAAAGTCAAGGAAGAGGCAGTTTAAAAGCACGTGACTACATTAAGAAGGACGTATTAAAGAAAGAAAATATACATAAGAAATATAAGCAAGACTTTATAATCATAATATTTAATTTGTACATAATCTAGATGATATTGTTACTGAACGATTGTGAAAACTTTATGTATTGCATGTAAAAGTATTGTAAAATAAAATGCAAGTTGTTAGCAATCCTGACGGGCTGGGTTAAACGAGTTACATATTCTGAAAAAGCATTCCAAAATTTATGTAAATCGCCTATTTTTTTATTGAAAACAACTGACAAAAAAGTTTTCATTTGCATGCCAGTGTTATTCATCATTGCATTATGTTTCCCTAATGTTAAATTGCACATCGTTTATATTTTAATCGCTACTGGTTTCTATTCATTATGTGAGAAGAAACTCAAGCTATAGGCAGTGATATTTAATCATTCGCTTAGTCTTCTAAGTCGGGAAATGTCGTTTTGACCATGACTATCGCACCGTCATATTGTGTTTCGACGGTGACTCGGCAGTAGCTTTGTGCCGCACCGTCAAGGGCCATCAGACGAGTTTAGCTGCAGCCGTGCAAAGTAGTATCTTAGTTCGCTCTCTTTATTCACTCTTAACTTCGTCTATTTATTGTAAGAATCTTAAAAAAAAAGTAACTGCCTGCGAGTCACTTGCACACTACTCACCGGTGGATACTTTTTCGAGTTCATCAGCTGGTGAGTTTGCAAGGCACACTGAAGGAAAGATGCCTTTCTGTCCAGTCCGCACGTTTAGGCCTACAGCGAGAGCTCTGCCTGAAGCGCCTCTCTGAGGAGTTGGCTCGCTCAACCGCGTCAGAATGAATGCTTGCCGGCTCATCGCGAAGGCCAGAGCCGCCGCACTCGCCGCTACCTTTGCACCACAGGTCGGCGTACTCTTCCTCCATGCGGATTGGGTCTCCCATCTCAAGTAGCACTTCGTCGGAGTGCCTCGGTATGAACCTGTGTCCGGCGAAGCAGCTGCTCTCCAGCTCTGCTGCAAGGAGACCAGCGCGGCTCACCGCGGCTCGGGCGGCTCGCGAGCTGAGTAGTCTCGGAGGCGAAGCGTTGCAATTAGCGTGCAGATGATGCCGATGGCGGCGGCTTCGATCTGTCGCTTTCGCTTCTCGCCGGCGGAAGCGGAAGCGCCGCCGCTCTTACTTAGCCGCTCGCCAACAATCGCGACGCTCCCCTAGCAAGAGCCGAGCTCGGATTGAGAGAGACTGCGTCGAGTCGCCTACAGATGCTGCCTAGAGGTTTCTACTTAAAAAAGCATCGGCGACGTTATTTTTTTAAAGCCGCAGCCTGCAATATACTAATCAAAGCTCGCTCGATCCCTAGGTTGCTAACAGCTGAGAAGCAACCAAAACATTACGGAACTACCCCCATCTCCTGATTAACTCACGCTCCGGTCGTCCGCCCTCGAAACGCCAATATCTAAAACTGCTCCGAGAAACCTTTGCGATACAAACCTTAGATACCTTTGAGAGAAGGATTAGCTGTAATACTCTGAGCTATCCTTGCAAAGTCTGCAGTGGTCTCTCTTTTCTTCCTCACAGCCCAACCGGAAAACTTCCCTGCAATTTACTTTTGAAAGCCAAAACCACGAGTCCTGAAGCAAGTATAGCAGGGTTCGTGCGTAAGAATACTGCTTCCCTCTCTCTCTCTCTCTCTCTCTCTCTCTCTCTCTCTCTCTCTCTCTCTCTCTCTCTCTCTCTCTCTCTCTCTCTCTCTCTCTCTCTCTCTCTCTCTCTCTGTCTCTCTGTCTCACTCTATTAATCTATCTAGCTGTATACCTATATGTCTATATTTTTTTATCTTTTCTCTTTTACCGGAGAGCAGTCTTTTTGTAATCTTTTAGTGCACTGAGCCTGTATAGTCAGAATAAGTTAATAACCTTAGACGTTGCCGCGTAAGACCAAATCGACGATGGCATTGAATTAGAAAGTTGATGTCATAGAAGTTCAAGGCTCTAAAAAGTAGCGTTACTCTTCCCTTTGCAGGTCTTCCTTGCCAAGCGTTAAGACGCTAACAGAGAGTACACAGCGAGGATTGTTTGTCGTGAAAGTTACACCTGCACCATGCGCAGTCTTTCTTCTCTGACCTGAACTGGCTCCGTGCCGTGGCTCCGTCAGTCGAATTCCAGTTCATGCCACTCACCTTTGAATCGCTCCGGCTACGTGTCGCTACGGCTGACCTAGCTCAAATGGCCGCCCACTCTTAATCGAACCCTACCGCTCGCACAAGCCGCTTCTCTGACTCGGGTCTTTAACCTTCAACCTCTAACCTGACTCAAATCTTTTGGAGGAAGCGTATTTAGTTCCTACGCAGCCAAGGTCTGGAACTCTCCACTGACTAACGTCGCAACATACCCTGTCGTGAAGAAATTTAAAGTGAATTCAAGTGCCCAGATTAACCTCACGGCATATGCGCCGTCCATGCGACAAT
The DNA here is from genome assembly GCA_009760855.2 of Cristatella mucedo. Lineage (NCBI taxonomy): Eukaryota > Metazoa > Bryozoa > Phylactolaemata > Cristatellidae > Cristatella > Cristatella mucedo. The sequence continues at coordinate 3,500,184 of WPIO01000001.1, read as the reverse complement.
TCCTCTGTACGTTCATGCTCGCAGCAAACGTGCATATTACTATCACTAATCGGTTTATACGTTTCCTTTCTAGCCTGAGTAAATTGCGTAGACAGAAGTTAGTTTCCTTAGTGTGTTACAGAAGCTTAATATTGCTGATATTGCTACCATCATCATTATTATCATTGAAAATGAGTACGCAGAAATTAAAAGTTAACTAGTCAGAAGTCGCCTGGCATAAGCCGACGTAAAAGCACATGCATACCTTAGCTCAGGCGTATAGCAAATGCTAGTGAGACTAGGGAGCCAGCTAACTGCGGCTCCCTAAAAGAGACGCTATGTGATGTCTGATTTTCCAGTGGTTAAGATGCTCGCCCCGACCAAGGTCTGGCCAAGGTCGTGGGCTCAAGCCTCGTGGCTTAAGTGAAGCGCCTGAATAGAGATTAAGTTATCTTAAGGCGAAATACAAATAAATTATATGTGTATACATATATATATATATACATATATATATCTCTCTCTCTCTCTCTCTCTCTCTCTCTCTCTCTCTCTCTCTCTCTCTCTCTCTCTCTCTCTCTCTCTCTCTCTCTCTCTCTCACCTCGGGCATTAAAACCGACTTGGTTGTTGACTTGCTGGGCACCAACGTTAGAGTCCTTCGCAAATTCCTGGCTTCGGCTTGGCGACGCCTCCAGCAGGTCACGTGTACTGGTTGTGGGTACAACCGGAAGTTGAACGGTTACCGGCTGACGGGCCAGCGAAGCACCTTGGATCAATTTTGCGTTTCTTTCGACACATGGCTGCAGAGGAAGCGTCCTTGGTGGAGTGCTGCGTATGCCGCTCCTAGCTGCTGTGGGGAAAAATTAAGAACGCCTGAAAATGAATCCCCACGTATAGCCGCAACGGGCACGCTTAGCGAAGTCTACCGACACTCGCCACGCAGGAGAAAATGTAGCCGAGAGAATTATCACAGTTCGCGTACGTTGAGGAATTCCAGTCACTCATTTGGCTCCAGCTAGAAATCTCTGTACTTTTATCGAGTACTACATGATGGGGCTCTAAAGAAGAGTTTATTCAGACCAAGATTTAGTAGGACGTGAATGTCTGAGGCGGAAGCAGGATTTTTATCTAGGGGGCAAGACTAGCAAAGTTTATCGGTAGGGGAAAGGTCGGAAATATTTTAAGTAGGCGGGTCTGGAGCCGCAAATAATTAAACTGTATAGTGCAAATCATAGCACTCATTTGACTCAAATTCGACGCTCGCTCATCGAGTAGAATAATACAAGCTAATTTCATCGTTGTTGAAATTGGGGGCTTGGCAAAAGGGAAGTCTATTTTATGCGTGAGATAAAGTCTGCTGCTGGCGACCGCACGCATGCCGAAGCCCCGTAGGCTTAGAGTTCACTGCAAAAAACTCTTCGGCGTAGCAACCGCTTAGTCCTTGTGGGTTTGTGAAGTTACAGAGATGCATTAAGTTGCATAGCCAAAGATGGCGGCGGCGGAGGCGCTGGCTGGAGGATGTGAAACCAGCTGCTTGGACCTCCGTGGATCGTGCAGCGGATGCGCTCGCTGTGCTTCGACCGGAGCGGGCGTAGCAGTTGCAGCTTGATGCGAAATTTCGTAAGTATTAACGAAAGCCTTCATTCGCGCGCTGCGCACCTGCACTCGGTTTGAGTAGAGAGTTGGATGCTAGAAGTCGGGGCTTTCAAAGCTCTATGTTGAACGCCTTAGGGAAGAGCAGTCTCAATGGGTGAATCGGCAAGAAAATTGGATCGGTAACCCAGATGTTTCGGGATCGCTCCCCCGGCAAGGCAGATTCCTCTCTTGGCGTCCATTCCCTCGTTAGACGGCCTCCGGTCGCTATTTACATTGGAAATTAATGGCATCTTCCCCCTCTTCCCAATTTAATGGTCGCGGCCATTTTAGGTGTGGTCTATTATCACCCATCAGATTTCCTATTCTACAAGAAGCTGCTGCTCCCCCATAGATTATTGCTCCCCAAACCATGGATGGCATTGCTCATGATCAAACTCATTGCTTATGATCAAACTCATTGCTTATGATCAAACTCATTGCTTATGATCAAACTCGATCTACAGTGTGTCGGCTCTCCGCGAAATTCGTGCTTCTTGGGCTGAGAAAACACTGCTGCAAGTGTGGTTTGTGGAATCTTGTTGTCATACTCACGTAATTTTAACGGCTTTGTTTGCGGATATCCAGTTCGGATAGTTGGTTTTGTCTTGTAGGGGAGCTTCTACAATAACAAAAGCCTATGACTGACATAGTAGCTCAATAAACATCATCCACACAAATAGCAAAGGTGCTTGCTTAGAAAATTTTTGTTTAGCTCAAGAGGGGGTGAGTACATGTGAGCTAATTAAACGCAGCGCGCTTAGCGTGACAAAATTTGTATGCAGGTTGAAAACTCTATCTCACTACCCTCATTGGAATTGTGATGAAAAATCTAGGGAATGTCTAGATAAAGTAGCTTTAAAACTTATTCGTGCATAGAGGAGAATCTGAAAACCCTTTAAATTCAAACAGCCTGCGCAAAACTCTGTTTTCCTTATAAAAAAATTGTAGGATTTGTATAACTGAGAAAAACTACGTTCTGCTTAACTTGAATCAGTCCGAGCACTTTCGAGAAATTACTCCTCAATCAGAATTTAAGAGTAGGGCAGGAAAGATGTGTCTATATTAGTCCCGAGAGAAGGAGTCAACGTCAGTCCGTTTATTCTGACAGGAAGATTGCTGGCTTGGTCTCATTCATGGGGAGCATTTACTTGAGCTATAATCGCTTTACTTAAAAATAATAACAATAATAATATAATAATAATGCACTTGACAAAGAGTCCTCAGAGAACTCGATCTCTTTCTAGGCGCTTTACATTTGCTGCAAAGGGAAATGCAATTGAATGGTGAGTAATATCATGCTCGATAAACAACATGAATAGCAAGCACGGTTAGGGGTGACATGCACAGGGTCAGCATGCAAATGTGGTTAGTGGCAGCATGCACAGTGTCAACACGCATAAGCACATCAAGGACGAATCACAGGGAACCACTAAATGCTGTCCTAAATAGGTGTGTTTTTAGATTCCTTTTAAATGTGGTCAGGTCAGGGGATGTTCTGACGCATGTCGGGAGGGAGTTCCAGGCTTTGGGAGCATACGAACTAAATGCATGGTCTTCAAAGGATTTGAGGTTTGCACGAGGTATTTGTAAACTGTTGGATTCCGAAAAGCGGGTGGTACGATGCTTGGCCTGATGGGGGAGTAGATCTGAGAGATAGGTCGGAGCAAAAGAATGAAGTGACCTAAAAGTGAGCAAAAAAACTTTGAAGTCGATCCGTTTCTTGATTGGTAGCCAGTGCAGGTCGGCGAGAAATGGTGTGATGTGGCAACTGTGACGCTCACGACAGACAAGCCTAGCTGCAGAGTTTTGCACCACCTGCAATCGCCTGATTGCATATGCAGGTAGGCCAGCAAGCAGTGAGTTACAGAAGTCGAGACGGGATGTCACGAAGGCATGGACCAACTTAGATGTGGTATCTTTATCTAAACAAGCCCAAATTTTAGCAATATTATGTAGCTGAAAGTAGGCAGATTTGACTGTGGAGCTGATGTGGTCGTCTAACGAGAGGTCACTTTGGAACATGACACCTAGATTTCGAGCTGATTTAACAGGAGATATGCTGACAGAGCCAATTTTGAGAGTCAGCCTTTCCAATTTCTGAATCACATTGGGTTTGCCCATAACTAATAGGTTAGTTTGATCATCGTTTAGTTTTAGAAAATTTGCTGCCATCCATGTGTGGATGTCATCAATACATTCAGCAAGTGAGTTGAGAGAATTCAAGGTGCTCGAAGGCTGGGAGGGATCAAAGCAAATGTACAGCTGAGTGTCATCCGCATAGAAGTGAAAGCCTAGATTGTGCTTGGCAACCACATCAGCAAGAGGGAGAGTATAAACCGTGAAAAGAACCGGACCAAGCATGGAGCCCCGAGGTACCCCATATTTCAGAGGTACCTCGGATGATCTTTGTCCATTCATGTCAAAACTCTGGATTCTCCAGCTGAGATAGGACCTGAACCATTGCAGAGCAGTGCCAGTGATGCCCAGGTGAGATGAGAGTCGCTCTAGAAGAACTTGGTGATAGATGGTATCAAAAGCTGCCGAAAGATCGAGCAAAACAAGCAGAGACACTCTAGCCATGTCAGCATTCCTAAGTAGGTCGTTGTATACCCTAAGCAATGCTGACTCTGTGGAGTGATTAGCTCTAAAGCCAGACTGGAACTTACTAGCAAGGTGTGAGGTTTCGATATATGAGTTCAGCTGGTCTGCCACGACCTGTTCCTGTTTCTTTGATAGGAATGGTAGAAGGGAAACTGGGAGGTAGTTGCTCAAGTTCTCTTGGTCTAGTGTCGCTTTCTTGAGAAGTGGCCTGACTACAGCTTTTTTGAAAGGTGATGGGGCATCACCTGAGGCTAATGACATATTACTGATGTTAGTTATGCATAGCAGCAGCAGATCAATGCAACGTAGGAGCAGAACAGTGGGAATAGGGTCCAGAGGACTTGTTGTCTTCTTTGATTGAGATACGAACTTCAGGACTAGATCACTAGTGACCTGCTTAAATCTAGACATTGAGGTGCAGCCAAGAATTAGGGAACAGCATTCTGGCGGATGTTGTCATCACAGGATTGGACTCCCTGATCTTGTCTATCTTCTTCGCAAAGAACCGAGAGAAGCGATCGGCTAGATCATCTCAAGGATTATCAGGTAAGGAGCTAATCTGAGAGCGGTTGAGGAAGTGGTTGATCGTCGACATCAGCATTTTGGATTGTGCATCTGTGATTCAACAATACTTTTATAGAAGCTAGACTTGGCCTTCGCTTGGATCGATTGCTACGACCTGCAGTAGTCTTCATATGCCTGTCGATGTACAGTCAGTCCTGATCTTGTGTATGCTTTTTCAAGCTTGGGCTTAGTAGACCTGGCTAGTTTAATGTCTGTGGTAAACCATAAGCCGTCTGGGCGAGGGCGAAAAGTGCGCTTGGTCAGAGGTGCAAACTCGTCGAGCGTGTCAGCTAGTGTCGTGTTGTAGCTATCTACCGATGATGACAGATCGGTGGGAGGACTGAGCAGCAGAGGCGAAGCTGATATTCTCGCACGGACAGCATCGACGTCAAGAGTCTTGAGGTTTCGCGATTCACAGGTTCTTTTAGAGGAGGAGGTGGGCACACACTGTAGATTGAATGAGATCTGCCTGTGGTCAGATAAGCAGGATTTGGTAGTTATTGGTGATGACAAAGTGCAGTTGTATGAGATAATCTGGTCGAGTGTGTGACCCCTGATGTGAGTAGGGCCATGCACATGAGCCACAAGCGACAATGAGTCAGTCAATGCATGAAATTCGGTGCTGAATGCGTCAGATAAGTTATCAAAGTGAACGTTGAAATCACCCATAACGAGGAAGAGTCTATTTCTTGCACACAGAATCGAAATGAGATCGGAGAAATCTGAGATAAAGGAGGATTTGGTTAGGTGGTCCCGGTGGGCGATAGACTACTGCCACTATCGCGGTAGCTTGTTTTCGGGTGAGACCAAGACAATTGATTCAAAAGACTGCTTCGAGGGTACTGCAATAATAATAATAATGTACTTGATAAAGCGCCCTCAGAGAACTTAATCTCTTTCTAGGCGCTTTACATTTTCTGCAAAGGGAAATGCAATTAAATGGTAAGTAAAATCATGCTTGAAAAACAAACAAAATGAATAACATGGTTAGGGGTGACATGCACAGGGTCAGCATGCAAATGGCTTGAAGTTGAATTTCAAGCGCACAATAACAGCAACTCCACCTCCAGTTTTGATTGATCTAGGGGTGTGAAAAAATGAGAAACCAGATGGGGTAGCGTCTTTAATTGTCTGGCAGTTTATCGATTTCAGCCAAGTTTCAGTTAGATTGAGCAGGTCAATATCATTTTCCGAAATAAGGTCGCTTATTACCAGAGGTTTATTGCACATTGAGTGAGGATTACAAAGGCAAGCGTTAAGTCTGGCTGATGTAGTTATAATAGGCCTGATGACCACTAAGTTAGAGAGATTCACAGTGACGCATGTAAGCCTGGAGCTCACTCCCGACTTGAGTCACGACATCTCCTAACTTGACCACGTTTAGAAAGAAACTAAGAACGCATCTATTTATGGCAGCATTTAGTGGGTCCCTGTGATTTGTCCTTTATGTTCTTACGCGTGCTGACACTGTGCATGCTGCTATTAACCATACTTGCACACTGATCCTGTGGATGTCACCCCTAACCATGTTATTCTTATTTTTATTGAACATGCTACCAGTAACCACTAGATCGGGCTTCTTTTGCTGCAAATGTAAATTGCATAGAAAGAGATTTATTTCTCTGATGGTGCTACATCAAATGTGTTATCATTGGGTCCCACAGAATATACGCATGAAAGTTACATAAAAGGGAATTTCTTGGAATAAGTCCTGTCTGTTTCCTTGATGCTAGGCGTGCGGAAAATAATTCTGCCCCCCCCCCCCACTTCAGATGAGTAAAGAGAAAGGGCTATTACAGTCAGTGTGCTCACTTAGCCCCAATGAGGAACAGAGATTGTAGACTTTATTTGCTGGTCTACATTTTGATTGCATTTATGTACAAAAAATGCATAATATTTTTTGCAGAGAGATAAGACGCTCAATTTTTTAATCTTTAACTCCTTTCTTAGCCTAATCAAGCACTGGGTGCAGGCCTTGAGTCTCTTCGCATTAAGGTGCATTTGAAGAAGTTAGTTATATATGCTGCTATGGCCTACTCCTTCCTTTCTCTTTCTTTATTCTTACTAACTCTGTATTTGTATAATATAAAATGTAGATATTTACCTAGATGCGTTCCTATATATATATATATATTTATTTATATTTATTTACATATTTATAAATATATATATATATATATATTCATTCTGGGGAGAGTCCGAAGTTTTATCTAGAGGAATAAGAACCGGCATATTTTCCTGTAAGGGGCAAGAGCTCTAATTAATGAAAAAGTTATAGATTTAAGTCATAATGTTTATTTGACACCAACTCGGTGGTTTTTTACTGAGTGGAAATAGCACTTTGGTCAATGGTGATGGTCAGTGGGGGTTAGAAAGAGGGTGGCTCAGACAGCTGCCCGCTATGGGGGGGGGGGGTAAATGCTCCCACTGCCCCCTGACTCCGCCACTTGTACATGTACTTGTACATGTACAAGTCTATTTGGCACGATCTACGATAGTGTCCGAAGATGAATCCAACAATTGCAAAAGAAACTTTCTATATAAAGCCGCCAAACAGCAGCAATGCCCTAGACTAAAGTATGTTGCAGCGCCAAACGGACTCCTGTATATATATATATATATATATTTATTTATTTATTTATTTATTTATATATATAATTAATAAAAGGGGGCTTAATCTCTATTCTGGCGCTTCACATATGCCTCGGGGCTCGAGCCCACGACCTCAGCCGGACCATGGTCGGGGCGAGCAACACGACGCTCGACGATGGCAATGCTGGTCGCCTCGAGCGGTGGCCGCCGAAAGCCCTAAGCTCTACTAGAGAGCCAACACCGAGGTATTTTGCAAGGATCTGTTCAGTACATACTAGACGCTACGCTCCTCTGCTTCAGACACGATTCTGTGGACAGCGGAATGAGCTGGCCCACAACGACTCTCGAGGTAACATCTCGGTAAGCCGAGTCACTGATCGACGGCGGCGGCGGTGGCGGCTTGGTTCTCAAGAAATTTGGCGAACACCCCGTGAAAATTTGAGAGCCGACTGCAGCACAGCCAGTGGGAGCAAACAAAACGCTGGGCATGTGCTGCTTATGTGCATGGCTGCCGCCAAGCCGAACGAAATCCATTAGCGCCATCCTTCCCGCCCTTGAGGCCACTCGTCGACTATTGCGTTGCTGCGCACATGAGAGACGCCGTGCGTCCCAAAACACTGCTTACCAAGGATCCCGGCGCGGCTGCTGGGCACGAGACCGCGGCAGGGACTGCCGAACTAGCAGCCTCATAGCCGACAGCGGTCGCCGGCAGTCGGCGTGAAGCCTTGATTCGCTGCTGCAGCTGCAGCTGCCGCTCCTCTTCCTCTCTATTGTCGCTGTCGTCGAGCTCGTCGATGTACTTGACGTCGGCCAAATTAAGCGTCTCCAGCATGGCCGACCGCTTCGTGCCGTTGACCCGCGCAGTATGCCGTGCGGGCGCCAAGCTCTCATCTGCGCCACTAAGGTTGCTCCTCTTCGTATTTGCTTACGCCGAAGGCTTCGTGAAGATGACTGGCATCGCCCGTATTGATCGCGAGCTAAGCAGCACAGGGCTCGTAGCGGGCGGAAAATCGATGCCACGCTCGCCGGCCCGCACGCTAGGCTACTCCAGCAGCGCCGGAATTAGACGGCCGGCGTGGCCTCAAACTCGGCACAGCCGCGTGCGACAGCCTTTTCTTTTCTGCTGCTCAGCGCGCGGCTGCCCATCGAGCTTAGAACGCGAGAAAAGCGTTACAAGCGTAGTGTGCGACTTCCAGGTCCGGTCTAGAACTCGGCAGCAAACGCAGATCTCGGTAGCTGAGCCAGTCTCAGCCGACGAGCGACGAACAATGGCGACAACGCCCAATCCTTGCGGCCCGTCTAGCTACTAGGTGTTGCACCAATGCGTGCAGGTATGTCGACAGTAGCAGGAACACTGCTGCGACGAAGAGCGCTCACACCTTAACATATCAACTCCGTATCCATAGAGTAGACAAGTCTATTTGACAGTGGACGGCTACAGGCAGCCAGGGCAGCCACGACGTCCGCCGTTGGCCTGGAGCTCAAATCAGCTCGAATGCCAACTCCGAGACCGGAATCGCAACCGACTGCCAATGTCATGTCGCCGGCTTTGGTGCAGTCTCGGCCACAGACTATCACATATCTACGATATCGCGAGAATAATGATTACCATGAGTAATCGTAATCTGGCTTCGTGGCTGGTGCCGCCATTTCAGCAGTGCTCCCGCTCAATCTGCTGTCGTTCGATGAGATCCTGCGATGCCCTCCGTGCTGCAGCTGATATTTAAGAGCAGCGTGACTGGAGGGCGTGTCCACACCGAAATCGTCGGTCGGAGCGCTGCCTTGCTATTGCACCCTCCTGCGAGCCGGCCGAGCGGCAAATCCCGGTAGATTTTAATGGCTGCCAGTCGCACCTTCTCCTTGTCAATCGCTTTGACAAAGTGCGGAGCTTTGGTGCATTTCCGATGGCCTAGTCTTTATCTGATATTGGCACTCGCAGAAAGTGTTCTGTGCAAGGGTGTGGTCAGAATTTCGGTGGGTAGTGGAGGGATTAAGTCATGACCTTGAGGAGGACAATAATAATGATAACAATAATAATAATAATATGTTTAATATATCACCCTCAGTGAACTCAATCTCTTTCTAGGCACTTTTACATTTGCTGCAAAGGAAACACGATCGAACGGTTAACGGCATCATGTTCAATCAACAACAAGAATAACACGGTTAGGGATGACATGCACAGAGTCAACATGCAAGTATGGTTAGTGGCAGCATGCACAGTGTCAGCATGCGTAAGCACATAAAAGACGAATCACAGGGACCCACTAAATGCTGTCATAAATAGATGGGTTTTTCTTTTTTAAATGTGGGTAAGTCAGATGTCGTGACGCAGGTCGGCAGTGAGCTCCAGGCTTTGGGAGCATCCAAACCAAAGGCAGATTCGGTCTCCAAAAGATTTTGAGATTTGTAAGAGGTGTGGGTAAACATTTGAATTCCAACAAGGTCAAAGGCTACCCTCCGAGACCTCATTAGACACACAAAAACTCATTTTGAACCGCTGAGTTTCGTTGTAGTGCATCGCCCTCCGGATGTCCTTCGCAAGTAACCATTAGACTGGTCTCGAGCATACGAATCTGAAGCAAATGACCTCATCCTTCTTAAGACGTAGTTATAAGAGTGCAATTCGGCCCTTCTGCACTGTGCATGCTTTTACAGTTTAATAACGTACATACAGTGTTAGTTATTCAAGATCAATTTAGTGCCTTCGAAACAGCCGCCACCCGGACGATTGGCTCGTGGGACACTGGGAAAGGAAATGCGAGCGGCGCTTTTGTCATGGCGCCGCTGCTTCGGGCTCCTCCAAATTGAGGCTACCTTTTCGAGACTCTCGGCGGTTTCTTTTTTGGTACAGGGCGTCATGCTCATTTCAAATTGTTGGGAATGACAGTGCAAGAATATAAATATAACTAATTCGCATAGCACCCTAAGTGAGCTTAATTTCCGTTCGGGCGCTTCACGTATGCCGCGGGGCTCGGCCACGCAACCTCCGCTATCAAATACATTCACCTTGACCTCGGTCGGAGCGAGCACCTTAACCACTCGTGTCCAAACCAGGCGAATAGCTTACGTTATAGCGGCGTGCTAAGGAGCCTCAGTCTGGGCAGCTCGACCTTTCGGCTTCTTCGTGCCGTTCCTCCAGCAGAGATCTGCTGCACATTAGTTTAGCTGGGGTCACACACAGGCCGTCTGGACAGGGAAGAGTCCGGGCCGAGCTCCAGCTCCTCCATCGCACATGGCGCATCGCTCTCCCGCGCTTAGAAGACGTCGAAAACGAGACTTCTTGGTGACTCTCTTTCGGTGCAGGGTTTCACGCTTGTGAAATTATTTTTAGAAGGCCTGAATAGGCCCGCTACTCGGCTGTCCTTCGGGACACCGAGTAAGTGCCAGCTTAAGGGAGCGGCGAGCATTACTGCATAAAAGAAGCTAAATAATTCTCGCGGTAGGCTGGGCTAATTAGGCCTGCCGGGTGGTGCACTGGCGACGCGCGCATTTACGGTCGCGATCGCTCTCCCCGCGGTCGGCCAGCAGACACAGGCGGACGCTGAAAGGGCGCTTCTTGCCGCTTCCCTTCCTTTCCCTTCCGCTTCCTTTCCCTTCCTCGTTCCTCGTCTCGTTCCTTTGGTGTGGAGGCCAGAAGTGGTGGCATCTTTATAATAATAATAATAATAATTCACTTGATAAAGCGCCCTCAGAGAACTTAATCTCTCTCTAGGTGCTTTACATTTGCTGTAAAGTGAAATGCAATTAAATGGTAAGTAAAATCTTGCTTGCATCCTATAGCTAAGGAATGGCAAGTCGAAGACTAGCTTGCTTGAATTCAGGCTGCTCAGGTTGCTAAATAGCAAAGACTTCTTGGTACAGAGCGTTGCGAGTCATCTGAGAACGCTGCCGTTCCGTCGCGTCGGCTCTGGTTTGCTCTAGCACAGTCCTCCGAGCGAGAGCAACATCTAAACGAGCCAAGCCTGCCTAAATAAAAAGTCTAGAGGCGGGAGCTGCTGTGCAGCTTGGGAGGCCGACTCTGGACGACGATAGTCGGGCGGAGCGCCTCCAGCGCACGGATTCAGTGTGTTTCTCCGGAAAGACTAGATGCTTTCTTAGACGATGTTAAAATGGCTGCTAGAATGGGGGCCTTCGGCGTTCACGTTCAGTATACCGTCAGCTTCCAGAGAGAAAGAGAGAGACGACCGTATGTTTTTAGTTGCTGATGAGGTCATCCTTTCAACACAGGTTCGAGGATTGGAAAGGCTGTGAGACTTCTGTGCTCAGGTTCGGGCTCAAAAATGGCGGCTACAAGCTTGCTTGGCGCGGGCTTGTTTAGAGGGACAGCAGTTCCTTACTGTTTGGAGTGTCCAAAAGCGCTTCAGGGCGGCTCGCCTTTACGCAGGGCTTTCGGCTCTCCCGAAACGTTTTGAGAGCTAGGCGAACGGTAAAAGTAAATAGCCAAGATATCTAGTAGTCAAAATTGTCAGTTGTCAGAAGGGGGAAAGACTAGTTCAAAGCGTATTTTTAAGTGAAGGCTTTCACCTTCTACCGCATCCATCAATGTCAAGGTTTACCCCCTCTGTGCCCAAATTCTGACTGCACCCTTGACACTGTCGTTCTTTGATTGTCTTTCTTGGGGCGCGCACGCTGCGACGCGACGACGGAGACGATGCCCGCGCATGAGTCGTGTGACGACGTGTATTTGCACGAAAGAGTCAACCGGCGTTACGTGGCTGCTAGGTGGTCGCTGGAGTAGGCAACTACAAAGTAGAAATCAAAAACTTTCCTTTGCTTAGCGCCCAAAGAGAACTCGATATCTATCCGGGTGCTTTGCACGTGCCGCAGGACTCAAGCCCACGCACGACCTTGGTCGTAGAACGTGAGCCCCACATCCCGGGGCCGAGCTATGACGGCGGTGGCAGCAACAGAGAAAGAGAAAGGGGAAAGCGTCAGCTTATGCAGACGGTCAGGCAGACAGTGGAGAGCTAGAGGCGACTGAGATCGTACGACCTGTATTGGCCCGAGCTGGCTGCTAGCTGAGGCGGCAGCGTACGCTTGCTGAGCGCCACAGCTGACCCTTGAGTTGGACGCTCTGGGAAATCTTACCTAATGCTCGGGTAGCCCGGTTTATTCAAATCAAGATGCCAACATCATGCGGCTTAACAGAAAAAATACCTCTACCACCTCTGTTCACGCTGATGCCCGAATGTCATGCCATGGGAGGTCCTCGAAAGGGGTGGTCCAGCGGAAGTAGTTCTCTGGTGTCGGTGCAGAGCTTTTCCGGTTGAGGCCATCTTGAGTCCGGTCGCTACTCCGAAAGAGTAAAATGCTGGCAAGGGCAGCTATTCGACCCTGTAAGTTTTGTTTTTTCTCGGAAAAATTCCGTTATGAAACTTTCCTTGTGCTTCTGAAGACTTGGTCTTCGCGTTCAAGAGTCCTCTTTTAAGTCATTACATTGAGCAGATCCGGTGCCCGCCGGTACCGCCTCGCCAGCGTTGGCGACCGCGGCTAGGTCGCTATGATAGCTGCGAACAGCCGCCGGCGATCAACCAGTTTCATGCATTCTGTAGTAGCGGTAGGCCGGTTGTTTTTTCATGGTTTTTCCATCACTTACTCCGCGTTTGCTTTTAAAGCGGAGGTCGGCGCTATAGAACAGCCCTGGTGCATTTACGGGCAGCCAACGTCGAATCCGCCAGCGGCATGCCGTAGCCAGGCATAATCTATACTAGATCAGCGGTTCTTACTGTTTTTTTCTAAATCATTTGGCTAGCAGTGCTGTGTTGCATTGACAAATCCTCTCACTGCGACGAGGATTTACAGCTACGCTATTCACTCCGTGCACACCTGCGGTCCGTGACTAATTGCAGCTTGCTTTATAAAGACGCGTCATAATTGCTTTGACGGTAGAGCGCGTAGCGCCGGTGCGAGCTCTGATATCCGTGACCTATTCCTGGACCGACTGCATGCCGCTGCGGGCTTTTACTCACCTTCTTACCTGGTGTTCTCAAACGACCAAGCGGTAGCAGTAGTTAGCGTTCGTATGGTGGTCCATTTAGTAGCCGCCAGTGCAGTTTATGTTCGGTGAGCTTTCGAAATTTATACCTGCATCTTTCTGACATGGTCGCTGACTAGCATATCGTTAAGCTGACTCAGATAGTCCCAACCGAAGCAGCTCTGTCTCAGTGGTTGCCAATGACATGCCACCTAGTGTGTTTCTCTGAACGTCGTTATATTTTGCGACTGCGTCATTTGACTTCTTGCTGGGTTGTTGCAGTCGCTGTGTCTCGTTGAGGACTTCCTTCTTGTATCATATGTCCATGCCATATTGCTAATTAATCTATAGCATTGTAGATGCATGTGATATGATGATAATAGTGATAAGCTGTTTATATAGCACCCTAAGAGAATCTAGTCTCGATCCAGTCTCAGTACAACTAGCTTCAGGAGAAGCAATAACCAAGACCGACAGTGTCGTGCAAAATGTCGTGCTTAGAGGTGCATGAAGCATGCAATAAGACACTCGGGCTGCTGATTAGTAATAATACATTTGTATAGTGCCCTCAATGACCTGAATCTCTTTCTAGGCAGTTTACAGATGCCGTATAGAAAGCATTACCAATTACCAAAATGATTGATGGTAAGTATTGCCCTGGCTAGGAACAGGTGCCAAACATCGCCAAGTTAGGCATGCAAAGCCCACGTGACCAAAGCAAGACAAGCTCACTCGTGCACAGGGAAAGCTGGGTAAAAATGTATCTTCAGCTCATACCTAAATGATGCTAAGTCAGTGCTGGTGGTAACTACAGAAGCCTTAAGTGAGTTCCAGACCTTTGTTGCATATGAACTGAAGGCCCGATCACCAGACGATTTTAACTTAGTAATCAAGGAGCAGCTAGAAGACTGCAAGCTGAAGAGATGGTGGTGCAAGGTTTTGCTGGAGGAGCATGGAGGTCTGATAGAGAGAAACTGGTGAGGGCCAAGTGAGGCTACCTCCAGATAAGAGCCGGGACTTTGAAGTTGTTTCTATGCTTGATAGGGCGCCAGTGAAGCTTAGACAAGAATTGTGTGAAATGGCAGCGGCACATTCGACGACTGACTAGATTAGTTGCAGGCAGTGAGGGCACAGGCCGGGAGTCCTGGATAAAGGAAATTGTAGTAATGTAGACTGATGTCAAAAATTCGTGAACTGGGTTTTAAATTAGTTGGTAACCCTGCTGGCACGTTTCTATGCATTGTATTTGTAGTCAGCTGCCGTCTATTCTTGCAGACCTTACACTACAGGACTAAGTTCGATTAAACCTTTGATCCTTAGTTATCACTGGGTTTCTGTCACTTTGTTGTATATTGTACTTTGGCATAATTATAATAATCGCTTTCTATGCACTTAGCAGTTAAGGTTAGAAAATTGATTCTCTAGCACTAGCAGTTAAGGTTAGCAAACTGATTCTCCTGCTGCATTGTGGCTGAATAGCAAAACAAGTTGCACATGATGTCCCGTGCATGGGTTCACGTAATGACCGCCCTGCCCCTCGTGTGACAAAATCGATAGGTATGTCGAAGCATCTGCTTGATGGCGCACTTCTTACCTCAGTTCTCGCAAGGGTGTGCCACCAGCTGAGCGGTGCATCACGAGATGCACTGTTCAGCTGGTTCATAGCTGCTGCCACCAGCCGAGCAGGCTCTCTTCCTGATCGGTCTGTTGGTCCATCGCTTTATAAATGCCTATTTGTCACTGAACAAATACTTTGGTGCTACTTTAGTCGGCATCGCCATGCAACAACAGCTGAAATGCTGGGAAATATGTTGGCTCGTGGTATCAGTCGCAGTCCAAACCAGATGCTAGGCTACTGTCTTGAGTTTGAGTCCTGCTGCAGGTGGTTATTTATTGCTCACTGCAAGCGGACTGATAGCTGCTTAATTTCTTCTGCCATTGTATGATTAGGTAATTGAATATGCTATATTACCTGTGCGCGTGAGTGTGTGCATGCATGTCTTATGTATATGTATAATGTGTGTATTATTCATTTCTAAAGCTCCCTAAGAGATCTTATTCTATATGTAGGCGCTTCAAATATGCACATATGCCACGGGACTTAAGCCCACGACCTTGGTTATCAAATACATTCACCTTGAGCTTGGTCGAGGCAACTGCCTATCCACGGGCCTAAACCAGCAAATATTCTTGCAGCAGTAGGTGCATTGATGGGAGCTAGTGGTTCCTTGACCCCCCCCCCCCCCCCCCCGACAGACCGAAAGGTATGTATGTGGCAGTTCTCTGTCCAGCATGTCCTTTCAGCCTGATTTGGCCCAGTGGTAAAGGTGCTTGCCTCGACTAAGGTCAAGGTGAATGATTTGATGACCGAGGTCATGGGCTCAAGCCCCGTGGCATATGTGAAGCACCTGAATAGACATTTGAGTTCTCTTAGGGCCTATACAAATGAGCTACATTCAACCTATGGCACTTTATGGCATTGACTTTATTGCAGCTAAGGTCAGGGACTGGCCCCTTGGCTTAATCCAGGCTGTGCCTATGCGCTGTTTGCATCAAGCTTGACATGGTTCGAGAACAATTTTTCCTCCGATAAAGAGAGGGCGTGCCCTTATCCAGATTTATTCCGCCGACGACCACTGGTTGTCATTTATATCAAGATGACATGCTTACCATCTGCTCATCATGCTCACCTGCAGATATTTTACTTACTGGGTCAATCTGTCTGCTGCAAGTGACAATTTAAGTCGGTTGGCATGCGACACCGGTCCAGTCACGTCGTTAAAACTAGTAAGGCACTTCTCAGTCGTAAGGCATTGGTGCCGAACCCCAAAATATTTCTTGCAGGATCTTTCTCTGTTGGCCGGCAAGAGTGCTTCTTACATGTTGCTCGCAGTCATTACCTACGGAAGTAGACTTGATCTCTCTGCATTTGTTGACCTTGCGTGGAATACTGTGGATTACAGCACGTGGACACAACATTCTGCCGGTCAAGCTGTTACTACTGATGCTTATGATTTTAATCAGTGCAATGCATTTAAGCAGTCGCTGCATAGCAATGTTTGCAGTGTTCGTCTGGTCAACCAGCGTAGGTATGACTACGTTAGTAGCCGATTGTTTAACATAAGCATTCACCATATCAGTGCTGATGGTTGCACTTGTTTTTTTGGCCGGATATGGTCCCATTTGTAAAAAAAAAAAAAAAAAAAAAAAAGTGGCAATTGCTCATAGTTTTTCTGATTTTATGTGTGCACATTGCCCAAAAGCGTTTGCACTCGCATGCCTCAGACAGATGCCGTGCATATTAATCGGCTCTTGGTGCTGCTGGAAAGGAAATACTCTGCTGATCTTGCTGCTGCTGCAGCCGATCTGGCTGACAAGCTTGGGGCAATCGCCATGGTGGGTGGTCGCCTGTATTCTAACCGTGTGACCCGATTCACTTCTATCACTGTCTGTTTGCCTATATGTTAGGATTCCTGCAAACGCATGGTCGTCGCCGTCGGGTGTTTCAGGCTTTGCCGGTGTAGATGTACTGCTGCACACCGCCAGGAGCAAGGTGGCAGCGGTGCCTCTGTCCTCTGCCCTGGTGCGCTGCCAGTCCGGCATGGCCAAGCAGCTGGAGACGTGGGACAAGGCGCACGAGAAGTACTACGGTCCCGAGCGCGACCTGAAGAACTTCCCACACCCGAAGCAGCCGGAAACCTCGCCTCCGACGAGTCTCGGATTCATACCGAAGTCGTCCTTGGATTTCTTCTACAACAAAACGGGCGTTACCGGTGGGTCGCCTGCTCCGTTGTACTTCGTTAATGTGTGGGCATGCGAACGGCCGAATGATTTGGTGGTCTTAAGCCTGGTTTACAGGGCGAGTCTTGCTTCCTACCTGCTTGTGTCCTACTTTGGTATTCCTACTTGTAGGAAGTTGACACGGTCCGACTTCCTCTAAGTCTTGCTTCTTACTTGCTCCGCCCCCAGAGTGATTTCGCAAACATTGCTTTTGTTATGGAGGTAGGAAATGGCCCTTTGCCGTGCACCTCCAGGTGAATTTCAACCTTTTACGGTTGTCGTTATCGCCCATTGCCTCATTATCTGATTCTTATATGACGAGCTCATAGTTTCCCATAAACAGGGACTCTCGTGGAACGCTTTGATGATTGCGCCGTTCGAGTCGTCCGCGATGCTTTTCAAAGCAACGAAGAAGAAATCGCGTGCCCTTGACTGCACCTATCGGCGGCTGCTAAGTCTTGTCTGAGTCTTGGCCAATAAGTAGAACCTCTTGGCTGCCGAGTCTTTGTTAAATTTTCTGTAACGTGGACCGCACTAGTGTTGGTGGCGCATACACCAAACACTTAAGCAGGTAGGAAGCAAGACTTACCGTGTAAACCTGGCTTCAGTGACACTGCAGTATTATTAGCAAAAGCTTGCCTTACTTAGTGATGCTTGAGCAGTCAAACCCACTGTGCAGAGTGCCTAATGTTTTGTTGCCTGTATATTATGCAGCAGCTGCACACTCCTAGTTATGCTCCAGCCGGTGCAAAGGTGCACCGGTCGCAGTCTGCCGCGGTGTTGGCATCCGCGAGATCGCACGCACGCCTGCTTGTCGCTTTTTTCAGGGCCCTACGTGCTTGGCGGCGGTCTTGCATTGTTTTTGCTGTCCAAGGAAATATGGGTCGTCGAGCACGGCCTGTTCAACTTCTCGGTGTTCTACCCCATGCTGGGTGTTCTGGCCTGGAAATTGGGCCCGTGGTTCGCCTCGTTCACAGACCAGAAGGGCGAGGTGAGTAATTGGAGGGTCTGTAGCACTTGCCAAACTTGGTCATCCTACACATGCGCACACACACACACACATACTAAGGCTTGAGTAGTTCCGGGCTAAACTCGTGCTCGATAGGGTACTTGCAACGTTGTACCCGAGGCCCAGCGTTTGGCACAACCAAGCAAGGCTGGTTAGCCGTGAGCTATATATATATATATATATATATATATATATATATATATATATATATATATATATATATATATAATGACTGTTGTGGGCGCATTCCCATTGGCATGTTTGTGGGCTCTGAGCTACCAGCCCAGGCTCGTATGCAGCTCCAGCAAAGCTAGGCCACCGTAGGCTGCTGTGTCTGTGACATTGTGCAGCTTGTCATCCTGCCTCCTGACCCAGCTCTCTTGTCGTCCGTGCTGCATTCAGCCGAGCATTAACAGCGGCTGTATCAACAGTGGCCATACCCCACCTGGTGCCCCTTGTGTGTGGTCTGCGATTGGTAGGATGTCAAATTTTCACCCGTTACAGCAACGTTGTCTTGCTGAAAGGAGACTGACAGCAGGCCCCTTGTTTTTTTTTCTATTGCCTAATATGAGTGCTGTGGTGAAAATGAATGCATGTAAAGCATGCATTCATGAGATGCAGCGGCCCTACTCGCTCCAACTTGTTTCGTCCGTTACGTGAACAGGTAGTCGGTACTCTTAAAAGAAAAACAAAGCATTTGTAAATCAGAACCTCAAGTCATAAAGCTGGCGACACGGTTTGAAGCAGTTTGCACGAACCGGTTAGCTGGCCGATAGGTAGGTGGCTGCCCGGAGGCCTAGTACAAGTAAAAAGTACGAGGCTGCTTTTCTTTTTGATACCTGAATACGTATCTTTGCTCCACTCCGGATCTTGGCTCCACTCAGGAGAGAATCGAGAGAGCATTTTCAGTAACCCATTGAAGGTAGCAAGTGTGTGCAGGAGGGACCTTAACCGGATTCATGCCTCTCGTCTCTTCTGCTTAATTAACCAGCAAAACTGCTTTGCAGTAGCTGTTTACTTTGATGATGCAATGGTTTTCTATTACAACTTTACATTTGTGTGACTACTGGTAGAATTGCTGCGATATGGCAGGCTCTGTGAGTAGGCGTGGCAACCGTGTTGGCCGACCCATGCCTGCTAACGAAACGGCTCCAAATGGGATCCAATAGACGCACTGCTTGAGTGGACACCGCATCAGGCCGTTTATTTTGACACGTCTCCGTGCATGTAGCACGAAGAAGCAAGCTTGCCTTTCCAGTATATTTTTAAGGTGCCCAGAAAGAGATTTAGTTCTCTGATGGTGCCATACAAGTGTCTTGTTATAGTTACTGTCTGTTATGTCTGCTATGGCACTCACCTGATGTCTTTTTGTCCTGGCAGTGACTGCATTGACCACCAGTATCGTCTATCTGCCTGTCGGGCACGATTTGCCTAACCTGCATGCACCGGCTTATATTGCCCCTGCCAAACGTTTTTCTCTTCGTTTTTTCATACCTCAGCGTGAACGCAGGTTCCGCTATCGCTGTAGAAACAAATAATGGAGAGATACGCCAAGCCGATAGAGGCAGCAAAGTCGGCGACCAAAGCCACAATTGATACACTGGAGAAGGCCGTTTGGTGCGAAGATGGGCAGAAGCATTTGTACGAGGCAAAGAGGGTCGGTTGAAAAAAGATCTGGAAAAACTGGGCAATTTGACTCAACTCTTCCTCTTATTTGCTCCACTTGATTCTGCGCGCGAGAGCGCTCACCACTTGGCTCCCGAATGCAATCGATCGTCTGCAGCAGGCAGCGATCGCTGACTCACCCGGCACTGTCGTTGCAGGAGAACGTGTTGCTGCAGCTGGAAGCTCAGTACAGAGAGAGATTGAACGAGGTCCACACGGCCGTCAAGAAGCGGCTGGTAGGTTACCATGCCCATGCATTCTCCGCAGCCGAGGCGCTCTGTGGCTTGCTGCCGATCTTTGGCGTCTGTGCAAACGAGTGCCGATAGTGAGCGACGTCCATACCTCTGCATGTTCACTTGTCCCTTGGCCTTTATTTGTAGAACTACCTGCTGGAGCTGGAGAACATACAGCGCCGCTTCGAGCAACAGCACATGGTTTCCTGGATTGTGAATAACGTGGTCAAGAGTATCACACCACAGCAGGTACACTAGCCCTCTGTGTAAATGTGTTTAGTCGATGGGGCAGGCTCTGGTTGCTGCCCTCCCCCTTGGCGAGAGCCCTGCTAATTCTGTCTGCGGTCGTCGGCTTGCCCAAATCCAGGCTCGTGTGCTTACCTGCTGGGAGAAAAGAGAACGTGATGTGTGGTTGTGTTAACCCCAGTGCTGTTCGTGCAATCCTACAAGGATCTAGTTCGTTGTGAATTGGCTTTCTGAAAAGCATTTGTTGTGCCTAGAAATCAGTGGGGCTGCTATGGTGATTTTCTTAGTACTTTGCTGCTGATTCTCCTCTTAAGAACAATGCACCGGTGCCGGCTTTCGAGTGAGCTTGACTTCACCTACCATAACTCGTCCGTTGCTCTTTTGAAACAGTTGCCAGCTGGTCAAGCGCTCTAAACTTTTATAGGAAAATGAGGCAATCGCCAGCTGCATCAGTAACCTGAAGGAGCTGTCAAAGAAGGTTAATGTCGCGGCCGTTTGATGAGGACGTGCCTGTCGTTTGCATTAAAAGCTACATTTGGATTTCTATGACTTGCATATGCCAAGCAGTATGTGCTCTGCAGTTGATGTGCCAGCACGACAATAAACACTGCAAAATAAATGACATGTTCGTTTGCTTTCTTCTAATACCTATTGGCCCGTATTAGTACCCATGCTTGCAGCCTGTTATTAAGGTAATAAATTCGGGTCTGTGCAGTGAATTCAGCCCTTCAAATCAAAGGTTTAAATTTTTGCCCGACATTTGGTGCTAGGTTTTTAACTCATTTATGTCCCTCTGGTACTGAAGAGTGAGCCGCGAGTGCACACAAGCTAAGTTGGTTGCTATTCACGACGTCGGACCCGATGTCGTGGGTTCGAATCCTGCAATGGGCGATCCTTTATCGCCGCTGCAAGCGGAGGTGTTAGCCATAAAGGCTCTTCTGTCGCTATACAAATGAGTCTGTTAAATCAGCTAGTATTTTTTATTATGATGTGTATATTCAATAACAATGGGTGTTGCTTTTGAGATTATGTGTACATGGGGTCTACCTGTCCCACTTGCAATCGAGACATTAGGTTCATGCCCCGGTCTAACTAGATTTTTACCTCCTCAGTTTCTCAACAGCCGTTGGGCTCTGTAATTTCAAACAGGCTGCACTTTCTGCATTCAGGGCAGCATCGTGGCTCCGAATTTCAAGTCTTGGAGTTGACTGCTGCCAAAACTGGATTTGATCCAGTCAGTGGCAAGTGCCACCATGTATGAAAACGTGCACAGCAAGGTATGAGCAGTGGGCGATACCACGGCTGTCTCACGGGAGCATTCTTAGATATTGCAGCAGTGTATGACTAGCCACAATTAACTAGTGCATGACCTGTTGGTTGCTGTTTATACTGGCATTTAGGTGATCCTGAATTTTCTAATTTTGGTAGTCACTGCAACTGGCCATCAGTACATCTACACAGAGGTTACTATATGATAGATATAACAACACGGCTATTAATGGCCTTCGCATGAGTGCGACCTAATGGCTCACTAGGTAAGGTGGTTGCTTTTCACCACCTCGGCCCCGAGGTCGTGGGTTCGAATCCTGTGGTGGGCGATCCTTTATTGCCACTGCAAGCAGTGGTGATAGCCGTAAAGGCCTTTCTGTCGCTATACAAAAAGATGCTGTTAAATCAGCTAGTATTTATTTATTATTTATTATTACCTCCGTCAGGCAAGCCTAAGCATGTTGAAAATAGTGCTTCCTGTCCGTTTAAATCTTGGCGTGGAAAACAGGACGAGATTTTCTGGTAAGTCGAGTAGGCATTAGTTTAATCGAGACTAAAGAATAGGCTACTTCCCTCCCGACCACACCTGTTACTGACACTTCGCTTTTGCTCGGCTAGGCCAAGACGAGCTGCAGTTTGATTAAATCTATGACTAAGTCGCATGCACCAACAATGACGGGAACTAGAAGTACTACTGCCCTAGGTACATAAAGTTACGGAAGCACGCAGGAAACCACGGAGTCAGCCTTCCCAAAGTGAGAGAACACTCTCGGACCAGAATAACCTTTGAAGGTCGGGCAGCTATCCACACAAATATCAGCCACGACGACATTAGTACGACAGTGGCTGCAGTAACACGCATGTGGCACTCAGATCGCCGTGGGCTCCAGCTCTCGGAGGGGGCTACGAACAACATGCCACAGGGGCCTCAAGCCACAAAGCCTGCTTATCTCCAGCTACGCTTGGGCAGGTGGTCCTCGTGACCTTCGGTGGTTGATAGCATAGTCGAGGAACACCAGCTGTCCATCCTTCAGGACGTGGATACTTAGTGATCGGAATGCTTGCCAGATCTCACGTCCCGGCAGATGAATTCAAGGTACCGGATTGCTCAGTTCAATGGGCGTTATCGTTCATCGGGCCTCAAGTCCAAGGTCAGGCTTGGCCTGGCTGGCGACCTTTAGTTGCCCGTATCGCTCACAATATAGTGGCCCAGGCTACGGAACCTCGCCGGGTATATTAGCACAACAGGCTAAACCCCAACACATTGACTCGGGCTTGGACAGCAGAAAATATCAGATCCAGCTTAAAGCAGACACATCTGAATCGCCGCACTTGCTCTACTTAAATGGATTGTTTTAGTAAAGTTGGTTTAAGCTTTTTTGCATCATCTACCAGAGCCAAGCCGAGAGCAAAAACTTCTCACACACATCGTGTAAGGACTTGAAAAAGTAGTATGTGGCTGCTAAATCGCACCCCTTCTGCCTGAGGTGCGGTGGCTCTCTACCCACCATCGGATGGACCTCACGATTCTCTTTTTATCTATTTAAGGTCGTTTCTTGCCTAAAGGTCAATTCCCACCATTCTCCTGCCCCCTCCAGTGTGCTCTCAGATCATCAGCCTCCACTCTTTTCGTCCTTCCTTATACTAAATGGAAATCTTCTCTGCATCGGGCCATTATTTCACACAAACAAGAACCCTGGAGCATACCCTCGGGCTTCTATCACCACCTGCGTTGACCTCGAATTATTTCAGTTCCAGCCGAAGACGCATCTGTTCCATTCAGCTTCTGCTGCACCTCAATGAGTTTTTACTTCTTTAATGGCCAAGGGTACTTGCAGGTGCATGATTCAGGGCTCCTACTAACCAGCGCCCCGAGTGTCTCCTTCGATGCGTTTTACATTTTTGTCCTAGGTTATAGCGTCGGAGTATGAGATTGTTGTGGGTCTTTTCATGCTTTTCTGTAACTGGGACAAGGGATTAGGCTTTTCCAAACTCACCCTCTCTGTCCTAGTTATGCAGCCTTCTAGCTGACACGGCGGCCTGCGAAACGAGCCAGATTATGAACCATATTCATAATTTGCGGTTCCTGAATTGCAACAGCTAGGAACAGCGATATTCGATAACCTGTGGATTCATCATTGTTACCGCATTCGGCTACTGTCTGCACGCATTCGTGGGTTAGTTCTGCACCTTAAACTCACTAGCAACGTTACAAGGTTCAAGCGCCAGTAGTCGGTGCGAGTCGACTGTGACTAGCACCGTTACGACCACTGCGTTTGAGCCTAATTCTGCTGGATGTGGAAGCCCGGATGAGGCGCCTGGTACTGCCCGGATGCCGAAGCCCCTCGCTCCTTCAGTAGAATAGCCCTGCGGCTGTTGCCCCCCCCCCCCAGCTCCAGAAGAACGACTGTTTGATTCACCTCTGTATTAAAGAAATGCATGCCCCAAAAATAACAAGGGAGCTAAACAGTGCTTGTGGGAAAGCCTGGGTGTATCAGGGCTACAGGAGTAGGGCGGAATACTAATTATGCAAGCATTCACTGAAGTAGTGCCCAGCACAACCTTTGACGGCAACTGATGCTGCTGTCTCGGAATACCGGTCACGATCGCCAGACGTACGAGCTACAGGGTAACGGAGACTCTTACGCGGAGAACGTCTGGACTCGCCCATGGGGCTCTACCTTAAGGGCGGCCCAGAGAACGACGTACTACAGGGGCGAAACAGCCACGAGCGATCGACTCGAAGGCTCGAGCCAACTTCCCGTTGGTTTCCGCGACTGGCCGCGTTGCTCAGGAATGCCAGTCATCCATCCTTTCGGGATGCGAGCAAAACTTGACGTCAGATTTTTCGTCTCGCGACCCGCATGACCTTTGGCTAGCCGACCGACTGCGAAGGTCGACGTCCGTACTCGCCGTCTCGTCGAAGTGTGGCGTCGCAGCCACCGTAGCGCCCGGCGTTGGCGCGCGTGGCCGCCGCAACCCAGTCGGCCGACATCCGTGAAATTCCACCTCGCGGACGTCTGTCTGCGCCTCCTCCCTCCGCACGTAAGAACGCTGACGTCCGTCTTGAGAGCTCGCGATAAAAGGCCAGCGGACGAGAGCCCGAGACGCGCGCCTGCTGCGCAGCGGCGGGTGAGCGCGCCGCGTCGCTGCGTCATAAGCATTTCGTTGTCTTCATCTCGCCATAGACCTACTACCACCGCCACGGTGGCTGGCTGAAAGTCTTATCCGTTTCCCAGTTCGGTCTAGTTTCAGACGCCTCGTGCCCCCAGGTCCTATGCGGACAGCACATTAACTGTTCCGCATGTGTGCCAAAGGATTGTAAGTAGTTAAAGCCTTTTCTCGGCTTTTTCTCGGAACGGCCAAGACTGCAGAGCCCATTCCGAAAGTCTCGGACTTCCGCGACATCTTCTCTCCTGCTGCCGGCTGCGACACATCTTTTCCAGCATCCTAAGCAGCTACGGCCGCGCCACTTACTTCCTGGACTATAATAATAACAATAATAATAATTCACTTGATAAAGCGCCCTCAGAGAACTTAATCTCTTTCTAGGCGCTTTACATTTGCTGTAAAGTGAAATGCAATTGAATGGTAAGTAAAATAAGATCCTAACGCCGCAAGGCTTCTCATCTGCTCTTTGCTGCGTGAGGCGGAGCCTGTTGGCTACCGCATGTGCACCGACAGCTGCATCAGGCTTGGAGGCCATAGACATATCTGCCACAACACCCACGCAATCTTATACGATTCGTCAAGTTAGTGACGAAGATACGCGCACACACCTATACTTTCATCTACGTGCCATGTAAAGACTCGGACCTGCTTAGATAAGGATACCGCAGCCGAACCATAGTCCACGCATTTGTGATACCTCGACCAGACAGACTTCTGTAACTCACTACATGCACGTATTCCTGCCTGTACATCAAGACGCTTACAGTCAGTGCAATACTCGGCTGCCAGGCTTGTCAGCCACGAACGTCGCAACAGCCACGTCGTTAGAGCACTTCACACTGATCTGCGACGTCTCCCCCATTAAGCAGTGTATCGACTTAAAAGTTCCGTCACACACCTTTAGGTCCTCTTGTAAGAACAATAACACACTTAATAAAGCGTCCTCAGAGAACTCAATCTCTTTCCAGTCGCTTTAAATTTGCTTCTCTTGCTCAGGTCAACCCATCGGAAAGACGCCGGTCTCTGGCTTCACAGCGTACTACCTTAGCTCATCTCACGAGCATTAGACTTATCCAAGCGACTAGCCTCCGAAAGCACTCCTAGATGTGCGCTACGTACATGTAGATGGGGAGCAGCAAGGGAAATGGAGGTATCTTCCTTGGTAACGGGCTCGCTGGTTTGGGCTTGATCGTCGCGCCACAAGAACCGAGCAGGGTCACACACACTCGACCAGTTTCCAGCTACCAATAATATACAATAGTATAATACTAATACTACTACTAATTATAGTATCACAATGACGATAAAAAGTCTCTAGCATGCCGCTCTAAGTGAACTTAATCTCTTGTCAGGCAATTTACAGCTCGCCCCTGCAAATGAAGCACGACTAACCGCTTACAATACGTCTAGCCGTAGAACCGCTGCCTTTCCGCGTGAACGCACTTTTCATTAGCTATATGGAAAAACCAGCATTGTCACGCTTCAACTTGAAGAATAAGCAAATTGAAGGGTCTGTCAAAAAGCTACATTCGGGAGACAGCGAAGGCGATCGGCCGGCGGGTTCCGAACGCACCCAAAACCAACTTCCGGCCGGTCTGCGCCAGGGGGTAGGAGGCTGTTGGTCGACCTGCCCCAGCCGGTAGCAAACCTGCTAAGAGTAGATGCACGGGGACCAAACGTGCTGGACGGATAGCGGAAGCTGGCTCTGCGGCGGCCGCTGTTTGGTGATGTCGGGTGCCGGTCGGCGGTTGGGGTGGCCGGCGAGCACTGGGGGTGGGGGGTGGGGGAGGGAGGAGCCAATTCGCGAGCTTTCGTCACGGCGGGTGTCCAATTACTCGCCGGTATACGGTCCGCGCTGACTCGTATTGCGGGAGGGGGCTGAGGCTGGCGCACCGGCTTGCTCTGGGGACGCGGGCCAAGCTGGCTTTCCGGGGAAGGGGGAAAGCAAGGGCTCGCCACCCCTGCCCCCCCCGCCCACGCCCCGCCCCAGCCGAGCGGAAGGCCAGGACGCCGCAAGTCGCAACCCTGGCCGTGGCTTGCGGTGTAGGGTGATAGGTGCCGCCCCCAGCACACGTGCAAACTAACGGTTGCTCGATTTTAGTAGCAAGAATATATGCAAACACCCACTAGTAAAATTTATTTTATTAATTATATTTGTACAACTAGTACAAGTTCGGGCGCGTGGTCTTCCATACCGCACGCCCGAAGGTAGAGGGCGCCTTGTTTAGCGTCCTGCGTTGACGTTCGCCCTGCGTTGATATTCGCTTGTCTACGTTGTGGGCGACGTGCAACAAATGCTTTCGCTGAGGTTGGTTGGTGCACTCTCTGTGGCGTGCAATCTTGCTGCTTGTTGATCATCCCGAGTAACGCTAGCTGCCAGAAGTCCACAAGTTTCGTCCATACCTGAGTTAGCCGGTATCCGGTGCTGGGTAACCCTCCATGGGTTGGGCGCCGGCGCTGCCGGTATCGCGCGTCTTGGACCGTGCGGTTCTCAAATGCACGTACCTAGCGGCCTCAGTCGTGTTTGTGGCTAGTTTCCGGCCTCCTGCTTTCGTACGACGCGCTGGCTGGCGCGTAGTGCGTTCTGCCAGCTGCGCCTTACGCCTAATGCGCCGCCCCGCCAGACCGCACGGCGTGCCAAGCCCGCCGCCCCGTACCTACCGGGGCTGCGGCCGGCGGTCGTATGCCTGACGAGCGCGGATTTGTGGCGCACCGACGCTCGGCCGCCGCTTAGCTCACATTCCGCACGTTTTCCTCAGCGCATTCATTTCGACCAGCGACCGCGGGCCCCCCGTCGTCGTGGCGACTTGCGGCGTTCGTTTCGGGCTTCCCCTCTCGGCTAACTAATGCCAGTGCTGGTAATCTCGCGCATTTGCGGTCGTGCGTGGGCGCTAGCGCGGACGAGCGCGAGCCGCCGTTTCTTGCGCGCGCTCCCTCCTTCTGCTCTGCTTGAGCAGGAGCCGTGAAGGCTGGACTCGAGCGCTGCCCCCTGTCCCACCATGCAGCTGCCGCCCGGTAGCCGCCGCGCCGTCGACCGACGGCGTTCTCGTTTGTGAGGACGCGGCAGTGAGCCGTGGTACGAATAGCTAGGA
The DNA here is from genome assembly GCA_009760855.2 of Cristatella mucedo. Lineage (NCBI taxonomy): Eukaryota > Metazoa > Bryozoa > Phylactolaemata > Cristatellidae > Cristatella > Cristatella mucedo. The sequence goes on along the minus strand of WPIO01000001.1, from coordinate 3,472,373 downwards.
CAGGAGCTGCTCGTGTTGGCCGGAGAGCTCTGCCAATGCTGGAAACAAAGCGACCGCTCCATTCTAGCTCTATGATGATCGCCTCCAGCAGTTTGATGTTTGTTTTAGTAATCCTTTATTAATCTTTCTTGGGATGCAGTGGGCACGACACGCCCTGATTTTGCCCGTGGGCGCTGCTCGCCAAAGTTGTGGACTCGAGCCAGCGTGTACAGCGCCCGGATGGAGAATAAGTTCTCTTAGGGTGCTATACGTACGATGAATTAAATATTTATTAATATATACACCGGTACACGGGTTTCGCATCGGCATGCGTTAGATTGCTAACCATCGTTGAAGTGGAAAGATGGATGGATCGAAGCCTTCGGCCGAATATGTAATAATATAATGCATTTGGTTTAGTGCCTTCAGAGACCTCAAACTCTTTCTGGACACTTTACATTTGCTGCAAAGGAATCACGATCGAATGATTAGTGGTAGCGTGCTCAATAAACAACGATAATAACATGATTAGGGGTGACATGCACAGGGTCAGCATGCAAGTGTGGTTAGTGGCAGCATGCGACGCATAAGCACATAAAAGGTGGAATCACTGGGACCCACCAAATGCTGTCATAGATAGATGCATTTTAAGTTTCTTTTTAAATGTGGTCAAGTCAGGAGATGTCGTGATGCAAGTCGGAAGGGAGTTCCAGGAGACTAATATTAATCGATCGTGCCGAGTACCTTATTTTAATGGGAGGTGTCAGTTTGTCATGCTTCCTACGAGGTGTGTGGTTGGTGGTGCTAACACCATCGTGTGCGACCGTGCAAAGGAGCCTAGCGAAGGGCCACATGCCGATTGCTGCTACAGCATTTTCCCTTGATGTTGGTCTTATGATACAGTCTTTTCCTTGATGTAGGTCATGCTCAAGTTACTGCAAACCCTCATGTGAAGAAAACCTCCCTTGGGTAGAATAACGAGTGGGCTGGCATCGAAGCTGCAGCGCCTAGACGTACTGATAGACTAAGTTTGGAATTGGCTGTCATCTACTCCTCATGGACTCGAGCCAATTCACTGTGTGCCGAAAAACCGGCCATATGCACAGTGATCCTTTGTGTAACGGTGGAGCTGTCGAGGTTGATAGTGGCAGCCTTGTGGGAAGCTCCCTGGAGCAGGGAGTGGTTGTTCTCCTGCTCAGCTTGCCCTCGTGTGGGCTGGGCTGGCGTTTATCCAGATGTTGCTTGGGTGTGCTGCAGCTCATCAGATCGATTGCTCAAATTAGCTTTAGGAGACCGTGCCTTTAGTTATATGCTCCCAAAGCCTAGAACTCACTACCGACTGACGTCACGACATCCCCTGACATGACATTTATAAAGAAGCTTAAAACTTACCTGTTCAATAAAATGAAAATAAATTGAATGTCTTTCAACATTTTTTAAGTTTGAAAAAAATATATCTTGAAGCACTAAATAACATCTTATGTCAGAAACCATTATTTACATATGTCCTTCGTGGGTAGCCCAGGACCATGTGGCAAGCGATTGTCAAGTCAATTGCACCAGAGAGTAAAAGAGAGAGGGAGACAGAGAGACAGAGCAAGAGAGAAAGAGCAGTTCCAGCTAAATAGAGAACCGGGGTGGGAGAGGCAGGCAGTGGCAGAGAACGAAAGAAAGAAAGCAGAGAAGACTATCTTTTACACACGAGTTCAACCAACTGTCTCGCAAGGAGCAGAAGCCTAGCAAGCACAATGATGCAAGGTCGCGACTCTGCTTGACCAAATGTGGCCTGCTTCGATCTGTTGATGCCGAACAACCTAGCATGGAGTCTATGAGCTTGGAAGGTGCAGAGCAGGGCAGGGCAGCCAAATAGCCAAGCCAGTCGCTGGTTGCAGCTCTCTCTCTCCCTCAGATGCACGAAGCAGCCTTTTCGATGACATCTGGCAGTCTGATCTGCTGTTATAGCTAGGGCTCTGTCTTCGGAGGTGAGGTTGTGGGTTCAACTTCGACGAGTATGGCAAGATCCATGTGTCGTGCCCTCAAGCCTAGGCTTGTCTGTCGTGAGCATCGCAGTTGCCACATCACACCACTTCTTGCCGACCTGCACTGGCTACTGGTCAAGCACCGGATCGACTTCAAGGTTTTGTCCCTCACTTTTAGGTCACTTCATTGTTTGGCTCCAGCCTATCTGCAGATCTACTCCCCCACCAGGCCAAGCATCGTACCACCCACTTTTCAGAATCCAAAAATGTACTAATACCTCGTACAAACCTTAGATCCTTTAGAGACCGTGCATTTAGTTCGTATGCTCCCAAAGCCTGGAACTCACTCCCGACTTGCGTCACAACATCCCCTGACTTGATCACATTTATAACCACACTTGCATGCTGACCTTGTGCATGTCACCCCTAACCACGTTATTCATTTTGTTTATCTAGCATGATATTACTCACCATTTCAATCGTGTTTCCCTTTGCAGCAAATGTAAAGCACCTAGAAAGAGATTGATTTCTCTGAGGGTGCTTAATCAAGTGCATTGTTATTTTTATCATTAAGCCCACTTTGATATCTTGCTCTCTGTCGCAGGTCTCCCGTATCTCAGTCACCAGCATTATCAGACCAGGTCGTGGGTGGCAGATGCATTCTTCATGACACGAGCTATGATTCTGTACAAGCAGTCGTCACCATCGGATCTTACCTGTACTTGATTGTGCTCCGAGGAGGGGAGGCAGCAGAGAGGCAATTGCAGCTGCCTTCAGCTGGCCACTGCTGCAGCTGCTACATGCAGCATTGCCTGGCACAATAGCTTGTAGAGGTTCTTGATTAGTCGTGGTGCTATAACAGAGCCGCGAGAATGCTTGGTACAACGGATCTATCCCGATTGCTATGAGCCAGGATTTTAACTAGTTTCCCTTTATTAAGATCGGTCCCGAACTAGCGGCTTGCGCGATAACTGAATCAATGGCTTCGAACTTTTTGCAAGGACCGAAGCTGCGCGAAACTGTAGCTCTCTTAGCAAGCTGCCAGGCTAGAATTCTGTAGTGCCGGGTAGCATCCTCTGGACCTCCCCTCATGCACTAGCAGGGGAAAGGTGTAGGCAGAGCGCAAAACCAAGTTGGCCTAAGGTGATCGATGAGTGTGCACGAACGCCGACTTTGCGACAACGCTTTTTCTGTCTGACGCATCTGCTGTCGGAAGCCTCTTCTGTCTGACGCCTTTTCTGTCTTTGGTGAGCCGTGATGGCACACTGGGTAAGGCAGTTGCTTTTCACGACCTCGGTCCCGAGGTCGTGGGTTCGATTCCTGCAATGAGCGATCCTTTATTGCTACTTCAAGCGGTGGCGACAGCGGTCAAGGTTTTTCTGTCGCTATACAAAAAGAGGCTGTTTAAGCAGCTAGGATTTTTCTGTCTGACGCCGATGCCACGCATCATAGCACCCGAGCTCTTGTGCCCCTGTACACGGATTGTCGTTCGAAGCCCTGCCGTGCCGGTTTGCATAACGCTGCACATTTTCTGCTGGCAGGAGAGTTGCTGGCCTGGCCGCGTCGGCCGTGGCCCGAGGCATTCACACGCTGCCCAAGCTGCCCTACTCGTATGATGCTCTGTCGCCTGTCATCTCAGCCGATATAATGAAGCTTCATTATGAGAAGCACCACGCAGCTTACGTAAACAACCTAAACGTGGCAGAGGCCAAGCTCAAGGAAGCTTTAGCAGCTGGTAATGCGCCATCGCTGCTGCCTCTGCTGCTGCTCACAGCTGTTGTAACCACGACTGTATGCTTATGACGTTGCTGCTATGGCTATTGCCTCCATCGGTACAAGCACTGGGCTAAAAATGGATCAGTGCAATGATTTATCTCTCATTTAAGGCAACGTCAGCGCTGCTGCAGCACTAGAGCCTGCTATTCGTTTCAACGGTGGAGGTCATATCAACCACAGCATCTTCTGGGAGAACCTTTCCCCGAAGGGTGGCGGCGTTGCTAAGGGTCTGACTTGGGCTCAGCGCGTCCTCCGCCGTGGCTCCGGTTTCATCTTATTTGGCACCTCCTGGTCTTTTGCTCCTTTGCCCAATCAACGTTCTTGCTTTCTTCCTGTCGGGCAGGTGAGATAGGAGAGGTCATTCTCGAAAACTTCCGGTCGTTCGATCGCTTCAAGGAGCTGTTCACTGGTGTGGCTTTAGGCGTTCAGGGATCTGGTTGGGCGTGGCTTGGCTACAATCCGGCCACGGGCAGGCTGAGGCTGGTTTCGTGTGCCAACCAGGACCCACTTCAGGCCACTACAGGTGAGTGAGCCACCATGCTCTGCTGCTGCAGCCAAGCTGCCCTTCCCCCTGCCACCATCGGCCGCTCCTGTCAGCACCGAGTGTGTCCGGTTTTTAGCTTAAGCGTTGCTATCCGTTGATTGGTCTAATGGTCTAGTGCTGCCAGCTAGTACAGCAACCACTGTCAAGATGGAGCGTTTCTTTAGTAAGTAAGCAGCTGACATGCTCGTGTGCATGCATGCATTCGTGGGGTAGTAATGTAGTGAGAGCGCCACGCGGCTCACGCCCCTGCTGCATGCAAAGCTGTAGCGTTCCGAACGGTGTGTGCTGAAAACGATTCGTTGCACCAAGTGGACTTCGGTACGTTCATTTCATTCAGCCGATCTCTCCCTGAAAGCCAGTTTCAACCAAAGGCCACCACGGTTGGGACTCGGACATGTCGACTGTCCAGCCCTAACCGAGTTGAGAATGGTTGTTGGTTAAGGTGGTTTTCCTTGGTTATGTATTAGAGCTCCTTTGCAGCAAATTTTAGGTGCCTGAAAAGAGATTGAGTTCTCTGGGGGTGCTATAACAAATGTATTATTATTTATCAGTGCTCGTGGTTGCAGAGTGATGAGGAGATAGTGGGTGATCAAGCTCTTCATAGCTGCTCACTAATTAGGCTATAATCGGTGGCAGGGCCAAGGGGCGAGGCCACTTGCCAGCCGTGAGTAGTGTCACCCTTAATCCAGAAGACTGCACATTTGCATTGTGAGCTGTTGCATTCGATAAGAATTTCATACGGCAATGGCTGCTGACCTAATGATCTTGCTAACTCCCTGCTTCTGCCCAAGCTGGACTGGCACACTTTTATATATAATTCATTTATATAGCACCCCAAGAGAACTTAATCTCTATTCAGGCGCTTCACATATACCTCGGGGCTCGAGCCCACGACCTCAGTCAGACCTTGGTCGGGGCGAGCACCTTTACCGCTAGACCAAACCAGCTCGGCACTTGACTCAAGCGGTCAGCGAAAAAAAAACTGGCACCAAAGCCTGCAGTTAGAGCCCCAATAGTGGCTTCTAGATTGGTCGTTAAATGTGCGCCGGGCAGCATCCAAGTGCTCGGCGATGGGTGCTCAGCACCAGCTCAATATGCAAACTTTTGTTCAGCCATGCTGCCAATCCACACTCTTCCCTTACCAGACAGACTCTGTTGCTGCTGCTACTCGTTAGCTCATCGAGTCTTTTTTTCTCAGTTCTGCTGTCAGTAATGGAGACTACAGTACAAGTCCTTAAATGCCCACTTGTGATGCATGCACGTTGGGTACAGAACAAGTTAGGTCCGTCTAAAATGCTCCACTTGAAATCCTGCCTTCCCCGCTTGGGATGTGTGCAAAATTTTAGGCTCTTACTAAGAATGTAGGCAAATTATTTCACAGGGAACTCACTGTATACTGTGTCAGACTAAAGAGTGCTCTAATTAGTAGACTACCTACCTCACTTCTGGGGTCGCTCGGATTTGACCCAGGGTTAAGGTGCTCGCATTGACCACCGAGGTCGTGGGTTCACGCCGTGTGGCATATATGAAACATCTGGACGGACTTGAAATTCTCTTAGGGTGCTATACAAATGAATATTTATATATGTTAGCTGCCATAATTTCTGCCACTTTTAGCCCTCTGTAAATATGGTCGATATATCTCAGCCGGTGGCTGTTGGAACTGCTGTATATTGACGATAAAATACCAGCAAATATTGTTTCATTTATTGGCATTAAGAAGCAGTATTTTTGCACACAACTTATTGCTCAGGACGACTTTTGGACTGAACTGGAATGGACTGAAGGAGATAAAACCCGGAAGTGAGTTTTAGTTGATGCCCCCTTAGCAACCAGAATACTTGGTTAACGATGGCAGATTGAGGTTCTGGATTTCATTGGCAAACATTACTCTGCTTACCCATGGGTATCCTACAAGACAGTAATGCTAGATAGATGTGCTGGCAAAGCAAATCGGTACCATGATTGTACCTTTGAATATGGCCAAGACATTCCGGTTATCTTGCAAACATTGTTATAAAAGGAGGTGCACATGTTCTTGAATCGCTAGCAAACTGGGGAAATTAGGCAGACACCCTGGATGCAGCTGGCAGACCGTATCGATACTTTTGTGCAGTGCTAGCAGCTATGGCAATGCAGGTAGTAGGCGTGCTCCCACACGTCGATGCCAAGCAGGTGGCCTGCCTTACGGATATTGTGTGGGGCCTGCCACGGTCTTTCTCTCTTGGGAAGGTTAGCAACCGAGAGATCGCGCCGAATATGAGGACTAATGAGAAAGCTGTCCAGTTCGGAAAATGTCTGTGCCAGGGGTGCGATGAAGAACCAGCCTGTGTCTGGATGCATTCAGGCTGCTCACACGACTGATGATCGGCTCCTGAAAATGTGAGTGCCTCTTGCACTCTCCGGCCTGCTTCGCACCCACTCAAGTCCATGCAAAAACACTCGAGTTTAGCAGATGCACAATCCTCAGGGAGCTGATGGTGAGGCAAATGCTTAACGAAAACAGGTTTAATGCAAGGGTAGCAAAGATAGCTCAACTATTGACAAAAGCCCACAAAGTAAGCCTTTAGTGGGCATGGCAACAGTGACACTGGGCAACCGAAGATTGGAGGTTCCGTGTCGCCTGAGAGATCTAGACAGTAACACCACATCGTCGACCAAATTATGGGGACAACTTGCAAGCGGTTCGGCATGCTATACCCTCCAATGTAACTCTGAAACTCGTTGAGTCCAAACCAGCCCTAATAGGATATGATTGCTTATCAGCAAGTTAACCTGTTGTGTGGTTGTCATATTAAAAAAAATAGTGTCCGGCTGTTGTGTTTATTTTGGCATTATTTTCACTCATTTGGACCCTTGGTAGATTTTAAAATTGCCTATGGCAATCGTTGACCGGGCAGCCGTAGTTAGAGTGGGTGCAGCCAATCTTATTGCCGCTATGTATGAGCACCCACCCACTACCTGAGCATGAAGTGGTAGGCTATATTTATTTCAGGAATCTGGTGTATACATCTTAAAATATAAAAAAAATATTAATTTGTATTGCGCCCTAAGAGAACTAGTCTCTATTCAGGCACTTCACATATGGTATGGACTCGAACCCAAGACCTCCGTCAGCAAAGTCATTCACCTTGGGGCCAGCACATTAATCAGTGGGCCAAATCTTGTTTTTTACCAGTGCATAAATACAATCCAATGACGTCACATCACCAGCATGCCCACTGCTGAAAGGCACAGGTTTTTCTTGCTGTAATTACAATCCTGATACAAAGCCCACTCCTAATATCAGCAGGCTTGGGTGCCCCCCCAGGCAGGTCTGTAGCAGTAGTCCACTATACTATATGTCATTCACACCTGGTCCCGCATACACACACACACAGCACACTTTCTCTTTTGTATCTTGCATAGCTTTTTCAAATCAAGTCCGTCAGTAAGCCTTCAATTTCTTTATTTTCAGTCTCAGACTGCTTTTCAGTTTCACTTCACTGCTTGCAGATGACACTTCTCAAATGCCACCTCAAATGCCACCTCAAATGCCACTTTAGCTTAGATGTGCCACCACCGCCATAGGAACCAGCAATAGTGCACTATCGTCCGCTGGCAGCAGGAAACTTGGGGCTGTGCTTGCGTTTGTTGAAAAGCCTTTAAACACTTGAGCATGGGTTCCAGCCCCTCCCCCCCCCCGAAGTGCCAAAGATTGCTGTACCGAGTCATTGTGCCAAATGCTAATAGCAATCCACGATGGGGAAGGAGGCTTCCTGTCAAAGATCATTTGCCAGTTCAGTCGTACGTAGTCGGTCGCAGCTTGCCTGGCATGCGCCTACAGCCGAGCCGGTCGGTCACGCTGCCGAGCACTCGAGTCCTGCGGACAGCCATCGAGCGCGGCTCACGGCACTTGCAGGCATGGTGCCTCTGCTTGGCATCGACGTGTGGGAGCACGCCTACTACCTGCAGTACAAGAACGCCAGAGCCGACTACATCAAGGAGATCTGGAACGTCATCAACTGGGCCGACGTGGAGAGCCGCTTGCGCACCGCGCGCATGGAGAACTGAGGCGGCGAGCGCGGGCGCTGCTTCTGCGACGATGTAGTGCTTTCCGCTCATTTTCGCCGCGCCGATGCTGCTCGTGCACGTGTCAGGGACGTGATCCTGTCCACGACGACGCATGACGTAGTAACATTGCACTTCGAAGCGATCTGACCACGAGTACGAATGCCGCAATATAAAAGGCAGCTGCTGTACGCCAGCCGATTTGAGGCCGCACTGTGCCGAGCCCGATCGATCGCTTGGGTGGGCCTGTTGGGCCAAGGAAACGGCCGGTGCCGGTGAAAGCGCTGCTGCCTACGCTCGACGGTGGGAAGCTTTGCAGCTGCCTCGCAGGCAGGAGCGAGCGCCGGGCTGAAAGCTCTAGAGCGGCAGCGCGTGTGGTGCTGCCGGCAGCAGCTATTTTATTTTGCTAAAGATAGCTAAGCTTTCTAGAGCAAGGCAGATCCATAGCTGGCATAGTTTGGCCATGGTGCCAAATGTGTCCGTGAGATCGGCACAATAGCCAAGCATCCACTTTGCAGACTGGTTATCACCACCTCCGTGGCTCTAACCTGTCCTGCAGTCAGCTCCCTGGTAGGTAAGCAGCTCTCTGGTACAAGAGAGGTAGACTAGTAGTAGGGGAGGGGCGAGTCAGGGTACGCTCGATGTCGGCTGCACTGGTTACGCGGTCATCAAGCCGTTGAAATGGTGCAGGCTGCTGCCATTGGCCAGGTCGGCCCTGAGGCTAGCCGGTATGTCCAGCTGGTTCACGGCGTCAGCTCCTTTGTCTCGTAGCAGTGGCTTCAGCGTCATGAGACAGAGCTCGGAGAGCCGGTACACTGAAACAGCAGCGTCGTCGGGGGCGACCCGTCGCTGCGCCGCTAAGCAGCCAAAGCAGCACGAGGTCTCGGCGCTGCCGGTCGATCATATACTTCTGGATGCCAGCGGCAAGCAGGCGAACGTGGCACAGCAGCAGCAGCAGAAGGGGCCAGCAGCAGAACATGCCACAACCAGCTGGCCACCAGCCATTCGGCTAGCTTCGGCATACGGTAGAACTTCTGTTACCAGTCTTACGGTCGGTCTCAATGAGTACCGATCGCTCAGAGTGAGCTGAAGCTGCTGAACGGCACACGGCCATGCCCAGAGAGGATCGCCTAGCAGGTTGAGGCCGGGCGGCCTACGCGCCTGGGCTGGCCCCTCCCCTCAGGTAAATGCTCATACATACATTTAATGCTTCAGAGCTAATGAAACGCTCTACCCACTCCCCATGAGAGCATGCAAACCGGCAAGCACATATTAGGGAGCACAGTGAGATGCTTACAATAGACCTGATAACAGCCTAGATTAAAATTTCCGGTACCCAATCCCGATTTGCCACTCCATGACAGCAGTCCTCCTGCGTTCGAGGCTGGTTGTGGAGCCAGCGACCGCATAGGTCGAGCCACACAAAATGACTGGCTACGGTATCTGAGATGACTTTTTTCCCGTTTAAGCTCGGTTGCAAGTAGCAGAGTGACGGGTAACTTAGCTGCTAAGTTGCTACACGATCACATTGATTGAGCTTGTCCGAGTCTAGCGTGACAGCTCCGTGACTGGCAAGATAGTTGACAATTGACGATCCCACGTGTGCACACAAACACATGCCCACAAACGCACACACACACACACACACACACACACACACACACACACACACACACACACACACACACACACACACACACACACACACACACACACATAGATATATTACACACTGGAACGGGTCGTGGCGGATCAGCTAAACTCCTATATCGAAACCTCACCTTGCTAGTAAGTTCCAGTCTGGCTTTAGAGCTAATCACTCCACAGAGTCAGCATTGCTTCGGGTATACAACGACCTACTTAGGAATGCAGACATGGGTAGAGTGTCTCTGCTTGTTTTGCTCGATCTTTCGGCAGCTTTTGATACTATCGATCACAAAGTACTTCTAGAGCGCCTCTCATCTCGCCTGGGCATCACTGGCACTGCTCTGCAGTGGTTCAGGTCCTATCTCAGTGGGAGATTCCAGAGTATTGACGTGAATGGACAAAGATCATCTGAAGTACCTCTAAAATATGGAGTACCTCAGGGCTCTGTGCTAGGTCCGGTCCTTTTCACGGTTTATACTCTGCCTCTTGCTGATGTGATTGCCAAGCACAATCTAGGCTTTCACTTCTATGCGGATGACACTCAGTTCTACCTTTGCTTTGATCCCTCCCAGCCTTCGAGCACCTCAAATTCTCTCAACTCACTTGCTGCATGCATTGATGACATCCGCACATGGATGGCAGCAAATTTTCTAAAACTAAACGATGATAAAACTAACCTACTAGTTATGGGCAAACCCAGTGTGATTCAGAAATTGGAAAGGCTGACTTTCAAAATTGGCTCTGCCGGCATATCTCCTGTCGAATCAGCTCAAAATCTTGGTGTCATATTCCAAAGCGACCTCTCGTTAGACGACCACATCAGCTCCACAGTCAAATCTGCCTATTTTCAGCTTCATAACATTGCTAAAATTCGGGCTTGTTTAGATAGAGATACCACGTCCAAGTTGGTCCATGCATTCGTGACATCCCGTCTCGACTTCTGCAACTCACTGCTTACTGGCCTACCAGCATGTGCGATCAGGCGATTGCAGCTGGTACAAAACTCTGCAGCTAGGCTTGTCTGTCGTGAGCGTCGCAGTTGCCACATTACTCCACTTCTCGCCGACCTGCACTGGCTACCAGTGAGGCAACGGATTGACTTCAAGGTTTTGTCGCTCACTTTTAGGTCTCTTCATTCTATGGCTCCAGCCTATCTTTCAGATATACTACCCCATCAGGCCAAGCATCGTACCACCCGCTTTTCGGAATCCAACAGCCTACAAATACCTCGTACAAACCTTGAATCCTTTGGAGACCGTGCATTTAGTTCATATGCTCCCAAAGCCTGGAACTCCCTCCCGACCTGCGTCAGAACATCCCATGACCTGACCACATTTAAAAGAAACTTAAAAACACACCTATTAAGGACAGCATTTAGTGGGTCCCTGTGATTCGTCCTTGATGTGCTTATGCGTGCTGACACTGTGCATGCTGCCACTAACCACATTTGCATGCTGACCCTGTGCATGTCACCCCTAACCATATTATTCATGTTGTTTGTTTTTCAAGCATGATTTTACTTACTATTCTATTGCATATCACTTTGCAGCAAATGTAATGCGCCTAGAAAGAGATTAAGTTCTCTGAGGGCGCTTTATCAAGTGCATTATTATTATTATTATTATTATTATTATTATTACACACAGAGCAAATCCAATGTACACCTGAACAACATGCTGCTTGGTGTCAAATCACAGCTCAGTTTATGATCAGCCATGTATGCATGAAGTAATTAAGGCAAAGGAACCAGCAGAGTACCAGAAGCACATGAATGTCGCTTGGCTAGACTCAGCTTACCCGGAGTACAAATGCCGACCACGACGCGCTGAGCCAGATGGGACTGGGGACCCCGGCTCTCTGTCCATGGGCGTGCAGACCACACACACTGGCCGTCTGTGGCACACAGTCGGTACCGAGTGCCAGTCGCTCGAAATGTCCACTTGTGCCCAGCATAGGTGTTGACATCAACTGTTCTACCAGGTTCCACAGGCGCACCAAACGCATGGCCCTTGCCCTGCAGACAGGTGAGTGGCGACTGCCGACGCACCATCAGATGACTGCTCGCCCAAGACAAGCCCCATGTTTCACTCACACGGAAATACCTTGAAGTCGATCCAAATTACCGTCACCTGGACCTGAGTAAGATTCTTGAACCGCACGAACGACTGAACTTTCGACACATCAGACTGCACGTGCCTGAACTCATGGCCCAGAGCCATCAAATTTCGCAGGAGCTGTGCCGGTCGCGTCGTGGAAATGAGCCTTCACCATTGGCCTGCACGCACGACATGACGTCACGAATAATTTGACACGAAATCGCATGCCGAGTGGAAGGGTGCTGAGTCACATTCTGACACGGCGAATCGGTAGCTTGAAAGTGGAAGCCACGCTGCAGGACACGACGGCAGGGCATGTAGCTGTGCCGGATGTGAAAGAAGAAATAGCAGAGGTGCCGTTCTCTAGCCAATCCTATATCAGTCGGTGCAAGTCATGACGTCGCAGAGTGCTGGGACCATTAGTAGATCAGAATCCCGATGGTCCGGCAGCCCAGCTGAGAGTGCTGAAGTGCCATGATTGGCCAGGTTTTGCTTGCCAATCAGTCAGATCTTGATAAATCATTTTACTTCGGCATCGGTAAGATTGTGCAAGGTCCTTCTCTTCTAAAGAGCCAGCCTCAACACTACCTTCTTCAACACAAAGGCTGCTTCAATTGGGTCAGCACTGCTATTTAGGAATTAATCCTTTGATGTGGACTCCTGGATGCCATTTTCTGAAAGCAGGCCATAGTCAATGAGAAGGCCTAACCTCAAGCTCTCCAGAGGCAGCCAATCACGATAAGGTGAAGGGCTGGGCCACCCAGCCATGCACTCCTCATACAGGTCAGTCAAACAGTGGGCATAGTCCCGAATGCAGTCCAGCAGTCGAATTTTGAAAGCAGTCGAATTTTGAGAGCAGTCAAATTTGAGAGAAGTCGCATTTTGAGAGCAGTTACAATTTGAGAGCTGCAGCCGTGGCACTGTCCTGAGAACTCAGCAAATTCCCTTGCCTCCTAGCCCTCTAGCTTTAGGCATCTCGTCGGACACAAATAAAAAGAGAAAAAACGTGGCCTTTGCAGTAATACTACTTGGTAGCCTAGGCCATTTTATAGCTGGAAGCAAATTCGTCACTTCATGTGGCTAGGCTAGTTGAAACCTTACAGGTCCACAGGCCCCTTACCTAGTCAGTAACCGTTATTCCGGGGCTACATTAAACAAGCAGAATTGAGCTCACTTTTCAAATTTCCCTCTGATACACAAATTAATGGCCGAGTTATGGAATTTACATAGTGCAAAGCTACACTGAAAATAAAGCTTTTAAAGTCACGAGCATGCATCTCAACAAGCTTCACACAGGTACCCCGAACTACTAAGGTTCAATAAGTTGGGATACAAGTCACATATGATACTGAGATTAGTAAATTTGTTATTTGAAGATACGTTGCTCCTGGTTTACATCAGGTTAGTCATGGTTTGCATGAGCATTTTTGTTTTGCGTTGAAGTCGTCGGAACTTGAATTCCATTTTTAACGCATTTTTCTAGTGAAAGATACCATAAGAAAATATTCGATTGTCAGACCAATTTTTAAGCATTTTCTTGACTTTCCCCTTAATATTTACAGGTCAATGCAGGATGCCATGAGGGCCGAGATTAGACCAGTTCAGCAGCTTTGCCGTCATCCACTGTGCTGCCACCGGCTATTGCCCAGGAGCCAAATTGCAAGCAAGATAGAGAGAGAAAGAGAGAGTTTTCATTTTAATCCCAGGTTTAGTACTCTTGCAAACTACACTGTTCCATGGTTCACGGTCTCATGGCGGCAGCTTCCTACTGCTATCAGCGTCAGATAATAAGGCTGCAATTCGATAGACTTCTCAAGATAGGCAAGTTCCAGTTAATAGCCAAGTGACTGCCTGTTGAGCAAAGCCAAGCATAACATAAAGTATAAGAAATATAATTCATTCAGCCCCTTAAGAGAATATACTCTCTATATAGGTGCTTCACATACACCTCAGGGGTCGAGCCCACGACCTCGGTCTACAAAAGCAAGCACTTCAACCCCTGGGCCAAACCAGGATGGCAGTAGGACAATTTGGAAGCATTATACCAATCTATGAGCTCCAGCCCAGAACTTTTTAAAGAGCCCCAAAAATTTACATTTCGTGTCCGATTGACTTCTTACACCAAACTTTTTTCAGAGCACAGCTGAAGTTTCCGAGACGGGGTTACTGTTGCAGGCATCCATGACGATAATGTAATGTATCTCCTTCTGTAACTCCACAAAGACTATGTGGGTGTTACACAGGAGAGTTTTGTATAGCACACTCACAGCCTAAGCAACTTTAAGTACACATTCGGTAGCCAATGGACTTAATCTCACGCAACAAAGAGAAAGCTAGAAAGGATGAGCCATAGTCGGCAGCAGGAGAGTAGATGCTGTTGCGTAAGAATTGCGAAAGCGACTTTCACAGTCTAGGACCTGCAGAGCTAAAGCTACTGTCGCCAACGGTCTATAAACAGAAGAATGGAACAGCTAATTCTCTTGCTGCAGCATCAGCTCAGGGCTTGCCGAAGCCACGCTCTGATGGCATCGATTGCTGCCTGTGGACCTTGCTGCACATACACATCCGAAAAGTTGGCAAGGTCATATGTTCTTTGATTATTTTTTGTAGCGCAGTACATGCCATTGCCGTTGCTAACCTGCCCGCAGGGATTGGATGGGCCAATATATCCGAGTGGACAGGCGTGCTATCAGTTTAATGGCATTGAGAAATCTTGTAACGATGCTCGCACATCATGTCACCAGGGAAATGGGCGCCTAGTTGCAGTTATGGATTCTGACCTTCAGTCGTGGCTGTCCAGCAATGCATCGGCTCTGTGGCCCAACAGGCAGGGGGTGTGGCTCGGCCTGAACTACAGAGCTGAGGAGGGCGAGTTCAGGTGGGACGGCTATAGCGATTCTGGTAAGCTTAACAGCAGCGCTGCTTCCTGCGTCCTTCCACTGTCCTCAGCTCTCAGCGCGTGACTGCCGTGCTCATGGCTGTTCTGCCACTGCGACTTGGATTTGTCACTGCTGCCGAGTGTCCACCGAAGCACTAGAAGTGGTTATGCCTATGCCTCAGGTATCTGGTATTGTGTGCGTGTGAGGTGTGTGCGCGACCGCACGTGCAGGCATGCTTGCTGAATGCAATGTATCATATCTTTCTGCTTCTGTTTCTTTTTCCTACTATTTAGTTTTATAAAGCTCCGGACCAAGATCGGTATTAAGAGACCAGGATTGACTTGCTCGGTAGGATCTAGATAGGATAGAATGAACTATTTCCGGTAGGCTCGAGACTCACGGCTCCCGTGGCCTCACGATTGGCCGGTGCCTGGGTGCGTTTTTTCGATTCAATTCGATTTTTTCGATTCGATTTTTTTCGATTCAGGCTGTTTCCAATAACTACTGTGAAGAGTATGGCTCGGCACTCGGTCTGCATGTAGGGGTTGTGCACAGCAATCACTTAATCACTGCTCGACCTGTTATATGAATGCAGGTAGCTGGCATAGCAGGGTAAGTAAGTATGGCTTTCAAGCACGGCTGTCTGAGGCAGCACCTGAATAGAGTTTAAGTTCTCTTAGAGCGCGTAAAGAACTTGGAGCGAGTGAAAGGTTAGGAGAGCAGCTGAGGTAGTGAGCAGCGTGAAAGTAGCAGCTCAGGACGACTGGAAAAGATGAGCCATAGTCGGCAGCAGAAGAGTAGTTGCCGTTGCGAAAGAATTGTCGAAGTGAGTTCCACAGTCTAGGACCTGCAGAGCAAAAGCTTCTGTCGCCAAAGGTCTTCAAGCAGAAGAATAGAACAGCTAATTTATAGCCCATACAGAACCTGAGATAATGAGGAGGCTGAAACAGGCACGCAGTTCAGCTACGTATGAAGGAGCCAAGCCGTGGCGGGCCTTGTGGGTCAGCGTAAGAACTTATCTCAACCGGTAGCCATCCAAGCTCTTCCAGCAAAGGAGACACACGTTCAAACCTCTGAAATTAGTACAATAGCCTTGCAGCTTTTTCATCGACAGCTGCAGTGGCCTATAGGTTTTTTACGGTAGTACAGCCAAAAGGGAATTACAATAATTTAGCCGAGAGAGAACTAAGAGCTAGTAAAATTCTTTGCAAGCCACCGTGGTAGCCAAATACTGCAGTAAGGTCACGCCGTGTACGGCAGCATCGGATCAGCATGCGACGCGCTCTCTAATTGCAACGGCGACCCTCGCATACCGCGAACTAAAGCACAGCTTCGCCCTGCGCAGCCTAATGTCGTCTACAGGCGAACAGGACGAACAGGCAGGGATGCAAAAGCGGCCGAGGGGGTTCATTAGACTACGCAATACGAAATAACCGCTACGCGTCAAGTATGTCACGACATATTGGCACGCAGACCCGTAGAATACTAACTCGTACTGGTGCAAATCGTACACATCCACGGAACACCAGCAATGGGGAGGGCGACCGTTGGCAATCGCCAGATTAACCGGAAGCGCCCGCCGGTCCTCTCCCGCCACGGTCACGGCCGATTCCACTTCCGCAGGTATGGGCGTCCTGGGCGGCCTCTCGATTGAGTGGTTTCGGTGCGGATTTTCTCTTCATTACTTTAGTGCGGCGCAGAAATTTGGTGGTAGATCCATCCGACTAGCTTATATCTGTCAGGTCTGTCAGTGTGGTTGCCGTACATGCTCGTTTCAAGGGAGTTCGGTCATATCTCGGTCTTGATAATAATAATAATAATAATAATGCACTTGATAAAGGCCCCTCAGAGAACTCAATCTCTTTCTAGGCGCTTTAAATTTGCTGCAAAGGGAAATACAATTGTATGGTGAGTAATATCATGCTTGATAAACAGACAACATGAATAACGTGGTTAGGGGTGCATGCACAGGGTCAGCATGCAAATGTGGTTAGTGGCAGCATGCACAGTGTCAGCGGGCGTAAGCACATGAAGGACGAATCACAGGGACCCACTAAATGCTGTTCTAAATAGGTGTTTTTTAAAGTTCTTTTTAAATGTGGTGAAGTCAGGTGATGTTCTGACGCAAGTCGGGAGGGAGTTCCAGGCTTTGGGAGCATACGAACTAAATGCATGGTCTCCAAAGGATTTGAGGTTTGTACGAGGTATTGGTAAAATGTTGGATCCCAAAAAGCGGGTGGTACGATGCTTGGCCTGATGGGGGAGTATATCTGAGAGATAGGCTGGAGCCAAAGAATGAAGGGACCTAAAAGTGAGCGACAAAACCTTGAAGTCAATCCGTTGCTTGACTGGTAGCCAGTGCAGGTCGGCGAGAAGTGGTGTGATGTGGCAACTGCGACGCTCACGACAGACAAGCCTAGCTGCGAAGTTTTGCACCAGCTGCAATCGCCTGATTGCACATGCCGGTAGGCCAGCAAGCAGTGAGTTGCAGAAGTCGAGACGGGATGTCACGAATGCATGGACCAACTTGGATGTGGTATCGTTATCTAAACAAGCCCGAATTTTAGCAATGTTATGTAGCTGAAAGTAGGCAGATTTGACTATGGTCATCAAACGAGAGGTCACTTTGGAACATGACAGCTAGATCTCGAGCTGATTCAACAGGAGATATGCTGGCAGAGCCAATTTTGAGGGTCAGCCTTTCCAATCTCTGAATCACACTGGGTTTGCCCATAGCTAATAAGCTAGTTTGATCGTCATTTAGTTTTAGAAAATTTGCTGCCATCCATGTGTGGATGTCATCGATGAATGCAGCGAGTGAGTTGAGAGAACTCGAGCTGCTTGAAGGCTGGGAGGGATCAAAGCAAAGGTACAACCGAGTGTCATCCGCATAGAAGTGAAAGCCTAGATTGCTCATGGCAATCACATCAGCAAGAGGGAGAGTATAAACCGTGAAAAGAACAGGACCAAGCATGGAGCCCCGAGGTACCCCATATTTCAGAGGTACCTCGGATGATCTTTGTCCATTCACGTCAATACTCTGGAGTTTGCCACTGAGATAGGACCTGAACCATTGCAGAGCAGTGCCAGTGATGCCCAGGCGAGATGAGAGTCACTCTAGAAGAACTTGGTGATCGATAGTATCAAAAGCTGCCGAAAGATCGAGCAAAACAAGCAGAGACACTCTACTCATGTCTGCATTCCTAAGTAAGTCGTTGTACACTCTTAGCAATGCTGTCTCTGTGGAGTGATTAGCTCTAAGGCCAGACTGGAATAAGCTGAATTCCTCGGCTTCAGCGATCGGTTCAACGTCGCACAACTATGAGACCTTTGTGGAAGCATTTTTGCTGCCGAATATTGTGCAGAACATGCATTATCGGTACGAAGTATCCAGGAAGGCGTTTTTTCTAATGAATTCTTATTGGCACCATGCCTGAGTGCTTGCGTGTAGGTGTGTTCACGTGGGTAGGTGCTTACGGGTGTTACCGCGAAACAGATACATAAGGAATATTTACTTACTGACTTCCCATAACAATGCAAATCTCTGGCAAATCGTGTAAGCTCTACTGAACTGCTCACATGGGCCCACCTTCTTAATAAAGCTTTCGGTTAATGGCATGGCGTAAAGTTGCCATAACATGGTGGCAACGGAGCTCGTTTTTAGTAAGTGTTGAACCATTCAAACGAGATGATTTTGTCCCAAAAAATTTACCCGAGGGCAATCGCCCAATCATCCAATCGCCTGTCTCCTGTCATTCAGCTTCCCGAGAAAAGAGCCACCCCAAGACATTAATCCTTTTCTGCAAAAATTCCCCGGACAATTGCCCCGGTTTGGACATTCGCTACCCACCTCGGGTTTAAAAAAACTTAATCTCATGATCCTCCGCATATGACAGCAGGCATCGGTTTGTCATTTCCAGGTGCTCATTCGCCATCTAGTAAGTCTCCCTCTGTCAGAGCCTGCGTTGTCAAACATTCTGTTATGAAGCTCTCCACATTGAATACTAAGGTCTAAAACGAAATATGGTGGCCGATTTTGATTTTGCTGTAATTTTAAGAGAAAGAGATGACATTCCTGCCTATGATTTGTATATATACAGCGGACCAACGGCACTGACTACCGTGGGACTGAGCACCGTAAGCAATTTCTCCTCGACTGGGGAACGCCTCCGAAATGGATTGCAGGTTCAGCGCTCTACCGATTGACTGCCACGATCTACCAATCAACCGACTGAGCTATCGGACGACTCTTCATTAGCTGCTTAACATTAGGAAATAAAGCCTCGCCTTCAATTTTCACTTACGTTCTCGAGCCTTATCCTGGTGCATTTCATGAATTACTGAGAAGATTATCCTTGAAAATTGGTTACTACGATGCAACCATTACGCATCGAATAACTTCACCGCTCGTTGTTCTGCTTCTCACAGCAGACGGCCTTCTGCTGCTTCGCAGTTTCAAGAATAAAGCGCTGATTGCCGTTTCACCCAGAATGATAATGTCAATACACGCTTACCAAAATCCGAATACATTTTGTGGTCGGCGTACAAAGACGTAGCCTGTCACCAGCAAGAGTCTAACTATGTCGTCCGAATTCTGACCAGATACCAGACTGACCTCCGAATTCTGACCAGACTTGCATATAGATGAAGGGGTATATCGACCTGGAACTTTTAACCGTGGGGTGTTGGGTACTAAAATTGATTCCTGGAGCTTATTGGTCATTCTAACTCATTATCCTTAATTTTCTTCCTCGTAGCTACATCCAGCGACTTCGATGTTGCATCACACACTGGCTCATGAAGTTGACCGTTTCCAGTCTCCAAGTTAAAATCGAAGTGATTACAGTTTGGTAAATGGAAAGAAAGATAGCAGCGGGCTGCATCTGCATGGAAATACGGTAATCTGAATAAACCGTGACCACACGAACTTCAGATTGCAAGCAGTTGCTGAAAGAATTGATCACTCGGGGAAACTTATCGATTGGTCGAGAGACGGAGCAATTGTTTTTTACATAGCGTATTTCTATATACCATTGTCATACGTTAATTCTCAGTCTTCGGGTGCCTACAATAGTATTTGTCGAAGTTATTGTTGTTATTAGACAATATGATCAAAACGATGTTACAGACAGAAATACAAACATTAGAGTGTCAATTTTGTTTGCTCCGCTACTTATAAAGCTGTTATCTAGTACATGTTTATACTGTTTCCCAGCTTAGCATTTCATTCGTCTTCTTTTCAGGGCCACAGCAACTATCAGGATAGGAAGAATAAAAACATAACATTTGTTTAGCACCCTCAGAGAACCAAATCTCTTTTTAGGCATTTCAAATATGCTGTAAATGAAGCTTTTCAATAAGGTAAGTGATAAAGTGTACAGCATCTGCACGACTCAGCTCAAGAACTTCTTGTTCATGAAAAAACAGCCATTACTTTGCTATGTATGGTTTGCCAAATATGGACCACAGATTTTTGTTTCGCCCCTTGCTGCCGAAGACACCGTTGATCAAGTGTTTAAGCTCCACATGGTCAACGCAGTCGTCCTGCAAATGCTTTCATTTTTAAAATTTTGAAATCCTGATGCGCATAGTGCATATGCTATGCAACTTTATGATTTCAGTGAAGGTATTTTCAGCGGCATGTCACTGCTGTCGCAGATGACATGTCAAGCACGTAGGCCCACTAATGGGGGCCGAACATTCATTCCTCGCCGCAGTACCTAACATCCCAGGTTCTCGAAGGAGCTTCAGTTATATGTGATCGCATTATATTGTCACCTATCTTTTATGTTTCTTACTCCCACTCCTCGCTCTTTATCTCTCACGCCCACCTCCCTCTCTTTCCCTTCTCTCTTTCTCTCTCTCTCTCTCTCTCTCTCTCTCTCTCTCTCTCTCTCTCTCTCTTTCATCTCTCTCTCTTTCGTCTCTCTTTTTTTTCTGTCTTCATTACCCTACGATACCCTCCTGATCAGTTTTGCTTGCAGTTAATATATCCCAGGTTGCATTTGTTTACACGCTGCGCTATTTTGACGAGAAACTCATCCACTCGTATCTCCCCCCACTGGAATTTAAAGAGCATGCTACCCATGTGACGTAGAAGCAAAGCAAATGGCTACTTCAAAAGGCATCCGACTTAAGTGGCAAACTTATGGCTGCTCATTGGATAAATAAAAGTCACAGGCATCCTTAAAAGTACTTTAATAATTCTAAAATTTCAAAAGATGAACGAGTAGAAAAGTATGTAGGCAGTAGGTTTGCGATGCAGAGCAATTTTAGACATAACTGCTTTCAGACGCTCAATAGTATGACGCCCGACGCACACCTAAAGCCGTTGACCTGCAGATTTTTATCCAGGTCACTGGGATTCTGCAAGGATGCCAAAAATGCTGACATTAGGAGTTTGGTTTGTATGTAGAAAGGCCGTGCCTTTAAAGGAATCCCTAAGCTTGCCAGCTGCACAGCTGGTCCACGTTGGAGTTAGAACAAACTTGCTTCTCGAGTATTTCCAAGTGCTTAACTTGCTACCGTTACTGAAGGAAGTAACTTCACAAGTTGACTAATACCTCATGACACAGAAAGAAACATTTCATCAAACATCCTCATTTCATTTAATTCACGAGAAATGCCCATGCACACATCATAGGCCGAAAAGTGTATATAATGCGATTAAGTATATTTAGAGAGAGGGAGAGAGAGAGAGAAAGAGAGAGAGAGAGAGAGAGAGAGAGAAGAGAGAGAGAGAGATAGAAAGGCGAAAGAGAGACAGTGAGAGAGAGAGAGAAAGGAGAGAGGGGAAGAGATGCAAGTGCTTGGGTGTTGTCTTCTGACTCTAGACGGTACCACGAGGTTAATAGGCTAAGGAGTTTCTATTGCTTACTCATAACCCACAGTGGTTTCGGTGTGCGAGTGGCACCCTTCAACGTCAGCTCACGAAACCAGACAAAACAGCCAGCCAAGGAGAGACAAAATTGGAAGTTGTGAAAGTGAGTGGCCATGATTTGTAACAGCGAATGGCGGCAAGAAATAAAATGCCAGAACGCTGCAGAAAAAGGCAGCCGCCTTTAGCAGGAATGAGTAAGCGATGTCAATCACCGAGGACCAGACAAATGCAAGCGCATGGCGCCATTGTTTTTTAAATGGAAGAACCGAGTCATCCTGGCTGGACCTGATCTTCAGAGGAGAGCTACAGCGCTTGAGCCATGCAAGCGAGTCGATAAGAAATAAATTGAGGCCCGAATTCGGACAACGCACCGGTAATTATTTAAAAGTGAATCTCTGGTAAGAGTGAGGATTAAGTCTGGGTCTGGGAGAAAGTGCTCAATCGCATGCTTATATTTCAAAAATAAAGCGAAAATCTATGCTCAACGATTTTCGACGATACTACCACAGAAATAATCCTATCCTTGAAAAATGCCGATGAATTACATTACCTTGCATACAGTTTGGCTTAACTTTGATTGACTTTGGCAGGAAACTTGATTAAGTTTGGCACTAAACTCCTCGTGTATCCTGGTGGCAGCCAAGACGAGAGCGCCCGGAAAATGTCTGTTGTGCACGGCAAAGTGCAGAGTGCCGAGCCATTCAGTGCAGCGACATACCATACGTGCTGTAATACAGCAAATATGCACATGATACATGATGTAATATTGCAAACCACAATGATGGTGGGATAGATGGATCCGGGTGCACAAATCTACGTAGAAACTCAGAGTTCAAGCAACATCGACTCACATAGTCTTCGAGTCGTGAAGCCAGCGACGTCTATCGTAGCCACAGCAACCCAGCACCGGGAAAAGGAACTGAAGTCGGATAGGAGTATTGACTATTGGCAGCCACAAAGCAGCAGTGACGGACACTTGAAAGCATTGTGTAACAGTCAGTCCTAGAATGAAGATGTAGCGAAAGAATTTCGGTACAATAATTTCCTGGAATTGGCAGAGCCATTCTTGTCGCTAGCATGTTTTCCAGCGAACAAAAAAGGGATAATTAGTTCACTATCCCGACGGAAATTTAAGTTATGGGTATTCTAATACGACGTGTAATACTTCTACTAGCGTGGCTTTGCAATGCACGATTAAGATAAGACAAGTAAGGCCTTTGAATAAGCACGGGGAAAGTTTTAGTGGGAACTTACGTGGGAAAGCGTTTCCTTTAGCTGGGAAATCAACTAGCAAACGGAAAATAATGGTGGGCACCTGCCAGCAGATAGCTGCATCTCGCTATTCTCTGTCTAACAAGAAAAAAACTAAGGGCCGGTACCACTATCACCGTATCCACCAGGTATACGTGGTACGGATCGAGTTATAAGTAAACGCTACTAGATCGAGGATACTCGCAGCACAAACACGATAAGTATTAAAGCTTAGGAATATCAAGATGTCATCAGATAGCATCTATATCACTCTTGTCTTTTGGGGTTACAACGAAGCGCGACAAGCTTGCCTTTCGGTTGCAGTGTCTCCTGTTTCAAGACTAAATCAGCAGAGTTGCATGCAATCTCAGGCTTTTTTTATAAGGCATTCGATTTAGTTTTAGAACTACTGGTTACGCGGCAAGTTCCGTCTCCAAGTTATTTTTGGGGTTGTATAGACCCGAGGACAAAATGCGTAGGAGCGGGAATTATGTGGGGCGGGGGTGAAAATTTACTGGGTTGAATTTCTTGAGGTCGATAGCCCGTCGGGAGCGATTGTCCAGTGTGCGGCGAATGTTACGGTGCGACAAATGTCTGAGGGAAAGGGGCAAGTTATCTATCCTGGAGGCAAATGAAGGCGGAAAGCGAACGTTGGAGGCGAAAATTGACCTGGCGCATAGTGTGACACGAACTAGTCCAACTTCAGGAAAAATAAGCAGATAAACACTGCCATAATACGCACACACACGCGCATGCACACATATACAGGCGCGCGCACGCACACACACGCACACGCGCACGCACACACGCACACACGCGCACACTTTCAATTAACAAGTCACTATCTACAGCTTAGTGCTTTTTAAGACTACTCGGTAGCCGACAATAGCCTAAGCTAACCACTATACAAAGCATTTCGTTGAGCTGCAGCTTTGAATGTAAATGTAGAGCGAAACTCTTAATAATAATAATAGCAATAATATTAATGCACTTGATAAAGCGCCCTCAGAGAACGGAATCTCTTTCTAGGCGCTTTAAATTATCTACATAGTAAACGCAAAACAAGTACCGCGCGGAACGAAACTGGCTGACGCGTTTTTGTCATGACTCATTTCATTAGTCGGCCGAATGAGCCAGCACAAGTTCTCCCTCGCGAAACCACGCACTCCAGGAATTTTCAGCACGAGGAAGTGAATGCGTATTACACGGAACGACCAGGCACAGAAAAATAGCGGCTTACATTTTTACTTATGTAGATATTCTATGAGTATACTGAGCTAGAGGATGCTGTGCCCTTTGTCAAAACTATCGGTTTTCTCTGCATCAACTAACCTGCCGTAACGCGTGGCGAAAAGGCGAGCTCCGATAGGCTGGGCTCTCGTCGATAACAGAGCTGTGCTGAGTGGCGTACTCCACGATCCTTCAAAAATTAGTTACACACTCTTTAAAAGACATGATGATCGGTTTCATGAAAAATTTGACTTGAGAAGCACTAGTTTCGAAAACAAAAGAATACCACTGGTGCTAGTGGTTACTAGCTGTGCTGTCCAATGGAAAACTATTCAAGCTCGCCTTAGCCTGCCTAGATTGCAAGTATCAACAAGAGCTTCTAATATCTTTATGAACAGTTCTCAGCACTAAGCCAGCTTCTATGATTACTCGCCGAACCATCTCCAGGGCATTCGTGCATCTTTATCAGTCGAGTCAAGCCATTGCAGTGATAAGAACGTCACAGACTTATAGATGCAACCATCGAGTTAAAAGTGAGCTTTTCCACAGCAGAAAATGTGATACCTTAATTTCCTAGAAAGTAAAGTATTAATTCAGATCGTTATCGTAAGTACGAAGTTAGAATGCTAGTTTTATACCTTTTTGCTGCTCCGAAATATGTTGGAGTTTTTCTAATGCTTTGGCTGAAGATTTGTTCCTAGCACTTGCTGGAAGTTATCAGATTTTAATATTAGATGTTCTCTTAACTTAATACGAATTTAAATTTAAAGCCAGGATCAGTGTTTCTCTTGTTTTCAGTTACCTGCATATTTCACGTGCGCCCTCTAGAAGGAAAGTTAGTGGATTCTCTAGCTGGCATTGAGCAAGGGAACAGAGCAGGCGCGAATATAAATGCGAATGGAAACGTGTGCAGTTGAGCACTAGGTAGGTCAGTGGACATTCAGGCCTGCCATCAAAAGCAAAATAATTTGGAGCTTCCCGTGACTGATCTCGGGCTTAGGCCACAGACGTAGTGAGACCTTTCGACGCCCGGGGTCAAAGCAACTAATGGCGTCCCCCTTGTCAAAATTGCTGCAAAATAGCTCCACCACAGAAGAAATACAAAAAAGACACGCTAGCAGGTCTATCGAGTCGAGAAAGTTTTATTAACTGTATTTTAGTTACAAGGTAGATATCAGAGCTTTAACTTAAGGTGCATTTTTCTGGATTTGAACGTGGCAAACTGGTCTAATACAGTTTGCAAGTCTGTGTTTTATAGTGTTTCTTCCTCTATGCTTGGCAAGGCCGAATCGAAGAGCTCGATCCTACACCATTGATACTCTCAGATGAGACAGGATTATCTTCAGCTAAAAGAAAACAATTCACAGCTGGCAACTGATAAAGTGAGAACTCTCAAATTAATAATTATAATTAATAATAATTATAATTATTAATTAATTATAATTATTAATTAATTATAGTTTTAATTAATTAAATCAAGATAATTATATAATTAAGAAGGCAACTCTCAAATTAATTAGCACATATCCTCCATAACTGACAATATACACGAGCACACGAGCACACAGACACGAGCACACGACACGAGCTTCGGCTGTGCCTTTAGTGCCCCGAGTCGTGACTTGTGGCAGGAAGCATTTTAGTGTCACATTTTGTTGTACAGCTCCGTTCCATCAACGTATGAACAACAGAAGCCTCCACGATCTAGACATTTGGGATGGAGTTTGGTCTCGTCAAGTGTCTTCACAAGCTTTTCAGCTTCCAACAAGAAACCAAATTTGGCATCAAGATCTGTGAGCCGGGAAAACCTAGTTGCAAAATTTCTTGTCGGAGATAGTGTGTGCTGTCCTTAATTATTCTTAAAATGTCCTCTGCCGAGAGATAAAAGTCTTTTTAGAGTTCTCTAAAACTTTGTGTCCTTTGGCGAATTCTTCGTTCAACAGCTAATTCCCACAATTCACATCACCTGTTGGTATCTAGTAGTGATTCTTGGCACAGGTCTTCTCGAAGTCTAGTCAACTCGATCTCAAGAGAGTGGAGGTCGCAAGAGGCTTCTTTAAAGTTCATTTTTGGATCCTGCAGTCTTTTCTGAATGCGGCCAATCTTCCTGAAAATGCTGTACAAAAATGGCAACAGAGCAAAAAGGTTAAAGTTCAAAACGTAATATAGGAGCCAGTTGGAACGAGGACGGAAGGGTGAACGGCCGCGTGTTTGCTGCGCTGCGAGCGCCAGCCGAATACGCTGTGGTTAAAGCCCCGCCAGTGTTTCAGTGTCGCGTGTGTGCCACCAGAGTGTCCAGCTACGGCTTGGTCAAAGTCTGTAAACATGCTTAACTAGCTCAGCCTGCAATAGTCGTCTATTGACACAAGGACTTGCTTTAAATCAAGATCGGTATTCTCGCATTTAAAAAGTTTAAGAAAAGCACGCAAAATCTATTTTGCTTGAGGCACCCCATTGGCCTCAGCGTCCGGGGACATCTATTCCCTCCTGCCCACCCCTCGCTAAGCCTCTGGTTTTTTCGATCCGTCTTTCGCGTACAGGTACCTGCTTACACTTTTCTCAATGCTTTCGGATGTTACCATCAATCGTTCGGTAATGCTTTCCATACAGCTTCTGTTAAAGTGCCTCGAAAGAGATTCAGTTCTCTGAGGGCACTATACAAAAATATTATTATTTTTGTTATTATTATAAGTGCAGGTGTAATCGTTCACAGAAATTCCCGTCGTCTGCATCTCAGCGCTGCACTCCGATTAGCTAGCGTGTTATCTCACGCCTAGCAGCAGGAATGCTGCGCTCTGATTCGTTAGCCACTGTCGGGGAGACCCCCAGCCGGGAAACCGGCAGACGACAGCCGTTAAGCGGCGGCCCTGCCTTAGGCCGGGGTACGCCATATAGATGTTCGCCGTTCAAGGACAAGGTTGTCCCAGTGGCGGCTTTGTTGCAGAAACCGATACCTTTCTTTTGTGCAATGCCACGAAAATTGCTCAAGCTGACGAATGCAGAGAGACGTTATAGATATGGGGTCGTCGTCTGTAGCATAGCAGACGTCAAGCAAAAAGGTGAAGTCATAACACCGTCGCCGAGGATGCTGGACACGGCGGCTCTAGTTCTGGTTTGTGTGCGGTACCTTGACACACGTGCGGTTTGTGTGAGCAGCTCGTTTATTTCGCCTATTTTACTGTAGAAGTTTGTCCGATGGGCCTTTGAGCTGCCTTATATTGTAAGTTTTTGGGCCGCAGCTTACTGGTGAGGCTCAAACGGTCGGGATGGGGAAACCCTTGCACAGAGTTGGCCACTTCGGCGCTGTGCTACCCTTTTCTGTCAGATTCATGCAAAGCAGCAGCCGCCCATCCCGAGCCAGCTGCACAGCACGGTGCCACCCCGTCGAGGCATCAAGGCGAAGGTCAAGGTGCACCAGGCTTGGGTGCGAGGCTCCCTCGGTATTCCTTCCTATGTAGCTGAAAGTAGGCAGACTTGACAGTGGAGCTGATGCGGTCGTCTAATGAAAGGTCACTCTGAAACATAGCACCTAGATTTTGTGCAGATTCAACACGAGGAATGCTGGCAGAGCCGATTTTGAGCGGCACCCTTTCCAATTTCTGAATCACACTTGGTTTGCCCTTAACTAATAAGTTAATTTTGTCATCGTTCAGTTATAAAAAATTTGCTGCCATCCATGTGCGGATGTCATCAATGCATGCAGCCAGTGAGTTGAGAGAATTCGAGGTGCTCGAAGGCTGGGTGGGATCAAAGCAAAGGTACAACTGAGTGTCATCCGCATAGAAGTGAAAGCCTAGATTTTGCCCGGCAATCACATTGGTTAGAGGGAGAGTGTAAACCGTGAAAACAACGAGACCAAGCACCTGAGGTGCGCCTTATTTCAGAGTTACCTTGGATAATTTTTGTCCATTCACATCAATACTCTGGAATCTCCCACTGAAATATACGACGATGTCAAGCCTATAGTGTGCTCGGCAATACCGTCGGCAAGAGAAAGAGAGAGTATCAACTATGAAAAGAGCCGGACCAAACAGAAAGCCCTGAGATACCCCATTCTTCAGTGGTTCCTTGGATGATCCATTCGCATTTACACTCTGGAGCCTCGCACTGAGATAGGACCTACCAAGTATGAAGAGCCTGCGTTTTTTTGAAATGCGGCAGGTACTAGAGTGGGCCGCAGATAAAATTCCAGGCTACCGAGCAATTAATGACAGAAGTGTTTGATAGCCCAGAACTTTCTTCTGCAGTGCTGTAAAACTGGCTACTACGAGATAAGGCGGCGGCCAAACGCACGCCCACTGACCGAAGTGATCCGAGGTCAGTGCGCGATTGCTCTGCCGCTCACTTATCTCCGAGCAAGCAGCCTCGTTTTCAAGTCTGGCCTGCTTAAATACACCCATGCGGGCGTGACCGGTGCCAGGGCTACGCTTTCTGCCGCATTTCGGACCTGCCCCTCGTCGGCTGCCGTCATGCTGCGTACTCGAGGAATACTAGCCGCCATTGCTTGCTTGGTAAAGTGAACGGCATTCAAAGTTCGATTCAATGCTAAGTTCTCGACTTTTTTCGGAACCGCGGTTAACGGCAGCTTTAAGTCGCTTACCCGCTGCGCTCTGAATTTCAGTCGTGCTGGTGTAATGCAGCGACGCTGGACCCGGACACGCTGTCCATTGACGAAGCTATCGAGGCTGCTTCCACGACGCGTGAGTTTCAAGCGGGCGCTCTCTCGTAACTTACTTACTAGAATCTCTCTCGACGCATAATTCAGAGAGACGCTTAGCTTGAGTGGCCACATGCTCCAGCAGCCGTCCACGCGGCAAGCCCGCCGCAGCTTTTGCATACCTGCCGCATCCGGGTTTTAGGCCAAAGTTGGCGCTAGTAGAGCTTAGCTGCTGCCGCTGCTTGAGCGCTGCACGACGGCGGCTCTCCGTGAATAACGAGCGGCGCGCGCGGCGGGCGCGCAGCCCTGAGCCACAGATGCTGCGCATTTACGGAAAATCGTCGGAGAAAGGCGAGGCGTCAGTAGACCGATAGGCCGAAACATTCAAAGCGCGCGCGTCACGTGTCGCATCCAATGTCCGGAAGCCAGCAGTAAATGCGCGTCAAGAACGAAAACGCTCCGGATGGAAAAGTTTGCGGCGTCATGTCCTCGTATGCAATTATAAACTTCTCTTCGTAGCATCGATTGAAACCGAGAACCCTGCCGATAGCTCAGCGCTCGAACACATACTCCGCGCTCGGAGAGTGTACGTTCAAATCCGGCTGCCTCTAGAATTTCTCGCCTGTCAGTCGACACCTGCCGCGGCTGGGCGAACCGTAATGTGTACGAGTGAGACAATGACTTGAAGCCCCGTTCTCAAAATTAAAAAAACTACAACTTGTAGTAAGCTCAGCGAGTCCTCGCCAGGCAGCGCGAACTGCATTAAATAAATAGTGTGAACTGCAATAAATAAATAAAATATAAATATAAATATATAATAAAACTGTGCAATAGAAACTCGTAACTAACGAGAAGTGAATTCAGCCCTTTTTCCCACCCTTACCTTGACCTTAACCTTCCTAACCTTCACTTGTCCAGCCTTATTGCTGCATTTGTCTAGCCGACTGAGCCGCGCTCTCCGCTCCTCGTTGTCGCACGACCAGCGGTAATTGAAGACTCTGCGACATCATTATCTTCCGTTTGCTTTATTCCTCCTCGTAAAGTAGCACTAAGCTGATATTTTTAGGACTGTTATATAAGTATTTCACACGTGTTCTGGTGACTCCCCCCCTCTCTCTCTCTCTCTCTCTCTCTCTCTCTCTCTCTCTCTCTCTCTCTCTCTCTCTCTCTTTCTTGCTCTTCAGCCTCCCGGCTTTGGCGAATGCAGCCTTTGCTCCACGCCTTTCCAAAATCTCCCTTCATTCTTTCAATTCCAGCGAGCACATATACGGCATATTCACCATTCCATCTGTGCTGTCAATGACGCCGCTGCTCTTTTTGTCTGCGCGTGTCTGTTGTCGAGCTCATAATAAACTGCAGTGCATTGCTTTCCAGACATTTTTTCGTGCAGCAATCGCTGAAAAAATATGCTCTCGATGCACTCATTGATCTACGCCCTTGACCTTTACCGGCAGTTTTCCCGGGTCGGAGCTCTTAACTCATCGCCGCTATCATCTATTCAGAGCTGAGCAGCTGTGCGATTTATCTTTACTGCTGCGCCACATCTGCATCATTATATGCTTCTTATGGTAGCTGACGCCGGGCTTATTACGTTAGGTGGGCCCGCTTTGTGAGCGGCGCCGTGTCTATAGCTTATCAGGTTGTTAAGATGTCACCTGATGGATCGAAAAAATGGCGACGGCTCTTAGTGAGTCACAGCTCGGCTAGATGCGTGCTACTTGCTATCAGCCGCCGTTTTGGTTGCATCGCTACTTTAGTGGCACAAACAGCAAATGTTCAAAGATCAGCACGTAGGCTTTCGTTGCAATAAGACCAACGAAACCCATGAAGGTGTGTGAGTTACACGTCACATGTCAGCATTGACTAGCGAACTCACTGCCGGCATTCGGTCTCTGCCTATGTTCAAGGTAGGTCTCCTTATGCAATGCATCGCTTAAAAACAGGAGGCACGAGTGAGCTCGTTGTGCCGAGAGGCGATGAAGTGCGGGACTCGGTACACTCCACCTGAGCTGAGATTGGCACTAAGCTCCTCTGTGGTCCAATAGAGTGGTGCACTGCTTTCAGAAGACGGCATCTCACTGCTTGCTGGTCTACGTCTGCCTATGCAATCAGGAGTTTTGCATCAACTTACAGGACGTGCAAAAGTCTGAAGCTAGGCTTGTATGCCATGAGCGTTGCACTTTACACATTGCACCGCTTCTCACCGACATGCAGTGGCTCCCGACCAAGCAGCATGTTGACTTCAAGTTTCTTCACTCACTTTTGGGTTTAGTCATTCTCTGGCGTCAGCTTACCTTTCGTAAATATTCACTACTAGGCTAGGCATAGTAGAATCCGCTTTCTGACCCAAATCGCTTAGCTGTGCCTTGAACCAGCCTCAAATACTTTGAAGACCGTGCCTTTACTTAGTATGATCCGAAAGTGCGGAACTCACTCACAACTGACGTTACGACACTCCCTTGAATTGACGACGTTTAAAAATAAGATAACACACCTGTTTCTCACAGCATTTGGTAGATCTTTATGAATTGTACTTTGTGTGGTTTTGTGTGCTAACACTGTGCATGCTACCACTAAACAAATTTCCTTGTTGACAATGTGAATGCTACCTCTTAACTTTATTATCCTTGTTGACATTGTGCATGTTACCACTAACTATTCTATCATGCTTCCTGTACAGCACATGTAAAGTGCCTAGAAAGAAATAATGAAAGAGATAAAGCTCTTCGCTGAAGGCACTATACAAGTGCATTGCTACTATTAGTATTAATATTATCTCTGTTCAAATCCTGAAGGCTGGAAAAATGCTGTATGTAAGTTTGCTTTATCAGGGTGATCAGGCGTGCCATTTATAACATGCAAGGTACACTTGCAAAAGATCGTTTGCATAAAAAGTAAATTGTGTGCGACGTTTACTTTCTTTCGTCAGCTTTATTACATTATCCCCTAAATTGGCTGGCCCATTCTTATGTGCGGGTACACAAGTTGTCCGTTGCGAACGCGACTGTGTTTGAGGCTTTTGTGCGTGACTAAATAGCGTTTCGCAGGTCGCGTTCAGATATTTAAAGTCTTAGCAGCAGCATTAATCAACCGTACACTAAAAGAAACAGCATTCGCTTGGCAAGTCAAGTTGATATGATTTGATAGCAAGTTACCTTTAAGTGTGAAAGCAAGAAATATTTGAGCCCTTTTGTTCTAGTTTAATGACTTATCTGCAGTCTTGGTTTGTGCACAAGTTTGCATGGTCAGCTTATAATATAAAAAGCGTGCGAAGTCGGTATTCAGACATTTAAAATGCCGAGAAGCGATATAAAGCATCAGCATTTGTGTGATCTCCTTTCCGCCTCATATTCTATTCGACAATACCTAGGCAATGCAAAAGGAGAAAGGAAGGCAAATAATTGACGACCATTCAAACCATATTTTATTCGACGGACTCAGCAGCAAACGCTTGCGAGAATCAGCAAGATTCACTGCTCCACTAGACTTGGTGCCTCACCAATTTGCGAGAGTTAGAAGTTTCAAATAAGAAATCTACATTTACCTTAGCAATAGCGAAATATGGCAAGTAGTCTAAACTACAAGACAAAACATTGTTTATACTAGATTGAAAAATGTAATTTTGAAAAGCGATTCCCAATAACTTTTTCTTATCGCTTTAAAGGCTACAGAAATGTCTGAAAAATTTCATCACATGTACGAATAGCTCAATTGCCTCAAAGTTGATCAAGAAACTGCAAAATCAGCTGCTGCTACTTCATCTGACAACGTTACCGGTATGGCAGGCCAGAGACAACTAAAATGAAAAGGGAATTGCAAATGGCCGAGTGAGTACTAAGAATTTAAATGTTTACGGGCTAAACGTTATCCTGAAAGATCCTTGAAAGGTCTGCTATGCCAAGTTGATAATTGAACTGTAGACATTGGTCCAAAGAGAAGCGGAGGATGAGAGGCGGAGGATGAGAGGCGGAGGATGAGAGGCGGAGGATGAGAGGCGGAGGATGAGAGGCGGAGGATGAGAGGCGGAGGATGAGGGGCGGAGGATGAGAGGCGGAGGATGAGAGGCGGAGGATGAGGGGCGGAGGATGAGAGGCGGAGGATGAGAGGCGGAGGATGAGAGGCGGAGGAGGATGAGAGGCGGAGGATGAGAGGCGGAGGATGAGAGGCGGAGGATGAGAGGCGGAGGATGAGAGGCGGAGGATGAGAGGCGGAGGATGAGAGGCGGAGGATGAGGGGGCGGAGGATGAGAGGCGGAGGATGAGAGGCGGAGGATGAGAGGCGGAGGATGAGAGGCGGAGGATGAGAGGCGGAGGATGAGAGGCGGAGGATGAGAGGCGGAGGATGAGAGGCGGAGGATGAGAGGCGGAGGATGAGAGGCGGAGGATGAGGGGCGGAGGATGAGAGGCGGAGGATGAGAGGCGGAGGATGAGAGGCGGAGGATGAGGGGCGGAGGATGAGGGCGGAGGATGCGGGCGGAGGATGAGAGGCGGAGGATGAGAGGCGGAGGATGAGAGGCGGAGGATGAGAGGCGGAGGATGAGAGGCGGAGGATGAGAGGCGGAGGATGAGAGGCGGAGGATGAGAGGCGGAGGATGAGAGGCGGAGGATGAGAGGCGGAGGATGAGAGGCGGAGGATGAGAGGCGGAGGATGAGAGGCGGAGGATGAGGGGCGGAGGATGAGGGGCGGAGGATGAGAGGCGGAGGATGAGAGGCGGAGGATGAGAGGCGGAGGATGAGGGGCGGAGGATGAGGGGCGGAGGATGAGAGGCGGAGGATGAGGGGCGGAGGATGAGGGGCGGAGGATGAGAGGCGGAGGATGAGAGGCGGAGGATGAGAGGCGGAGGATGAGAGGCGGAGGATGAGAGGCGGAGGATGAGAGGCGGAGGATGAGAGGCGGAGGATGAGAGGCGGAGGATGAGAGGCGGAGGATGAGTGGCGGAGGATGAGAGGCGGAGGATGAGAGGCGGAGGATGAGAGGCGGAGGATGAGAGGCGGAGGATGAGAAGCGGAGGTGAGAAGCGGAGGTCTTCGCCAGGAGGTTAGCCAGAGGTCTTCGTAACCGGCGAGAAGTAATAAGTAATAAATATTTTATGTTTACTTTCTTTTTAATGCTTGACATCATTGCTATCCCTAACTATTGGTTATTGATTATTTTTCAGAAAGTCGTAAAGCGTCTATATAGCAACACAGTTTTCTCTATTTAATTAGTTTTCGCCAGCTATACCAGATCATTTCTACTACATTAGCTACTTTTAAAGTTCCTTATCCATTATTGCAACTGATCTCCGCTTTCATTTTAACGCTTGGACAGCAAGAGCCACTATATCTTCTCGTGTTGATATCCTTCTGAGATCGGTACTAAGAGCAACGTCAACTAAATCAACTAATCTTGAGGCAAAATTTCCGGCTCTCTCCTCTGCTGAGTTACTGACATGCCCATGAATCTTCTTTAGACGCATGCCTTTACTGACCGAGGTCAAGGTGAAGGTATTTAATGGACCAAGGTCGTAGGCTCGAGCCCAACGGCATACGTGAAGCGCCTAAATAGAGATCAAGTTCCCTTAGGATGACATACAAATGAATTATATAGTTTCTAATGAAAACCTAACGATTTCTCTTAAGAGCCCCGATAAGATCAAGGTTAGCGAGCGCACTTATCTTACGGTAGCCCACCTGAATTCAGTGTTTCTGGGGTACAGCCGGGAATGGTGCTGTAAGTGGTACCTTCCGGCTTTTCCATCAGCCCAGGTCCAGGCTAGTACTGGGCCCCTTGAAAAAATTCAGCTTAATCTTTCTTGGAAGACGGGCCTGGTCCAGCGGTTAAGGTGCTCGCCCCCGACCAAGGTCTGGCTGAGGTCGTGGGCTCGAGCCCGGAGGCATATGTGAAGCGCCTGAATAGAGATTAAGTTCTCTTGGGGCGCTATAAAAATGAATTATATTTATATATATTTTATATTTAGTACTACCGAAGACCACACTCCAACAATAGTTTTTACTATTGCGTGGAATTTTTAAGCTCTGATCTCGTTCTCTTTTGTCGAGAATGTTAGTTTGCTGATAGATTAAAAATCTTCCATGGGACAATAGGCCAGTGGCGCTTTAGGCCTTTTAGTGCTGAAGCCTTTCGAGGTCAGCTTCGAGCGACAGGACAAAAAGCGACACGACAAGCGACAGGACAAGCGACAAGACAAGCGACAGGACAAGCGACAGGACAAGCGACAGGACAAGCGACATGACAAGCGACATGACAAGCGACATGACAAGCGACAGGACAAGCGTGTCGAATCGTTTGAGGCGGAGCTGCTTCCTCATCTGCTGCCTGCCTTATGGTCAAACGCGTGCACTCGTAGTTTATAGCGAACTTTTTCAAGCGAATTAGCTTTAAAGAGCCTAGCAACAAGTCTAACTTAGCTTGTATCTACATAGGGCTTGAATACTAGCTTCCCATGAGAGTCCTAGCAACTACGTACTTCTATAACTAGTAGAGGAAGTTTAGCTCCTTTCAGCTAACTCACTGACCCAGCTAAGATGGCTGCATGAATAACCAAGGTACGATGTTCCTTAATCGTTCCGAAACGTCTCAGTACCAGCTATAACGTTATTACTGCAAGAAAAGCAATGCCAACTAGAAGCAACAGCGTACTAATGCTTTCTTCTTTAGCCTACTCTTTATTTATTGTCAAACAATTCCATTCAATAATCATACCACATATTATAGGGTACGATATAAAGTTACTTGCTAATAAATACTGGACCCGTGTTTGTACGCTCACGTCAGAGGCTTTGGTGAGCGGGCGCTGTGAAATCCACATGAATAACAGCGACGTTTTTCTTGCAGAAACGCGTGCTGGAGTGTTACCGGAGTCCGGCATTGTAAAAGTCGAGCTTGACATTTTGTATACGCAGGCTGAGTATGACCTCTTATACGGGTAAGTTAGTAGGTAGGAAGTTGCCGGCGAAATTTATTTCTACACCAATGCGTTTGCAATCAAATTTCATGTAACTCTTTCTAGCCCCGAAGGTGGTCAGGATGTAAGCAGATGGAAGGCAATGATAGACGGTCGGCTGCGCTGGACCGACGCTGTGGTACCCTACACTTTCAGAACAGATTTCAGTAGGTGGCGGGACCGAGTTCCTCTTAATATGCAGCCTACGCCCGCGTGCTGTGCACGTGCAATGCTTCTTGGATCTTTCTGTCAACGAGCTTTTCAAAATTAATAACTTCGTCTGTTGTCAGCACCTCAAGTTGCTTGTCTTTTTTGAAGCCGAATCAGAGATGCAGAGCTTTCACAAAGCCCTCGATGAATACCGCAACTATACGTGTGTATCGTTCAGGAGGGCGACACCTGAGGATTCCAACTATACATATATTCAGGATGGTGATGGATGTTCGTCATACATCGGGCGTCGTGGCGGACCTCAGGCGATCACACTAGCTAGCGGATGTCGATCGGTATGCTGCCAGATAACTAGGTCCTCACCATTTTAAGTGCCGGGGGCCTCTTGAGGTTTCCGATGAAGACTTCTGGGAAATCTTAGTAGAGATAGCCTTGGATCGTACGAATAATTCGCTGGTTCAGACACCATCTGGATAAACGCTACAGATCCATTTTTCACTTCTTTTTTTTTTAGAAAGGAATAATAATTCACGAGTTCGCCCATGCCATTGGATTCCTGCACGAACAGACACGTCCAGACAGAGACGATCACGTCCTCATCGTTAGCGAGAACATACAGGAGGGCAAGGAGCATAACTTCAGAATGAGAAGCTTCGATGAGGCAACGACTTTAGGTGTGGACTACGATTATCTCAGTGTCATGCACTACAGCGAACGTGTAAGTTTAATGACCGCGATCGCTGCATACGACCCTGGTCGCTCTTGGATTTTTCTCGCCAAGGTGGAGAAGCCGTGCTCAGATGCCTGTCTATCTATTTCTGTCAATCAGGCGTCGGAGCAAAGTTGCGTGCCGCATACACGACATCGAGCCCCCACGAGCAAGCAATTTCCAGCTTCTCGTTGAGTTTTGGAAAGCAACTGCTTCCTCGTGGTTGTCGAAACTTATATAAATGACTGTGAGTGGATTAATTAGGAGGTCGTGCACAACGTCTCTGGGTGCTCGAGAATGCACAGAACATGATGGAAACAGAGTCCAGCCGAGCACATAGAATCAATTAGAAACAGCTGCCGAGCGCTAAAACTAGGTTCACAATCTGATAGACACCAACGGCTGATCAACCTAAACAGGTCTTTCGAAACTGATCACTCTCTCTCTCTCTCTCTCTCTCTCTCTCTCTCTCTCTCTCTCTCTCTCTCTCTCTCTCTCTCTCTCTCTCTCTGTGTATATCTGTCTCTTTGTCTCTCTATATGTTTCTCTGTCTCCCTATCTCTTTCTATCTGTCTCTCTCTCGATCTCTCTTTCTCTCTGTATCTCTCTCTCGCCGATGTAATCGTAAAGCACGAGCTAGGCTGTCATGTGTACAGGTATAAGCAGATGATGACAATAAACTGTCCTTGAACTTTGATTCATCGCACCCTTCCGGCTCCTTGAATTCTAATGCCACCATCGAAGTTTATTTTTCACCTGGATGGTATTTAATCCAACTTAAATTACGGATAGTACCAACTTTACAGGTATAGCAAAGTCTGGTCTGCTAGAAACTGAAATGTCTAAGCCTTCACATATTGGTTCAGCCAGTGTATCTGCTCTAAGCTCTGCATTAAAGCTGAGTGTTCTGCTCCATAATGACCTTTCATTAGAGGCCTCAACAAATTTAGTTCAAGTCAGCTCACTGTCAGCTAGTCGATGTTTAAAATATTTCCGCTTGCTTACAGAAGTGTAACATGGGCATGTAAGACAATGCATTTGCGATATCAATATCTAGTCTACAATTTTGAAAATTTTCCTTTTCGGTTTATCTGTCTGCATACAACTACTTTAAGGGATAGAGAAATAGAATCGGCTGGAAACTCTGTCTGGCAGCGCTTTCTGATCCTCTACTCACGAGTGCTTGCACTGCCACACAGCCACACAGCTTATGAAGAATTTGAATTGACCTCCAATAGATTGCAAGGTCTTATGACTCTAAAGCTTTGATCCTTTACTGCTCTTCCTCCGGCTTACCTAAAGGAAGCATACGGAAGTCATTCGGGCGTCGTATCGTATCATTCTGTCCAATGATTCCGACGGTTTAGATGAACCTCTAAAAAAGCCTCTTATTCGTCGGAGCACGTGCCTTCCGTTCCAGTTATTTCAAAGTTTGGAACTCATTTATTGACTAATACTACGACGTCTCCTGACTAGAGGACGTTTAAAAACATGCTTTTAATCAGAGCATTTATTCCTCCAGAGGTAAATTTTTCTTTACTTACTTTCGCATGCTGAAATTGTGCATAAATTTATTTGGTCAGTGTATATCCCTTTCCAGGCTATATAAAGTGGCTAGAAAGAGATCCTTTAGGGGATATTATTCTGGTTGAATATTAATCGCAGTAATTAATTCAAGTTCTCATCTAGAAATGATAAGAGGCTGGAAAATTGAGCAAGCCCATCTAGGAGAATACATTGTGGCGAAGCCACAATTTACATCTAGTGGGCAAGACTTGAAAAGGATGTATGCAGGGAAAAAGATTCGCAAGATTTCACTTAAGCAGAGTTAGATTCGAAATTAATGTAGGATATAATGGCGAAAAAATTTTAAGCGTTTTTTGACACTAATTCGGTGATTGCTCATCAAGCGGAATTAAGTCATAATTTTGTCTTTGGTGACTTTCGGGAGGAGCGTATCATTAAGGAGTGGCCCAGGTCTGCTCCCCGGTGCCTTCCTGTAAAGGGGAAAGGTCAACTACTTCCCTGGCTCTGCCTCTGAGAACACTCCTACTTTCATGCAATTTTACTCTGCGAGGTGATATCCACTATTACTTTAATAGCTCTATATAAAAATGGCTTTAACACAAGACTTGTTTAACTTTTTGTTTTGTGAAGTCAGAAAAAATGTAATCATAATTTTTTCAAGTGCCTTTTAGGACTTAGAAGTTGACGCAGATTTTGTCTTGCTAGTTTTTGTACTGAATTTTCAATCTTGAGGATTCAAAGCTAAAAATTCAATTCCGCCCGTTCTTAGTGTAAAAAATATATACAGCCAACTCTTGCCGAGTCACATATTTCCAGTAGATGCTAAGGCAACAACAAGACCTGGAGAAGACTCCGAAAGATTTATCCAGCTGCGTGCTCCTGACTACGAGTCGAGAAAGGCTGGCCGTTCAGCGTCCGCATTTCCGCTCCAGCATCAAAGATAAGGTTGTAACAATTTTAGCTAGGAAAATAAAAAGCTGAGCAATTGTGAAGAGAGGCGAAATGGAAAGATATGAAACTCAACTGTCAGGTAGACCCTTTTCAACTCGACAAAAAGATTAGGGGAGATGTCTTGCTGGTCTCAGGAGCTAGCGCCTAGCCAAACGATACTGGAAGCGAGATTCTTAGCACCTTCACACTTTCAAGAACAAGATTTTCATAAAGCCTAAAGGCCAAGTCTTCCTTTCCGTCATTCTGACTGTTTGATGTTAGCTTCTTCTTAGGTTGCAGGAATTCAGTGTAACTTTAGAGCCTCACTGTAGATTGCCGCAAAGAAACTGCACCGGCATTATCAATTGGATACTTTTTTGCTGCCCAAAGTACGAAGGTTTCTAAAAAGAAAATACCTGCTGATTTAACAGCCTCTTTGTATAGAGACAGAAGAGCCTTTACGGCGCTATCACTACCGCTTGCAGTAGCGACAAAGAATCGCCCACTGGATTTGAAATTTTGGATTTTTGGAAATTTGGAGTTTGAAATTTGGATTTGAGGATTTGAAAGCAACCACCTTACTTAGTGTGCCATCACGACTCACCAATCTTCTAGGTGATAAGTCGTATATAAATGGCCTAATTTTACTCTCCTAGATCGGACGGAATTGCATCTGGAGACATACAAGAGCTAATTTTGGGTTAAAGTCGTACTTTTTGTCTGATTATTCCGTTTATCGAAAGTCCAAGTCCTTTTTCAGCAAAGCTATCGCATATCAGTAATTGAAGCCATAAGTTCGATTAGCTTCACTCAGCCGGCTCGAAGGCCATCTTGGGTCTCAGATCAAGCAAATAAAGCATAACTGTTAATCAACTTCCGCATTAAGGTTATGCCCTGTCTCTATTTGAATCAAAGGAAGACATTAAAATGATATCTCCCTGAAGCATGAAGTTGGCAAATTCAACTGCTTTCCTAAGCCTACAAACCCAGATTAATTGAGGCTGTCAATATCGCCCCTTAGTATATGCTTAGCACAAGGCTAATGCAATCGACTTTTGAAGGCTTTCTCAAAAAACAAAGAACCCACCATCGTAGCTATGGACCCGAGCTACCAGAAGCTCATGGGTAACCGCCGAGGCTTCACCTTTAAGGATGTCAAGCTGGTCAACCTCTTATACGAATGCGCAGGTGAGTGCAATTGCCCTGGTGATGGTGACTGCAAGTGAAGGAGTGCAATTTAATAAGCATTAAAGGGATGTGGTTGAACAAATGGAATGAGCGCGTGAACAAACCAATTACTGTCGAATGCAACAGCTCAAAGCTTGTCACCCTCCTTCATTTCATAGATTGCTTGACACACCGCAGTAAACTGTTGATTCTCTTGCAGTAAGTTATAAAGCGCTTGAATAGAGATTAAGTTCTATCATGGCGCGACACAAAACACATTTTTATCATAATTTGTGTACAAGCCTCACCATTTCCGGTAAATCAAGAAATTCCGTGTGTAATTCAGTCAAAAGCCTTCACACAGAAAATGGTCGAAAAAACTAAAATTACAGAACAAAAGTTGCACATCTTGTCTAAACACACGACTTACCTTAACTATTTTCCTTTCGAGATTAAGTTATTTCTGTCCCCTCCCCCGGCAAGGCAGAGCTTGCAGTAACTACGCCATTCTTGTTGAATCTGTTGCTTTCACGTACGCGGCTGCACGTGCTTAATTTTTTTTTAGAGAAAAGCAGCTGTCCACCATTAACATGCCCGGGGGAGGGATTCGTTGGTAAGGATTGCCAGTGTTGGTGCGACTCAGGAGACCTGGATGTTCCTGCCGTACCCTGTCAAGGTAAGCTCCTGTGCATAACGCGATCATCGTGTAGAAAGAGCAATGAACAGTCAACTAGTAATAAATGTGGCTTCATAATGCATTCTGCTGCAGAAACTGAGAAACTGAATGCTTGCTTTGCCGACATTCAATCCTGGATGTCGGAAAACTTCTTGAAACTAAATGACGATAAAACCGAACTGCTGCTCATAGGACACCCTAAGCGTGCGGCTGGATTAAAAGACTTTGCTCTTCTAATAGGTGATGCTGTTGTGCGACCATCACCACCTGCTTGAAATTTAGATGTCGTTTCGACAGCTGCCTAAATTTTAAAAGCTTCATTCAGAAGACTGCTTCTACAGCTAGTCATCACGTCCAATCCCTATCCAAGATTAGTAGTCGTCTTCCACAGTGGCGTGCAACAAATTTAACTAGCTCCTTAGTTCTGTCTCGGCTTGATTATTGTAGCACCCTTTTGGCTAGGCTACCGAAGAAAGCAACTAGACCACTGCAGATGACTATGAATATGGCTGCAAGGCTAGTCTTCAAGTCCCAGAGCTTTGAGCACGTGTCTCCTTTGCTAAAAGAGCTAGGATGGATGCCGGTTGAGCAACGGATACAGAGCAAAGTTCTTACGCTGATCCACAAGGCCCGCCACGGCTTGGCTCCTTTGTACCTATCTGAACTGCTGCACCAGTTTCAGCCTCTTCGCGTCCTCAGGTCCTGTGTGGACAATAAATTACCTGTCTCATTCCTCCGCTTAAAGACCGTTGGCGACAGAAGCCTGAGCTCTGCAGGTCCTAGACTGTGGAACTCGCTTCCACAATTTCTACGAAACGACAACTACTCTCCTGCTGCCGACTATGGCTCGTCCTATTCAGCGGTCCTGAGCTGTTACTTCCCTACTAATCACTACCTCAACTGATCTCCTGACTCTGCTATGCTTCCCAATTTCTCTTTGTTGCGTGAGACGAAGTCTGTTGGCTACCGAGTGCGTATCGAAAGCCGCTTTGGCTGTGAGTGGGCTATACAAAACTCTCCTGCTTAACACCCACGTGGTCTTTATGACTTTGTGATGTTACAGACGGAGATATATAATGCCAGATGTTTTGAAAAAAAGCTGAGGTTGTGGGTCCACAACTGCCCAGCAGAGTAATTGAATCGGCTATCACTCTTGATTGCTATTCAAATGAATCGATCCCATCGAGCAATAGCCTATCGACTTAATGCGGTTACGTATAGTTGTAACTCACACTATCGGTAGAGACTAGCATACTGAGGAGCACTTTTGGTTTTCATTGAAATGCTACCAGTTAAATTGTCTTTGAATTGGCTGAATGTATGCCACCCACTTTCATTATGAGGGAACTTGAAAATGCGGATCCAAAGGTTATCTGCCCAGGGACCAGTGTAGACGCTTGTGTATCTCAATAAAGAAAAAATTACGAGTTACCTGCATGTTTTATGTAATGCACTATGTGCACGATTGCCCAAAATAAGCTCCAGCACATTTGATGATATGCATATCAACACGTATCTAACCAAAATCAGAAATAAACTAGAGTAACGTGGTACAAGCAGAGCTGAACTGGCATATTAAATTTCAAACCCCTTGTCTGTAAAGTATTGGCCGGGCTATGCATTTTACATGGCACAAAGCTATACAGTAAATAAATCTGTGTAAGAGTAAAAAACATGTAACTAATGAAGCTTTACACATATATCTTAATCTACCAAGGTTCAGCCAGTTGGGACACAGGTCGCATTGTATGCTGAAATCAGTAAGCTTGTCCTTTGCAGATATATTTCTTCCTGTTTACATCTG
Source organism: Cristatella mucedo (assembly GCA_009760855.2). Classification (NCBI taxonomy): domain Eukaryota; kingdom Metazoa; phylum Bryozoa; class Phylactolaemata; family Cristatellidae; genus Cristatella; species Cristatella mucedo. The sequence goes on along the minus strand of WPIO01000001.1, from coordinate 3,429,475 downwards.
GGTTAATTATGGTGTGCAGATTAAATTTTTTCTCGTCTGTGAAAGTCTTTAGAGCCTCATATTCTATTTTCCATATGTTTGTCTTTTGAAAGGTATCCTAAGTAAATATTTGATTGTTGCATCAATTGTATAAGTATACTCTTGACACCCCCTTAAAAATTGTCTCAAAAAACGAAGGACGCCACTAAGTAATATCTCTAGGATATATATATATATATATATATAAACATATCAAATCATTGAAAGATCATAGGATGCATTGTTACAACTAAATGGTTTCTCCGTGTTGAGCTAAATATTGATAAATATCCGTAATTAGCTAAAATAATTAAACCACTAGCAAGGACCGATATGCAGCCGGTCTCGGTGTAGTTTGGATCATTTTGGACACAAGAAATTTTTTTTTAAGTGGTACATATTTCTGCCTCGGTGATACAGCTAAGAGACACTCGTGTATCAACAATATAAAAATCTCGATTCTTTTGTTGCTCTCGTTCGGTTGTATGGCACCAAGACAAGCAATTGCTTTTGCGATGCCACATTGTCGAGCTGGTCAAATTTTATCTTGAACACCAATTAATAATCGTTACAGCTCACGACGAGTGAAAATTAGCTGGAAGCTTCTATGAGCCATTGCCTGGTGCCTATTGCAACACTTACCAGCATTGGGCTGTTGGCAAGCCAGTAACCATGCACACATGCCAGCGTAGGATTGTTTTGGACGCCAGAATGTGCACATGCAATCGAAGGCCTTGTGCTACGGCAGCTAACGGAGGCCTCTTCAAAACCTGGCCCCAGCAACTGGACCCGTCAAGCCGGTCTCAATATTATTTTAAGCAATGATCGTCCACGCCTCCGTGGATCTGAATGACCAGTCGCAGAGATAAATCCAGCATTCAGGCTCCCCGAAACTGAAACAAACCAGCCATGAGTTCATGTGAGCCTGAAATGTGGTGAAGCTTTGGCGTGGATCTTCCACTTTTACTCCTAATTGATAACAAAGCAATTAATAAAATTGCAGAATTTGAACTGATATGCATGCTCTATTCCCTAAAGCCAGAACCTTTCAGTGTCCCGTTTTGAGTAACTTATTTCGCTTTTGGAATAGTTCACTGCACTCCTAGCCACACGACTGTTCATTATTGTTGTCCTAGCTCTCGTCTAGATCCTACTATGCTTTATTCATAACTACTACACATACGGCTCTTATGCAAGAAACAAAGTTATGTCATACGGGATGCGAGCTAATACGGCTACAGTGCTGCAACCGCTACCATTCGTAACTCATTTCCAAAGGCAAAGCTAAACCAACGCAAATCTGTACTGTGTTTCGTTGCTCGCATTCTTTTTAAAACAAACGCTCTCAGACGACAAGAAACATTGTTGGCTTCCCCTGTATTTTAGCTGGCTGCGACCAGAAATTTGAGCCTCAATTTCGTGACAATTATTACTCATGTATTAAGCATTCGGCTTAATATTATGAAATATGTATGTACATTCAATGCGTACGGGCACCAGTCAAAGTAAGAAACAAACTCTACAAAACTTCTAGAAAGAACAAAGCAGATAAAAAAAGTAAAGAATGCCGGTTGCATCAATCCCTAGTAACTAGAAGCGAGAAAGTCTGTCTTTCAGACACGCCGCAAGATGGCGATCAGTACTTTAGGGAGTGGCGGCGTGCAGCAGGTGTATAAAGTTATATCCAGTGTTGCACTTCTAGATGACTCAGCGAAGCGACACTACAGGCAGTAGTTAGCTCTAGTAAAGGCAGAATAGCCTTCGCGGCTTTCACCCACGTGCCGCGGGTGAAAGGAATAAATAAGCATCCGCTGCAGGACTTGAAACCTTGTCCTGGGTCGCGAAGCTCGAGCCTCGTTCTGCTGGTTTGACTAAAAAGTTGTAGGCCTGCAGGAATCGGAGCCCTGGCCCCCTTGGATCGACCGGAAATGTGGGAAATCGGAGGCGGGGCTGGCGCAGGCGCCACTAGCATTGGGATTGCCTCTGGTAGGCTAAGGTCTGGCTCTTACTTTGCGTACACCTAACTAGCCGCTCGTTTGAGCCCACTAGTGAGGTGTGTGCACCTCCTTGCACAGGTAGTGTGCTCGAGCCCTACTCTAGGGACTCTCTCGAGACTCTAGGGAATCCCGCATTGACCACTGCAAGTAGAGTAATAGCCACTAGGATCCTTCGTCCACCACATAACTGCGGCTGCTACTCTAGCCGACTTTTACTTTAACTATCACTTAGCTCTCGGTCGGGAAAAATCGCGGGAAATTCCAGCGTTTAATTGCAAAGCGGGCCTGATTGCCCTCCGGTCTAGCTGGTGACCTTGGCGGTCTACTGTTGGGAAAGTGCTAGTCCCAGTGATCTTGGTCGTGACTTCGAGAACTTTACCTCAACTCTCTTCCTTTGGTTGAAAGCATCGTCAGTGAGGCATTGGCTGAGCTTTGACAGCAGGACGCTCTCGTCCCCCTCGAGCTTCATCTCCCCAAGTCTCTTCCTGTAGTAGGGGTTTCCATATTCGACGTTTCTCTTCATGTAGTAGGGGTTTCCATATTCTGCGTTTCCGTTTACTTTCGGCAGCGAGACCACTGCGCGTCTTCGTCCGTTTTTTCGCAGTTTTCAGGAAATATTCCGCTTTCTGCAAATATTAATGCCATTCTGAAAATATTCCGTCATATTCCGCTTGGGCTGCTCTCTAGTCTTCTGGCTCCATTGCTGCCAAAAACCAGCCCATTCATGATGACGGGAGGAAACCACGGGTTTTGTACGGTAATTTGTAGTTGCTTGAAGCTCTTCAGACGCATGAAAGCTCGTTTTTTTCGAAGCTCACCAAGCTGTTACTGGCTTAAGCTCACGGATCTTCAAATGGCGTCTGTGACTTCCGTTTACTGGACTCGTCGCGTAAGTATGTACATCAACACTCACTGGGGTTAATGCCCACGGTACAAGCGAACTCGAGCACACGGAGCTCCGACTTGTCGACGCTCCGTGTGGCTCTCTATAATCGCATGCCGATCTGACGCGTTGGCGACGGTTTCTCGAATAACACATCTTTCAATATCAGGGGCTCGAACCCGTCATTCGAGACCAATGCTTGCGCATCGAATTCTTAAATCACTGCATTTCAAAAATTCAGTCCATTTAAGCTCGAGGTCCTCTGTACAAGCGTTAACGAATGCGACGAAATGGCTCCTTAGCTCAAGTCCTTGGCCGAATACACTAGCGAGCAAATAAAAGAGTACTTGACGGGTGCTAGTCTATCAGGTACGTGACCAGTACTGGTGAAGCCAACACTCTCAGACTAACGAGTCACTCGCTGCCTCGATTCACCTATGCTATATGCGGTATGCTGCCGTCGGTCGGTGGGAAAGGAAGACGACAGCAATCAGGAGCGCCTGTATCTTAATATAGCAGTTCATGTCGTTAAGGGGGACCGTCCAGAAATGCTTATACTATTAGCTCGGCAATCAAATATTTGTCTGCGGGTACTTTTCAAAAGACAAATGTGTTAGAAACGGGATCAATATTTCCACATAAACGACCTCCGCATAAAAGAAAAAAAATGATTATGCAAACCGCGCCTAGCCAGGATTTAAACCGGAAGCACTGTGTCTACAATCTTCTTTTTACCGATCTCTACTCATTTGCGACTTGTATCCTGAGTTGCTGAACTTTGGTTAATCGAGATACGTTCGTGAGGCTTGTTAAGGTGTATCCTCGTGACTTTCATTCAGCTTTTCAGTGGAGCTTAATTCCTTTTAAATTCCGCAATTCGGCTAATAATTCAGGTATATAATTCATTTGTATAGCACCCCAAGAAAAATTAATCTCTATTCAGGCGCTTCAGATATACCACGGGGCTCGATCCCACGACCTCAGCAAGAACTTGGTGGGGGTGAACATCTTAACCGCTGGACCAAACCAGGTATCAGGGTAAAATTTGAAATGCGAGTTCAGCTCTGCTTTTTTTTTATAAATTTCCAGAAACATTTCCTACTTTGGTTCGATATATCTGGCTTTACACTTTATCAAAAGTCGTGGAAGTATATTTCCTGAAATAATGCTTGCACAGTAAAATGTATAACAACATAGCGACGAGCTCTCCACTTGAAGCCGGCGAGCAGTGGCATCTGCCTGCGGTCACGACGAAGGAAAGGGTAAAGCAGCAGCATCATCGAGCGGATCGAGGCTGCTCCGGCGGCAGCCGCAGCAATGACCGATCGATGAGCTGAGCCATCTCTCTCTGTGACTCTCTGTCTATCTCTCTCTCTCTCTCTCTCTCTCTCTCTCTCTCTCTCTCTCTTTCTCTCTCTCTCTTTCTCTCTCTCTCTCTCTCTCTCTCTCTCTCTCTCTGTCTGTCTGTCTGTCTCTCACCGCTCACCAGTCCTGCTCACACTGCCTCGCCTTGCGGTGGTCCTCGATGGCGCCGCCAGCTACATGATTGCTTTAAAATAGTCCAGACAGTCGTCGGTCAGACTCTCTGTCAGATGCACTGGGATGTCTAGCGCCCGAACGGATGCGGTCTCTTGTTCGCCAGCAGAGGCTGCAGCGTCATCAGGCACAGCTCCCGGAGCGTGTAAACTGAAATTAAGCGAGCGGCACACCCACTGCAGACACACTGCCGCGTGAGCGTTCGACATGTCGTGAGGTGGGGTCGCAGCTGCCGTACGACTAGCGCCCCCCCCCCGGCGGTCGGGCGGCGAAAGGGAGCCCTCGTCGATGCAGCAGCAGCAGCAGCAGCAGCAGCACAGGGGAACCGAGCGGCAAAAAGCAGCCGACGAGCCAACGGAGAGCAAGCGGCTCCCAACTGAGAGCTAGCTTCGTGACGATGAGCAGCACGTGGGAGCAAGGAGCAGGGAGACTCCAAGCAACCAGTGCCGAGCCTCGGTCAGCTTCGAAAAACGGCAGCAGAAAGGGTGAGCATCCGCTGCCGTCCGCCGACGACAAATGAAACAGTGACAAAACTGCCACCGGTCCAAGGCCAAGCGAGGTGAGCCGCTGAGGCTGCCGAAGCCACTCCACCTGCCGGCCCACCTGCCGGCCCACCTGCCGTCCCACCTGCCGGCCCACCTGCCGGCAGTCGGAAAACGCTAATCGGCCAGGAGTTCGTGCCTCTCCTGCCCAAGAGGCAAATTCAGCTCAAGGGCTGCATGTAACATTTACACCTGCCGAAAGCTAAAGGCAGGGACAGACAAAGGAACACACGCTGCACAGCTGCTGGACGGATGTAGGCGTTACCCGGTGTTCGGATGCATGCGAGCACTCGCTCACGGTCGCCTTCGTACAACGCCTGAGCCGATTGCTGCCCACAGGGACGGGCACACCAGATGTCCTCGTCGTGCACGGTGCACAGTCGGTAGCCAGTGCCCACCGCTCTGAATACCCACTTGTGCTCGGCGAACGTGTCAATGTCGAGGACTTCGTACGGCAGCAGTCCTCCCGGTGGATCGTAAAGACAGCCGTGACCCTGCAAGAGTCAGGCGGCAGAGACCAGCGACAAGGCGGCGAGTGCAGCGTGAACACTCACTCACTCGCCCTGCACATGCCCTCGCCGTACTTCGAAATCAATCCAGATGACTGAGATGGCACTGCGACTCAGATTCTTAAACCTGACATACGAGCGAACCTCTCCCAGCGTCGATACGATTCGCCCAAGTTCTTGCAGACTCATGATGCCTATGCTGGCAGCTAATGCAAAGAGCCTACAGCCAAAGAACAGAGGCCAAGGTTACGTCAGCGCTGCCCGTGTTGCCTGACGGTTATGGCACAGAAAGCAGTTGGCTTGCAACATCTCTGTAGGCAACCAGCCTGAGCAAAAGCTTACCAGCGAACCTCATAAATGCCAATAGGTTCAGGATCCCCCCCGGCTGTCAGCCCAGCGGTAAGGCGCTCGCTCTTCACGACCCACTTAGGTTTGAGTCCTGCAGCAGACGATCCTGCCACACACTGGTTTGGCTCAGTGGTTAGGGTGTTCGCTTCGAACCGACGTCAAAGTGAATGCATTTGATGACCAAGGTCGTGGGCTCGAGCTCCCTGGCATACAGGTGTATGCGAAGCGCCTAAATTGAGATAAAGTTCTCTCAGGGCGCTATACAAATGAATTACATTGATGAATCTATTTTATGGCCTGCTGGGAGCAGTGTGATAGCTTTTGAGGCTCTTCTGCCACTATCTAAATTAGGCTGTTGGATCAGCCGACCTTTATCTTTTTTATCTTTATTACAGCCCTCCCCTCTCCTTGCGACTCCTGCAATCCCGAACCAAGGCCATTCCAAGCCAGATCAAGGGACCCGATGAGATGAGTGACAATCAGTAGCCGAAAAGTTGGTTCCGGCAGACTGTCCACTCGAAATGCATGAGAGGCTCTGTCCATTTTTCATCCGGGCTAAAAATATTCTTAGTTCATTAGAAGCGGGCTATTTCATGCCCTATCTGTAGCAAACACAGTGACTGTATTTAAAATTTCGCGAGATGGCATTTCAAGCATGCTAACGGTTACCGCAAAGTACTCAAATAGTATCTCCTGTTTGCCCCAGGGATAAAGGTGCTCGCCTTTGACGACTGAGGTCGTGGGCCGAGCCGTGTGGCATATGTGAAGCACCTTATAGAGATTAAGTTCTCTTAGGATGCTATACAAATTATTTATATATATATACACACAGAGCACACCATAGCACAGCTTGCGAAAGTGATAATGCAATGTGAAATGTGCTTCACAATAACTAGAAAGCAGAAAAGTAACCGAGAGTAAATTCTCCTGCCAAACGCCCTTTTGGAAAATCGACAGCTAGCTTTCGCGTTCTACGGCCATTATAGGGATTGGCGACAAAATAGAAATGACAGTGCATTATGAGAATTCTGCATGCAAGGATTAAGTGCACTGAGACGTTCTAACATCTGTACATTTTTAAGACTCACAGTAATTGATTTCACAGCAATGGTCGGCCTAAGAGTCATTAACGATTGCTAGTGGCAAGCAGGCCTTCTGAAAAAACGGTATTTAGCAATAGCGATGTGTTCGGACAAGAACTGAGTTCACAGACCAAAGCTGGGGTAAGCTGTGTCCTTTTGGTGTGCCGGCGTCAGGCAACACCACAGCCAGCCCACGAGCACTGGTCTTAATCGATATCATCGCATTCACGTACGGTGCAAATAGCATGTGCTACGTAACGGATTTTGTGGTAGCTCAAACCGGTCAGCAAGAAAGCAGAAATAAAATAACTCCAGCCGAATGCACAGCGATGTTTACCAGGCCTTCCAGCTCGCCCTTCCAGATACAAATATGCATGCTCAGACGCCGAGACAACCAATATTGCTCTTGGAATAGCTAGATAATTAATAATATAATTCACTTGTATAGCGCTCCAAGAGAACTTAATCTCTATTTGGGCGCTTCACATATGCTACGGAGCTCGAGCCCACGACCTCAGCCAGACTTTGGTCGGTTCGAGCACCTTAATCATTGGACCAATCCAGCCGCAAGATCATTCGTAAGGGGTGTCACCGCTTTAGACTGTTCCGCCTGCACATCCTGCAATCATCTCCACGCTCATCAATCCAACTGCTCCTATATATCAATATGCAGTTGTCCACCCGGAATAAAAACCCGAGCGCTAATCCTCTTTATTTTCCTGAGATAGATGTTATAACCGTCATCCTAACGTGATTACCGAACGCGGCATTGAATCGCAAGCATTTGGTAGCCCCCATATCTTGCCTAGAAGAGCCAATTAACGAGAGTCGACCCTTCGGTCGAGCAACCGGAAGCCGGGTCAACTTGCCTTAATAACTTCTTCCGAGTGTAAACGTAAAGCAGATGTTCCCCTACATACATAGTGCACTATCACTCATAGAAATCGCTTTTTGATTTCCGAAGTCGATTCGTGCTCGGGTACTTCTATAGGGATACACTTGCTGCCTCTGCCCCCCTCACCCCACCCAAGCCAGCTTCAACACGGGTCAGCCAGTTGTAACTTGGGTCATGTGACTCAGGCATCGTTCGTTTTCTCTTTTGCACTGTCAATCGGCCTGCACGGACGTTACCCGTTCTCTTTCTTCTTCCACATGCGAGAGCCGATTCGACCATCAGCGAGCCAATCTGCTGGGTCACGAAACCTATGTGAGTCTGAGCAGCTAAACCTAAGAGCTTAGGCTCGCCACTCGTTCGACCGGCGAAACGTGCATTTAGGATTTAGGTCCCGCTACGAAAGTGGTCCGCGTTCGCCCAGCGAAACATATTCGCGGAACTCTTGCATGAGGCTTTGTCCGGTTCGCGCTGCCCTAGCACGCGAGCCTTTTGAAGTCAGGTCGTCAAACGCCTCGGTTACATCATCCGACTTCAGAAATGCACCCCTCCCACAATACTGTAGCTTACTGGTGGGTACTTTTCCGAAAACCCTAAGCAGCCGGCCTGCGCGATACAGCCAGCGGCTCCCAGTATCGTGCCCAAAAAATGTGTAAGCAACGGCTGATTGATTCGATCGGATATTTAACACTGGATTTTCTTATGATTTGTACGATTTGCTTCGCTAACACCTAATACGCATTCGACTGCCGATAGGCCTATCATGCCAGTGCAGACTCGCCGCTCAGAGAAGCTCTAGGTCTAGTTTGCCTTTAGATGCCTGAACAGGCGTCCAGTTTCCTATGCACAGCATGCGGGCGGCGCCTAACGCAGGCCACCGACGCACAAGTCAGCAGCATCGCGAGTCTGGCGCAGCTAATAATAATAATAATAATAATATTGCATTTGATAAAGCGCCCTCAGAGAACTTAATCTATTTCTAGGCGCTTTACATTTGCTGCAAAGTGATATGCAATTGAATGGTAAGTAAAATCATGCTTGAAAAACAAACAATATGAATAATATGGTTAGGGGTGACATGCACAGGGTCAGCATGCAAATGTGGTTAGTGGCAGCATGCACAGTGTCAGCACGCATAAGCACATCAAGGACGAATCACAGGGACCCACTAAATGCTGTCCTAAATAGGTGTGTTTTTAAGTTTCTTTTAAATGTGGTCAGGTCATGGGATGTTCTGACGCAGGTTGGGAGGGAGTTCCAGGCTTTGGGAGCATACGAGCTGAATGCACGGTCTCCAAAGGATTTAAGGTTTGTACGAGGTATTTCCAGACTGTTGGATTCCGAAAAACGGGTGGTACGATGCTTGGCCTGATGGGGTAGTATATCTGAAAGATAGGCTGGAGCCATAGAATGAAGAGACCTAAAAGTGAGCGACAAAACCTTGAAGTCAATCCGTTGCCTCACTGGTAGCCAGTGCAGGTCGGAGCTAGCTAGTAGTCAAGCTAGTAAAAATCGCTGCAGTCACACTGGATTCCGGACGCCTAGAGCCTAAGATACGGCTGAAAAAGCAGCTAAAGCTGCACAAAAGCTAACAGCTGAGAACGTATGGCAGCAAAGATAGAGTTGGCCGCATCGCTCAGCCATTGGAGTAAGCAGTCGCAGCGGGACGATGCGGGCTCCCGATCACAGCGCTGGCCGGCGGCACTTACCCAGGAGACGACAACTACCGCTGCGAGTCAAGGCCATTTGTCAAGGTCAAGGTAATGATTTGGGGCTGGGTTGCGTTTCTGCTGCTTCCGCTAGCCGTCGTTGTCGTCATGTGTTCAGTGCACACGGCGAACATCGATGAGGTGCACGACGTTCCCGTTCGAGTGATCAAACGGCCCATCCCGTCGGTTCTAGATGAAGCGAAGGTCAATTCTCTAATGCAAACAATCAAGGTACTGGTCTTTCGCGGCCTCCTCTCGCTCGTGTTTTTCGGCTGCTGCGGCTTCGGCTGGCCAATGGTTGTGCGGTGGTGCAGCAGCTGCTCAGCATTTGCGCTCACTTTTCCATGATGATGCGATTCGTCTTTCCATGAAGCTGTGGTCATCGTCTACGCCTGCGTCATTTTTATTTCGGCATTGGTGCAGCGACCGACGGCCGCATCGTCGCTCGAGCCAATTAGCAAAAAACGTGCGAATGATGCAACCGCGCCACGAGTGCCCGGAGCGTGACGACCGCAGAGTTGCGTAAGGACTTTGGGAGGAAGTTAAGAAGGAGCTAGGAGTAATGCTTTTTGTGAAGAGCCGTGGATCTGCTATCTCTTCCGTCGTCTAGCGTAAAGCGAAAGAAAGACTATTAGTTGCCCCATGCGAATGCAGTGCTACGAGACTGCTGACGTCTGACTGCTGACGTCTGCTGAGTTGGCGCCACGGCGGCTAATATCGTTGTCACCTCGACCTAACGTCGCGTGCCCTTAAGGCAGGCTAGCTAGCGTCTGCGCTGCGTGAGTGACGCTGCAAAATTAACTTCAATTGGTTTGAGCGCGTGCTTGACTGCAGAGTGTTGGTGCCAAAAATTCGTGCTAAATATTAGAAGCAGCTGGCGTTCCATCTTCTGAGCAGAACTGGAGCTGCTCCCCTTGAAGCATTCGCTCTTTTACACCCTGCTCTTTACCGTTAACTAAGACGGAGTATGATGCCCAAGGTGAAACCGTGACCAAAGACGTAGATTGTCATCTTTCTTACTTCTTCTCTCTTCGCCGTCTTATCTCTGTCTTCCTGCTTCCGGTTTTATTCTCTCCCCCTCTGTCAGCGTAATCTCCCCTCCATGTCTTGAGTCTTTCACAACCTCCCCCTTTACCATTTTTCTTACTCTGTCTCTCTCTGTGTCTCTCTCGCTCTTTCTGTCTGTCTCCTCTCTCTCACATAGCAAGATAGTGTTTTGAGGCCAAGCCTAACTGCTCTTGAAATTTGCACGACTTAAAGCGTTCATTTATTTTCTAGGAAAGCCAGTTGGAAGTTTCGCCGATTGATGTGCTGTGGATCACCGGGTCGTCCGGTGGCGATTACTACTATTCTTTTGGTGGCTGCCATCGCTTTGAGGCATACAGGCGACTTGGAAAAGAGAGCATACCAGCTAAATTGGTCCGAGGAACGGTGTCTGATCTTAGGCCATATTTAGGGGCGTCGACACCCGACCTGAAGTAGTAATTATATTCGGCTTTGTGCCAAATGTATTTCCCGGTTGCTCGTGCAATGTGTATGTGCAGTGCTCATTATTTTTCGAGCTCGCTAGTGCATTATTTTTGTGTTTTTGTTCTCGTGCTTGATAACTTGTCCTTTTTCTCGGCTGTGCCGTTTACTCATTCTGCAAAGGCAGAATGAAGCAGATGTCAAGAGAACTCTTTTCTTAGTCAGATGATGCTGCGATACCTAGTGGAAAGTCTGCTTTCGGGCCACTACCGAAAAAAGTGTCCCCATATAGAATTCAAGTTCCGAATAAAACAAGCTGAAGGTCATACAAGGGGACAGGCCCTGCTGATCTTGATTATGGAAAATAATATAGAAAAAACCTGCCAGCCAATGCAGCCAAGCTGTGCAATAAAGTACTTCGTGGTAGTGCGACTATTGTTTGAGCGAATTTTGAATTCGCATAGTGCCAACAAGCAACTTGGCCGCGATAGGCTGTCAAAGCACCGGCCCTTCCAAATGGTAAATAATGTGGCAGGGCCAACGTAAGAGAAGAAGGTTGGGCTTTGGCTAAAGACTCCACTGTTGAGTAAAAAGAAAATCTCACCTACGTGATTGCTGGTGACATCTCCAGTTACATCTCCCTGTAAATTTCTTTTGCGACCCTGAGCGTTCTGATGCCGTGCATGCTCACTAGCAATACTGACATGCTTCCCTTACAGCATATGAAAAGCTTCTAAGAAGAGATTGAGCTCTCTGAAGGCACTATACACGTCTTATCGTTATGTTATTGTTATTACTATTAGGACGGCTAGAGGCAGACGAGCCATGCTAAGTGAGCTGAACGGAATGCAATCCCGACAAGTGTCACGACATCTCCTGACTTGGCCACATTTAAAAAGAACTTTAAAAAGCATCTATTTATGACAGCATTTACTGGGTCCACGTGATTCATCTTTTATATGCGTATCAACCACCTGTGTGAGCCTTTCGTCACAGGAATTATCAACCGAGACAACTTGGTTGGTCACTCTCTTGGCTGGCGCTCCCCTTCGTCCTGCTGCATAGAAGAAATAATAATAAAAATGATGACATTTGTGTCGCAACCTTAGAGGACTTCTCTTTCTATACACTTAACGAATGCTGGAAAGGTATTTCAATTATTAATCATAGTGCTGCACAGTGTCTAATGTCTGCACAATAAGTATGCGAAGTACCATTCACATAGATGGAACAAATACTGTTTGGGGCTTTTACTTTTTTAATTAAATATCAAGTCGGGATATGTCATGAAGTAAGTCGTGAGTGAGTTACTATGCAAACCTAAGGCAGGGCCTTCAAAGGATTTAAGGTTGGTTATTGGCACAGAGGTTAGACAACCATGTCAAAAGACTGGGTGCTACGATGGTATGAAGCATGATTATTTTGGATTTCGATGGGTGTTCTGGAGCAGAAATATGAATGGACCTACGATTAAGTGGCAGAAGCCTTGAAGTCGATATGCTGCCCCGTGGGGAGCCAGTGCACGGCTGCGAGAGATGGTGGCATTTGCCACGGTCACCACCGATGAGCCGAAAGCTGAATAGCTTTGCACCGACTAATTGTCAGGGGTGGGGCTGGCATGCACTGCAGCTGCTAGCTGACTGCCGGAAGTGGGATCTGCAAAAGAGGCTTGCAGGTCGTTAGGCGAGCTGGAAGCTTTTCTTAGCATGTGAAATTGCCCAGAAAAAGATTTAGTTTTCTACAATGTCATCGCTTTTATTAGTATTACAGGGTACAAGTTCGAAGCCCCCCTCCCCGGCTTGAAGCTGACACCTGCACAGCAACAGGTGCTCGGTAATTGCCCTCCTCATAGAGGGTAGACTGAAACACGAGCAGTGACTAGAGCAGGGACTCAGCAGTGAGCCAATCACGCGAGGTCCTAGCTTTGCCGATTCACCGAAAAGTCATGGCGCCTCGGATGGCATTAGGCTGCAGCATCCCACCCTTCCAGGCTAGGGGTGGGTGCTGTCCAGAAGTAATGAACTAGACACGCCAGGCCGGGAGCTGCTTGGAGTCCAGCCTGCAATGCCATCTTCACCATGCAGACACTAGCAATTTAAGAAGCATTTTTTCACGGACGGTTTCTACACATAGACATGACAGCAAAATAGTGTTCAATGCAGTCTTGGGCATTGGAGACACCATATGCACAGCTCAAGCATTATTGTATGCACTTACCACCTGTCTAGGCAGCGCTGCTTCATAAACATCCTGGAAAGCTTTTATCATAATTAGATGAGCCTCTAAGTATGAGGTGCCTCAGGATTCTGTTCACTCAGATCCACTTGTTTTTAATTTTATAGTTTCCCTCTTACCGATGCCTTCCTTCGCCAAGCACACTCTAGTCTTTCATTATGTGCAGATGACACACAGTCTCAGTTTTGAACCCTTCCAGCCTCTCTGTTCTTTGAACTCTCTTTACTCTCGGACTGCAAGCATTCTTGACGTTCACAATAAGAGGGTAGCAAACGTCTTTCTTTAAAACGATGTTTTAGTTGAGAGCCTATACTTTTCGTGTTCATGTATCTCCGTCAGTAACTCCACAAAGTGATAAAGACCATGTGGGTGTTACGCAGGAGAGTTTTGTATAGCGCACTCACAGCCTAAGCGGCTTTCGGTACGCATTCGGTAGCCAACAGACTCCGTCTCACGCAACAAAGAGAAAGTGGGAAGCATAGCCGAGTTAGGAGAGCAGTTGAGGTAGTGAGTAGCATAGAAGTAGCAGTTCAGGACCGCAGAAAAAGATGTGCCATAGTCGGCAGTTGGAGAGTATATTCTAATGTCCTAAAACGAACCTCTCTGCTATTAGTATGAGATAACCTGTCATGCGACTCTAGTGGCACGTGGTATAAATAAATAATTCATTTGTATAGCACCCCAAGAGAACTTAATCTCTATTCAGTTGCTTCACATATGCCTCGGGGCTCGAGCCCACCTCAGTCAGACCTTGGTCGGGGCGAGCACCTTAACCGCTCGACCAAACCAGCTCGGCATGTGAATCGAAGTACTTCAACAGCCTGAATAAGATTATAGATATTAAGAAAACGTCATGGGCAACCTATGTAATTGGCTACGACTGCTCCCTTGATTTCTCAGCAACTGGGCTCAGAGGCTGGAGTGCTAGCCATCACGAGATTGCCGTGAAGAAAGAACAAAGATATGTGGAAGATTCTTCACATACATTCCTGTGCTGTTAGCACTCATGGCATAATAGCGACTAATATCGATGCTTTTCCATACCCTTGTTTGTAGTAACTGATCAGATGGTGCTGCAACACGCGAAACACCTTTCGACATTATCTTCTAATCAGGCCCCAACAGTTGGTGCAAAACTCGGCAGCCAGGCTTGTGTCGTGAGCGTCGCAGTTGCCACATCGAACCGCTTCTCGTCGGCCTGCTCTGGCTCCCAATCAAGCAGCCTATCGACTTCAAGGTTCTGTCACTCACTTTTAGGTACCTTCATTCTCTATTCGAACTACTCCCCCACTAGGCTAGACATCATAACACCAGCTTTCCCTGACGACTTTTAAAAAGAAGCTAAAAACGCACCTTGTTTCTCACAGCATTAGTGTCTTTACGATTTGTCCTTAGCGTGTTTTTGCATGCTGACGCTGCGCATATCCCCTTTAACCATGTTCTGCATGTTGACATTGGGCATGTTGCCAACAACCACATGTAAAGTGCATAGAAAGAGATTTAAGTTCTCTGACGATGCAACACAAATGACGGATGTGTTATTCTTAGTATTATTATTAAGAGCTGCATGTGGTCAAAGCCTTATAATTCTGAGGATCCTGGCCTTAGTAAGTTACTTCAACACGTCTTGCACTCCTTTCAGCCAAACGAGAGCAGCTTTTGATAAACTAGCATGTAGAGGTCGTGATAATCTTTTGTCCTGAAAGATGGCAAAGTGGCAGCCAATAAATGCACCGATTTTGCTTTTAAAGCATGCTTAAATCAAAAGGCATGGTCACAACGGCAGCCATCGGCACTGACCCCAGGGGTGGGTACTGACCCCCAGAAGCCTACGACGATTGCTCACCAAGATGCCCACTGTGCGACTAGGGCGTGCGCTGGCTGCGCTGCGCTGATATATCGTCAGGCCGTGGGCGGCCTCGCATGGCGGTCAGTTCGTATGTACATGATTACTTACAAATAAATTAAAGCTCGACTAACGGCAAGTGCGAGTGAGGTCGAGCACCGCCACTGTGGCACCCAGGCTTACATGCGGCAACGACAACGACGAAAATCGCTGCGCGAGTGAGCGCAAAGCAGCGCTTCTCTGTGGCAGGCTCTGCGGCTGCCTCTGCGCAGCTCTTCAAATAGGCTCGGGGGCGCGTGTCATGCATGGGAGCAGCTGACACCTGTGCCACCAGCTGGTCCGCCAAGCGTGCTCTCGCCCACACACCGCCGAAGCGGCTGCATGCAGGCACATCGTCGACAGCGATCCAGCGCCGGGTCGACGTCAGCCAAGTAGTATCAGCGATCGGCAGGGCGGTGTCGACAGCTATGACCACTACTACAACCCAGCGCTGCCTTGTCAGCTGCACCCCCCCCCCGACGGTGGCGCGGCCTTGCCTGCGCCGCCGCAGCAAAGAGCTGCACAGAGCGTGAGCGCCAGCAGACCTAAGCTACTAACTACATCGCTGTCGCTCTTGCATCGGGGGGGGGGGAGGGGAGGCAGCCACACCCCTCGATCGGCCTGGCCCGCATGGGCTGGCTGGCTTCGCGATGAAATGAGATGAAGAGTACGAACGGCAGCCTAGGGGAGGGGTACGTGTCGGAAGGGAGAGGAAGGTCGTGTGTCAGACCTAGCTCAGATGAACACGGGCACGTTGAGGCTAGCGTCGGCCTTGAAACGGCTGGCTGAGCCAGAGGCCGTGGAATAGCCGACGCTGCCGCTGTCTGGGGCTCGGAGGCCGGCAGCAGCCACCGGGCTCGGCGACCAGGCAGCTGCCGCGTGGCGGAACTTCGCGTCCGACGCTGGCAAGAGCTCCGGCTCAACTTCCGGCGACAGGCTCCGCGAGCGGGCGCTGTTCAAGTCGGATCCGTTGTATGCCGATGCGTTCAGGCCAACGTCGTCGTCTCTTACAGTGCGCAGAGAATCAGCAGCGTACACGGCATGGAGCGGCATCAGTATCAGTGGTGGACTGTCGTAGCCGTCAGGCGGGAAGTAGTCGCCATCATCGTTGCCATCTTGCTGCATTGGTAGCACGACCGTTGGCACCACGTTGTCATACGTCGAAACGGCGCTCGACACGCTAGGCGTCTTCCGATCGCTGCGCCTGTGGCCCTTGCCCATCGATTCTCGGATTTCCCTGATAAAGTCGTCGCTCTTCATGAATACGTGATTCGTAACCTTCAAGGAAAAATGCCACCAGTACAGCTAGCGAACCCCGAAAACATCGGCCCTTTACGGTGCAGTCCGAACGTGCACACAAAAGTGAGTCAAAAAATAAGCAGCCAAGCCAATGGCCCTCTTTGCTTGCTCTTCCCGGCATCGGGTGGGGAAAGGGAGAGGTAGGGAGGTGTATCGGCCTGCTAAGCATTTAGCCCCCTGGGATGAAAATATATGAATGCAAGAAGCCAATCGCTTTCCCGAAGGGCATTCTAAGCTGTTGGAGATGTACAATTTCGAGAGGGCACACTTTTCGAACGCCGACAACAGTGGATCGACTCGAGCACCAAGTTATGACACACGGAATTCCTCGCACTCGCGGTGGTCGGCAGCTAGCAGCTCATATGGCTTACCCGCCTGCCACAGCAGGCTCTCTCTACACTCCATCGGGTCGGGCAGTCATCCCGTCCTGGCAGCAGCGTTAAAGGCGAGCTTGAGTGACCTGTATATACTGGCGTGTGATGACCAGAAGGAGAGACACTAGTGAGACAGGTATGCTACTTAGCAGCAGATAGGCTAAGGTGAAAGTGTGCTTTGAAAAAATACCTAGTGATGAATGTGCTATTCACGCAGCCGGCTGGCCTCATCTAGGCTGTGCAACTTGAGTCCCGACACACTTCAATTAGTGTCTGCCGAGGAACTCGATGCATGCCCAATCGAGAGTGCCCGCAGAGGCAGCTAATATTTCTCTACGACCTGGGGTAAGCAGGTTTTCAACAACGTTTATAGGGCCTTAAAGCATAGAAGGATTTTCGGCAATGGCATGTTGGTTTAAGGCTTGCCACTCACTTTTAGATCCCTTTATTCTCGTTCCTCAGACTAACTATCCAAACTACTTCCAAATCAGGTTACACATGGTATCATCCGCTCAGCCGATTAAAGTGGGTTAGCTGTGCCTGCTTTGGGGACCGTGCCTTTAGTGTGCGCATGTGTGGGTGTGCTCCAAAAGCCTGGGACTCACACCCGACTGGCATCACGACATTCCCTGACTTGACATTTAAACAGAAGCTAAAAATACGCATAGGATTCTCACAGCATTTGCTGGCTCCGTTATTTTCTTTTGCGACCCTAAGCGTTCTGATGCCGTCCATGCTCTCACTAGCAATACTGACAGGCTTCCCTTACAGCATATAAAAAGCTTCTAGGAAGAGATTGAGCTCTCTGAAGGCACTATACACATGTCTTATCGTTATATTATTGTTATTACTATTATTATTATTATTATCATTAGGACGGCTAGAGGCACACGAGCCATGCTAAATGAGCTGAACGGAACACAATCCCGACAAGTGTTATTTATTATTATTAGTACGGCTAGAGGCACACGAGCCATGCTAAGTGAGCTGAATGGAACACAATCCCGACAAGTGTCACGACATCTCCTGACTTGGCCACATTTAAAAAGAACTTAAAAACGCATCTATTTATGACAGCATTTACTGAGTCCCTGTGATTCATCTTGTATATGCTTATGCATGCTGACAGTGTTGCATGCTGCCACTAACCACACTTGCATGCTGACCCTGTGCATGTCACTCCTAACCATGTTATTCTTGTCGTTTATTGGGCATACTATCACTAATTATTCGATCATGCTTCCTTTGCAGCAGTTATAAAGCACCTAGAAAGAGACTGAGTTCTCTGAGGATGCTTTATTAAATGTATTATTACTATTATTATGATTGACACAAAAGCCTACTGGAGAATGCCATACATTCTTAACAATGAAGCGAAGGCATACCCAAGTATCAAGTTCGAATCATGCTAACGCCCAAATCTTATTCGGGCCCAATCAGCTCCCACCGCAACTGGGTGCTCGAAGTGCCATAATAGTACATCCTCTCCTGTGGGCAATGCCGACAAAGTGACCTACTCCGTATTACTTTTACACAAGACCGATTAAAAAAGTAATAATAATCTGTCGCTTTCTTCAGCTTGCAAACTACAGGCGACTGAGGCTTTGGCTCTACAGATCTCAGACTGGGCAATCACTCCCAACAATTCTCGAATGTGTCCGGGCTACCTGCTTCTGATTTTAATCACTGCATTCACAGGCTTCCATTCCATCACCACTTGGTCCGTCGACTGCACCCACTTGCACCGAGCCGGTCAATTTATCTTCGCTGCACGCTGCCCATATTGCACCGCTAGCCCGGCCACACTCTCACTTGGAGCCCTTCGGCACTACAGACACGGCCTTGACCCCCTCCTTACAGGCCACGCGGGATAGCACGTCCTCAGGAGAGAAGTCGAAACAGGTTTCCAAGCCGAGAGACGGCAGCAGCAGAACGCAGGAGCCAATGCCTCGTGGCACCTCTCCTCGTCCGTCAGAGGGCGATACACCCGAAACCTACGGCAGCGTCGAGCTGTCGCAGCATCTTAAATTGCAGTACATTCTATCGGAGCAGCTAAGTAAGTAGTCACAAGCTGTCTTGATGCACGCACATGGAGAACACGGTAAGCACTCCAGGATACACGTGGATCCTGACCACCGTTACCTGTCACACGAGCAATTAGTAGCGCACCAGCTGCATGTCTTAACCGTAGGCATTAGACCTGTACAGGGCCACTAGGGATAGGTGTGAATGCGCATTCACCAACGCAGCAGTTCCAGTGGCAGGGCAGCGCCGTGTGCATCTGCGTAGGCAGCAGCAGTCGTGTGCACGATCAATTTCGTTTGTCGCGAAAAAGATCGACGACACAGCGACAACTACAGCAAGCAGGGTGCCGAATGGGAAGTATTCTAGAGGAAGAGGCTCAGCAGTCACCACCAACGAACCAATCGCCGCTGCAGAGACAGGTAGCAGCAGCATCTGTGAGCAGAGCTTGACGGCACTGTGAGAGTTCACTGTGCACACACCGAGTGGGGGCGAGCGATGAGATGGCGTGACGGTTAGACCGCTCTACCGCCCGGCCACCCAAGCACTGCTGCCGGTATGTGAACAGCGAGCCTGCACTGATGGACAGAAAAAAAAGTTCAGGTTTCAGAGGAACGTAGCGTGCAAACAAAGACAGAGTGCAGCATGGGGGGGGGCTAGTATATAAATAGAACAGGATCAACTGAAGCAGAAACAACCAGCGGCTAAACGACTTTCTACTTACTCAAACGGCTCAAACGGTTGTACCAAAGAACTATGGAAGAAATATAAGCACAAAAAAAGCATAAACGAGTTGCAAACGAGAGGCTAAGCTGTTAGCAGCGAATCTAAATCCAATAAAGGATGCAGCCAACTCCGTCCGTCGGGCGGCGCAGCGCTTCAGGGCTGCGTGACGAAGGTGAGCACGACGACCGGCCTCGGGAGGTGAGCTGCAGAAACAGCCATGCCGATGCCCGGCATGGCTGTTTCCGCTTCCCGACGACCTTGCCGCTGCTGACCTTGTCACGCTCGTTGTTGGCCCTCATCTTGAGCAGTATGTCTTCCTTTGTCGGATAACGAGTGAGACCGAACTGCTTCGAGGGAAGCTCGGCCGCACTGGCAGGTGTCGACGGCACGTCCAGGCCTGCCCTCTTCAGGTCCTCCATGCATATCTGCGCGTGGACAGCAGGGTTTGCAGAAGGGGCTGCGCTGCCGTGCAGCGCGAGGAGCTGGCGCCTGACTCGTCTTCAAGCCATCGAAGAAGCTCTGTCTGTCTGTCTGTCTGTCTGTCTCTCTCTCTCTCTCAGGCAAGCAATACATGTGGCAGCGCTGACTGATGGACACGCCGGACCACGACGGCAAGCGCACCAGCTAACAAGTCGCCAATGGCTAATGCATGAGCACAAACGCCAGCAACGGCAGCAGGCAGCAACTCGGCACAGAATCTTTGAGAGGCTTCGGCCGTGACCACAGCACGTCGGCCTCTACCTGCGTGACCGTGTCGTGTCGTGTCACGTGACTGTGTGGCACCATGTCGGACTCTACGTGCGCTGGCTCATCAGACCACTTACGCTCTTTCGGGCACGGACCGCCAACACTGAATGGTGTGCTCATCCAACGGAAGTGCTCCGGATGCCCATACCAGCAGCGCAACACATAACATTAAGGCTTCCCTAATTCGATACGACTGTGGTTCCCTCGTCTGTCTCGTTACTAGCGGCTCAGAAAGAAGACCCACGATATTCACGAAGTGATGGGTGTCAACAGACCACAGCAAAAAAGACCAACAATTATACACTGATAATAATAATAATAATAATAATAATAATAATGCAATGCCCTCCAAACGTTTCTACCCACTTGGTCCATGGATCTGAGTTTGGTTGTTGCTAATGCCTGTACTCGCTCAAGTCATTACGATATACTAATGATTAAATTGCAGCAATATGCCGATACAATGTTGACCTTAGTCACAGTTTGCTCCATTCGGCTTGGTAAGTAACTGCATTGGCAGGCAGCCGAATCAGCTTTCCTGTGTACCAGTTAGGCAGGCATCGGTCGTCACGTGATTATTCTATGCCTCTTCGAGGTCATTCAGCAGAACCTATTTTGGCAGGTTTTGTCACCGACGATGTCAAGGCTGATGAACTAAGGTTCCCACGTGTCTCTCTGACCTGTAAGAACTTTCCCACACGTTTCATACTGACGCTTGGTATACGACCAGGACATGCAGCCAGTTGCACGGCTTTCTGAAGGAACAAGAGCAGTTTTGATGTCGCTCAATGGAAATGGCAATTGAACCGAAAACTGAAGCGAAAAACCGGCAGCTGAAGATCTCAGAGGGCACTATCGGCACACATTATTAAGAAACATTTGGACTATGGAGGCACAGAGGCACTGCCGGACTTAGCTCGTACTCAAATAACTTCTCGGAGGGAGGACCGGCAAAGGCATAGCTCTGAAGGACAGATTCGCTACTGCTAGAGTCTCTGCCAAGCTACTGGAACGTTCACAAGCAAAAATACCGTGAGTAGACAGCTTAATGGCAATGGAGTGAACGCAAGCCATTGTTGGTTGTGCAGCACAAAAAGGCAGGGCTGAATTTTGCTTGCAATACCAGCACACCAGCACGAAGAAGAAGCTATGGACTCACGAGTCCAAATCTCTTTGGCTTCGATAAGTGGAAACAGTACATTTGCCGGCACATGGGTGAAGCACGTTCACGGTGATATCTAAAAGACCGTGAGAATTGGCAGTGAAAGTGTAGTGGTATGGGGTTGCTTTCCAACTTCTGGGATCGGGCATCTGCCCGGCCTTGCGAAACCGGCACCATGACTGACCAGCAAATCAAGATGGCAGCACTGCAGAATAGAACTGCCACACTTCGAAATTCTTGCACAGTAATAGTAGGGCACTAGAGCGATCTTCACAACCAAGGCCCCAAGGTCGTAGGCTCGAATCCTGTGGTGGGCGATCCTATGTTGCCGCTTCAAGCGGTGGTGATAGCATTTAAGGCCTTTCTACTGCTATACAAAAGAGGTAGTTAAATCAGCTAGTATTTACAAATATTCATTTATTTATAAAGATGTGGTATGGATGAGGCTTACTGAGAGTGGCATCGTCCAGGGGGTTGTAAATCGTCAGCTCACCAGAACAGACGACTTACAACCCTCTGGGCGACCCTCTGCAGACGTCTGCTCACCAGAGATCATTAAGCAGACTGCTTACAGTGGCCCCAGATCACGCCCACTGGACAGATGACAAAAGGAATTCTTTTTTTACGTACAGACAAAAGCAAGTTCACACTATTCGGTATCAGAAAGCAACTCATAAGGGTTAGCCGAAAGACAGATGAGGTGTGACTGCCTTCAACATACAGCGAAATTCAGTGGCAAATCGGTGATAGATAAAGGTCGCTTTGCCCCAAAAGGTGTTGGGGGTCTGGATTTGATCAAAGTCTACATGGAGCAAGCCGTTTGTCTTTGGGTAGTCAAGTAAGTTGGATTTCAAAACGTAAACACTTGGCTTGGACATCGGAATATTTCGCAGCACGATAACGACCCTGAGCACACTGCCATGTCAGTAAAGCACTGTTTTAAATAATCTGGTGTAATGCCGATTCAGTGGCTCTTCTAGCCAAATCTGAGCCCCAAAAAAATTTAAGGAATTCCATCAACATGCCAGGCAGGGGTTCTGACAACATCAACAGACGAAATTTTCAGCAAAACCAAGGCTCTGCGGAATGCTACAGCAGAGTAGACCATTCGGAAGCTTAAAGTCTCCATGCCTGGTCATATAACACAAGTCATTAAGAATCGCGGTAGGATGGCTGCATATTAAACCCGCACACACAAACAGCACACAGCACCCGTCTGCTTCTTAGCAGTAAATCCAGCTCTGCGCAAAGTTAGCAGTAAATCCAGCTCTGCGCAAAGTTAGCATGCCTGGAATCGAAGAAAGTCTGCTTATTACCCCGAGCAGAGTAGCAGCATCAGCATCCGAGGATTTTTTGTGACTGAGGGTATTCTGCATGGGCCAGTATTACAGGCGATTCTAGCAAGCTGTCTGTGTACGTGGGAACTGCTGCGAGTACCTTCAGCTGGGACAAGACGTTATCGTCTTCAAAGCCAAAGTCCATCTCCAGGTCTCGCTGCAAGTATGTGACGAACAGCTCCATTGGCAACTTCAGCAGTGACTCTTAAAAAGAGAAGCGACGTCAACATGGCAGTCACGACTGCAAGACACCAACCGTTAGCTAAGCAGTATCAGGGCTAGCTGGGGGGGGGAGGGAGGAATAGATAGGCCTAGACAGACGGCTTACTTTGATGCAACTTAAACACCATGTACGCCATCGGTATCAGCATCCGCTCACCCTCCAGCATGTGGACGTCCCACAGTCTCAGAGTTAGCGAAAAAGGGGTCTGCATTACAAAAAATTAACCAGCGGCGGATGAAGATCCGAAATTAAATGCCGAACGATAGCAGCGGCCCAATCTTGCTGGCTGCTTGCACTGGCAGCGTGCTAAACGCCAGCAAGCAAAGCGATGGCTGGTCCCTTCCAGTCACGCGATAGAGATACAGCAGCCACAGTAACTCACCCTGTCCAAGAAACACTGCATGAACCACTTGAGCGCATACAAACTTGGCGGAAGACAATTGTCCTTCTATTGAACAACAAGAGGGAGCGCATATGTGCAGTGCATCCACAATGACAGGAACGGCCAACAATGGAAAAAGGCAAGCCACACAGAGTTCAATAGAAATGGACAGCATGCCCGGCTGTCTGAGATGCAAACACATATAGGATGAGACGAATCAGCATCAATATACTCGGCCCAAAACAGTCTGCACTTCGGCAACCAACAAAAATAGCTTTGGGTCACTTATAGACAATCAGCTGGCACAAGCAACTAGCAAGGTCGTAACAAGACATTCCTCCCTCCCCATTACTAGAACACTGCTTCACGGTCGAGTGCAAACATTTGCATTCCCATTTATCCAAAGATGCATGAGTTCACATGGGTGGCCATACAAAATCCACTCTCTTATCATGAGCGATCAAAACAAACAAGCCAAAAATGCTCGGGGAAAGGCAGATGAACGACGGCATGGGTGCATGCCAAGGTACAGCAGTAAACTAGCAAACCATCTATGCTAAAAACATTTTTAATCTTCTGACTCTGGTCATCGTTTAGCTGTGCCTCTGAACAGCCTCCAGTCTTTCGGGCGAACCCATCCGTGTTCTTATGCACCTAGTGCTTAGAGCTCAGTACTGACCGACATCATGACATTACATCACTTGATGACCTTTACAGCAAACCAAAAACTGCCTGTTCCTAATTGTTTCATATATTTGAATTGTCCTTCATGAGCTCTTGTACGATGTTATTATCAACAAGTTAATACGATATGCTTCCTTTCCAGCCTATGTAAGGTGTGTAGAATGAGATTTAGTTACATAAGGTGTAAAATAAATGCATTATTATCATTATTATTATCACCATAATCAAAGACTTGATACTAGAACCTAAAGCAATAGCTAACTTCAATAACTTGCTGAGCCGCGATGGCACACTAGGTAAGGCGGTTGCTTTCATGACCTCGGTCCCGAGGTCGTGGGTTCGATTCCTGTGGTGGGCGACTCTTTATTGCCACTGCAAGAGGTGGTGATAGCCGTAAAGGCTCTTCTGTCGCTATACAAAAAGAGGCTGTTTAATCAGCTAAGGTTTTTTAAGCCTCCAACCTCACATCAGTACAATGCACGGATCTTTCGGCTAATTTTAACAATCATGGCATTAGCTCCATTAAGACATAGGAAGAAATAAATTAAACGTCAATTAACTTACCAAGTACTTTGCTATCTTTGGAATATACTTCTGCAGCACTCTTTCAAAGTGATCTTGAAAGCGCATCAGCTTAGGAAAGCCTGGTATGAACATACCTAAACAACATATCAAATGCATATAGTACTACTACAGCAACAGCAGAATAGCATTCACATTCACATTCCTTTGAACCTCACATTAGCAACATAATATGATTCAGACAAATCCACACATACTCACACATTTGCAAAAGCTACTACATTAGCAAACGTCACCTGACATCACAGTTTTAGTCGCTTGCCTTCATAAAACCTTTTTCAAGCACCAAGGGGCTACAATATTTTGAACGCCTAATTATAGGTGCACATATAGCAAGTTTTGCAAAGAGAGCAATAGTCTGCTATAATTTGTGCAATAGGTATCACATTAAATCGGTGAGATAATGCTGCTACGAGTTGTGACAAATGCACACGAGATCCAAACTTTCAGTTGCTAATTAGGAAAAATCAGCATGCCACCCCCTATGCAGCCACAATGCACGAAATCAGAGCCAACTAAAAACGCTCACTGGTAGATCAGATTGCATAAGTTAGTAACAAATCCACGAAAGACTTGGTAGTATTAAAGTGAAACCACACTCGATAGCATCAATGGTGTGCAGAATGTTGAACATATTCTTCTTTCTGGTGTCACTGCTTTTGGATAGTTAAATGTAAATTTTCTGGACACTTAATCAAAGACAAATAGTAAATAGGTCAAGCAGCTCACAGTAATAATAGTAATAATAATAGTAATAGGTCAAGCAGCTCACAGCCATCGTAAGAGCAACAATACAAACACTTCTTCTACAGACTGTGCCTCCACGTCCAGCAACTGTTCAAATTCGCTCCCGAAAGAACAACCAAGCAACATCTCTGCTGCCTGCTTTCAGTTGTAATAATAATAATAATAATAATAATACACTTGATAAAGCGCCCTCAGAGAACTCACTCTCTTCCTAGGTGATTTACATTTGCTGCAAAGGAAACGCGATCGAATGGTGAGTGGTATCATGCTTGATAAACAACATTAATAACATGGTCAGGGGTGACATGCACAGAGTCAGCATACAAGTGTGGCTAGTGGCAGCTGGCACAGGCAGCATGCATAAGCACATAAAGAACGAATAACCGGTACCCAATAAATGCTGTCATAAATAGGCGGGTTTCTAATTTCTTTTTAAATATGGGCAAGTCGGAGGATGTCGTGATGCAAGTTGGGAATGAGTTCCAGGCTTTGGGTGCATACCAACTAAATGCACGGTCTCCAAAGGATTTGAGATTTGTACGAAGTATTGGTAAACTATTGGATTCCGAAAAGCGAGTGGTACGATACTTGGCCTGGTGTGGCAGTAGATCTGAGAAATAAGCTGGAGCCAAAGAATGAAGTGACCTAAAAGTGAGCGACAAAACCTTGAAGTCGATCCGTTGCCTGACTGGTAGCCAGTGCAGGTAGGCGAGAAGTGGAGTAATGTAGCAACTGCGATGCTCACGACAGACAAGCCAAGCTGCAGAGTTTTGCACTAGCTGTAAGTGCCTGAGAGCACAGGCCGGTAGACCAGCAAGCAGTACGTTACAGAAGTCAAGACTGGATGTCACAAATGCAAGGACCAATTTTGATGTAGTATCCTTGTATAAATAAGCCCGAATTTTAGCAATTTTATGAAGCTGAAAATAGGCGGATTTGACTGTGGAGCTGATATGGTCGTCTAACGAGAGGTCGCTTTGGAATATGACACCTAGATTTCGAGCTGATTCAACTGGGGATATGCTGGCAGAGCCAATTTTGAAAGTCAGCCTTTCCAATCTCTGGATCACACTGGGTTTGCCCATAACTAGTAAGTTAGTTTTATCATCGTTAAGTTTTAGAAAATTTGCTGCCATCCATGTGCGGATGTCATCAATGCATGCAGCTAGTGAGTTTAGAGAATTTGAGGTGCTCGAAGGCTGGGAGGGATCAAAGCAAAGGTACAACTGAGTGACATCCGCATAGAAGTAAAAGCCTAGATTGTGCTTGGCAATCACATCAGCAAGAGGGAGAGTATAAACCGTGAAAAGAACCAGACCTAGCACGGAGCCCTGAGGTACCCCATATTTCAGAGGTACCTCGGATGATCTTTGTCCATTCACATCAATATTCTGGAGTCTCCCATTGAGATAGGACCTGTACACATTAGTCAATTCTGCTCGACCTCGAAGCAGTATGACTGCCACAATGTGTGGGTCCACATAAGTGGGAGCTGTCGTTTCGGCAAAAGCAACACCGTGAACAGAGCCGAGGACGATTCTTGGATGCTGCGCAAAGAAAAAATTAATCAAGCGTAAAAAATGTAAAGAAAGGTTAGCTGATCAAACAGCCTCATTTATATAGCAGCAGAAGTTGTTAGCAGCTATCACTCAGTAGGCAATATAGGATTGCCTGTGGCACGAACTCGAACCTACACCCTGGGTCATCACATGCAAGTGCACCTTACCACAGGGCTAATACCCAGCACAAGCTCAATTAAACGTTCCTCCCCGCGCTAAAGAGCGGCCTCGGGCGACTCCTAGCGTGGTGTGGACCTTTACTTGATTTCTCCGTAATACCTACGGGTATTCTGCTGCTATCTTCGCTGTGACTATTTATGAGCTGTCCTCGGATATGCTACACAAAACAGGACCTGCTTAGCATAAGATGCGATGTCGCCATTAGTCGATACCTACCGGCGGGCCTTCTCCGGCGGGTCAGTGAGAACCTACCTGCATCCTGCGTTCGCCCCATCAACAACTCGGCTATCAAACCTACGACTCGTAAGTTTAAAGCGCTAAATAGTACTTGTTGCGGTAGTAGCCCACCCGCTGTAGCCCAGCACGTTGTGAAACGTCGTCCCACGGCCGTTACCAAGGTCCAATTCAAATTCGAAGAGCCAGCGTCCGCCGGGCCGGACGCAAACGGTAGAGAATACGAGCCACTTCATCGCCGTCGTCCAGTTGTTGGACAGCCTCTTAAATTCCGCCTACTAAATGTCCGCTCCGCTAAAAACCAAGGGGTTACTTATCCGCGATCAGGTGGTCCAGGAGTAGCTAGATGCATTTCTGCTTACCGAAACCTGGATGACGCCTTGTTCCAGTAGCTGTATTTCCGAGACCACCCCACCCGGGTTCTCATTCTATCAGTCCATGCATTCTGACAAGGTTGGTGGCGGGGTTGCAATTGTTGTTCGCGAATCGTTTGGCTATAAAATGTGCAGTTTCTCGCATGGGTCATCGTTTGAATCGGTTGCTATCAGGTCTTCATCAAAGACAATGCCTCTCACCGTTGTGATATACCGGCCTCCTTCTGGCTGTCTAAAGTTGTTTATAGAGGAGTTTTCAGAGTTCCCCGCTAAAATATTTGTGTGTGACAGGCCGCTACTGATTGTAGGACACTTCAATTTTCACGTTGACAACCCTAGCAACAGCCAGGTTCGCTCATTTCTTGACTGTCTGGAGAATCTTGGTTTGGCCCAACACGTTAATCATAGCACCCACGTCGGTGGCCACATTCTAGATCTCGTGATCACTAAGGATGTCCTCCCCACTGACTTTGTGGTGTGCCCACTGACCCTCTCAGATCATTGTTCGTCTCGTTTACTGTTCCTGCTCCCTCGTACGTGTAGGGCAATGTCGAATTTGCCAAATGACGTAACTTACAAAGCATTGACATGGACAAGTTTTTGAAATCTGTTTGTGATGCAGGCCTTCTTGATCTGCATTCAGACTCGACCGGCAGCCTCGATACCCTCACAGATGCGATGAACATGACACTCAGGAGTGCTCTTGACAAGCATGCTCCCGTTCGCTCTATCCGTGTTCAAAGTCGTCGAGATTGCTTTCAATTTACAAAAAAACTCCTTAAGATGCGCCGTGTTAAGCGCAGGCTGGAACGTCGTTTCAAGATATCGGGGTCTGAGGCAGACCTAGTCAATTTTAAAGACTTCCTTCGTGTTTACACACGAAAGCTTAAAAAAGCCAGGGCTTCTTTTTTCATTAGAAAACTGAATTCCTGCCAGTCGGACACTAAACAGATTTATAAGACAGTAAACCATTTACTGGCCAATGCTGTCAGGTCTGACTCCCCAGATATTAAGGGCTCAGCCGAAAAGTTTTCAGCCTTCTTTACTGAAAAAATTGAGCACATTCGTGCCTCCATTAAGCCCCCTCCGACCAAAGCAATCGCCGTTCCTCAACCTGTGACCTTTCTTAAAAGATTCTCTGATGTTTCTGCCTGTGATGTGGCTGCCTTAATAAGGTCTAGCAAAAAGAGCTCGTCTCCTGAAGACCCTATACCTTCATCTCTGTGGTCTTCACTTGCAGACCAACTTAGCCCTGCCATAACCAAGATTTTTAATGCTTCTTTGGGAAAAGGGATCGTCCCCAAGTCCTTCAAATCGGCAATCGTTAGACCTATTCTTAAAAAGCCTGGATTAGACACAGAGGTCCTAGCAAACTATCGTCCAGTTTCCCTTCTTCCATTCTTATCAAAGATTCTTGAAAAAATGTTGCTAAGCAGCTAGTTGAACATATTGAAAATAATGGAATGTCAGAAACATTTCAATCAGGTTACAAGAGGCAGCACTCTACTGAAACTGCTCTCCTCTGTGTTAACAATGACATTCTACGTGGCAACGACGACAGGAATGTCACTGCCCAAGCTCTGCTAGATCTGTCTGCTGCCTTCGACACCATTGATCACGAAGTTCTGCTTGAACGACTGAGAACAACGATCGGTCTGGCAGACGAAGCACTGGCGTGGTTTAAATCATACTTGTCTGATCGTGTTCAATCCGTGTCGTGTGGGGGTCAGGTCTCAGACATGAGAAGGGTCACCTGTAGAGTCCCTCAAGGGTCCGTACTCGGTCCCTTGCTGTTCTCCATTTATACACAACCTCTGGGTAAAGTGATTAAGGCCCATGGAATAGGATATCACTTCTATGCTGACGATACTCAGTTGTATTTGTCATTTAAACCGTCGGAATCTGCTGCAGCAACTGAGAAACTGAATGCTTGCCTTGCCGATATTCGATCCTGGATGTCGGAAAACTTCCTGAAATTAAATGACGATAAAACCGAACTGCTGCTCATAGGACACCCTAAGCGTGTGGCTGGATTAAAAGGCTTTGCTGTTCTAATAGGTGATGCTATTGTGCGACCTTCACCACGTGCTCGTAATCTAGGTGTCGTGTTCGACAGCTGCCTCAATTTCAAAAGCTTCATTCAGAAGACTGCCTCTACAGCTAGCCATCACATCCGATCCCTATCCAAGATTAGAAGCTGTCTCCCACAGTGGCTTGTAAAAAATTTAACTAGCTCTTTAGTTCTGTCTCGGCTTGATTATTGTAATTCCCTTTTGGCTGGGCTACCAAAGAAAGCTATAATGCCACTACAGCGGACTATGAATATGGCTGCAAGGCTGGTCTTCAAGTCCCAGCGGTTTGAGCACGTGTCACCTCTGCTGGAAGAGCTAGGATGGTTGCCGGTTGAGCAAAGGATACGGAGCAAAGTTCTTACGCTGACCCACAAGGCCCGCCACGGCTTGGCTCCTTCATACCTAGCTGAACTGCTACATCAGTTTCAGCCTGTTCGTGCCCTCAGGTCCTGTGTGGACAATAAATTAGCTGTCCCATTCCTCCGCTTAAAGACAGTTGGCGACAGAAGCTTTAGCTCTGCAGGTCCTAGACTGTGGAACTCGCTTCCACAATTCTTACGAAACGACATCTACTCTCCAACTGCCGACTATGGCACATCTTTTTCAGCGGTCCTGAACTGCTACTTCTATGCTACTTACTACCTCAACTGCTCTCCTGACTCTGCTATGCTTCCCACTTTCTCTTTGTTGCGTGAGACGAAGTCTGTTGGCTACCGAATGCGTACCGAAAGCCGCTTAGGCTGTGAGTGCGCTATACAAAACTCTCCTGCGTAACGCCCACATGGTCTTTATGACTTTGTGGAGTTACTGACGGAGATACATTACATTACATAAACAATCGTAACCTGCTAGCTGAAGCCTCAGATAGGTGCAATAAGGATTGCCAATTAGCAGTGCTAATACAATGAGAACAATCCTTCAAAAACGCAATCTGATCACTCTTTAATTCTCCACATACTACACGTTCAGTGAATGCTTACGAAGCACTGTTCACGAAACTGGTAAACAAACATCTAAAGGCGCAAAATCTTCAACACGACAAAGAACTGTATGCATTAAACGAAGCACGGTGGGCACTGGCAGATGACGGATAAGTAAAAAAAAGATGGGAGATGCGAAAACAATGCAGCATGAGGGCAGCTGGATAAGTACAGCAGAATACACCACCAACAGAAGCAGACATTGCGATTCAGAGCAGCTCACCGTGCATGCCATGAGTCTTGTCCGTGAGCAGCTGAGACAGGGCCCAGAAGGCCTGCTCCTCGGTCATATACATGAGGAGCAGGGCGGCGATCTGAGACATGCCCTGGCAGTAACCGACCTCGGTGTTGTACATCGAGTAAGCTGCCAGCACGTGGAACAGAGCTTGCTGCCTGCAATACACGAGCAGCGATGCAAGTCACTGCTGCGAACAATCCAACCTGCTGAGAACCCTACTATCAGGCAAAGTGCCTGTACACTTGATAACATCCATGCAAATACGGTCCACATGAATACGAACTATGAAAGATGATATCAGATGCTCTTTTCCAGCATCGATGCATGCATCTTTTTAATGATATAACAGAATTTTGATGGCTCTTCTTTTATATACACGCAGTACATGTTAAAACTAGCGTTTTCTGTGTCACAGTGTTCTTGGGAGGAAAGGCCGGCTCTGGTAGTAAATGCAGATATTCTGGACTCTTCTACCACTGTTCTTTGCTCTAGCTTAATGTCTACCTTCAAGCCAGCCACTGATGACCTCACCTCGACATTCATCTCCTAGTCTCAGAGAACTACAAGCCTTTTAAATCCCATATCTACTGCTAACATTCGGTTATGAATAGGTCTTACTACTGTGTTCCATTACTAAAATGATAAATATATCCTCTAGTCTTGGATTTTGTCCTGGCATCTTTCAAAAAGGCTGTTGTCAGGCCTATCAGTAAGAAGTCAGCAGTGGACCACAATAACTTCAGCAAGTTTGCCCTGCCATTTCAATTAAAGACGTTGGGAGGTGGTACTGTCAGACAAATAAATTCTTATAAGAAATCTAACCTAGCAAGTAAGTTCAGTCAAGTCTTAGAGAAAATCACTCCATCAAGTCAGCATATTGCTGTGATTGTATAACAATCTTCCACGAATGCTGACTTAGGTAGAGCCACGTTTGGCTTGCTATATCGGATCTCTCGACAGCTTTTGATACCACTGTTGACCAAGCCCTTCTTGAGCATCTATCGCCTTGCCTAAGCGTCACAGGCACCATATTGGAATGGTTTAGGTCCTATCTCAGTGGATGATCTCACAGACAATATTTAATAATAATATTAGCGCATTCGTATAGCTCCCTTGAAGAATTGAATCTTTTCCAGACACTTTACAGAGAGGCACAAGATAGGGTGCCCAATCTAACTTCAAGCATGAAACAAAAAGCACACGACCCCCCACAACACCAATGCAAGCAAGACTTTTCAAGCCGAAAAGTGAAGACTTGGAGTTCATCAGCTTAAGGTAGAAGCCACATATCGAGCATGCACACACAGCACTTAAGCACTCCATATGGGGCAGCATTAAAAGAAGAAGAATCGGGAGCCAAACCATTAGAGCCAACTACCGAACCGGCACAGCTCGCCTCAAGCTAGCACGGTACTCCGACGAACCACCCACGAGGCTTCATCAGCAGCATACGGAAGCACAGGAAGGAAACCCACTGCCGCCTTCACTGGCAATGGATCAATGGAACATGTCAATTGAAACCTGTTTTTCTGTGAGCTTTTAAAGTAGGGGGAGCACACAACAGATTTATTCTAGGGTCCAATTTCTTAGTCTGCACACGCCTTCTTGCTAATGTAAGAACCAAACCATGTCCAAGCTTTTATTTTCATGAAGACGACATAGCTGTACTTTTGCTTTGATCACTTCCTGCATTGTGGAAATTAAACTCTTTCGAATCCCTAGAAAATATATTGCTGAAATTCGCACTTGGATGGCAGCAACCAATCTCTAACAGAACGATGCTAGAAACAACTTAATAGTTTGGTTAAGCCTAGCATAAATAATAAACGAGAACGCCTAACCCTAAAACAGGCTCGTGCAGCAAATCTTTGGTGTCTTCTCTGCACACAGCCTTCACTAGACCACTTCAGCTCCCCGGTCATATCTGCCAGCTTTCAGTTATGCAACATTACAAACAGGAAGTTGGTTGATGCATTTATGGCATCTCGTCTAGACTTCAGTAACTCACTATTTGCATATCTTCCTGTCTGTACAACAAGATGCTTACAGCTGGTGCACAATTTGACAGCTAGGTTTTCCTGTCGTAAATGGCTCAAATGCCACAGAGAACCATGTTTCGTCAACCAGCACCGGTCCCTGATCGTTCAGCACCTTGACTTCGATATTTCTTTCGTTTGCTCTGACCTGAGTATCGAAAACTCCACCCAATCCTGGACGCCTAGCCTGAGCACACAAGGTTTGCCACTGATGAGATCTGTGAGCTGTTTGCCATATAAACCCTGACATTAATACAGCTTTAATCATTCTACATCTGCCTGCCCCTTCCAGTAGTAAATTCGACAGATTGCTACTGATTAACAGTCGTCTCACTGACGACAGCCACCGTGCAATCACTAAACTGGCTTCTAGGCAGCATACATCGCCCAAGCAAATTAATTATCCTGAATAGGATAAGACCAGCATGAAGCAGCAATACCTAAAAATCTAAATCAACACAAGATCAGAGACTTAAGCGTGCAGCCAGGCAGGGCTCAGACAGTGCTTTTCTGCTCGGGCGCTTACTTGACTCCGTAGCGCTCCCTAAAATCGATGTGGTCACGGTACGTTCGATTGACGTCGAGGTCTATCTGCCTGATGTCCGGCGAGGACATGCGTGCCCTTTTGCGCATAGTCTCGTACACGTTCTTGTGATCAGCCATGGTCTCCTCTACGCGAAGCAGGCGAACCCACGCTCTTCCGCGGAGCCGGTCAGGTATGCCTTTGTACACTCGCCTCGCCAGCTATAAAAAGTTAACATGTATTAGCACAGAAACTTGGTAATTCGGCAGCTAGGGCTTCTCCCTGTGAAGATGTCAAACAAGAAGATAATCTGCAGATGACTTCGTCGAATAACATTAACATAAGTGGTATTCGAAGTCATTACAATTGTTATCACTCGATCGTCTCCTGCTCGGGCTTACCATCTGAAACACATTACAGCTCAGGCTTAAAAATATTAATAATAATAATAATGTACTTGATAAAGCGCCCTCAGAGAACTTAATCTCTCTCTAGGCGCTTTACGTTTGCTGCAAAGGGAAATGCAATTGAATGGTAAGTAAAATCATGCTTGAAAAACAAACAAAATGAATAACATGGTTAGGGGTGACATGCACAGGGTCAGCATGCAAATGTGGTTAGTGGCAGTATGCAGTGTCAGCACGTATAAGCACATCAAGGACGAATCACAGGGAACCACTAAATGCTGTCCTAAATAGGTGTGTTTTTAAGTTCCTTTTAAATGTGGTCAGGTCAAGGGATATTCTGACGAAGGTCGGGAGGGAGTTCCAGGCTTTGGGAGCATACGAACTAAATGCATGGTCTCCAAAGGATTTAAGGTTTGTACGAGGTATTTCTAGACTGTTGAATTCCGAAAAGCAGGTGGTACGATGCTTGGCCTGATGGGGGAGTATGTCGGAGAGATAGGCTGGAGCCATAGAATGAAGGGACCTAAAAGTAAGCGACAAAACCTTCAAGTCAATCCTTTGCTTGAGTGGTAGCCAGTGCAGGTTGGCGAGAAGTGGAGTAATGTGGCAACTGCGACGCTCACGACAGACAAGCCTAGCTGCAGAGTTTTGTACCAGCTGCAATCGCCTGATTGCACATGCTGGTAGGCCAGTAAGCAGTGAGTTGCAGAAGTCGAGACGAGATGTCACGAATGCATGGACCAACTTAGACGTGGTATCCTTATCTAAACAAGCCCTAATTTTAGCAATGTTATGAAGCTGAAAATAGGCAGATTTGACTGTGGAGCTGATATGGTCGTCGAACGAGAGGTCGCTTTGTAATATGACAACTAGATTTCGAGCTGATTCGACAGGAGATATGCTGGCAGAGCCAATTTTGAGCATCAGCCTTTCCAATTTGTGAATCCCACTGGGTTAGCCCATAACTAGTAAGTTCGTTTTACAATCGTTTAGTTTAAGAAAATTTACTGCCATCTATGTGCGGATGTCATCAATACATGCAGCAAGTGAGTTGAGAGAATTTGAGGTGCTCGAAGGATGGGAGGGATCAAAGCAAAGGTACGACTGAATGTCATTCGCATAGAAGTGAAAGCCTAGATTGTGCTTGGCAATCACATCAGCAAGAGGGAGAGTATAAACCGTGAAAAGAACCGGACCAAGCATGGAACCCCGAGGTACCCCATATTTCAGAGCTACCTCGGATGATCTTTGTCCATTCATGTCAAAACTCTGGATTCTCCAGCTGAGATAGGACCTGAACCATTGCAGAGCAGTGCCAGTGATGCCCAGGCGAGATGAAGTCGCTCTAGAAGAACTTGGTGGTTGATAGTATCAAAAGCTGCCGAAAGATCGAGCAAAACAAGCAGAGACACTCTACCCATGTCAGCATTCCTAAGTAGGTCGTTGTATACCCTAAGCAATGCTGACTCTGTGGAGTGATTACCTCTAAAGCCAGACTGGAACTTACTAGCAAGGTGAGAGGTTTCGATATATGAGTTCAGCTGGTCTGCCATGACCCGTTCCAGTGTCTTTGATAGGAATGGTAGAAGGGAGACTGGGCGGCAGATAAGTTATCAAAGTGAACGTTGAAATCACCCATTACGAGGAAGGATCGATTTCTTGCACACAGAATCGAAATGAGATCGGAGAAATCTGAGATAAAGGAGGATTTGGTACCTGGTGGGCGATAGACTACTGCCACTATCGGTAGCTTGTTTTCGGGTGAGACCAAGACAATTGATTCAAAAGACTGCTTCGAGGGTACTGCAAGTGGCTTGAAGTTGAATTTCGAGCACACGATAATAGCAACTCCACCTCCAGTTTTGATCGATCTAGGGGTGTGAAAGAACGAGAAACCGGATGGAGTAGCGTCTTCAATTGTCGGGCAGTTTATCGATTTCAGCCAAGTTTCAGTTAGGGCGAGCAGGTCGATACCATTTTCAGAAATGAGGTCGGTTATTACCAGAGGTTTATTGCACATTGAACGAGGATTCCAAAGGCAAGCGTTAAGTCTGGCCGATGGAGTTACAACAGGCCTGATGACCACTAAGTTAGAGAGATTTACAGTGACGCATGTGGGGGAGTGTGCTGAGCGGTTCGAGACAATGCTAGGAATATCAAACGAGCGGGTACTCAGCTCGCAGTTCCCGCCCAACGAGCGGCGGGCGTCTGAACAGGCGGTTCTGTCCGCCGCGGCGGCTACGGGGTGCTTTTCTTTTGTTAATGCATAGTTCATGAATCTTCCCGGCACACCCTCTATTCCTCTTAATCGGATCGTTTAGCTGTACCCCAAAACGGCCTCTAGCCTTAGCAGACCATGAAATCAATGATTAATTTCAGCGTTTCAATGTTCCAGAGCTCCCGAAGCCTGGAGTATGCTACTGACTGACATCACGACGCTCCCCTACTTGTAACATGTAAAACAGATTAAAACCTCACCTGTCCTTCGCAGCATTTGCTTCATACAAGTGAGTTTTTACTTGGGCGCTGCAAAACTGTGCAGGTTATCACTAACCAAGTGACATTGATGCTTCCATTAAAGCATATAGAAAGTACAAAGAAAAAGATTTAGTACTTCTAGGGTGGTCATCACAGTGAAGGAGTCAGAAAAGCTCAGAATGCCCTGGGATCTGGCGAATGCTCCGCAGTTCGGATGCAAGCCACTCATTCTTGGGATTGTCAGAGCAAGGATGAGCAAAAGCTGAGGTAGGCGAGATGCCGATCGTTGACACCGGAAGTGGAAGACCAGTACTTTCCTGGTGGCTCTAAACAGTAAAAAATATTCACACACTGCCAGTATTGCAGTGGTAGCATCTGCGCGAAAGCAGCAAGAAAACGTGAGGCTTGGCGCTATTCTGTCATCCCTTGCAAAATCCTTTCGACCTATCGGAGGTAAAAAATATTCCAAAACGGTTGCAGCTACAGCAGTACACAGTCAGGAGCAAGCAGGAAGTTAAACTAGTTAGTGCTCGTGGAAGCCAAAATTAATTACATCTGCCAAAGCTGCAGAACTGCTAGTTCTGCAGCTTGCTCGGCACGGTTTTGTTTACAGCTGAAATCACGGCCTCAATCGCCACCGACGTCTGCCTAATGGAGAGAGGGAGGGTGGCACACCTTTGCCGGTTCTCTTTCCCTCAACGGCCAGTTGGCGATCATTTTCAGCCATTTGTCAATGCGCTGCAGCTCCAGCTTAATGTTGTCCTTCTCACGCTGGTCACTCTCAGGTAGTCGCGTGTTACTATAAAAAGAAAACTTAACAGATCACGAGACACACCGACAACAGCAAATCACAAGTCTCATGAAAACTTCGGCGTGCCAAGTGTATAAACATTAAAACACAAAGATCCTGAAGTTCTGCGAGCTTTAGTTGCAGGCACGCGCCAGGCGGACTGCCATCGCTAGACCCTTGCCGTTTATGAAATCGTGATATGGTCGAGCAAGTCGACTAAGAGAATAAATCCAGTTGTTGCAGCCACAGATCACGTCGGCCACCTTGGACCAATATATCTGCTTCAGCAACCCTTGTTGGATGAGGTCGGAGAGGGGCTCCAAAACTGCAGCCCCCAACCCTTGAGGCAACATCGACACAGATTTGTGACTGCAGCGTCGGGCAAACATAAGAATGCATGGCTAACAAAACACTTATTACTGCCGGATGGAAGTTTCCTTGGCATAAAAAACCTACTGCCAAACGAATCCACGGGCAAGCCTACCAAGGGTAGAACCTACCAGACCTCAAGCGCCTCATTCACCCTGGTTGAGTAAAGGTTGAAATATATAATTGAATTCACTGGCTGCAATCAAATGCGACTGGTCCTTACGTAAAAAAAAAAGAAAAAGCAGAAACACTTGCACTGCCTCGGACTTGAGTTAACCCGTGATCTCGCAATGTGTTCACCATGCGACAGGCAGGTCCTGTTTTAACTGCATTGCAGCTGTCCGTAGCCCGGAAGGTCTCGGCTCATGCTGCAAACAGCTGTGGATGACTGCTGACGTCAAGTGCAAGCATGAGCGTGCACACCTACGCTCACACCAATTCGTGGCCAAGGGCCGCCTCTACACCAGGCAACTTCGGCCCGTCTCAAGCTTTGGGCGGCTCCACGCTCACGCATGCACCGACACGAGTTGAACCAGCCGACCTTTGCTCACTTTACTTTGCTGGCCTTATGACCAGTCTGGACACTCAGCCAACTTCTCACAGCCCCGGGACCTGGAGAAACTTGGTCAGTTTCCCTGATTATCGGTCAGTCGTCGGTTAGTGCTCCCACAAACCCAATCACCTTGCTCCCGATGACAATCCTATCGAGCAGCACGCAAGTGAGGCAAAGTGGCTCAGACTTGCTTGAACAGCCTGCAATCACTGCTGGTCAAACTATGAAACAACGACTCTAACGTCGAGCACGACTGCTCTCTGCGACCGTAAACACGGTGCACGAATGTACTGCGCCATTGCTGACAGTAGCAATATTGGCACAGCAAACAGGCCTCCGCCGAACAAGCACATATCCCAGCACGGTAGAGCGGCAAGCGATTGCTCGCGACTTACTGGATGAATCCGTAGCGGTCTTTGGTGTGGTAGACCTCAAACTGAGGATTCTCCCAAGGATCAACGGGGCCATCTCGTCCCTGGCAGCGGAAGAACAAAATGATGCAGCACTCCCTGTCTCTCAGCACAATAGCTCGGAAGCTAGGCATGCCCAACAGGGCATTAGAGGGCACGAGAAAACCAATCACTCCCCAACCTAACAAGTCCCCCCCTCCATATCACCAAATCAATCCAAGCAGCAAGGTTGCCCTCCCTCGGCCATGCTTACCACATCCAGGGCCAGCAAAGGAAAAGCAGCCAAACGCAGCCAACTCGGGGGAGTGTGCGTGCCCCAGCAGGGCCTAGAGAGGAATGCACGATGCTCCGATACCTTGTCGTAGCGAGCGACGATGGCTTCGCGTTCGTGTGCATTATCAAGCTCATGCTTCAGCAGTGCCAGCTCGTCTTGAAGAGCGTCTGCAAGAGGACACGTGGGCAAGGTGGCGTGAGCGAGTGCCCA
The DNA here is from genome assembly GCA_009760855.2 of Cristatella mucedo. Taxonomy (NCBI): domain Eukaryota; kingdom Metazoa; phylum Bryozoa; class Phylactolaemata; family Cristatellidae; genus Cristatella; species Cristatella mucedo. Next base: position 3,390,400 of record WPIO01000001.1, on the reverse strand, counting down.
GCGTGGAAGAGCACTCGACAGTACAGTGGCTGCAAAGAAGCTCACGCTGGCGTCCGCTGCCAGCAAGCGATCCACTCTTCCGCAAGTCGTGCGTAGGGCCAAGTGGCGTAGGGCAGCAGAGCTCGTTGCTATTCTCCTGCCGGACATTGTCGGTCGGCTACCAGACGACAAATACGCGCTGTCGGCCTATGTCAAAATGAAGCTCGTCAAAATGGCACTGGTCTCCCTACACTTTGAATACAGAAGAGAACTTTTTTAAGGCCTCAAAACTAGGAGGACACGCAGTGGGCCGTGAATTGGGTCGTGAGGCTGGTTTTTAAATCCAATGAACTCAGTCGTGTCTCATTTTTTAAGTGAGCTGTGATAGCTCGAGGTAAGCAAGAGATTAGCCATCCTAGTTTGGTCTGGCCGTATCGTGCTTGCCTCTAATGATCGAGGTCGAGGGCTCGAGCTCTGCGCATATGTAAAGCCTCTGGATAGCGATTGAGATTAGGTTCTCAAAGGGCACTATACAACAAGAAATGAATTAAATACGACAATATTCTTACTCTGACCCATAAAGCCTGCCAGGGCTTGGTCTACCCTCAATACGCACTCTAGGGACATCTTACAGTAGTTCCTGCTTTTTAAGACTGCTAGCATGACGATTTTGCGCTGTGGACCCAAAGTAGTAGGGTTAACATAAACAATTCTTTAGCAATGACATCTTTTCTCCTGCTGCCTACCCAAGCACAGCTTCTCCAACCGTCCTGGGCTGCTATTTCTATGAATTCCATGCAATTCATTTATTTTTGTTGTTTATTGAGCATGCTATTACTAACCATTCGATTGAGTCTCCTTTGCAGCAAATGTAAAGCGCCTAGAGAAAGAGAGAGAGAGAGAGAGAGAGATTGAGTTCTCTGAGGGTGCTTTATCGAGTGCGTTATTATTACTATTATTATTACACGACTGTCCTCTTGACTCAGCTATGCTTCTCACTTTCAATTTGTTTTGTGAGATGAAGTCTGTTGGTCACAGCATATGCACCAAAAGCCGCCTAGGCTATGAGTGCACTAAGGAAAATTTTCCAGCACAGCAGCCACTTTGTCTTCGTGGATATGTGGAGTTACCAACAGAGATCATTGGACATGCATGGAAGCAGTTCCATACCTGCCTCCCGGCCACGAGAGCTGTTATGCATGAGCCACGTGTATGGTCATAATTCGGAGCCTCTTCGGCCCACCTCAGCATTCACACACGAACATGGCAAAACATGGTATGCATGTCAGTGTATGGCACAACGGGACGTGCTTGAAAACTTAAAATAACTTTTCTAACCTACAGGCCTAGCATAGCGGGTAGGGAGATGTGCAGCTTCCAATAACGCAGCACAAAGCTTTCTGCATGTCTGTATACACTTACATAAATATTTAAAAAAAATCCTAGCTGATTTAACAGCCTCTTTTGCATAGAGACAGAAGAGCCTTTACGGCTATCACCACCGCTTGCAGTGGCAATAAAGGGTCGTCCACGGCAGGATTCAATCCCACGACCTCGGGACCGAGGTCGTGAAAAGCAACCGCCTTACCTAGTGCGGGCGATATCGTGGTGCATATGGTAACCAGGAAAGAAAGCCTTTGAAATTCACGCTATCAGTAAGAATTCTAGCCAACAGCAGCCCTCCATGAAAGTAGCAAATATGGGTTGACTGTTGCCGGAAGCCGATATGGAAAGAGAGGGACTACGGTGGCCAGTTGTAGGACATTTCTCCCCCCCCCCCTGACGTTTCTCCCAACGTTAACCCCCTTGGTAGACCCTAGGACATTCCCCCTGACATTTCCCCCAGTAGGACATTTCCCCTTATGTTGATGAATGTATAAATAAAAATACAGATATATATATATATATATATATATATATATATATATAATCAAATGAAGTCCACACTCTATTGAAACAAAATCAACTCAGTACAAGCCGCCGACGCCCCTCCCGACATCGGCAGAGCTTTGGCCTTGCACTTGGTGGTCTGCCGAAAAGCAAGGCAGCAGCGACCGCATTTCTAATGACTATAATGTAGGAATATGTTATATAATATATAATATTTTTACAAGATATGTAAACAAGACAGTTTATAGCATGGCATTTCCAAACGGGAGGTGAAGAAATACCCTATCCAAGGGGAGAAATGTCAGGGGGGGGATGTCCAGGAAGGGAATGCCTGTAACCCCGTTGGCCAGCCGATAGCCAACTAGGTCTATACACTGCACAACAGCAGTCATGATGCACCCAATAGTTACAAGAGACATTTTAATAGATTTTCTAGTAACTACAAACCACTACCATCACCTGCTTGCCAAGTGTAAGAGGAAGTTTTTCACAGCCATTACGCTAAATCTTGAGAGTCTATTATCTTGTTGTCACTCCATTGACTAACGCAGCCGGGCTCACCAATTAAGGTGCTGATACACATGGACCAACGTTTGAGCAGGTGCTATGAAGCAATCGGCAAAGCTGTAAGCTTCTTCCGGGTTTACATGTAATATTTTAATTAAGATAATCACTGCGATTAAATCAAACCTTAAAAGCTAGGTTTGTTAGTCAGTGAGTCCGGCACAATTGCAAAATGCTTGATATTATTGCACAAATTTTGAGATAGATTATCACAAAATAACAAGCTATTATGTTATGGATTATTACATAATGTTATTCATTAGAACTTACGAGGAATATGGACTTTAAACTACCCAATTACGAATTACTCTAACCCCGATCCCAAGATCGGCAAACCCTACACCCACCCCTCCCCACAGACTGACCATCATTAGATCTCTCGAGCATGGAAGGTGTACTGTTATTGCGATGTCGTGTTGTGCTTACTGCTTACCTACTTAATTTTGGTGCTTCGTTTTACTTCCAATGATGTGATGTCATGCTTTGTTGTTGCCCAATTGATTTGTGATCTTGAGATCAGGGGGACGTGGCTAATTCGTGGTTTATGGGTCAATGGCATTCATTGTGTCAACTGTTATTCCCACAACGGCCAGTTTATGGCCTAGAGTTATTTATGGCCCAGCAGAGATTATGGTGCTTCGGGTGGGCTGGAGAGACCAGGCAGTTACGATGATGATGCCGGGCAGGGCAGTCTGGTAAATACACAAATCCTAGCTGATTTAAGAGCCTCTTTTTGTAGAGCGACAGAAGAGCCTTTACGGCTATCACCACCGCTTGCAGTGGCGATAAAGGATCGCCCACCGCAGGAATCGAACCCACGACCTTGGGACCAAGGTCGTGAAAGCAAACGCCTTACCTAGTGTGCCATCACGGCTCACCTGGCCCGCTGCAGCGTCCGTGTGAATTAACGTCTCTTTGAGCCCGCTTCGGTGTTCTGTGTGAGGGTTGCGTGCCTGCAGTTTGGAGACTATCAAACTACAGAAAGAAAAGGGCTTAGTTTCAGCCTGAATTGCTAGCTCGGCCATGTGAAAGGTCCAAGCTTGCTTAGGGCAAAGGGATGCAACTGGCCCGAACACGATGCTAGCTGGCTGGGGGAGGGAGGGAGAAAGGACAGACGTAGTCTACAGGTGTGAGCAGCCAGCTCTGTGAGAGTGTGAGCTGCCAGCACTGTGAGCTGCCGGGATGGGTCAGGTGCATGGGTCAAGGGCAAGCTCCATTGAAGCATGGGTCAAGTTCAGAAGGCACAGATGTCCGGAGCGCACACGTAGCTACATGGAGCATAAACTCTGTACTCTGGCGCAGCCCGGATATTTTAGCATGCAGGTAAGCACAATCGCCTTCGGGTTGCAGAGGTCTGCACCTGGCCAGGCAGCAGTGTGTTCCAGCAACCTAACAGCTGCACCCGACTTCACCCTTATCCTGACGAGGAGGCTTCGGTGGCGGTGGGTGGGGTGGGGTGTTGCCACGCTCGGGAATCAAACCCGAGATGCCTTTTATCTGGCAAGAATGCCCATGGTGTCGGACCTTGAAACATTTCCACTCCTCGATCGACACCGAAAGGCACCCCCTTCCTTCGCTCTGGCGCTGTAACATCCACCCTCAGCACTGTGTGAATCCGGCCGACGATTCGGCGAGTCGTCTAGACCTTCTCGAGTCACTCTCTCATTCGACGGTGACAGCTGAGCAGGCCTCCGCGAGCTCTGGGATGCAGCGGTGATCTCGACGATGGAGCGCCTCGAGGCCACAGGAGGCGGCATAAGTGACGCTTGCTCGCCCTCCCGCCAAATGCCACTGCTGCGCGAGTGCGCATCGATTGCGAAGCCGCCGCCGCAGTGCGCCATGCATGCCTACCCATCGCCGAGAGTCGATGAGACTAGGAGCTTGCGAACGTCATCTCGCCAGTCTTCCGATGTAGGCCGACCAGCGTGCTGTACAATGTGTCTCTCGAGCGCCACTCAAGAATAGCACAGGTCTCGGACCCGCTCCGCGGCTCTCTGCTCCAGTTACCGGCGCATCATGGCGCCTACAAGGACACGTGCGCGGCACCGCTGATCGCACGTTCGGTGATGCGGTCGTGCATGCTTGTAGACCGACCGCTGCTGCCACCGAGGTCGCCAGCCGGAGAGTGGCTGACCGACGATGATGCAGGCAGGCAGGCAGTGGCCATCGCACACCCTGGCAATGCAGGCGCATGGCACACACATTCCTGACTCGGCCAAAGGCATAGTTGGCTCGTTGTCATGCACCGTGAAGCTACCACGAGTGGCTGTCGGCCACAAGACAGTCAGTACAGCAGCTGACCTCACACCTGCTGGCGGCCATCGACGTGCGGCGGCCCCATCACCTGCGCGCACATCACAGGCAACGGCTCACAAGCCATGCTGCATTGCTATGTAAGAAGCCGCACTTCGAGGAAGGGGCTGCAATTGGATCTCCGATATTGCTCGGCACGGGTCACGTTCAGAAGGCACAGGTTTCCGGAGCAGACCACCATGTTATGCCACAGGGATAGTTCGACAGTGGACACTTGTGGACGGCTGTGTCTCTGCCCCACTTACACTTGGTGCTGGCTGCCTTCAGGATCGGGTGATGCTAAGCATAAGGACAAATGCGATAGTTTTTGGGAAATCTTAAGGTCGGTTTAGCGAATAGTAAATACACGTGGCATCGAAGCTCGGGCTAGTAGATTTTTATGACAGCCGGCTGCTGGGCGAGGCTGAGGGTGTGGGAGCTGCCAAATAATGGCCGCCAGACAATGACCAGTGTTTATAAACATTGCACCATGCAGCCACTTGATAACAAGTACAAACATTGCACACATGCTCTCACTCCCACCTCCCCTGAAGACCGGATTGGGTGAGCTAACATGATATATCTCAATTCTAACACCTGTGCGTGTATAGATATACTTACATGTAGGTATGCTTCACCGCTACATGATTTGGATAGCACACGCATCCTCGGCCAATGCCCAAGGACCAACTCGCGTATGAATAACAGCCAGACAGACCACCTGTCTAATGTAGTACTAACATGGCGTGGCTCTTGAGAACATGGCGTGGCTCTTGAGAAGCTGCAGCTCAACTGCGAGCAAGAGGGCATGCTCATAAAAGAGGGCTCTCCGGTTTCTCTGTAGAAATCAAAAATATAGTGCACAGCATTTTTGGGAGAGCCTGAATCATCGGCGAGGCGACCACTTTAGAGCCACGTGATAAAAAGAAATTCGCACTTTCATTCGGGGAGCCTGGAGCAGTGCAGGGAAAATGCTTTGCTGGGCTGGTCTTGTCTATTTAGACCTCGACATCTTTAAGGCATCTAAAAATATTATTTCCCCTTAAAAAAAATGACGGCTTCCTCGGAAAACCGACTCAAGACTGTGCAAGCCAAGGAGTGAGAGCTGCTCAGGGCAGCTTGTTCTCTGCCGCCAGCCAAGCGGACACTGGCCGGCCGGTCGGTCGTGCCTCCTGACGAGCTTACTTAGTCAGCCTCTTCCTGGAAGTTGGCTGGCACCTACCCAAAAGTCTCGAAGCCACCAAGACGGGTCAACCGGGCTCCGAGGATGGGGAGAGCTGCTACAGGAAGCGTTTCTCGTCGGCAGGGTGGGGGGAGGAGGGCTTGAATGGCTGCAGTTTTGGTCGAGGCTTCCGAGCCCGCGGCCTATTCAAACAGACCAGCGTGGGCGGCTTGAGCTCCCATCCTACACTCTTGTTCCGGGCGATTGAAATGCTCAGTGCAAACTCACGGAGTACTTTGTAGATCCCCCCAAAAAAAACCGGAGAACTTCACAAACTATGGGTGGCCCACATCTCGCTGGTGAACCACCACATTCAGGACAGGCGCGGCGGCTACATTACTGGTGAAGCGAGAAGGACGGTTTGATATGTGCAGATCGCGGTAATGACCGCAATGATTTGGGTGACTGGCGGCTGCTTCAGTTGTGTCGTGCGGCTCGAGTGCGGCAGAGTGACGAGTGCACGCATGCTCGAGCAGTGAGTAGCGGCCAGCGCCTCTGCCGACTGCGTGATCAAGAGAGAGATGCATGCCACACCGCAAGGCAGCCGAAGCACGGTCACTAACTGAATACATGCCGGTTTTAAAACCAACCCAGATGCCTCCTGTAATTGGCTCCACTTCCACACTAATGCTGCCCTTAAACCACCTCGCATGCCTATTTAGAGGGAGCACAGACAGTCGGAGAGCAGGCAGTGGCACGTTACCATGTCCCCAAGAGACCGATCCTTGAGGTAAGCAGGCAGACTAGACATACAAGGATTCTCACGGCCTACTCGGCTGGTTTCAGCCCTGCGATCAAGGTGCTCGCCTCGAACAAGGTCAAGGTGAATGTATTTGATGACCGAGGACGCAGGCTCGAGTCCCTTAGCATACGTGAGTGCCTGAATAGAGATTAAGATCTTTTAGGGCACTATACAAATGAATTAGATTTTTATGCATGCAATACGGACAACAGCAGTGGCAGAGATGAAAACTGCTACAATAAGCGATGCAGCCGTGTCTGAAAATCGTGCCTGCTGTTATTTAGTGTGGCAGAGAGCCAGCGAGTATACAATCGGCTCGGCAGCAAAGCTGAAATTAAAAAACCGCAATCAAAATAAGCCTACAGAATCCAAGTATCCCACTTGTCCATTCTATTGTATTCTATGCATGACCAGCCCTGTTTTAATTACCACTGCCTCGTTTGTGAGTGAAGTGGCTAGGTTGGTGAACACTTCACTCCTGCCACTGCCACTTGTCGGTAATTGCCAGAGCTTAGCTTTGCCTGCATAAAATGGCACAGTCTTGCTGCAGTTCAGACAGAGCTCACAGCTTAGCCGGAGCGCATGTGCGGCGGAACATAGGCCGAGCTAAAGCTCTGTCCCGTGCAGGAAAGGAGGGCTTAAGGAAGCCGATACAAAGCAGCAGCAGCAGAGTGCTGGGACCCAATCTGTCTTTTTTTCGTCTTCCACAAGCACGATGATAAATACTAAGATATATATATATATATATATATATATATATATATATATATATATGTGTATATATATATATATATATATATATATATATATATATCCAAAAGCCCTAGATAGGCTGCAACTCTTGAACCTGGGTGGGCATAGAGCGAACCATGCTTTGCAGCTTGCTTACAGATCACACCGACAAGCAGTCGAGGGATGGATGGACTCACTACTTGTTACAACTTGTCACAACTTGAGTTATGCATTTAGTTGCTCTTTCACCACTCGTTCGACGGTCCTTGATACAAACGATAGACGGCTGGCCAAACTGATTGAAGTTCTCATGTTTTGATGCTAGCTTCTTTATGTGTGGCCTGACGATGGCTTCCTGGGGGGGGGGCGGACCCAGAGTCTTAGCCCAGGGATGCGGTACTTGCTCTCCAAGACCCAAGAAGGTGGAGTGGAGTCCTACAGCAGGCAATCCTATTGCCCTCGAGCAAGGTCATAGCCGTTTAGGCTCTTCTACCACTATGTAAATGAGGATGTTTGATCAGCTAACCTTCACTTTATAAAATACAAGCAAAGGACCTGTTTGTAACACAAGTTATGGTGGAGAGCAGCAATTTTCTCAAAACATTTCAACGCATGTCGTGATTATGCATCCTAAGTAAATTAAAAATAAATTAAATACTAGCTGATTTAACAGCCACTTTTTGTAGAGCAACAGAAGAGCCTTTAAGGCTATCACCACCGCTTGCAGTGGCGATAAAGGATCGCCTACCGCAGGATTCGAACCCACGACATCGGGACCGAGGTCGTGAAAAGCAACCGCCTTAGCGATAGCATGCAACTTTCCGGAATGCCCAAGATATGCATTTCAATAAGCAACTGGCATTTTAAGAGGCATGCAGACAGGCTGCCTGAACTGGGCCTGCTGCTACCAAGGCAGTTAGCTTATGTTCCTAACTAATAACGACAGCAAAGGCATTAAAGCATGCTAACATTCATCATGGCTTATCAAGGTGAAGCAGCAACAGGGGGGGCTAATTAGCCATAGACTTCTCGATCGAGAACAGCCAGGCCGACAACTGAATCACAGGCAGCAAGCCCGGCAGCTCACCACAGGCCAGGCAGGCAAGGAGGATCAGCAGATGCTGTAAGCCAATGATGTTAAGCATTCCTGATGTCTGTTACCAAGCTATCCAGCCTTGCCTATGTTCACATGCCTAGCCCAAATATGACAAGGCGTATAATCACGATCGCTAAGACTTAGCTTGTCATTTAACCTGACTACGAGTGAGTGTTGTTGAGACCTTCAAATTAAAAAAATTATAATTCATTCGTACAGCGCCCTAAAAGAACTTAATCTCTATCCAGGAGCTTCCATTAACTGCAGAGCTAGAACACACGACGGCAAGTCATTAAATGCATTCACCTTGACCTCGGTCATCAAAGATAAGCACTCCTGAGCCAAACCAGGGCGGAAATATGCAAGTGGTAGCTTGCCTTACCCTAATTCGAGCTGCTCTATACACAGAGAAGATAAGGGCTGTACTGAGCATTCACTTCGTATTGGCTTCGGGGCTAATGTGGGCCAAGTAGTTACTCGGTAATCGGCCGAATAGCAGCGGGCAGGACAAAATATGAATAGTGGTCACGAAAGATCTGTTTCTGAGTATTAAGCTGCTACAGCTAGTGTAGCGAAGCTACTCTGTCATCAGTATAATGTATGTCATAAATATGGTATATATGTGTTTAAATAACAAAAAATGCATGCAGTTAACTGTTACTTTTAGTTAATGTATTACATTTACTGAACAGCAACTTTTGCATGTACACTACTTGTGTTTGGCAGAGTAGTTGGTCAATTACTCATATTTGGCCGAACAGAGAAAAACAACAACTCGGTACACCCCTAGAGTTGAACCCCCTTTAATAGAGCCAGAATGACAGCAACTTGCTATTGGGGCGTGATCATGCGACCTGTCACGCCAAATGATCACGTGATGAAAATTGGACTAACAACCACGGGTGTCAACAGACATAAGGAGCTCACTACCTGCCATCCATAGTTATATCACCTACCCGATCTCTTTTGAAGCAGTGCATTGGTTTGTAGAGGTTTTCAAAGCTAATCGATTTCGACAGTGCAGGTGCAAGCTAACACTTCACTACTGACCATGACATTATGCTGGGGGGCACCTCAGTGAGGAGACGTTATTCCACAAGCCCCTTCCCCATAAACAAAATTGTCCATTCACTTCTACCCCTAAGTCAAACAGGTACGGTCAGGGGCCAAGTCTAAAAACAAATGCAAGCAAGCAGATCATACCTGTAGTGTGTTTGAACCTTAGTAAAGACAGCCATCTCTTCCCTTACATTTTGAGACGTCATTGTCTAATCGATGGTATTCTTGACACACTGGCACACTGGAGAACTTGGGCAGTCATCCACTCATCTTGGCAGTAGCCGGCAGACCATATCTGAACATGAGTGCAGCACTAGCAGCTGCAGTAAAGGGGGGGCCATGTTACAGATACGAGCCAGTTATGGTCCCACCTTGTCGGTAAGGTAAGCAAACAAGAGATCGCTCGGAAGCTGAGGATAAGATGCATCCGATATGACATTAGGAAAATGCTAGGGACGATGAAGAACCAGTCTGCGTCTGGACGCACTCGGACTTTAATTAACAGGAGGAATGATCGGCTCCTGAAAATGGAATACCTAAAGGCCTGCTTTGCACCCACTCAAGTCCATGCTAGAACACTCGAACTAAGTATCGGCACTCAGTGACATGATGGTGAGGCAAAGCCCGACGAACACAGGCTTATGGAAAGGGTAGCAAAGAAAGCACTGGTGCTGACGAAAGCACAGAAAGAAGCAAGTCTAGAGTGGGCATGACAGAACAGACATGGGACGACCGAACACTAGAGGCGACTATTATTCACCAATAAAGTAAGTTTACGATTTATGGCAACTGCAAACGTCGATCCTATGTTCGACGCAGGAGTGCCAAAGCACGTGCTAATGCCTACTTGCAGGATTCCGACACGCGCATGCTAATGCCTACTGGCAACATACTGTGAAGTTCCGGTTCGGATAAATGATGATGTGAGGAGGCTTCACTGAAGTAGCTACCTGAGAATCCTGGACAACGTTATTGTGCCAAATGCATTACAACTGCTGGGCACTGATTTCATTTATCAACATGAGAAGAATCCGAAACATACTGCCAGACTTGGGCTTAAGTTTCTCGACATGTCCCCTCATTTCACGAGCTTGAAGTGACACGGTCAACGCATGTACCTTAATCCGATTGAACATCTACGAGATGCAGTTCAGCATTGGCTGAAAACTTTAAACAGTAACATCCGATCAAGGGGGAACTGTGGGACAGCTTGCAAGCGGTTCGGCATGTTACACCACCCGATGTAACTCTGAACCCACCAAGTAACTGCAACCTCAAAATTGAAAGTGATTGCTAATGGGAAGCGGCCACATCCTACCAGAATTAGTGCTTCAACTGCCCACTCTGTGGTTGCCATGCTAAAGACATCTTGTGTTAGACTTGCATCTATTTTGGCACATATTTCACTAGTTCGAACCCTACGGATAGACTTTAAAACTGCCTATAGGTTATGGTGCTCGCCCGATCCCAAGGTCTGGCCGAGGTCGTGGGCTTGAGCCCCGTGGCATATGTGAAGGGCCTGAACAGAGATTAACTTGCCTTAGGGTGCTATACGAATGAATATATACAGCAATTGTCGACTAGGCGGCCATAATTGGGGTGGGTGTAGCAAAACTAGGATCCCCAGTAAGCTTGATTTCACCCCATCCCTTAAACAGAAGTCCCTGCTGATTCCCTAACCTACCCTAATCAATGGAAGAGCCCGTGTGATTGACCAATCAGAGAAGACCCCATGAAATTTGATTATATAAATTCGTATGGAAAAGGGCACTCCCGTGTTGAAAATGGAAATTAAAATTAAAATCTAATTGGATGGAAAGTTATAAAAGTTATGATTTACATGAATAAGGCAATCATATGGATAGGCAACGATATGGTTTGCTAAGGAGTGTAAGGGCATTGGCTGCAAATCAGAAATGCATTGAAACTCAACTTCAGGTTTGTGGGAGCAATATAGGCTAAAACAAATTGTACGACAGTTTAAGTGTCTAGCAGTGTCTAGTGTAAGTCTTTAACGTTCTCCATCACTCTCTAGTAGTATAAGAAAAATTAACAAGCCAAGAATTTGTTTGGGAACAAAAATTCTACGGTTTTGATAGGGCTGATCGTAATCGAAAAGTAAGTGCACCAAATATGTGTGCGACTGTCGCAGACATCAACATGAAAGAAAAATAACTCAGGAAGTCAATAAGAAGCCCCGATAAGCGCTCCAGAAACTTGGAGTAGATGCAACTTTCATCAAATGCGGTAAGAAGAGACCAAAGAGAAAGCTAACGATGGTAGCTGTGAGATTCCACCTCCAAACTTTCAGCCAACTGTAAGTGTGTTATAACAGAGACATGAAGGGCTGAAAGTAGCGATCTACAGAACTCTGGACGAGATGTCACAAATAAATGTACCAGCTTGGTGGCAGTACCCTTACCTAAGCAGGCCCAAATTTTGGCAATGACGTCTAGCTGAAAGTAGGTCGACTTGACTGTGAGGAGCTGATGTGACCATATAGTGAAACGACCTTTTGGAGCAGGACACCCTAATTGCATGCAGCCGGTCAAGGAGATCTACTGACCGAGCCCATTATGATGGCTAAGGTTTCCCATTTCTGAGTAACACTAGGTTTGCCCAAAAGTATAACACGATTTTACAAAAATTCAGTTCGAGAAAGTTTGCTGCCCTCCAAGTGCAATGTCAGCCATACAGCCGAAAGTTGTCAGGAGAGTTTGGCATGCTTTAAGGCAGGGAGGGATTAAAGCAGCAGAAGCAGAGATGGGCATCATATACATAAAAAAGAAAGCCTAGATTGTTGCTGGCGATGTAATTGCCAAGAGTGACAGCATACATTAAGAAAAGAAGTGGACCCACCACAGATCTTTATGCTATTGCAAACATTACAGGCTCTTCAGATGACTGTTGCCAGTTGACATCAACACTCAGGAGTCTTCCACTGAAAAGGACCTAAACCGATTGCATAGTTGTGCCAGTGATGCCCAGGTGAGATTATATTCGCACAAGGAGTCGGTGATCAATCGTATCGAACACTGAAGAGAGATCCAACAAAAACAGCATTCCTGAGGTCGTTAGACACATGCAATACCGACTCTTCGGATTAATTAGCACAACAAAATCGTAAAGCAAGGATGACAGCAAACAACCTGACCCTAAAAAGTAAATAGATTTTTAAAGAGCCGCCAAGAGGCTATCTACACCAGAAGGCAAGAACTGACGAACGTCTTTTCTTGCCCGGATTAGAGAACGGGCTGTGGGTGGAACTGAGTCGGCCATCGAATCTGTCGTGTAGTAAAGTCGGAGTCGGTCAGGAAGAAAGTCTGCCATGTAAACACAGCTGAAGTTTCTCAACAAGAGTTGGAGCTAAACTAACGGCCCAAGGTGCAGGGCAAGTTAAAGATGCAGCAATTAACCGCTTGATGCAAGGAAACCGGTAAACCTTAGCATGCCGGCATGGAAAAATGCCTTCTCTTCCAATCCGACAATATCTATAACGGCAATGAGCTGTGCCACCACACGCGTGCAAATAGACAAGCTGTACCTTTCTGCTCCTACCAAACCGAGAACACACGTTCGGGTAAATCACAGGGTGCACACTCTAGTAAACGTTGCTGTGCTGGGAGCATGGGCTGAAGGTAGACAGCAAACGACATAACAAAAAGTGAACGGCAACACGCACGGTATTTCAGTTCGATTCAGTTTCGGTTCGATCTGCCCTTGCCATTCATTATTCTAGAGCTGACTGGCATGAACACAGAATTTGAGAATCCCGTGGACGGAGCAGGCAAGCCATTACAAGCCTGGCCATTTCTTTCAGTGGCATATAACTGCAATGTAAGCGATCCTGGTTCAGGCAGTGCAATATACCAAAAAATATTCACAATTCAGAAAGCTGACCCACTGATTCACTGATCCATTCAGCGGCTGGCACCGATCCAGAGCCCCACCAGCATGGTTAGGGCTAGCTGGCTGGCTGCTCCTTGTGAAAGGTTGCAGAAGATACCTCCATCGATTCGTCAACGGCCAAACGTTTCTGGCAGCCTTTCGGCATGACAGAAAGGCATTGGGCATGTGCCGGTGAAGCTTGCTCGAGATCTCCCACTGCAGCTCACGAGGTACCGTTGTCAGCAAAACCATCAGTAAGGGCTACTAGCTAGGCTGGCCAAAACATGACCTGGCCTACACCGATAGGGTACCGGCCAACTCAACCATCAGATCCGATTGCCTACAGCCTATCAGACCTGGAGATAGTGTGAGGGAGGACACTCCAAGCCAGCTCTCCTACATGGCTTTGCAAAGAGGCACCGAGTAATTCGTTGCCCATGAGTCAAATCACTTACCACTAATGTATACCACCAACTACAGCATCGAGAACTTACTGCTGTTCTGCTGTTGAGCACAATAGCAAAATGGTTTCTATTCACTAAAGCTGCCCATCAAAAACGAGCAGACTAGATATTTACATACAGTCTCATGGGCGCATACCACGAGAGTGATCCAAAACCTGAACACGAAAGGTGAAACTGAGCATTTTCAGCACCCTGGTTAATTTCGACCAAGGTCAATCTGAGCAAAAGCCAGGAGACATGTGAGTGCAGGCTTGCTTTCGAGCATGTGCACATGCCTCATAGCCTTGAGACCACTGAACAGTCACACGTTGAGCAACACACTGTAACATCTGAAGTGAAAGCAGAAGCCGAAAACGGGTGCTTGGGCACAGGTTCTTAGGCACAGGTGCTCGAGCACAGGTGGAGAAGTCCACTGTCCAGGCATGAAAGGGTCACTGCCAACCCTAGCCAGTCAAAGCCACCTTATTGATATGTCTGAGGAATTGCTGAATGCCAGAGGCACACCTGGGGCTAAGTAATGAAAGACAATAAAAAAATGACCATGCTTGGATCAGCAAATTGTTTAGGATGGCTTAAGGTCGGCTGACCGTTCACGGTCGGTTTGGGGAAGGGGGTACAGGGAAGGAGGTGCACAGAAGGCAGTGCAGGGAAGGCAGTGTAGGGAAGGCAGTGCAGGGAAGGCAGTGTAGGGAAGGCAGTGCAGGGAAGGCAGTGCAGGGAAGGCGGTGCACCCCTCCGATGCACCTACACTGATTCAGATGTCACATTTGAACATACGGGATTCTTCCTCCCGGTCAGAGCAGAAATATTTCGGTTTCCTTTATAACTAGCATCGTGTTAAGAGCAGCGAAGCAGAGCCGAATAAATCCGGCTGTTGGCCTGCCTAGGGCTAGAACTGCTAAGCTGCCTGGGTACACCCTGTGAAGGAGCTCTACAAGAGTGGAGATTCTAGCAATCAAAGAGACCCATCGAGGCCGGCTAGTTTAAGAAAATGCACCAGAAAACGCGGCTTTTAACGTCATATAGAAGTCTAAAGTGCTACGGGATGTGTGGAGCACCAGAATAGAGATTTAAGTTATCTTGGGGTGCTATAGAAATGAATTATACTAAAATGAGTTTCAGGGTACCAACCAGAGCTAAAAGAAAATGAGCATATGCCTAATTCAATGCGTATTATTCTCTAAGATGTGGACACAAAGATGGGGAAGAATCTGCATCCGTTTAATAACTTCGGTCAAGTCAAAGGTGGGTGCTAATAATATCTAGTTGGTTGAAGTTTGACAGCCAAACATTCTTTTGAATTACCTAAGTAAACTCGCACTTCAGAGCTTGCCGACCCAGTGTGCCACACTTTGCGAAAAAGAACTTTCAAATACCGACATTAAAACAGGTGATGAGCATGACCAGCAACTCAAATATAGTTTTCAATCAGAAACTCATTTATAAAAACAGGATGCAAAAATCAGAGAAGGACCCACACGTTGCCTCCGGTTTGATTGCAGCCCCACCCCTGAGGGCATGGCAGTGCAGGACAATCACGTAAAACAGAGGTCGGCAAACTCCGTCCGGCCTTTGGGTCAGATATTGTCTAGCTAGTACTTCCGTCCGGCCTAATGCCCCATAATCATTCGTTGTTGGATTCGGCCTAATTAAATTGTCGTGTCGTGGTTTTGTTCCCATTCATCACTGCTGGTTGGAGCTCGAGCTGTGGCCTGTATTTATTTTTAGAACCGATGTCAGACTCTTGTATGAAACAGAAGCACCTGACCAGGGAGGGATGATAAATGTCTACCCTTACTACTGCCGAGGGCAGATGCATCTGCTTCGACTGTTTGTTTGTTCACTGGTCACGCCCACTATGCCGGCCCAGCAAAGTGAGCACGGTTTGTTCTGGCCTACTATGCCTTCTTGAAATGGCGTGAAGTAGCACGAAAAGTTTGCTGACTCCGGATTTAAAATAAGAAGGCAGGCTATCCAGCATCACATATACCCAGCAACAGCAAAAATCAGTAGAATGACTCATGTCAGGATCAAGCCAACACCAGAGTATATACCCAATCCTGAGTAGTAGTACTCTGGCCACGTACCATGGTGGAATATGAGCAACGGGCAGGTGAGTCCTGATGCCGTAGCAATCCCCCAGGCTCTCCGACCAAGGGCCACCGCAGGCCCACAAGAGCATGAGCTAATCGGGCAGCAAGTACATCTTACGATACACTATCGCTGGGCGACTTACTTGCCAGTGAGTGCAAATATATTAAATGGATGCTGACTTTAAGGTGGCCAACAGGCACACGCATGGGTGGTAAACTTACCAGCACACATTTTACGATCATTTCGCACCCACTCGAAAGTTACTACGAACATATTAGGCGCGAATCGCCGCGAGGTCAGCTATGCAATCTGCAACAATCCTTCAGAGGACGACCCCAATGTTCATCCCAAAAAGCTGTGCACAACAACTGAGTGCCACAGCAAAGTAAAGCACTGCCGCCCTGAATGGATGAGAGGTTGGCTATCAACGTGGACTCTTAAGAGATCCCGGCTTCGAATGCTGCTGAGCAGAGCGATCTTTATCTTGATCAATGAGCTTAAAGAAGCTACTGCGGACCACGCCATGTACAAAATAACGCCTCCTCCAGTTCACGCCACGTCATCACAAACTCATCGAAGACAGGCATTCACATCCTCTTTGCTTTGAAATTCATTCTTTTAGCATTAAATGAGCCAACAGACACTCTTGGCTCCTTCTCGGAGACGTATGTCTCAGCAGGAATATCAGGAAAACCTTGCATCTGTCCGAGGAGCGGACCTGACTTATGGTCATCGTTAGTGTGCCATCATTGTCGCTTCTCCCAAGTGTCTCAGCATATGGATGGCATCAGCCAAGCTATTTGGGCTGGCTGGCAACCCTTGCCTAGCCAAGACAGTCCAACGAAACTTGTCGACTAATCAAACGATCAGGTGACCACCCAGATCAGGTGACCACCTATCCAGGAAATCAGCTGCCCACAGAAAACTGGAGCAGTGGCTCCCACACCAGGCTTAGCCAGCAACGGCTGTATCAGCTTGCTTAGCCATCAAGCAGCCACTAGCAAGACAGCAACTGGCATTAAAACTCAAGGAACGGCCAGATCTTAAACTGTCCGGAGGTGGACAAACAATAAGAGTGTAGAAGCCATTTTCAGTTGGTCTGCGTGGGAAGAGGCCTGGGCTCGGTGCAGCTTGCCCTGCGCCTGCTGACACTACTCTTGCAAGGCTCCTAGAAAACATCTGCAATCGCTACGACAACTATGAGCTAGATAACTCTTACTTTTCTCAAGGCGACAACTGCTCAGCATAACTCCATGCAGTAGCCAATCATAGATTAAGCAAGTGACAACCACGACCTACTTCAGCAACACAAAAGTATTTGGAAGGTGTAGATTTGCAAGATTAGCAGCTTTTCTAAGCCCCGACTGAACCGGATGTAGGCTCTGGCTGCTAATTATTGGATGTACAAGCACGAATTGCAACGATAATAACGACCCTACTCAAATTAGCTAGAAATCCTTTAAAAATGGCAGCTTTAGCCTGAACAGCATTTAGGGACTGCCTTTGATCAGTTTTCAATCCTAAAGCGTGCTGACACTGTTCATGCTGCCACTAACCACATTTGCATGCTGACCCAGTGCATGTAACCCCTAACCATGTTATTCATTTTGTTTGTTTTTCAAGCATGATTTTACTTACTATTCTATTGCGTATCACTTTGCAGCAAATGTAAAGCGCCTAGAAAGAGATTAAGTTCTCTGAGGGCGCTTTATCAAGTGCAATATATTATTATTATTATTATTAAAGCTACTCTCGGCCCGGAGTTATAGGGAAAACCCATCGAGCCTCATAACTATTTCGCTAGGAAAAGCCCACCACTCATGCCGAAGGTCGCCGAATCATCAAGCTTAGTAAAGCATAACATTGTGGTGCTGTACGACACAAGGTGGACACTTAAATAGTGGACGGTCAAATGACTACAACTCTGTCAATAACGAAGAGTACGGTTTTGCACAAGTGAGAAAGGTGGTGAAGAATGGGGGCCCTGAAAATGCATCTAGGTCGAGCCATCCCCTACTAGGTGAGAAAACTCCATCCTAAAGTTGGATGCATTTAAGGAACGTTTTGCTTAGGCACAAGCTCATGCTCAAAGTCTTCAGCACCGTCATTGGAAGCAATAGAGTTAGCCGTAGCGCCGGCAGAAAGCGATTAGTTGCAGCAGGCTTGCATTCTCGAGTCGCAAAGAGGAAAACACTTGAAGAATATGGTAAGCTGTTTACAGTAGGTGAAAGCTCGGACCCACTGGACTGCTTAATTTTGGAGTAGAGTTATATGGGGGATGAAAGCAAATTCACTGCTCTTTTAGAACTGCAAGACAATGCGTTGCACAAGTTGGCGACCCGACAAAATCTACTCACCAAAACGCCTGCAGCAGCCAACGGTCAAACTTGGGGTAGGGGTGGGCAGGTGTTATGGTATTGGGGGGATGCTTCAGCAGAAATGGGGTGGCGGAGTCCTGCATTGCACACCCAGCATCGTGACACAAGATTTTTATTTAGACACTTAATACACCGTGCTGCGACGAGCGGTGACATTTCGTGGACAGAATTATTTAGTCCGACACGACACTGACCCAAAACACAACAGCAACAAAAATACATTTTTTAAATTTATTCCAATTAGCTTACACTATCGAAGCGGCAATACACTGGCCAAGACAGCCTCGAGACCATCACCCAATCGAGCATTTTCAGGATGACGTTCATCGACAGTTCCGGCAACTGGTCGTCACCTGTCGTCAATCCATCAGCTGATAAACGCTTTTTGCACACTTGTAGTGAGCAAAAATGGGGAAGCAAAACAGGAAATGGTGAGCGTTTGATAAGTCCCATGTCTGGGTGGGTTCCACAGGTAAATGCAAATAAGGGAGGTACTCTGTCGTACGCACTTATTCAATTAAGCACAGCATGTGATAATTGCAGGAGCACATGCATAAACAAATTGGGAACCATTGTGCACACTTTTGGTGACAGCAAGGTCAATTTAAACTCAAAATGCAGGCAAGTGGACAACCATCATGGTGGCTGCCCCGGCAGTCCTAAAACTCGTCAAAAAAAAGTCCTTGCTGTATGGCCGCAGCTGCTGTGGCTGCAAATTCGTTTGAGTATTATGAAGTTTTCCTACCATGGGAGGCATAATAAATTTTTTCGCACCATGTAAAAACATCTATTGACAGCATAAAAACAAGCATATATGCTGCTAGTATGCATGCATTCGGTGTGACATCGTCCCATCATGATTCTGTCTTACCTTCATTGTCTAGCCAGGCAGAGACCACAAGCTTCTGTCTCTCATCATCAGCAGCACATTCCAATAGAGTCCGAGTTTTACTGAAAAGTTCTGCTACTGATATACGCCGAACAATCTGCCACCGTTCGATACAGTTCCATAAACGTTCTATGGGTTCTAATCAGGGAACTGGGTGAGCCACTGCATCTCCAGCCAACAAGGATTCGTCAAAAAGTACTTAACTCAAATTATTGTTGGTCAAACAAGTTGAACTTCGAAGCTCACATACTTTGCTGAGTCACATACTCTCTGGGGTCGTTATATTTGGAGGCACGAGAACGAACCTAAAGCACCCTGCCAGGCCAGTGAAGCACTTTCTGACGAATCTTTGTACGGAGCTGATGCAGTCGCCCGGCCAGTCGCCTGATTCGAGCCCCATAGAACGACTATGGAGCCGTATCGTCTGGCGGCTGAGGAACAGTGTTCGGCCTCTGCCAGTAGCCGACCTTTCCAGCAAAACTCAGGCTCATCATGGAATGCGCTGCTGAAGATGAGACACCACAGATGCTGGTGGCCTCTACGCCGGGCCAGACAAGAGAGGTAATAGAGAATAGTGATGGGACAACGTCACACCAAACACACACATAACAACAGCATGTGTGTCTGCTTTTGGCCAGTCAAGCGATATTTTCACATGCTGCACATAACTTTAGCATGCCTTGCATTGTAGAAAACCCTATTATGAATGAATGAACTAGAATGAATGTACAGCCACAACAGCTGCAGCTATACTGTGAGGATTGTTTATGCTGTGTGTGTGTGTGCCCGCATGTGTGCGCTCGTCTGTGTGTACAGCCGTAATGGCACACTAGGTAAGGCGGTTGCTTTCATGACTTCGGTCCCGAGGTCGTGGGTTCGATTCCTGTGGTGGGCGATCCTTTATCGCCACTGCAAGTGGTGGTGATAGCCGTAAAGGCTCTTCTGTCGCTATACAAAAAGAGGCTGTTTAAGCAGCTAGGACATATATATATATATATATATATATATATATATATTTATATATATATATATATATATATATATATATATATATATATATATACACACTCAAACGGAAAAGCATTTACAACGGCAGCAGACATACACCTCAACAAGCTGCTATCCAGCCAGCCGACTGACCTAATCTTAGTATACAGCAATAACAACATGGACATAAGGTGTATTAGTATTTTCTATAATGAGAAGGTTAAATATAATCGTTAATAAATACTTACATTAATAGGAGGTCAGACTGCTTCTGTTCTTTATAACCTGTATTTGGGGCAAAGAGGGAGGGGGTATTGACTCGGTCAACTTTCGGCAAGCATATCGAGTTAATCAGTCTCAAAGCTGCTTGTGCCGATCACAAAGCTGCTGAGAAGACGATGGAGATGCAGTTATGTGCTCTATATGAGTACTCCAACCTGCCTCACGGATGCTCTAGGGTTGAGATCGGGAGATTGGCTTTGCCAACTAAGGACTCAAACGTCTTCATCTGCAAGGAATTGCATTACTGCCGTCACAATATGCTTGGGGTCATATAGCCTTCCCCTACAAGAGCTCTGGCACAGTGTGACCCAACATTTTGGAATACGCCTATGAACAAGGTCTTATCCATTCTTCACTAACGGTAAATGCCCAGAAAATACTTAAAAGATTAATCCAACGATCGACAAACTATTCGGTATACATTTCACGAGATTTAGAATGGGATCTGAAGTAATGACGTTTACCTATAAAAGGAAATCATTAAAAATGATTAGGCAAACCTTGTCTAACCCATAAGTAAACCAGATGCCCCATATCAACAAATATGAAATTTACCGACCTCTACATCATTTATGACTTTGTCCCAACTTGTTGAACCTTGGTACATCAAGATAAAATGTTTGCAACTTGTTAAGGTAAATGCTGGTGACTTTTAAAAAGACCAATTTATCGTGCATTGTTTGCCCTGTAAATTCCATAACTCGGCCAATACTTGACGGGTCAACAAGAAATCTCAAATGTAATGTAATGTATCTCCATCTGTAACTCCACAAAGTCATAGAGACCATGTGGGTGTTACGCAGGAGAGTTTTGTATAGTGCACTCACAGCCTAAGCGGCTTTCGGTACACATTAGGTAGCCAACAGACTTCGTCTCACGCAACAAAGAGAAAGTGGGAAGCATAGCAGAGTCAGGAGAGCAGTTGAGGTAGTGAGTAGCATGGAAGTAGCAGCTCAGAATCGCTGAAAATGATGTGCCATAGGGGGCAGTAGGAGAGTAGATGTCGTCTCGTAAGAAGAAATTAAGACAAGATCAGTTCTCCTAGTACATCACTGCAATTGATCATTTCTCTCATGTGACGACCGAGGTCAAAGTTCTTGCCTCTGACGACCGAGGTCGTGGGTTCAAGCCCTGTGGCATAGGTGAAGCACCTGGATTGAGAACTTTTAGGGCACTATGCAAATGAATTAAATTTCTATTTATTTCGGTTGGATAACTTTTGCTGTATATCACCGTGATTGTAGAACATACAATTCAAAGACATTTGTTAATATCCATAGAAAAAGTTATCCATTCGAAATCAGAAACGAACTACTGCAGTGATGTACAAGCAGAGTTCAACTCACGTCTAAAATTTCACGTCGATCCATCAATTACAAGCCGAATTATGGAATTTAAAAAGCATAAAGCTACACTGTAAATAAAGCTGTTTAAGCCACAAGCAAGTACCTCGAACAGCTGCTAACATGTACCTCAATGTACCAAGATTCAACAAGTTGAGACATAATGATGTCGCTATAGGTAAATTTCAAAGTTCGTAGATATGCTGCTTGCGGTTTACTTTTAGGTTAGACAAGGTTTTCCTAATGGATTTTAATGCTTTCCTTGTATATGAAAATCGTCAAAACTTCAGCTCCCATTGCTAACACGTTGTCTTTTGAAAGGTAACCTAAACAGTTATTCGATTGTTGGACTAATCTTTTCAGCATTTTCTCGACATTTATCTTCCATTCGGTGAAGAGTCCTGATGCCGGCAGCAAAAAAACACGACCACACAAGTACACTTCTACCACCTTAGTTGAGCATAGATTTTAAACAGCCCATGTGCAGGTGGCCTCTTCCAACGAGTTCGAGAGAGCTCGAACTGGGGCTTTCACTTTTGGCCCAGAGCAGCCAGCTTGACTAGGCAGTCATTCCTTGTTGCCGCCAAAAGCCGGCCAGAGCATAGTAAGACGTCCATGCTATCACCCTGAAAATACTTCTTCGGGTTGTACATGACGGCTCCTTTAGTAATACCAACCTTGTGTGGCAACTTCACTTTGCTTAGACCCATCCTGAGCAAGGTCACGATTTGACCTTTGATTCCACAGTTCATTTCCTGTGTCTTGTCCATGGCTGGAGAGCAATAGATGAGCAGTTCAAGCATGAGGTGTGTGGTCAACGAGTGCAAAAAACTTGCCTCTCATACAAGCTTGTATGTACCCTGTACCCTGAGCACCGGTTGGATTCCAAGTAAGATGATCCGACTGTAAGTGCAAACATTAATTCTGTAATTTTAGAAGGAAAAATAACGTTCCAAGCTGCATGGAGTGATTTGTTTCTGACAGTAGTACTCAAAGCGGCCATCGACGGTAGTCCATTTTGCAAGCAAGTGATTGCACTCATGTCAACTCCGGTGGAGAATAGTTGGTATGTAGATGGTATTTGACGTACCTCGTAGATATTTTTCATTCAAGTGTATATTATATGTTTACATACGTCTCTCTCTCTATATATATATATACATACATATATATAGAGAGAGACGTATGTAATTGCATTTCACTTTACAGCAAATGTAAAGCACCTAGAGAGAGATTAAGTTCTCTGAGGGCGCTTTATCAAGTGAATTATTATTATTATTATTATTATGTAAACATATTTATATATATATAGACACGTGTGTGTGTGTGTGTCCAGGTTTATGCATATGTATATGCAGCCACCAGTTGTCAGAGCAAAAAAGTTAGGACAGGGTTAAATTAACTACAGGGGGTGGAGAGAAGGATCAATTAACTAAAAGAATCTAAGGAATTAGCTGCCGGGTCCACGAGTGGGTGACAAGCCACTAATATAGTTGAGCACAGACGGCTGTGGCTCAACTAATTCTTGGCCACTATTGCATGAAGCTTGAGCAGAAATCCCTAGCACTCCACAACAAAAGCATGAGTGGCTTTGCAGACCTGTGGCTTGGGTAGTAACAACTGAAGCAAACACAAATCACTTCATCCAGCATAATAATTTCCACCAAGATAAAGATCAAGGTCAGGTGTGCATGGTATTAAGCTGCCAGCAACACGTCTCACGACCTAGCTTTAACTAAAGGTAACTAAGTTAGTTAAATTACTACTCGCAGAAGTGTATTACAGTAACAATTTCATTATTGAAATCAAATCAAATTTGATCACTGGGTCAGCTCTACACCAGTGATTTCCAGGAAGAGCCGAGGTAGGCACCTCCAAAAGACATCAGCTGCACAGTATAGCGTGAGCAGAGTCAGAACTTGCCTGGCACGCTTGTGCCAAGCAGGAATTCATTTCGAGCACCACAGACCAAGAAGTGCTGCTGCTGAATATATTCGAACACGCTAATAACAGTCAATCGAGAACAAGCCACCATAGTAGGAGCTCTCTGGCATAGGCCGACAGACAGGAGGCTGTTTTCACTGACCAAACGCCAGGCAGGCAGCATGGCTGGTGGAGATCAATCACAAGCTACTAAGAGATGCCCTAGTGCACTAGCTCTAGCTGCCTTTCAGCCGGCCTTCAGTGCAGCAGGCATTTTAACCAGACAGCAGGTGCTCTGCCCTGCTGCTGCTGGGTTGCAGCAGGCTGCGCAGGTGGGGCAGCTCTTCAGATTACAATGCAGGCCACTGCGATAGGCTGAGGGGCACACTGGGATTTTCGATGATTGGTATGGAGCAGCTGGCATAGCCTCCTGCTCAGGCTTCACTGGCTCGAACTCGTGCATAAATGACCCGGTTATCGGTCATCTTTCTCTGCACAAGATACAGATAACATCCGATACGCTAAGCACTGCATGCCCATTGAATGACGCTCGGGGACTTTTGGCTGGTGTATCTGAAAATTACACTCCTTGAGTCCAGCATCTACACAACTTAGCCAGCCAGCTCGGCTTTGGCTGCTGCTAGCCAGTTTAGCGGCCTGCCAGCGTGCAAACATCGTGCAAACAGCAGCATCCTGTCACCAGACTCAGCTTCAGGTGTCACTCGGCAGCTGTGCTGCTGCAGTCACAGCAGCTGCTCTGTCCACTAAGGTAATGGCCAGGAAGAAGGGATGTGGCTGGAAAGGGTGGTGCAGCAGGGGTGGGCGGAGTCAGCCCTAACCAGCCAGCATCTTGCATGCTTCTTTTCAGGCGAAGGTCGATGAGGGGGGCTTGTCTGCTGCTGCTCATGCTGGCTGCTGTTCTAGAGGCACAATAAAACTAGAATGCGAAAAAGTCGACCAACAGTTGCACAGCCGTGATTCCCTAGTTGCATTTTCATACGACTAGTCCCGGAAGCAGAAGACTTGACTGCATTCCATTCGGCTGTGAATCAGGTATACCACATATTCACACGGTAACTTCTTCGGTTTCACAATGAGCTTGTGACATGCCACCTCACCTCACCTCACCTCACATCATCGGTATACCCACGAGTTTACCAAATGAAGACTGAGACTTGCCTGTGGCTTATCCATATCGTGCGCATATGCATGCTTACAGTGTGTCTGCTGCTTGGGATGTTATCACTTACCATTTGGTAATACCTTCTATACAGCATCTGCAAAGTGCCTAGAAAGAAATTCAGCTCGCTGAGGGTTCTATACGAATGTACTACTATTATTATTATATGTAATATTATAACAACAAGAAGTGCTGGGCAGTACAAAGCCAGGCCCCACACATACATGATCAATATACACGTGTGCATACACCCCCTACATGCATCGCCTAAGCTTCTCTCTTTCCCTCTCTCTCTCTCTCTCTCTCTCTCTCTCTCTCTCTCTCTCTCTCTCTCTCTCTCTCTCTCTCTCTCTCTGCTAAACAGCTGGTGACACGATGCTTGCCGTTTGGGCAGGCTTTTTTTGCACACGATCAGTGATACTCTAAGCAAAGCGAGCAGGTGCCATGAAGCGACGGAGACGTCAGCGATTCATCGAGCAAGCCCGACCGAGCTCCTCCAGGCAGCTCCGGCCCGACTGCTGTCACCTTGCTGTCATTCATAGGGCTGGCTGCACGGCTCTCAAACTCTCCAAGTCCGGTCTACGACGACAAATCTGGCGGATCATTGCTAGGCCGGTGGAATGGCCAGCGTGGGAGGCCAAGGGTCGGCACCAGCTGGGGCAGGCTCCTAGTCGTCGCTAGCCTGGAAAGGTAGGGACTCGCATGATGTGACCTAAGTAGCACACTTTGCAAACATGACGTGTTTGCAAATGATGGGCCTGACCTCGAGTGCAGGTTGAGGGAGGACATGCTCTCCCTCTCTCTCTCTCTCTCTCTCTCTCTCTCTCTCTCTCAGCCTTCTTCGCCAGCACCAAAACTTGTGCTCTAAGGTCCCCTCGACTACCATCCCACCACTACCTGACTCCCCCCCCCCCTAAGCATCGAGGCAGAAAGCAGCCGAACAGCATAAAAAAGGACAAGACCAGACCCCGTGCCGCGCGGGTCGCGTCACGACACCGGCAGCCGGCCAAGCACGAGAACTCTCGGCTACTCTCGGCGCCCTCCTCTCGAGCGACGGCAGTGCCAGCAGCTGCTTCGGCAGTGCGTCACCTGCAGTAGGGGCTCCATTTTCAACGTCGAAGCCGGCCCACGGAATTCGCCGAACCTTGCCAGCTGGCTGCCCGGCCGCGGCCGATAAACCTGCGAGCGCGCACGCGCACGAACGCCGGTTCGCTCACGCGCGCCTGCGTGCGGTTTATCGCCGAGCCGACCGAGCGGCTAGGGTGGGGGGAGGAGGCACCGCGGCCAGGAAACAGTTGTTAACCCGCCGGCTGACGGACGCTGGCCTACTTCTCGAAAACGCGCGCGCTCACTTTGCACACACAGACGGCGCATCCATCGGTCGACGGTCGACGGCGAACGGCAGATATCGCCACGTTTGGCCCACGTTACGCGCGCCGAGGCCCAACGCCGACGGTGCAGCATGCGGTCAGACAACTGGAAACAGTTGCTAGACCCTCGGTTTGACGGGCGCTCTAATCGCAAACGCCAGCCCTTAACTTAAACAAAACGCGGGACCATTTGATAATTGACATGACATACGCAGCTAGATGCCGCTGCACAGTATTGTGGCCAAAATTACACGGCCAACATTGAACCGAAGATACCACCAGATTCGGCCCACAATACACCGCCGGCCAACGGTCGGCAAGAGACAGGGCGGGACGCGTACGGCAACGGCGCCGTCCTTCATTGAAAGCGCGTACGACAAGAGCACAAGCACGTCGAATACGCGAGGTTTTACCTTATCGTGGACAACGGCTACGATGCGAAGCGAAAGGGCGAACCTGGTACGGCGCGACGTCCCGACCTTCGGGCAGGGATTGGCATTAAAAACCCGTACGGGAGGCCGACCCTGAGAGGTCACGTGGAGTGCTGGGTGTATCCAGCATTCAGACGCACGAGGCGACGGTCAGTCGTGGCTACTTCATTCGAACTAAGATGGGCCGCACATACTGCTGCTGTGGTCTCACATGAATTTTTATGTTTAATAAAAATGAATGGTGCGTAAGGCTGATCGGCCGAGTTCAAACCATGGGTCTGGGTCCAGTCAGTTCCGGTCCAGCCAGCTGGCGTTTTATTAATCTGGAGAAACCCTTTGTTCTGAGCTAGCTTTGGCTACGTCGGAGGAAGACCGGGATTCGCGACACTGGGAAAATACTCAAATGGCACCTGGTCCATTACTGAAGACCTTTATTTAGCCATGCAACATAAAATTACTGCTTAAAAAGCGTCTTGAACAAACCTTCAAGATTGCCAGAAAACGAAAGGGTATTTTCAAGCGACGACCATTGAGATCAGTAAGCCACGCACATGAAGAAAAACCCCGGATTTCTAAGCATATTGTAGATCTCTGGGGAAAGTCTGACTACTAACCGCGCGGAGTCACACTGAAGAACATATATTGCAAAACCTTCCGGGTAGGACTCCGCATCCAATCAACGGCGGATTGCAGCTGCAATGTGCTGCGATATTTAGCAGACGGCGCCTAGCTGACCTAAGAAGGCAGACGCATAAGTTATCCTAAGTACCTAATTCCTCCTCGTGTTTTGCAGGCTCGGGCAGAAAATGGTCGTCTTCCATCAACGGGGTGTCCACGGTGGAGGAATAGTGCAGCTGAATAAAACCAACAATAAAGCATGTGTATGTTGCTCTGAGCGAACTAAATATCTTGCTGGGCTCTTTGTATGCGCTTTAAAATTATGTGTGAGAGCATGCACAACTGCGACAGAAAATGTTTCGCATTCAATGGTACTGAAGAGACGTTCAGCCTCTTGAGTCGGAGAAGAGCAGTAGCTCTGGAGCGCATTTTAAGTGAAAGGGTCAGCCCCGCTGCCTTGTTCAGCCTATATCAATAGCAACCCTTTTAGATATCAAATTTAGTTGGACAAGAACAGTTTCAGAGAAAATACATTTACGTATTGTGCTGGTCCTAAAGAAACGTACATGAAGAGCTTCATTATTTTAACGGTTGTAGTGTTGAATTGTTGAAGAGTTCCAATATATATTTGGGATTATCAGAAAACCTCCATCTGCTTCACGGACTGAATCATGATATTTTATTAACAACAAAAATAGATGCTCTCAGACAGTGATAAAGGCTGCATGAACTGCACTGTTTACAAAATATTCAGCGGTAGGCTTGCTGGCTGAGACTATCTATGAATAACGTCATCAAATTGATTTATTTCCTCATTGTGGGGTATTCCTTTACAGTGGGAGGCATGAGTTAGTTATCATCCATGACAAAGTAACCAACCATTTTGGATTCGTTGTCCCAAAACCCCAACCTATTGCTTCGTTATTTTATTCGTGGGATGCTAACATTCTTGACGAAACGGACTGTGCTGCTTAAAATTCAAACGCCGAGCAATTAGCCTTTCACTTTGCAATCGCGTTTTCGTTTTTTAGCTTCAGGCTAATTTGGCTGAAATAAAATGGAGTGAAACAAAATTTGGCATTTTTAGCGGTACAAAATAATCCATGCCCTTGGCAAAACTAATATTAATCGATTTGTACAACATGCTGAAAGAATTAAATCTCTTGGCATATCCCATAGGCTGTATCGAAGCATGTTAGCTGCTCAGTGGCTCATATGGCTTAATGGCTTATCATGCACAGCTGCAGGACGCGTAAGTGCATTGGGGACGCTTCAAATAGACTAAGGAAATAATATTTGCGGTAGCGGGTGGTATATGCCCAGATAGTTGCAGTCGATCGCAATGCATAAAATTTGGCTGGTACATATATGAACGACAGAATACTGCTAGAGCGCATTACAGAGCCAATTTCTCGTAGATTCTCGAAGGATTAAAGTGGATTTCGGTAGTGGCCAGCGTCTTTGAAGCTCATTTGCATTAGAACGCGAAAGCCCAACGTCGTGACATTTAGAGGGTGCATTACAACGACTTTGTTCTGCAATATTCACTCGAAATACAAGCTTCAGATTGCGCCGCTGATTTTCGGTCGATTTTTGCTTAAACTGGTTTTCGGTGGATTGTTATGGAATGTTGTAATTCGTAGCACTTTGTTTAAGCCTATACTCTATGCGGTAGCGCTCAGTGTAAGGCGGAGGTGCCTTAAGTACCTGGGGGAGGGACTCTAACGGTACGTACTGCATGTTAGACCAGGTCCGAGGGTTTATAGTGGTGAGAGTTTGCGAGGAGTGTCGAGTTCAGTCTGAACTAGACTCCCAGTGGTATTGCTTGTCTGCAAGTGCTTGTCTGTAAACACTCGGTAAAATCCGAAATTCATGCTTAGTAAATTGGTCTAGCGAAAGCCAGCTAGCGCACGACCCTAGAAGTGGTGAGAGTAGAATCTCGCCTGAAACGCTCAAGGCGAGACGGTCAACTTATTTTGCACTCAGCAAACTGAGTCGGCATTTGGGAGTGGGCAATGCCGATTGGTCATCGGCCGAATACACCTGCCTCCGCGTAGGATACGGTGTTACCCAGGAGTGCGGCGGCCAGGCAATTAATGGATAGCACTGCGATTGGCAGCAGCCTGCAGTCACTAGCCTGAAAGGGCTGCCCAGCTTCGCTTGACCGCCTAAATCTAGTACAAACTCAATGGAAAAAATTCTAGCTGATTCAACAGCCTCTTTTGTATAGCGACACAGAAGAGCACTAAACGCTATAACCCCACTTGCAGTGCCAATAGATAATCGCCCACCAAATGATTCGAACTCACGACCTCGTGACCGCGATTGTGAAGAGCCGCCGTTTTACCTAGTGTGCCGTCACGAAACTTCAGAGCAATTGAGCTTGGGAGCTGGAAGTAGTTAAACCGCGGCGTGCTAAATTAGTCAGAGTATTGATTAAAATATATGTATTATTCATGGTTCCCCAAGTCCTACGGCTTGCAACCGGCTATACGATAATCTAAGGGTAAGCAGCATAAAAGCCGAAGCCATGGAACAGGCAGTCAGTTGTGCCTAAGCAGTTGTGCTGAGCTGTAATCTAGACTTTAAGCCATACGATAGTTGTTGTATGCGATGGCTGGTACTGGGAGCCTGTCTGGCGCTGCCGAATTGACTTCTCTACGCAATTGATATGCAGTTGTTATGTAATGGATGTGTACTTGTTGACTTGGGGTTGACTTTTCGCTCTTCGTTGCTGCCGCTACTGTCGGCATATTCGCGTGCATTGGTGCTGCATCTAAAAGTCGCGAGCCGTTATTACAAGGTTCAGAGCCCCACCCGTATTTTTAAAGTGTCGGCTGGGACGTTTCATCACGCTTACGAGCGCAGTGATTGCGGCCCTAGTTATATCCGGAAGTACATGCCACAACAATACGTTGGCAACTGTAACAAACTCCATACAAAAGAACTCACCAAAACGATAAAGAATCCAGGAATCTGGCGAAAATATATTGTATGACATGAATTTAACTAATTAAATTGTTATCTAGTTATCCGAGTCATCTGTTCAGCCACACAGTCCAGGGTAACTAAGTAGTACAAGATAAGCTCACAGCCGGAAAGCCTTGATTGATTGAGCGATCCCACTAATCTTCCGCGCTAGCCATTGCGACCGGCGGCGTCCTAAGAGGTTCATATCCCTTCTGGAATTCGGAACCCTTACTTGGTAGGCGCACTAAAAACCATCTGAGTGACTATCTACCTGTCAGCGCTTTGTCGACCTTGGTGCTGCTTGCATCTTATTTGCCCTGCTGGTCGGGAAGGGCCGTACATCTTACTCGGGCGATCGCACATGCTGTGCTGTACAGGCATGTCGCCCTGGCAATACTGGTTGTGAATAACGGCACATCCGGATAAATTAAGTTGAGAATAGTAGCCTCATCAATCTCGTACTCATCACTTCTTGTGATTTTAAGCGCAGTTATCTCACCGATGCGTCCATCTCGTCACCATCATTACTATTGACTTGCAAACTCTGCGCAGGCTCCTAATTCGAGGTATGGCTGAGCGTAAATTACGCTTGTCGTATGGGCTAATAGGTTCCGATACATTGCTAGGATTTTTTTCAGTGTTTGCTATTGCCATGCTCAGTGCCTATATGATTTATCCTAAGTCTTTATCGTTTAAGCAATCTCCTTTGTATGCTGACGATTGTCCGGTCTGTTCGTGATGTCATCACGTCGCTAGAACTGTAACAGAGAAGTCCCTGGTAAAATCGTGATTCTGGCTCAGCGAATTGTTGTGACTGGTTCACCAGCTGGCCCACCATCTGGCTATCCACTCGGCATCAGTGTGGTAACCATGTGAGTTTAATTATATCATATCTCGTTTTCGATGGATCTATATTGTTTATCTCTTTTAATCTGCCGAGCTGGATCATAGATAAAATGCTTGTGTTATTGCATTGTGTCGTGTTCTCGAGTCTGTTTTCCTTCATGAGCATGTTATCGTACAGGTCTTAATCATAATGTGAGCATGGACCATCTTATCTATTTGATTATATTGGTGACCCGAGTGATTAACGTCATTGCGCATATTCCTTTTGCAGGAAATGAGACCCTGCATTGAGAGATTTAGTTCTGCATAATTATTGAAGCCACAAAGTGTATCGTCCATCATGTAGTGATAATTATAATAATAATATTATTATTAGCTGGTTTAATGGCCTCATTTGTTTATCGGTTGAATATCCTTAACGCTATCATCACGCTTGCAGTTGGCAATAAACGATCGCCAAATTAAGGATTCGAACCCGTGACCACGGTATTTCATTTAGCTACCATTTGCCTCTTGCTGTACTATTTTTGCAGTTACGGCTGGTCTGGCCTTTTGCCATTAGTGTAGCAATCTAAAGTGCATGCCTCGGTCAGACCTGACGTGATTGAGCTTTGAACTTATCATTCTCGAGAGATTCATTCCTGGAGCATGAGCAGTAGTGACATCACTTCAGGAACTTACGATTGCTAGTGCTACCGGAAAGATATTGTTTCAATGTGGCAGGCGATGCCAGGCAGTCCTTCGGTGGTTAGCTGGACTAAAGTGGTTGTGGCCCATGGTTTGGTTCAGACAGAAGGAGCAGTATATTGGCTCATTGACTCAGGTCAGTGTAATTTCGTAGAGAAGTTGCAAAGCCTTAGGTGGTAGTGTCAGGCAACCAGCCCGGCCCCCTATTAAGATTAGAGGTGGAGAGCAGCTGTGCAAGATCAGTGCTGCATGCAGACTTTCTTGGATTTTGTTTTCATTGCCAGTGACTAAAATACTGTTCTGTATAATCTTGGTACATCACGGGGATACTTTCCAGCCTGCTTATGTCTTGCACAAACAAATGAAGTCAATGTCGGCAACGTAGGTAAGTGTGGTTGAATCGTCAGATCGGCTATGGCTGACAAGTAAACGTTAACTAGGAATAATGTGTGTATTGAGCCTTCGTGAGGGTGGGGTATTTTTCTGTGTTCTTTGGTGGCTGGTTTTGCCCCCAGTGGGCAGGCTGCCGAAAGGCCAACCGTGGCCTGGCACCTGATTGCCTCGGAGGCCTAGAGCGGCAACCCGGCTCGCCTGTGAGTGTTCTAAGCTGGAGAGGTTTATTGTGATTGCATCGAACTCGGATCATTTCAGAAGCCTGACTCGATATGCAGATATCAGGGTTGGGATGTGATTGTAACTGCTAAGAACCTAGCCAAAGCCTGTCTGTTGGGATCGTAGCCTCGATGAGCAGTAGAACGTTAAGTCGAAGGGCCTTTTTCACTTTGTAAGAGTTGGCAGAAATTTACTGGCCTGCTGCTGGCAGAATCTTCTACTGGCCTGTCTGATTTTAATCGTTCTGCGACTTAGTTGAGGAGGATGCATGATGTGAGTTGCAAAACTCCACCATGCCCAATGAGCCGTCCAGATGCTGCAAGGCTCAAAAGAATAGAGCGGCTAACACATCGTGGCATCTATAGGCAGATTTTTTTTAATACTGTGTCCATCGTTTGTGCTTTGTTTTTAGATTGTATACCAGATTTATATTTATCTTTTAATTGTATAAGCTTTGCTTTGTTGTCTGAGTGCTGGCCGATTCTTGGTTTTTTTCATGCCTGCTTGGTAAGAGCAAATGTCAAGGGATGAGTAGGCCCTGGATCTCGGCCCTGGGGGGGGGTCAAGATGCTCTAACTTCACGATCCCGTTTGTGGGCTCGAGTCCTGCAATAGGCAACAGTCTTTATTGTCCCCCTGCAAGCGTGGGTAATAGCAGCTAAAGCTCTGTTGCAGCTCTATGAAGGAGGCTGTTAAATCAACTTACCACAACTCTTACTTTTTACTGTGTGAGGTCAGCACGACCGGCATTCTCAATTGGCATTAGAAGCAGCTGACCTCCTGCTTGTCTGAGGAGTTGGCAGTAGCGCTATCAAACTAATGCATGCCGGTGGCCAATCCCCCCCCCCCCCCCGCAGCATTCCCATCTTAGTCACAATCTTACCGAAGGGAGCCGGTAGGCATTAAAAAAATACTAGCTGATTAAACAGCCTCTTTTTGTATAGCGACAGAAGAGCCTTTACGGCTATCATCACCGCCTGCAGTGGCGATAAAGGATCGCCCACCTTTAAAAATTATCTTGTTTGAATTCATAGGTTTTAATTTTTAAACATTGATTTCTGTAAACCCAATATTTGTTATCTTTGATAATTCCGCAGCGATAGCATTTTTTGTGCAGGCTGTTTGATCAGTTTGTGGCAATCGTCCTTGTTCGGAACTATTCTTTGCAAAGACCTCTAGCTGTTTGTGGTTTCGTCCTCTGGTCAATCCGATGTCCATGTCCAAAGACTGGCAAGGGAAGGTTGTCACCTGCTTGGTCGACTGATTGTCCTGCGATTTGCTAATTGATAGTGCAAATGCCAAAGTGATGGACAGATGACAAATAGCAAACGGCAGACTGGAATCGCTGGGCTCCAAGTCGACTCTTGGGATGAAAACCCTCTCTTCTTTGTGTCTACCAGAGATTATCATGGGATTAGCCCAGGTAGTTATTGTTTAAGGCTTGCACTTCTTGTCGCCTGTGCATTGTGGATCGAGATTTCTTAACAGCACACTGCAAGTGCACATCTTTAGTTTTCATCAGCGGGTTTGGCATCGCCGATTGACAAAGGCTCGGTGAGAAAGTCGACAAGGAGAGTCCACCGAATCACATTCTGTATGTCGTGAGCAAGGCACATAATGGCTTTGATCGCTTTTTGCTGCTGCATTTGATGACAGTGGCATGTACGTTCGAGTTTCTAGAGTGGGACGTTTATTAACTTCTTCTGTTGTTGGTCTCTCAGGTTGTTGTCTGCTGTAGTGGTGCACATATTCGGTGTTTTCTGCTCCTTTTTAATCGGTATTCATTCTAGTCGAAACAGGGAAGTGTTGGTTGAAAACACGGCTAGTTTTCCTTGTACCCCTATCTTAAGATACATGGGAGAATGTTTTCAACTTACCTTGATTAAACCCATGGCGTTGATTAGTTCTCTTTCGTGCACTCTTTTGCATTTGCTGCTTCCATGCACCTTGATGTGTGTTTCAGTGCACTTCTGATTTGAAACTACCACCAATGGCCTTGCACACCTGTTGCCACCTTTGGAATGCCAGCCAAAACTTCTAGCAGTTTTCATTTCTTTTGGAAAGTGCTCACCTTTCATGTGCAAATTACATGCAGTTTTTTAAAGTTATCTTTTTAATTTTTGAGAGTCCATTTTGCCATTAGAATTAATGCTCACACCTGTCCTCTTCACATCGCTCAGTGCCGACTAGTATATCAGCTGCGACCTTCATGTATGGAGCACACTCACACGTGAGCATTCAAAATTATGGTAGATTTGTGTATGTGGTCTGAAAATGGGCATGTTATTGCCAATGGGTTGGCAGGATTCTTTTCTAGCATATGTGAAGTGGCCAAAAGGAGATTCAGTTCTCTTAGGGTGCCACAGTTATATTTTATTATATAGTTTTATTTTATTTCTTGAGAATAAATCTATTGCCAAAATTCGGGCCGACTGCATAAGGATACTACAGCCAAGCTGGCCCGTGCATTCGTGATGTCCTGCATAGGCTTCAACTCACGGCTATAAGGGTCTTCTCGCACGCTCGATAGGATGCTTACGGTTGTGCAAAGCTCTGCAACCAGGCTTGTCTGTCGTGAAGGTTGCAACGGCCACACTACACCACTTCTCACCGACCTCCACCGGCTCCCCAGCAAGCATGATATCGACATCAAGGTTTAATTTTAGGTCCCTTCATTCCCGTGTCCCAGAACACCTATCGTACTACCTAATAATCTGGCTTCGAATTGCAGCACACACGTTTCATACTCGTGTCATTTAGCTGTGCCTCTAATGTCAATCCTGATTGACATCGCGACATCCGCTGACTTGACAACATTCAGAAAGATGCTAAAAACCTTTCTGTTCCTTGCCACATTTATTCTATCCCTGTGAACTGTCTTTTGTGCGCTCCCGCTTGTGGACACACTGGATGCTGTCGCTAACCAATAGACAAGCTTCCTATCTATTCCTGTATATGTAAAGGGCCTAGAATTGCATTTTGCTCTCTGAGGGTGCTATACAAATGTCTGATGACAATTGTTAATCCAAACGTCTGTGTCATGAAGTGCAAGCACCATACCACCGAATTAAGACCTAGTGGCACTAGATGTATTCACACGGTCGAAACGAGGCACTGCATTGATAGGTTACAGTTTTATTGTGAGAGCTGTAGATGCAAAACTGTGGATACCAAATAGCCTAGTGTATTTCTTTAACGGCACTCCTAGAAGCTATTAGGGTGGCACACAGTACATGCCTCTATTGTGTCACAAGAGCTGCACTCTGTCATCGTCACTGTTGCTGGCCTTTGGCCCGACCTTAGCGTGCCGATGGTGGTACAGTTTGGAGCTCGACCTCCATCACACATGAATACTGGTTGACTGCTGACCAGAACCTGATCGATAGGTCTGGGGTGGCAATCCCTAGTGGCCTCGCCTATATTACTTGAATGTCGGGGGGGGGGGATCTGGACTGCGGATTTCCGAGCTCAAATCCCGACGAGTCGGTAGGATTTGTTGCTTTTCAAGGTCAACCGACATCACAGAGCATCGCCGGGACGTTTGCGCTGCCGACGTGGTTCGTCGAGCCAGACAGCATGCGGCCTGATGGGCCTCTTTTAGGAGGCCCATTAACGCCTGCAGCAGCAGTGGCATCGGTGGCAGCTCACAGTAGCCGCGCCACTGCATCCTGTGACTGAGGCCGCCAAGACTTGTTGTGAGCTGTTTGATCGTAGCTGCGGAATCTGCTATTCAGTCTGTACGTGGCAGGTTCGGAGCACACTGCACTTTTATGTTGTCACCACGGCCGTGCCTTTATCTCGGCACCTTCGCCTGCCATAATGTTAATGTATCTCCGTCTGTAACTCCACAAAGCCATAAAGACCATGTGGGTGTTATGCAGGAGAGTTTTGTATAGCGCACTTACAGCCCAAGAGGCTTTCGGTACACATTTGGTAGCCAATAGACTTCGTCTCACGAAACAAAGAGAAAGTAAGAAGCATAGCAGAGTCAGGAGAGCAGTTGACGTAGTGATTAGTAGGGAAGTAGCAGCTCAGGACTGCTGAAAAGGATGAGCCACAGTCGGCAGCAGGAGAGTAGTTGTCGTTTCGTAAGAATTGTGGAAGCGAGTTCCACAGTCCAGGACCTGCAGAGCTAAAGCTACTGTCGCCAATCGTCTTTAAGCAGAGGAATGGAACAGCTAATTTATTGTCCACACAGGATCTGAGGGAGTGAAGAGGCTGAAACTGGTGCAGCAGTTCAGATAGGTACGAAGAAGCCCAGCCGTGGCGGGCCTTGCGGGTCAGCGTAAGGACTTGGCTCTGTACCTGTTGATCAACCGGTAGCCATCCTAGCTCTTTTAGCAAAGGAGACGTGTAATCAAACCTCTGGGATTTGCATACTAGCCATACATACTAGCCTTGCAGCCATATTC
Organism: Cristatella mucedo; assembly: GCA_009760855.2. Taxonomy (NCBI): domain Eukaryota; kingdom Metazoa; phylum Bryozoa; class Phylactolaemata; family Cristatellidae; genus Cristatella; species Cristatella mucedo. Next base: position 3,353,451 of record WPIO01000001.1, on the reverse strand, counting down.
GTAGCCAGCTGCTGGCTGGCTGGCTGCTCGACGATCGACCGACAGGCCGGTCTGCCGTGCATGGTCGAGTTGCCAATCGACCGGGAAACACATCGCTTTGAGTAATCATAATAATAGTAATAGTAATGATAATACATTTGTTATAGCACCCTCCGAGAACTCAATCTCCTTCTATTTACTTTACATTACATACACTTTACATTCACTTTACTTTGCTGTAAATTAAGGCACAGCGATCCAGGGGTTTGGCTTGACTGGTATCGGCAGGAAAGCACCCGGATCCTGCTGATATGTCTGAGGTTCTACTGCTAGTGGCGTCGCAGTTCAGCTAAGCTGCTCGTTCTGCATACGTTCTGCGCCGCTCGACTCGTTGACTGCTCAGATGGCTCGCCACGCCCCCTCGCTTGGCACCATCGGTCCATCGGCTGTCGTGTTTCGAGTCGGGCCGTGTGCCTGACTCGCAACCAAGTGACACGTGACCACACACCCGAAGCCGTGTGCCTGACCCGCGCCGCTCACGTGCTTGCCGCTTCGTTCGCAGAACGGCAGCAGCAGCAGCAGCAGCTGCTGATTCGTCGCTTGGTGCCATGGACGAGTACTTTGCTGCTTACGACGACTTTGAGGGGATTCCCGAGGGTGCAGACTTGGAGGCGCTCCGGCAAATGTACGATGGCGACGTGGGTGGTTACTACGACGACGAGGGCAACTTCATCCCGGTCGTCGCGCCCAGGAGCGAGCTGCCTGCGGCACCGCGCCCGCCTCTGGAGCAGCTCGTGACCACGTGCGTCGTTCCAAGCGTCGAGAGCACGGCTGGCAGTCTGGTGCCTCTGCTCGCCCTCTGCCTGCTCTGCACCGTTGCCGTCAGGCTGGGCCGCCTGCGGCCGCTGCTGGCGCACAGCGTGCACGCGTCGGCCGGTGTCGCCGCGGGCCAGCTGTTCTTCGGCAGCTTGTGCGCCCTGCCTGCCGCCTACTGCTGTGGCTCGTACGCGCTGCTGCTCGTGGCACGCCTCGAGGGCCGGCGCGGGCCGTGCCTGGCCGCCGCTACGGCCGCGTTTGTCGTCCTGTGCGAACTGCTCGTGCCGGCCGAGGCGTGGCACGCCATTCGAGGCGCCCAGATGGTCCTGTCGATGAAGGCCATATCGCTGGCGTTCGACCTCGACAAGCGAGACGGCGACGGCAGCTCGACGAGCGGTGGAGCGCGCGGCGGCGACCAAGATGGCGCCGAAGATGGCGACGTGACTGCATGGCGGTACGCCGGTTACGCTCTGAGCCCGGGCACCGCCATCTTCGGCCCGTGGCTGTCCTTCTCCTGCTACGTGGACTGCGTGGAGGGCGACGGGAGGACGCTGAACGGAAGCTGGCTGCGCGGCGTCGCCACACGGCTGCCGCTGGCCGTCCTCTGCCTCGTCACGTCGACTTGCTTCGGTCGGTGGGTGTTCAACGACGACCGCTACGTGTGGCTGTCCGCCTATCGCGACGCCCAGTCGTTCCGCTTCAGCCACTATTTCGTCAGCTACCTGGCCGAGCTGGCCGCCATGCTGGCAGGACTGGGCGTCTACGGCGGCGGAAGCAGCGGCGCGTTCGTCGAGAGCATCGCCGTGGCGCGCCCGTCACGCATCGAGCTGCCACGCTCCCTCGTCGAGGTGGTCGCCGGCTGGAACCTGCCGATGCACCGCTGGCTGAAGGCGTACGTGTTCGCTCCTAGCCGCCAGGCACTCGGCAGCGGCGCTGCCGTGCTGCTCACCTACGCGGCCAGCTCGCTGCTGCACGGCGTCAACTTTCAGCTCGCTGCCGTTCTCCTCTCGCTCGGCCTCTACTCGTACGTCGAGCATGTGCTTCGGCGCGCTCTTGCTGCCGGCTTCTCGGCTTGCGTCGAGGCTCGCACCTGCAAGCCGGCGGCCTCGGCGGCGTCAGCGGCTTCGGGCCGCTGCGCGTGCGCGGCGAAGCACCGCTACGGAGCTCGACATCCGGCCGTCGTGGCCGTCAACGTCGGGTTCGGCCTGCTGGCGGCGTTCCATTTGGCCTACCTGGGAGTCATGTTCGACACGGGCGACGAGCAGGAGAAAGGCTACAACATGAAGCACACCCTGAGCAAATGGTCGGCCTTGGGTTTTGCTAGCCACTATGTTGTCGTGGCTACCTATGCTTTCTATTGGCTGATCAAGTGATTGCAGCTGAGGTTACCTTAGTACGCCCACGCTTCGAACCATGACTGGCGGTAGCCTCCCCCCCCCCCCCCGTGCAACTGTGGCTCGGTTGTAGTGGCTCGTTCTGGCATTGTTTCTTGTTTGCTGGCCATGCCCTCCCTACTTATACGCTCGCAGGTTGGCGACTTCCGACGAGATTTCTGTTCTCTTACACGAAGTCGGCTCACTGGAAGTCGATGCTGTAGGGCTTAGCTAGCTCTGTTTTGCTAAGTTGGCTAGGCAGAAGTAAGTGTTTCAGGATGCCGGAGATGCACACGAATTTCTGCTCTCGGAGTCACCTTTTACTGCCAAAGCTGAATACATTGCTTAGAAAAGTTGCCCCAATTTCGATTGCCATCAACGGCCTCCAGCTGACAGCATGCCGCTTAGCTATCGAGTCAGAGCTGGGCGAACTCTGCGACCTCTGCAGGCAAAGGTCGAAGCACGTGTCGCTCGGTGCTGCTCGGCTGTTCGGCCCGGAAACTTTGCTGGCGCTGAGAACGGCAATGGCCGGCAGGATGCGTTCGTGCAGGACGAAGCTCCGAACACACAGGTGGGCCAGCCAGCGAATGGCATGCACAGGCTGTGAGCAAACGAGCAAACGGAAGACAGTCCTTGAAGGAAGCAAAGGCGGCGAGAAAGCAATGGCTAGGCTGCTGGTTTCTTTTTGAATGTCCTCAAATCGGTAATTGTCGCAAATTCAGTCATTCGTTCGTATCGGGCTTTGGGAACACAGCAGCTGAAAGCACCATCTCGATGGAGTTGGAACTTCTTTAGAGGCACAACCAAACGGTCCGAATCGGGGGTGCTGGTGTCGGTGCGACTGAAGGCCTGATTAGGAACTATTTCAGACTAAGGCAGAGGCAAGGATGGATTTGAAAGTGAGTGACAGGACATCAAATTCAATACCCGCTTATATTGGGGAGCCACTGAGGATTGGTGAGTGGTGGTTTAATACGTGGCGTCGTTTTTGTCGTTCACGATAGACAAGTCTAGCTGCAGCGTTTTCCACAAATCTAAAGCATCTCATTACTCAAGCCGGCCTTAACAGTAGTGAGCTAAATGCAGGGTGGTGAAAGTCTCAATAGGATGTCACAAATGTATGAACCAGTCTGGTGGTAGTGCCCTTATCCAAGGCAATCTGAATATTGGTAATGCTACATAGATAATAGTAGACAGACTTCACTGTGAAGCTGATGTGCTCATCCAGTGAAGGGTCACTTCGAAACTGGCAACCCATACTTCGTGCAGATGCTACAGGAGATACATCCTGACGGAGCCCATTTGAGGTTTACGCTTTCAGTTTCTCAGTAACACTATGTTTGGTCATAGCAGTTAATTTGGTTGAACCTTTATTTGAGACAGTTTGCTGCCATCTAAATGCGAACGTTAAAACTACGTGCTGTGGGAAGTTAAGAGTGCTTGAAAAGCAGCAAGTGCAACTGTGTTCTGCATCTGTCATATGTTATTTTTCCTAGGCGATTACGTCGGCAAGAGGTACGGTTTAAGTTGTGAAAAGAATTAGGCCTGAAGCGGATCCCAAAGGCTCCCTACCAGATTGCTGTTAGCCGTCGACGTCTATTCCCTGACAGATATGGCCTATAACAATGAGGCACAGTTCCTTTGTAGGCTAGGAAGACGGCAGGTGCTCGCGAAGGATTTGGTGAGCGCCTTGGATCTGTGAGCTACCTAGTGCTGGACGCATTTCCCCCATTCAATTAGGCATGAACGCATTTACTTCTGCAATGCCACAGCCACCACTTATGAAAAGTAAAAGTAGGAGCTTCCGAGAGAAATGCAATTGACAATAGACAAGCACACTAAAAAACGCCGATTCAGATTGCAAACGCGGTTCCTAGTGAACAGAACAAAGACAAGGAAGAGCTTGGGGATTAATTGGCGTTAAATTACTAGTAGCTTCAATGATTCTCAAAAAATTGCCACATACCCAGCGCTCCAGTAAAAGTCAGCACACAGCTCTAAAATGTCGGCAACTTCATTGAAACTCTTTGCATTTTGCAAGCGGCTTCGTGTGTGTGTGTTGCGCATTTTAGATATTTGAAAGGAGGCATCCAAACGCAATTCGCCATTTTTGGGAACTTCATTTATCAAATAAAAGTAATTTTAAGCGCAATTTTGCATCATGGCAGTCAATAGCTTTCCCTTTCGCGGCGTCTCCGGCGCATCTGGTGAGCGTTCGCAGCTCACAATGCCTGAAGCGGAGCATTCAAAACAGGTGATTTTTTTTAGAGCAGCTTACCAGTGAAATGAGTTCGTCGAATTCGCGCTAATATATTTACATTGAAGTGTCAGCCCTTTTTATTATTTTGAATTATATTGAGAATCATCTAATTGCTATTCCATGCACTTTATTATACTTTGCAATTCTTTATTATACCTTAGGGTATTTGTACTGTACTTAAAAAAATATTTCCAATTTTTCTACACTGAACAATTCATAATTCAATGATAGACCCCCACTGGCCAGACTAATTTGGTCAAGTGGTGAGGTTCGCACCTTAAACGAACAAGTTCGTTGGCTCGAGCCCTGAGGCATAAGCAAAACACCTGCTTTGAGAATCATTTCTGTTAGGGCACTAGAAAAATGAAATATTGTTTGTCTCATTTATGGACGATTACATGACGCGGCCACTGAGTTGTATAGGACGGCTCTTCATGTCTGTGGGTTATATCTGATAGAGTTTTCTTTGCATCAAATTTCCTTTCCATTGCTTAGAATATTTCTGCTACGGCAAATTTCTGCTTGCTTTTTTGCTCACTTATTATTAATTCCTTAGATAAACATACGTATATCGCAAAATCTAAGCAAACGGGAGATTCAGACATTGAAAATTATTTTGAGCAATTTTTTTAATTTCCTATTTTGATGGGCAGACAGCAATGTTTTGCCATAATGTGATAAAATTACACAAAGCCAACCTCACTTTGCGGGGTGCCGACTATTTAAAAAGTGTTGGTGAAACATAAGCCGTGCCGAAATCAATCGCGTCATAATCTTCGCGGGTTCATATACTTTTTTTTTAACTCTTAATTTGTGAGATTCTTCAAGATTCAGACAAAGACTGATAGGCCGTTGAATTTGACAGCAGCTTGTCTCACACAGGCGTCTGGTATGATCTCTCAGGTATGGCCAAGAAAAGATTGTGATCGTGATTCGTTATATACGGCGCGCCGGCATGCATTCGATGCCGTTCTTACGACTCGCTGGCCACACTGTTTGCGTTAGTTCTGCCAGTATTAGCTACACAACTGCAATGTCTTTTATACGTTATTTATTTCAGTTTGTTCGTAATTTCGCGGCTAGGAGCCTCAGCATTCCGTACATTTGCAAAACTTGCATGGTCTCGCATCGTTTACTAAAGTTTTCGTGCACTGAAAAAACTATCCTTGCCTCAGTTTCTAGAGCAGAGTTTTATATTTATTGTTACAATTTTTTAGCAAATCTCCACGTGAGAATCATTTGAGACGAATGATTGTATTGTTGGGCGGAGAGACAAAACAAATTCCCTTTAAAAAACCTACGATGCGGATTCAACCAATGCCAATTCCCTTTAAAAAAAAGCCGAATACGTAGATACCAATGGCTGGCTCGTCACCTTGAAATAAATTATTTGCATTTAAATATATTGTGTATCTAGTTACCTGCTACTCGAAGGAACTATGTTGGCGATTGCATATAGATCATAATAAATGGATTCACGGGGACCGACTGTAACTTCTCAAACAAGCCAGGACCGAGGGCCATGTCGCTAGTAATAATGACTGGCTCGGGCGAGGTCAAGGCCCACCCGTTTAAAGGGTCAACCCCTATAACGACCACAGAGATTTGCTCTCATTTGTTTGGATGTAACAAGCAGGAAATGGAATTGTTATGCAACATAGTGATCGCTACTCGAAGGTTTGTGCGAGATTTGAGCGATCTCCATAAAACCAACGAATGGCTTGTTCGGTTTAGCATGTCTGCTACATCCTAAAGGGCTTGAACTGTTTCACAAGCTACGGCTAAAATCAGGAGAAATAATTTTTCTGAGTGCGTATACACATTCTCCGGCCGCGCTAGCATTTTGTTTGGGAATGACTAGGAGTTGACCTAGAGCTGGAGTAATGGGACTTCTAGGGAGATGGCGTTCGACTTTTCACGCACTTACAGCTGATAAAGCCAAGCGGAGAGAAAAGTGCTATCGTTCTCTTCCACCGAAGCCAAATTTACCTAAATTCGCGTTTACACGGTCATGCTCACACGACGTCGCGCTTACACGGCGAGTCTCGCCTCTGTACATTCTATGGTGCCTTGCCGAGCTGGTTTGGTCTAGGGGTTAAGGTGCTCGCTCCGACCAAGGTCTGACTGAAGTCGTGGGCTCGAGCCCCGAGGCATAGGTGAAGCGCCTGAATAGAGATTAAATTCTCTTGGGGCTCTATATAAATGAATTATATTTATATTTATTTATTTATTTAGGTCAGAAAAGCTAGGGGGGCGGAGGCGGAGGTCGCGGTCCAGGATTGATCAAAGGCTAGACAAAGACTCTGGAGCTGTGCTGGCTCTTCATCTTGGCCCAGAGCAGAGCTGCACAAACGACCAATCATACGCACCGTAGAGGGAACGCCCTCTACGTTACTTTCAAAGACATGGCGGACGACTTTACCGGCGAAATCGTCGATTCATTCCACGAGAGTCCGTGTCTATGTAGATGTAAAGACTGCTGAAATCGTCAAATCGATAGCAGACTTTTTCAGTGCACCCCTTTTTACGAACCTAGTCACAAGGCTCGTTAGTCGCAGCTAGCTTCCAAAAAACTAGCCGCGTTATCGATTTTGGTACCGTTACTTCTAATGCCGAAAATGCACATCTCTTAGTTCTATGCAATGTGTCTCAAGCAACCTTTGTTCCAGAATCACATAAAATCCTTTAGAGATAGAGCCTTTACTTTTTGTAATTCCGAAGCCTGGTACTCACTCCCGACTGATGTCACGGCATCCCCTCTCTGACTCAAGGATATTTAAGTAGAAGCTAAAATGAACCTTTGTCTCCAAAGAAATTGCAGAGTCCGCGTTAAAATACTTTCTTTCCAGCACATGTAAAGTGCGAGCGAATTAGCTCTCTTAGGGCGTTATACAAATGTGTGACTATTATTGTTATCAAAGCAAGTCAATTTGTATAATTTTGTAATGCATATACTGTCTCCGAGTTCTGTGTAAAGTCACATAACCTGAGGTCACGCCTGATTCGCTAGCCTGCGAAGGCAAATTGGAAGGAAGCCAGCATCGAGACAAAAAGGTGCGGACCCGTACGACCGAAATTAAGGTAAACATTTGATGTCAAAATCGTTCTCTTTTCAAAGTATCGGTACGAGAAAATGTAGTTTGTTTTCTAGCAACAACTCCCTTTTGGATATGATTTGAGTGTGCTCCGAATACAAGCGCTACTGTCGCAGAGTTCAAAGAGAAAGTTTACTGTACAGTATTTTTAAAATATGAAAAAATAAAATACTAGCTGATTCAACAGCCTCGTTTGTATAGCAACAGAAGGGCGTTTACCGCTCACCACGGCTTGCAACGGCGATAAAGGATCGCCAACCACATGATTCGAACCCATGACATCGGGACCGAGGTTGTGAAAAGCAATACGTAGTGTGCCATCACATCTGACATCGAGGTAATAATTGCTGGGAAATCTCCATAGGATGCGCCCGAAGTGATTCAATGTCTCCCGTCATTGTGGACGGCAAAGCCTTTCACGAAGGTAAGGTGCGAGCACTTCAAGACTCAGGTTGTGGGCTCGCATCGTTTCCCGAAAGTAGGCGGGCGCACCATTAGGTAAGCGGGCACTCATGCCCGCATTGCAATGCTACACCGGAATTTCTCCTGATTTTTAACTTGCATGAGCTAGTTTTACTTCAAACGTCTTCTCGACCGGAGTATGACAAGAAAGCAGAGCTGGATGGTCATACGCATGTACAGTATTTTGAACCAAGTCGCAGGTCAACCCAAGAAAGCCTGACCCATCGTGGCTTGAGAAGCTCGGCACCTTGGTTCCTGAGAGATTCACGCGTGGAACATGCTGACCTAAAACTGTCCTGTATCCCTTGACAGAAAAAAATTCTCCAAAAATGATTACTCGAAAGCCCTAGGGTATGTACACTAAGTGAGCACACTGGTCTTACGCTAGGTAATAACTGATAAGCGGCAAACCACCCTGCGTATGAGAACGATAACAGCGACACTGGCCATAAATGGCACATGGTTATACAGACTTGCATCATCTGGCACTACTTTGATGGAAGTACCTCAGCTGAGCTTAACCCCCCCCCAGCTCAGCTACTGAGCGAGCAGGTATTGGTGGATTGCCGTCAGCAGTACACGGATCGTCGGGAGCAGCGGCAAAATAGTGACAAAGTGAAGGATAGCATTGGAGAAGCACACGCGTGCGACGAGTCTGGACTTGATTATGCTTGAAGTATCCACTATTCCGCTCCCTTACCACCCATGCTCTCCTTCGAGGGCCGCATCGCACTAATACCCAAGTATTAGTTTTAGGAAGCTCATTAGCTTCAGCCTGCACCATGCCAATGACGCTTTAGTGGACTAGAGTAAGAAATTACCAGAGGTCCTCACCCCCGACGTCATCATCCCACTCGGAAAACTAGGGTAAAATGTAGGCTAAAAAGTACCAGTCCTATATGCCGAATCGCACAGATCGCATCCGACTGTCTTGATGCCATGAGCACCTGCACACACAGACCCGCACGGGGATCGACTGCACGGAGAGATTACCGACCGCTAATATCTAAGTGTATTAGTGGCCGTAACCGGTGATCTGCCGTACTTGTTCCACGCGCCTACACAGACCAACTAGCCTTAGAGATGATCTTAGGTCTAAGCCCATAAATTCAATTTTGAGTGACGAAAATAGGGTTGGGCCGGCAGTGAAAAAAAAGTATTAAGCAGAAGGCTCAGATGCTCGGTATCCCCACCATACGGCGAATACGCAAAATGCCCAAATTACCAGCAGCAGAGATTGAAGGTCATGCAACAGTGAGCCATAACACTGTTTTCAGATTTCGGCCTGGGGTAAGAGCCATACTAACCGGCAAGGCAGCATTTATAAGATAGCTATTTTCCCTGCGAAAGGTCGTTGAAACCAGGGACGCGCCCAAAGCCGAGTCTACACGGTCGGTTTTTGGCGTGTTTTAGATCGGCTTTTCCCACCACACTTGCCGCCGACGTCATCTCTCTCAGTGGGCCCGTCGGTGGCAGCACAGAAAGCCGACAGAAACTCGACTTCTTTGTGAATCCGATGGAAGCATAGATGGCGAGAGAGGGCACGACTACCTTTTTTGAGGTTTATTAGGTGATTAGCCAAACTTTATTGTAAATTTTAGAGAGGAATAAGAGAATTTATCAATAAGAGAGAGGGCGACAAGAGACATAGCCGATAAGCTGAGCCTGACAAGCAATCGAACCCCATTTCCTACCGCCCAAATTGCAACGAACCCATGACTACTCAGTGGGTCGAGCTTTTGCGGATAACTTGACTGAATAGCTGACGGAAAACCGCCGGAAAAGCCGATCGTGTAAACGCGGGCCTGGTCGTCGGTCAGTTTGACCGAAGGAAAGCTGACGGAAAATGGAACCGCTGGAGGGTGAGCTGAGGCCACGACCTCCTCTAGAGCGGAAGAGGCTTTCACACCTCCGCCGTGAAAGCTGGGAAGTCCCGCACTCCTGCCATCCGAGGCTCATTCAGTTTCAACCAAGCCTGCCCAGTTTATTGCCCGGCTTGTATCAAGTTGAAGGTCGTCGTAAGCTCGAACCAGCGTGCCCCAGCTTTGCAGGAATTATAGCAGTGTAGGAGTTTTTTTTTTACTGGTGACATGGGGCATGTCTGCGAAGTTTGCGGGCAAGCGCTCGATACTGCAGATGCCCTATATGTGCACTTCCAAGTAGCGCACTATGAAGTGAATTCTACCGAATGCCCATTCTGCGACTTAGCTGGGGTGAGCGTCGATGAGATGCAGACTCACATTGAATTTGTTCACCCAGATCCGTCTACTGGTGGAAAGGTGGTGGCCGGTATGAATACGCGCCTGGCGATGCATCTCCGTCTTTAGCGCTTTGCTTGCAGATACTTCTCGCCCTTGCATTCGTGTACACTCAGGCGTGTGACATTAAATGGCCGTGCAGTGTTTGTACCGCGGATGCATCCAAGTACTTCTTTAGATTCACTGTTTCCTTATGTCTTAACGTACGCTTCAGCTGGAAAGACGGCTTCTACATCGCGACCTCTGCCTATTCAGTCTTCAAGTAAGAAGCCAAGATATCCAACTACCTCAACCACAATTGACTGTGACAGCAGCGTAAGGGACCTCACAGCGGTTGCTGGGCTCTCTTCACGTTTTGAATAATTGCAATCGCCGTGTGGAATTTTTCGCCATGCTTTCTATATCATATTTTGGAACTTCGTAGGACTCTGGAAAAGTGATTACTGAAGACACAACGGTACTTCCACCCAGCCGACCAGCAGCATGGGCTGGTACCCGGCCTGACCGTCAACAGGCTGCCGTACTCGAAGTCGACGTTGACGATGGGAGCACTTGTACTGTAGGTAAGATCAGGTTCACTGTCCGAGATCAAGCGTTTGAGTGAGTTCTAATGTTGCTGTAACTATTTGGACGTAAACAATCCAAGGACTCACGACTGCGTGAGCCAGAGATTAATTGCACATTACAGAATTCAGAAGAAAGTGCTCACAGTTTAACAAGCTAGAAAAGCCACTGTCGTTCATTTTTTTATTTTAGCAGTTTAAGTGCTTTTTTAGCCGGGCAAGTCTATGTTGAGGTCAACTTTGAGGATAGTACGATATATCCTTTATTCTTCTATTACCATGATAACCTCTCGAGATGGTTGTTGCCATGTGAAACTGGCTGCCGTTCTTGCAGTGTTTTGGTACCTTGGTAGCTGTAAATTATAACTTTTGTGTATGATTCTATCTTGACACTGTGCATGCTGCCACTAACCACACTTGCATGCCGACCCTGTGCATATCACCCTAACCATGTTATTCATGTTGCTTATCAAGCATGATATTACTCACCATTCGATCGCGTTTCCTTTCCAGCAAATGTAAAACACCTAGAAAGAGATTGAGTTCTGTGAGAGCACTTTATCAAGTGTATTATTATTATATTATTATACACCATTAGCATGGAATGAAAACTTGGGTGCGAGAAGTCTTGATACTGTGACAGAGGTGATTAGCCAAATTGATCATGCTGTTGCAAATATATCGAAGGTACATGAAAGGTTTGGCAATTGTGAAGTGCCAACTCCGGTTGGCACTTGAGAAAATCGCCAGAAAAAAGCCAGAGCAGCAGCCTGAGATCATGTGATCACCTTGGCAGTGCTAACACCTTCCCGAAAGACGGTAACCGGATGCTTTGGCCATGAACATTTAAGCCTGAGCGACTCTGCCTTTGACTTTAGGCTACTAAACATTTCAGCTACTAAGCATGCAGGGCTTTGCCCTCTGCCCACGGAGCCTCCCTTCCGGGATTGCTTGCACTAGAGTCTGTCCATAGGAAACTGGCATTTGACGTAGAAGGCTATGACGTTTGAAGTAGACAGGAGTGTAGTTAATTGGTAACAAGTAATAGTAATCGGTCATTCAAAGAGCCACGTGTATTTTTTGCATTATCGTGCACTCAATTCGGGCTGTGCTGAAAAAATGGGAATAAGATGCTGTCGGTTTCACGGCTTCTACATTTGTACTTTACTCTAGATGTTTCCCTTCCTGCGGTCTGCTTATAGAAATGCTATTTACAATGTTTTCTCTAAACGTCTACTCAGTGCAAATTTAATTTCTGCAGCATATGTCCACGGCTGCTAGCCGCCCCTGTCGGGTGCCTGTTGTACTGCAAGCCACTATCTGCATACAACTATGTTTGTTTGTTTCACCAATGCAATGTCAATGACGTTCTTAGTCCCTCAATCGCTTAAGGAGACTTAAGATTATGCTCAGATCTCATTTCCGTGACTTAGTGGCAGCCTTCGTTGATTTAGCAGGCAAGCGTATCTGAGCATGTTTGAGGTGAATGCAGTCAGGATGAAGGCAGAGACCGTGGGCATATACGCCTGTGGCAGCCGAATCGACCGAGCCGAAATGTAGGCATTCCTGAAAAATTGGCATGTGAACCACGACTTCTTGGACAGCTGGCTTGACAGTAGGTGGAGGGGAGAGGAGCGCGAGTGGCCTGACTGGCTGGCAGTTGTGCCTAGCCTGTCTTGGCTTGCTAACGGTCAAGGCCACCGAGTGGTTGCTGCCAAGCCTCAGTGCCAAGCCAGCCGACTGCTGACCTTGTGTGGTTTTACTTGCACACGATAATGGCAACCAATTTCAATCTGATTTGCTGAACAGCCAATCTCCCGAGTTTTGAACCAGCTGCAGATTATTAAGGCTAAATGTCGAGAAAGTACTGAGAAAGAAGATTGGTCATGCAATCGAATAGTTGCTTAGTGTACCTTTCAAGAGACAAAAGTGTCACTTCACGTTGATCTGTCAAGAATGGGGTGAGTTATGGAATTTACTAGGGACAAATCTTTTCAAAGTCACAATCATGTACCCCAACAAGGTACAAACATGTACCTCCATGTACCAAGTTTCAAAAAGTTGGGACACAAGTCGTATATGATGCAGAAATTAGTAAACATTTTTTATTTGCAGATATGTTGCATCCGGTTAACTTCCAGGTTAGGCATAGTTTGCCTAATCTTTTTTTTAATACTTTCCTTTTACATGGGTACTATCGCAACTTGAGATCTTATTTATAGCAAGTTTGTCTTTAAAAAAGTACCCCAAGTAATTATTCGATTGTTGAACCAATCTTCTCAGTATTTTTTTGACATTTACCCTTGAGGTAAATATCTGGGAGTCCCGAGTAAAGGGAATTACAGTAATCTAGTTGCGATGCTACAAATGCGTGAACTAGTTAGTCTGTCGTACTCTTATCAAAGCAGGCCGTGATTTTGGCAATGTTTCTTAGCTGGAAGTAGGCCGATATTACCGTATACGAAATGTTCTGATCCAATGACTAGTGGTTTTGGAATAGCGTGCCCAGATTCAAGGCAGACTTTACGGGAGTCCTGCTAGATTAATTAATCTTGACGGTCGGATCTTCCAATATTCGGCTGCTGCTGCGTTTTCCCATAACCACTAGGTTGATCTTATTGGTAAGCTTTTGGAAGTTAGTGGGCATCCAAGCGATAATGTGGTCGATGCACACTGCAAGTAATTAAGTGAGCCAGATGCGTTACAAGGCTTAAGGGTGGGGGTCAAAGCAGAGGCAGAGCAGAGTATCATCTACGTAGAAATGAAAGCCAAAATTGTGTTTGGAGATGGCATCGGCTATGCAGCCACGAGCTGGAGGCAGTAGAGAGGAGAGGTCGATCTGCCAGGCCCGCAGCTGTGAAACCTCTTGCTCTGCTTGCCTATTGACTGGCAAAATGTGCCAAGGCCCACTTTAAGTACCCCTAACCATGTTATTCTTGTTGTTTATTGAGCATACTGCTGATAACCATTCGATCGTGCTTCCTTTGCAGTAATTATAAAGCACCTAGAAAGAGATCTAGTTCTCTGAGGGCGTTTTATCAAATGTATTATTATTAGATTATTATTACTATGTAGCCGGTTGCCTAACCTAAAGTGACTTCCAGCTCCATGATAAAGGGATTTCAAGCTGCATGCTGGAGCATAATTTACCACCAGAGAGACCGCCCAGCTGGCTGCTGGCTACCCTGGAAGGTTGCTGCAGACATACTGCCTCACTACGTTTCTCTGACCTAGACTGGCATCGACCTACAAATGGCTAGTTGAACTACTAGTCGACCTACATCAAGTGTCACGTTGAACGTCACGTGCTGTCAGTCAGCCTTAGGTTCCTTCATTCTCTTGCTCCAGATTACCTATTTGCAATACTTCAGCTGTCCTCTGCACTTCTGCTTCTCTGTATTTAGCTGCACCACCAGCCAACCCCAAATCCCCTGGAGACCGTGCCTACATTAATGTACACCTTAAGCCCAGAGCTCTCGACCGACAGATGCCTTGAAGTTCCCCTAGCCGGATGGCAATTAAAACAAAGCAACAATCCACCTGTTCCTTTCAGTTTTTCCTATTGCCACATGAATTGCCAATTGTTTACTTACGGGTGCTGAAATTACCTATTTTATTATTAACCGATTGAAACCTTTTCTTTCAAGCATGTGTAATGTGCCCAGAAAGAAATTTGGTTCTCTTGTGGCCATATGCAAATGTATTTTTGTAATTATTCTTGTCAATATATGAAAAAGAGAGACTGACGAAGCTCAAGATGTTCTTGAGCATGACCTAGGAGGAAGAAACATCAGCTAAATGAATACGGCTAATGTAATACTGCCGACAGTAGGATGTTAATAATCTCTTGAAGCTAAATCGCTTGTCGGTGGGTTAATAAATACGCCTTGCTTTGAAGTGCTTGCTCCTGCCTCTAGGGAAGAAAGTATATGCCGGAAATCAAATCTAGTACTTCAGTCAGGCTGAGCGAATTACCACCGGGACATAATCCCATCAGATAGCGAGATATAAGTTATTTTTTCTCTAAGCCTGATCCCCTGACCGGAAACGTGTTTCCTCTCAGTTTGCCTTTGTTAAAAAAGCACCGCGCACGATCTGGTTGCAAGTGTGCTCATATCCTTAACCAAATTTAAATCTTGTAGGTTTTCGTGGCAAAAATGTGCTGCCCTAATGATTGCAGAGATAAAGCTATGGGATTTTTGAAACTGTTACAGGAATCCCTTTTGTTTGTGTTGCTAGTTTATTCAGAGATTGAGGTGATTCACAGGTTAGCCACTGAACTTGCACACTTCATCTAACTAAGCAGTAGGGCCATCGATACCTGGTTTGCCACATGAGACAGACAAATCTATTCGAGTTGAGCCACTTGCTTGCACATTGCAGCTCACGGAGCTGTGTGTTGTACATTATGAAAGCAAACTTTTGGGTCTGTAAGAAGGGGACTTTTTGGCATCCGATTCTACCGTTTGGATCATTTTGGAAAGTTTGCTGAGGGAATGAGATCGGCACGGGCTTAGCTGTCACCGGGTGGCCTCCACCTTAGTGGTTTCTGTGGGGTCTATTGCTTCTTGCAAGTTTTATTTTGCCAGGTAGCCGGTAGTCTGGCCGTTCGCACAGCTGTGGCCGGCCTGAAGGCTGCACAACTTGCACTGGTAGCTTTGGCATGATGGGTTCGGAAGATGCCGGCTCACTATGAGCTGACTTGGATTGAGCAAAAAGGCTCTTGTGCACAAGGGTTCTGTTGACGTTTGCACACTGCCCTGAACGTGGGTGCACCACGGCTGCGGCGGGGCGAAGCTCACACGGTGGGTAGGGCGCTTGAGAGAGAGCAAAGCGATCGCGCGAAAATGCAAGTGCCAGAGAAAATGGGTCGGCTGCTTTGGACCGGTAGTGGTGATCGGCCGAAGCAGGAGGCTTGTGGCTTTGGGATGACTGGTACCGATGTAGTGATGGGTCGACTGCCTATGACGCACGCACACTAGCTGCAGCTTGCCCTTCGTTAGGAGGTGCCCAAAAGGTGGAGCCACCACAATTTTGCCTCCTGCCGGCTTGCTTTTGGTCGCGTCTGTGCCAGGCTGTTGACGTTTGGGTCGCCCCTTGCAGAACGGCTTAGAATGGATGGTTTTTGCATGCAGCTTCAGTAACGAGGTCAAACGTCCTTATTGAAAAATGTTTTTAAAAAGTTTATTGAAAGATATTATTACTGAATATAAAACTCATTTTATATTAATATAGGTTTGCTTTAATCATTACAGTTAATAAGAGCTTGCCATCGGTATCACTGCTAACATCTTCATAGTATTCTGCAACATTGTTAGCGTCTGAATCGTCACTTTTGCTGTATGCAGTCACTGACACTGTCTTATATTGTAGTCTATAAGTCTCAGGTTTATTTTTTCAAAAGAAAATTGGAAAAAAGTGTGACAATCTCGTAAAAATACAGTAGCTTCACAATTTATACTCACTCTCTTGCCAGTATAATCACCATGCATAATATAAGCTTTCATTTTTATGCAGACGATACGCAGCTGTACTGTACTTAGATCCTTTTCTGCTTTTTATCATCTCAAACTCGTTCAGCTTAGTTAAACATATACTTCTGACATTTATACTTGGATGGAAGCAAACTTTCTGAAATTGAATGACAACAAAACCATCTTAATAATTATGAGCAAACCATGTGTTACTCAGAAACTAGAAAGCCTAGCTTTTCAATCTCGTGTAGCCTCTGCCCAGAATATGGTAGTGTTCTTCGAAAATGACTTTTCTCTGGATGAGCACATTAGCTTGACAGGCAAATCTGCCCACTTTCACCTACATACTTATTTCGCATAGCATAGCAAAAGCAGGGCTTTTTTATTTAGATAACGACTCTCCAGCCATCTGGTCCATGCATTCGTGATAGCGTATCTAGAATTTTTTAATTCACCACTTTTAGGTCTTCCTGCACGTGCAGTAACATGCGTACCGTTGCTTTCAAGACAGGGCAGCAAAACTGATCCGTCGTAAACGTCTCAACTGCCACATTCCACCACTGATCACCAATCTGCACTTGCTGCCTATCAAGCAGAGTATCGACCTCAAGCTTCTACCACTCACCTTTAGGCCCCTGCATTCTCTTGGTTCGGTGTAGGTACCTGAACTAGTTTTGCGTCAGGCTTCTTGCAGTAATACCTGCCCTACTGACTGATTCACTACCTGCTCTACTGAAAATAGTCGATTGTGTGTGCCCCTGTCTAACTTCAAATCACTTGAAGACCGTGTCCTGAGGTACTATGCTCCCAAAGTTTGGAGCTCAGCACCGACATCACGTCGTCTCTTGATTTAATGACACTCAAAGAAAAGCTGCAAACCTACCTGTTCCACTCAAGCCTCTGCTTTGTTTAAAAGTGAATTGTCCTGAAGAGTGCAGTCGTGAGTATTAAAACTGAGCTCGTCGTGACTCAGGGCAGGAGGGACATGCGTTTGCATGCAAACCCAGTGGACTAGTCTATTGTTCTGTGTGCTTTTCTTACCTGTGCATGATTGAGTGCATGTTGTTACTAACCAGGGGTCCTACTAACTAACCAGCAGTGTGAGTGCTTTCTTGTCTGGTTTTTCATGCTTGCCTAAGCAGAATATCTTGCATGTAATTATCTATTGGTTATTGTTTCTTTTGCTGCATCTTAAAAGTACCTGAATATAGATTAAACTCTCTTAGGGTGCTGTTACAAACTTGTTATCATTATTTTTTTTTATTTTGCAATCTTAACCGCTGTGCAGTGCCGTGTGTGAGGCCTCGATCTTGACGTTAGACGTCGTGTCCGTGGTCTTGTTTTATGTTGCGACACAACTGATGAAGGGGATTGTGTGTCCAGTTGCACTGTCAGTAGTTATTGCTGGGGCCTCTCGCCTCTTGCTGCCTCCTCGTCCTGTTGATGGCTGTAAGTCACATGCGAGTTATTTGGATCGCTGAGATGTTAGTAGATGTGGAAATCGTACGACTGAATTTGATTTCAAATAGCTTGGTCTGAGCAGTGATTTTCTAGGGTCAGCCAATCTTATTCAAGATTTCTCAGACATATCTAAGAAATAGAGATATCTTAGACAGCCTAAGTGGCTCAAGTAAGATACTCTTCGTGAGAAGTGAGAGACCGAACCCAGGGTCACAAAAAGCCAAGTCTAGCTAAGATTGCACAGCTCCGCTCCTGTGACTACTCTGCTAGCAGCTTGTACCTTGTTTGGCTGTAAGGATCCGCCTTCAGGGTCGGTGAGCCGTGATGGCCCGCACACTAGGTAAGGTGGTTGGTTTTCATGACCTCGGTCATGAGGTCGTGGGTTCGAATCCTGCCATGAGCGATCCTTTATTGCTGCTGCAAGCGGCAGTGATAGCCGTAAAGGCTCTTCTGTCGCTATGCAAAAGAGACTGTTGAATTAGCTAGTATTTTTTATGGACCATAGCGATTCTAGGCATGTCGTAGGGTATGCTATACCACGATTTCGGGGTTCTTTTAGTTTCAACCGGTAGAACCACTTTGAGCTGTATCATGCACTTATCTCGGCGAATAAACCACTAAAGACAGCAGCCTCACAAGTTACGTAAAGAAATACATTCCGACTCATCACTGAAGAACGTCGGGATGTTTCCCGATCTGGCAGTTATGCTGGCTGAGTCTGGTTGAGCTGAGGCCGGCTAAGGGTGGGGACTACCTTAACGATGCCACACTCATGTATGCAAGAGTCATGCCAGGTGCCACTAAAGCACGGCAGGGCTTGGTGCTTGCTGGGTCCACTTCTTTTCACAGAGTATACTCTCACTCTTATCAATGTAATAGCCATGTACAGTCTAGGCTCTCATTTCTATGCTGATGACACACAGCTATGCCTGTGCTTTCATCCATCCCTGCTTTCCAGTGCATCAAACTCTGTCGGCTACCGTGAGCATATATTTCGGGCATTCGCAATTGGATGGCAATAAACTTTCTCAGATTCAATGACGTTAAAACCTACTTAATAGTGAAGAGCAACCTAATTTTGCTCAGAAATTGAAGTACATATACCTCAAAATGGGCTCTTCCAGAATATCGTCTGTTGCATCTGCATGCAATCTACTGTCGTGTTTCAAAAGCGACCTTTCACTAGACGATCACATCAGCTTCACAATAAAGTCTGCCCACCTTCAACTACATAGTGTTGCAAACATTCAGATCAACTTAGGGATACCACACCTAAGTCAAGTTGGTTCGTGTAAAATATTTACTCAAAATGCACGGTCCTCATATAATTTGCTAGGTCCTTGTTAATTGACCGATGTGTGCTTATAAGTGCTGACACTGTGCATGTTATCGCTAAGTATTTTGAAATGTTTCTTTCACTGCATAAATTAAGTCTCTAGAATGTATCTCCATCAGTAACTCCACAAAGTCATAAAGACCATGTGGGTGTTACGCAGGAAAGTTTTGTATAGCGCACTCACAGCCTAAGCGGCTTTCGGTACGCATTCGGTAGCTAACAGACTTCGTCTCACGCAACAAAGAGAAAGTGGGAAGCATAGCAGAGTCAGGAGAGCAGTTGAGGTAGTGAGTAGCATAGAAGTAGCAGTTCAGGACCGCTGAAAAAGATGTGCCATAGTCGGCAGTTGGAGAGTAGTTGTCGTTGCGTAAGAATTGTGGAAGTGAGTTCCACAGTCTAGGACCTGCAGAGCTAAAGCTTCTGTCGCCAACTGTCTTTAAGCGGAGGAATGGGACAGCTAATTTTTTGTCCACACAGGACCTGAGGGCGCGAACAGGCTGAAACTGATTCAGCAGTTCAGCTAGGTACGAAGGAGCCAAGCCGTGGCGGGCCTTGTGGGTCAGCGTAAGAACTTTGCTCCGTATCCTTTGCTCAACCGGCAACCATCCTAGCTCTTTCAGCAGAGGTGACACGTGCTCAAACCGCTGGGACTTGAAGACCAGCCTTGCAGCCATATTCATAGTCAGCTGTAGTGGCATAATAGCTTTCTTTGGTAGCCCAGCCAAAAGGGAATTACAATAATCAAGCCGAGACAGAACTAAAGAGCTAGTTAAATTTTTTACAAGCCACTGTGGGAGACAGCTTCTAATCTTGGATAGGGATCGGATGTGATGGCTAGCTGTAGAGGCAGTCTTCTGAATGAAGCTTTTGAAATTGAGGCAGCTGTCGAACACGACACCTAGATTACGAGCACGTGGTGAAGGTCGCACAATAGCATCACCTATTAGAACAGCAAAGCCTTTTAATCCAGCCACACGCTTAGGGTGTCCTATGAGCAGCAGTTCGGTTTTATCGTCATTTAATTTCAGGAAGTTTTCCGACATCCAGGATCGAATATCGGCAAGGCAAGCATTCAGTTTCTCAGTTGCTGCAGCAGATTCCGACGGTTTAAATGACAAATACAACTGAGTATCGTCAGCATAGAAGTGATATCCTATTCCATGGGCCTTAACCACTTTTCCCAGAGGTTGTGTATAAATGGAGAACAGCAAGGGACCGAGTACAGACCCTTGAGGGACTCCACAGGTGACCCTTCTCATGTCTGAGACCTGACCCCCACTCGACACGGATTGAACATGATCAGACAAGTATGATTTAAACCACGCTAGTGCTTCGTCTGCCAGACCGATCGTTGTTCTCAATCGTTCAAGCAGAACTTGGTGATTAATGGTGTCGAAGGCAGCAGACAGATCTAGCAGAGCTTGGGCAGTGACATTCCCGTCGTCGTTGCCACGTAGAATGTCATTGTTAACACAGAGGAGAGCAGTTTCAGTAGAGTGCTGCCTCTTGAACCCTGATTGAAATGTTTCTGACATTCCATTATTAGAAAGCAACAGAGTTCTCTGTGGGTGCTCTACAAATGTATTATCATTATTTTTATTATTCTGTCGAGAAAGAAATGGCCGAAATGATGACTTGTAAGATCATTACATACTTTCAATCTATGCGAATCTGCCGCTCACATGTAGAAAAAAGACATTATTTCCACAGGCTTTATTGCAGTCTGCATTGCATGCCCCAACCTAAAAATCCTGGCCTGGCTACTGACTGGTGTGTATATGCGTGACTGCCCTAACTCATGCATTGCACAGTAAGAATATGTACGTATTGGTGCTTGGGAATGGCTGCTACTAATGTAGACAGCATTTATTTAGCGAGTATCAACTGCAGTCGTACATGGCTCATGCAACTTACCTTGCACTCAATCTCCTCAGCTTTATTAGGAGCAATCTTTTACTCTAGGCAGGATAGAAGCAAGTCAAGTGAACTAGTTTTTTACACTCGGCAGGATTGACATAAGTCGAGTGAACTAATTTGTATGTTTCGATGCTTTAGCACGACGAGGAATATCTGTCAGCAGTGTCTTGCTCACACTCGCACGTCTCAAGCTCTGCTGTATGCCTGCAACCATGACTTGATTTACCTTTCTAGCGTTGGTATGGACACCACCAAAGTGATTGGGAGCTGATGGCAGCCCTTGTGTCACTTCTAGCTAGGCTGGCGATCAGGGTCTCTTACGATTGCTTGGCTACAGTATAAAGAGAGCAAATGCTGTATTCAAAAGGTTATGCACTACAATACGATTAACCGACCACGTTGAGCACGGTATCGCCTAGCGTTGGTGGTTGCTTGATTGAGCTCGACTGTTGCAGGTGCAGTGGACGACGTCAGAGCATGGCTGACTCGGACTGGCTGCTCGATCGCCAGAGCAGCGTCGTCGCTCCCTCGCAGGGCTGCCGGCAGCGGTACCGGAAGTGGTGGCAGCGGCGGTAGCACCGTGTGGCTGTGCACCGCCGGGGACCACTATGCTGCAGGCACGATGGACGCCGGCTGGGGATGTGGCTACCGCAACACCCAGATGCTTGTGTCAGCGCTCGCGCATGGCACGGCCTACGCCAACGTGCTGTTCGAGGGTATCGTACCGCTGCGGCTCAAAGCTGGCAGTTATTACCACCGTGCCTGTATGCCATCCATCCATCCATCTTGCATGCCATCCACCCGCTGCACGCAGTGCTGCGATGGGGAGTGCAGTTTTCGGGTTTGCGCAGCTGAGCGAGCAGTGATCCTTTGAGCATCCAGCCTGCTGCGTTGACAAGCACCCACCAGCCTGTCCTGCCCTGCCTCCAAACTGACAACCTCATCATGGTCACTTGTTCTCAGCATTCCTGCAGTGAAGTGGACCCGTATTCGTGTCTCCCTTTTTGGTTCGGAGGGCTCGTCAAAGCAATCAAGCCGGCATGATTCTCATGCCAGACGGCACAGCGTGTTCTTTCTTTCTAGCGCTTGGATATTGCGATAAGGTTTAACATTCTTTGCGCTTTATGAACCCTGTGTATATGGCTCAGCCATTCGATTAATATATTACTGAAGTGCAGCAGCACTGGTGCCGGCAGAGACGTGAGCCCAGCAATAGGCTTTGCCATTGCTGGAAATCCGACTGCCGAAATCAGATAGGATGGGTAGCCTGCCTAGTGCAGGAATGTGGGGCTAGGGTCAGGTAGTCGGATTCACATTTCGTACCAGGTGCATTCAGTATGTGCTTCGAGTCTCCGGGTCTGCAACTGCCATTCCATCCCTAGTTGCACAGCAGCATTGCCTGCTGAGGGATCAAGTTCTTCGCTGGGCCACTCAGGTGGATCCGTAATGTTCTGCGTTCTGTTTTCTGCCCTCCTGGGGGGGGGGAGGGGGTGAGAGGAAGCCTGGTAACTGCTTAGTGCATGGTTCCTAATGGCCATCCCTCATAGGGGCTGCATATGGAACTGCCAGCTAATGCAATGTTGCCAAGGATTCGACAGGACTTTTCTCGAACAGTTAGTATTTAAAGCCAGAATATATGCCTGCAGAATCCTGCATTAGCAATGGCTCGGCAGACGTTTTCTCCAGCCATTTATTATTCGAAGGTGTGTGTGGAGTCAGTGAAAAGCATACAACAGGTTTCCATCAGCTCACCTGGTAGGCAAAGCATAATAATAATAATAATAATATTGCACTTGATAAAGCGCCCTCAGAGAACTTAATCTCTTTCTAGGCGCTTTACATTTGCTGCAAAGTGATACGCAATAGAATAGTAAGTAAAATCATGCTTGAAAAACAAACAAAATGAATAACATGGTTAGGGGTTACATGCACTGGGTCAGCATGCAAATGTGGTTAGTGGCAGCATGAACAGTGTCAGCACGCATTAAGCACATCGAGGACGAATCACAAGGACCCACTAAATGCTGTCCTAAATAGGTATGTTTAAAGCAGCCGGCAGGTGGCTGTAATAGCTGTAACGGTCACGCTCGATGCATCGGCTGCTGTGACCCCAGTCGGTGACTCGCAATATTTCAGTCATCTTCTCGGATGCCATGCTGCTTGGACGTCCGTGCCTTTTTCAGTCATCTGAAAAATGTTTGCAGCTTCTAGTGTGCACACAAATTATGTCATCGGGATAATTAGCATTGGAAGAAAACCTTCAGAACTCAAAATACTCTGCTCGGTGGTCGTTACAACTTGGCAGAAAGATAACGACTCTAAAGACACTGCAAGGCTGTTCAAGTACTTTTTGACGAATCCTTATTTAGCGCTGATGCAATGGACCAGCTATTCGCCTGATTTGATGCACACACGCACACACATGCATGCGCACACACGCCGGTTTATAGATATTGATATATTTGCACATATATATGGTTCATGGGCCGGCCTGAAGACTGAACTGCTGTGTTGTAAGTCAGGAAGATCTAGAATCTGTCAAGCAAAGAGTACATTTGGCCGAACAAATGTTCGGTGCATTAAGAAAATGTATCGTTGCATATAATGCTCTTGGTACTCAGCAAGGTGCAGCACACCAATATGCAGTCAGTTCAAACTATTTAAATTTGCCAGCCGTGCATCGGAGCTGTCAGACTGTCAGTGGCAGCTGCTCCTGGTCATCCAGAGCATATAGCTGCTCAGAGCAGCACTCAGAGGGCACTCTCAGCTCACAGTAGCTGCTTCCTTTCATCACAGGGGCTGATCAACTGAGCTAATCAGAAGCGCTGCGCTGCCGCCTATTGGAACTGCCCGACGTTGGCTGCTGCTGGCCCTACCTTGTTTATACTCTCAGGCATGACCTTTGCATGCTACCAGATGCCCATCGTGAAATTGTTGCCACCGAGTCTGCTGCCCAAGCGTCTGGCTCCTGGTGCCTCGTGCCTGACATTAGCAGCCTTGAGGGCGGCACCGATGTGAAGTTGGTGCCAGTGGGCGTAATCATCATCGTCGACTCGTCCGGATGATTGTTCACACACATTGTCTACCATGCCTGCTGATTCTGGCCGCTTCCGGCCAATCAAGCCAGGCTAGTCTGGCTGGCCACATTGCTCAGCTACATCAGCCCAATGTGGTGCCAAGGCCTCCAGTGATGCCTGGATGTCCAGGTCTGCTTGCCTCTCTCTGTGTATGTATCTCTCTTTGTCTCTGTCTGTTTACCTCTGTCTCTGCCTCCCTGTCTCTCTTCCTCTCTCTCTCTCTCTCTCCCCCTTTCTCTCCCCCCTCTCTCTCTCTCTCTCTCTCTCTCTGTGTCTCTCTTCCTCTGTCTCTGTCTCTCTGTCTCTGTCTCTCTTCCCCCTCTCTGTCTCTCTGTCTCTCTCTGTGTCTCTCTCTGTCTCTCTGTCTCTCTGTTTCTCTGTCTATCTGTCTCTCTTCCTCTTCTCTCTCTTTCTCTCTGTCTCTTTGTCTCTCTGCCTCTCTTCCTTGCTGTCTCTGTCTCTCTGTCTCTCTTCCTCTCTCTCTCTCCCTCCCTCCCTCTCTCTCTCTCTCTCCCTCTGTCTCTTTTCTTCTCTCTCTCTCTCTCTCTCTCTCTCTCTCTGTGTGTGTGTGTCTCTCTCTCTCTCTCTCTCTCTCTCTCTCTCTCTCTCTCTCTGTGTGTGTGTGTGTGTGTGTGTCTCTCTCTCTCTCTCTCTCTCTCTCTCTCTCTCTCTGTCTCTGTCTCTGTCTCTCTGTCTCTCTCTCTCTCTCTGTCTCTCCTTCTGTCTGACTGTCTGTCTAGCTCTCTTGCATTCCCACTTGTTCATTAAATCATGCCTGGTGCAGTAATCATTAAGCTCCAAGCTGCTGCCTGTAGTTATGTTGGTGTCAAACGCTGATAGCATTAGCCTATTATGGCGCCTCTGTGCGGCAATCGTCTGCAAATGGCCTCTCAGAAGCCGGTTATGACTCTTCTTCTGTTCATCTGGCAGTCTTGGTACTAATGTTGCCTCCTCTAAAATGGGTAACAGGCCGAAGAGCTGTCATTTATCGTGTTGCTCAATAGGCCAGGGCTTCTGCCAGTGCTGGCTCGAACTCTCTGGTATCTGCTCTTTCGTGTGAATGTGTGTAAGGAAGGAGCCAACGGGTCCTAACCGCCAGGCCTAGACCGAACCGAAAGGGTGTCTTGGATGGTATGGACACCCCTCAGTCCTCTTCTTATGATTGGCTTCGTCGGACTCGGCTCGGCTTGGCTCTGGCCAACCTGTGGCTCAATCGTGACTAAACCCCTGCTCGCGTGGGATACATTTTGCCTCCTCCTCCATCCTGTTCGGCTACCATCACGAACGGTGTCACTTGGTCATGCCAAAGCAGTGAGGCACTTGTCTGCTACTGCAAATCACTCAGATCAGCGATCGAGATGATGCCCTTGTGCATCAGCAGCCACGTTAATGTAACTGTTCTCTTGCTGCTGCACCGGCGTACCTGCTGCACATTCAGGGTCGGTCGCATTTTGACAGCTGGCCGTGTCTGCGTTTCACTGCTTGGCAATGCTCGTGCAAGCCACCTTCGACATTTTCTTTGGTCAAGGTCTGAAGGATCGTCATGCTCATCGTCTGCCGTCTGGCGTTGCCGCAAGCCATCGTTTCGCCTAGCCATGCTAGCCTCATACGCTGTTCGTGAGGGTCTTTCCAAGCGTATGCCGAGAGGCTGTCTTGACTGCTACCTTCGGACTGATCGGCTGCCCTTTTATGCACTCTATGTCCTTACCTCTTAAAGCTGCCGCAAGTATGCAATCCCAATAAGCCACGCCAGTGCAGGAGCCGCGTGGCTTCTGGGCCAAAGCGTCATACAGCAGCACCGCAGCTGGTCATCCTAGTGACCTAGCAGCCACGCTCGGCCGCCGGCGGCAAGAGCTTTAGGATAGGCAGGTCAGCCCGCACTGGCCGCGCCAAGATGGTCAAGCTTGCACGATCTTGCGCTCTTCTCTGCTCGCCCATCTGTTGCCTCGCCCAGCCACTCCCCCTCCCTCCTGTCGTCTTGCTCGCTTCCCATCGCATGCCAACCGGCTTGCCATAAGCGCCCGTGCGCTGGCCGATCTCCCGATTGCAAGCGGAGTGAGTCTCGTCGCGAGCCGGCTGTTCATGAGAGGCTGACGGCACTGCATGAGTGGAGGCTGGCCAGAGCAAGCGAGCTGCAGTCGCCTGGGGCAACTTTCCGGTGCAAGAGCCTCATCGGACGACTGCTGCAGCTGCTTTAGCGGTCGTCCGATGACCCCTGCAGCTGCAGCGGTACTGAGCAGCAGCTGCTGCAGCAGCAGCTGCTGCGGTGGTACTGAGCAGCAGCAGCTGCTGCTGCTCTTGAAGCTGTGGTCGAGCTTGGTTCGTGAGCCCCCAGGCCCTCGGCCCCAGGCCCAGGGGCTTTGCAGCTGTCTCCGCCTCCCTGTCCACAGTGCGCCGCCGCTCCGCTGGCAGGGCGTCTCGTGGTGCCCTCGATCACGAAAATTCAGAAGCTAATTGAGCGAGCCTGGAAGGACGGCTTCGATCCCGACGGTGCGCGGCAGCTCGATGGACGAGTGGTCTGCACTCGGAAGTGGATTGGAGCGTCAGACATATGGGCGTTTTTCACGTCGCTTCGAGTCAAGTGAGCTCACCTATGTGTCATGCTCCGGTTGTAGAGGGTGCAGGGAGAGATTATGTTCGTAAATTTACTGGGAATGATATCTGCCGAAAGCCACCAAGTCAGCCACGCCTTGCAGGCAGGCTTTCAAGCTCGCTGTTCACCCTGTCAGCGTATCAGTCAGACGCAGCAGCAGCAGCAGCAGCAGCAGCAGCTTCACTTTGGATAGCTTGCTGCTCGCCTGCACACTGCTCGTCAATTATGGTCTGGCATCCATCGGAGGGGGGAGGGGGCGTGTGCTAGTGCTAGTGCAAAAGCCTTCGTTAGCCGGTCGGGCCCAGGCGTGCCCAGGTGTGCACGGCATTTGTGGTGCGACATGGGTGGGTGTGGATCCTGCTCTGAGTGTCATTGTGGTCGACGCTTCGTCGCTCACACTTCTGGCTTTATGGTGCACTCTGCTCTTTGACGTTCTACGGTAGTCATTATCCTCCGCAGGTGTCAGCTGGTCGACTTTCATCGCCCGTCAGGACCGGGAGGCACACACCCCCTGCTGCTTGCCCGAGTGCAAGCGTACTTCCAGAAGAAGCAAGAGTTTACTGCACCCATTTACTTGCAGCATCAAGGTACCAATGCCGCTCTGCATCCTGGCCATGTCTGCGACTGCACTCTTACTCGGCCCGTCGCCTGCTTAATTTTTACCCTCGCCTGGAGTTTCTTTCTTGGACCTTGACTGTTGTTGGCCTCTGCTATTGGCGAATTTCACCCATATAATCTCGTTGTGCATTCGGTGCTTGCCTCTCTGTGATGTCCTCGTGTGGACATGCGGTCCCTATTTCTTCACACTGTTGACAGAGAATCTCTGCTTGGCCCGAAGCCAGCATAGCACGCATGCTCTGCTTTCGGCAGCATGAGGTTGGCTAGTAGGTCAGTTTTCAAATGCAACGTTTGCAACGTTTGCACACGTCCTTCACTGTGCATTCACGTACTGTAGAGTGGCCCAAAAAAGGCCAGCGTCAACCGTAAAACAAGTGACTGCTTTTGCCAGCATAGCTAACCTTGCCGTCCTACGAGTAAGGGCTCCGTGGGCTTAGCTAGGACTACATTAAGGTCCCTCCCTTCTAAGGGAAGGGACGAACCTTGACCTCGATGGAGTCAGGAAATCATTATCAATTCTATCCATTTTCCTTGACATATAGATGAGTAAGGAGCAGTTGCAGCTGGCAGCAGTACTAGTGACGTGGAGGCTTATGCAAGCACGGCAGCTGCATCTTGAAGTATGGAAGTCATTGCTTGCTGCGACAATCAGACACACATATCAGAGTCATTTGTCAACTTTTAGCTTTGTGCACACATGTGCACATGCCCGACACACACACAGTTTCAGACACACACAGGCACAGATACACAGAGACACACATGCACACAGAGATGTAAAGCGCCTAGAAAGAGATTAAGTTCTCTGAACGCGCTTTATCAAGTATCAAGTACATCAAGTACATTATTATTAAACATGCTCGCATGTGTGATGCATTCACGCGAACGTGTGTATGCACATCTGTACGTATGTGCGTATGCTGGTGTCATGTATCTGTAACTGACACAACACATAGTCATGAGAAGGATTATTTCCTTGGAGGGTCGTCTAATGCAAACCTACATAGTGTTTCATGCAAACCTAAATAGTGTTCACCTCATGCAATAGAGAAGAAATGACAATCGTTGCAGAGTTCATGATTGCTGATCTAACCAGCAAGACAGAAGCAATGAATTTCAGGTGGAAAGAAAGTGCCAGACTCAGCAGTTGGAGCAAAGATTTCACTGCTAAGTACCAACTCCGGACTGAATTTCATGCACATGCACCCGCAGGGCAATTGTGAATGTCAGAAGCACCAGCAGCCTTTGAACGATATCAAAGCAGCTGCATATCTGTCGACCAGAGAGGACCCGAGTTTACCAAAAATTAAAAAAGTAAAAGCTAGCTGATTGAACAACCTCATTTAAATAGCAGGCGGAGTAGTAGTAGTGGCATCACTCCCGGTGCAATCAGCTGGCAATGCATGATTGCCTACTGCTGTATGCAAGCCAGTGATCTAATTAGTTGTAATAACAACTGTAATAAAGTATTTGCATAGCAGCCTATGAGAGCTCATTTTCTGTCAAGGCACTTTAAATATGCTAGAAACACAGCTTGTTAATTGGTTAGTGAGAGCATGTGCAATTTTATCTCGCATATGCACACAAAAGACCATCCACGCAGAGCAATACTGTGAGAAGCAGGTAAGTTTTTAGCTTCTTTTTAAATGTTGCCGCAGTCAGGGGATGGGTGACGTCTGTGATGTCACGTGAGTTTCAACGTTCACGGCTAAGTAGTGTAGTTGCAGAGTTTTGCATAAACTGTAAGCATACGATTGCACAGGCAGGAAGATCTGCAAGTAGTGAGTTTCGGAAGTTCAAATAAGATAAAAAATGGATGGACAAGCTTGGCTGTGGTATCCTTATGAGAGCAAGCCCAATTTTTTGAAAATTCTCATTCTAAGGTTTGGGCTTCCCAATTTTTGAGTAACATTACGTTTGCCTCTAGCTGATAAGTTGGTTTCGTCGTAATTCGGTTAGAGGATGTTTGCTACAGTCTGAGTGTGAAAGTCAGCAATACATGCTTCAGCTGCAAGAGAGTGAGGGAGTTTGAGATGCTACATCACAGGTAGGTGTGATCAAAACACAGGTACAACTGTGTGTCATCTGTATAAACATGAAATTATAGATTGTGCTTGGCTATTACATCGGAAAGAAGGGGAGTATAACTTGTTAATAGAAGTGGACATAGAAAAGATCTTCGACCTATACCAGGTAATTTACAAGCTTACTAGCCCCCTGGACTTAGCCTAAGGCACAGGTACTTGCACTTCACAACCGAGGTCGTGAGTCCGAGTCCCGAATTAGGCTGCCCACTGCAAGCAGTGGTGATAGTCGTTCAGGCTCTTCTGATGATAAACGAGGTTGCTATAAATGAGTCAGTTTAATCAGCTAATCTTTGCTTATTCTTCTACCGGATGGCCACTGGCCTTTGACATCTTTGCTTTGAAATTTCCAGCAAAAAATATGGCCTAAACCATTGCAGTGCATTTCAATTGATGCATATGTGAGATGATAGGCACTCAAGAAGGAATATATGATCGATTATATGAAACACTGCCAAGAGATCCAGCAAAGCTAGCAGATTGGCTCTGCCTAAGCTAGTGTTTCATAAAGACCACGATACATTCGCAGCAGTGCTGACTCTGTGGATTGATTGTTTCTAGACCTACTTGTACTTGATATGTTTTTGTATACACGTTTAGCTTTCGTGTCACTATTCGTTCAAGTGTCTTTGATGAGAACCCAAGTAGGTGGAGTATGCTGACTTTTTTGCTAAAGTTCTCCTGGTCTAGTGTAAAACTGCTTAATGAATTGCCCAAGAGCTGCCTCGTTCAAGGATGCACGACAAGATCTCGAGCTAAATACATATTTATAATCTTAGATGTATAGGTCAGCTGCAAATCCAAGTTCGAGACGAGGTCAGTAGTGGTGCTTGAAGGTGGACATCGAGTTGGAACAAAGACAGAGGTTCAAACATTCAGTGGGCATCTTACTTTGGGGCTGGATTCTCTGATCTGATCTCTCTTGCTGACTATGAAGTTAGGAAAACGGTATCCTATACTGCCACCAAGATCGCTAGATAAGATGATGACCCGGGAGCGGTTTAGGCGATGGCTGATAGTCGGCATCAGCATATTTGACTTCGTCTGCCTACATCTGTTGATACTTTTGTAAGCGGTCTCTCAGTAATCTCAGATAGGCCAATGTCTGCAGTAGACCATAGGCCATCTAGTCGAGGGTGTACGATGTGCTTAGTCATTGAAACAAACTCACGAAGAATATTGGCAATTGTCGTATTGTTGCATTCGACTAGTGGACTATTCGACTAGGCAAGTCGGATGGAGGATTGAGCAGAAGAGCTCATCAAGATGGGTTATGGTACACAGCATCAATGTAAATGGTCTTAAGGTTTAGCAATTCGCAGATAAATACTAAAGAGGACACGAACCGAAGACTCAGAGTTTCGAATGTGATCAGGTTGCATAATTTGTGATAATAGAGGTCGAGAGCATAGTTGTCGCGCGATAATAGAGGTCGAGAGCTTATTTGATCGAGTGTGTGACTTTCGCGTGAGTTGCCACGAGCATAAGCTGCAAGAAAAAATGAATCATCCACTATACGAAACTCGACACACAAGGCGTTAGGAGATTTATCAACATGAATGTAAAATCATCAAATTGGGTAACGGATATTTCTGGAACACAGAATCAAAATGAGATAAGGAAAATCTGAAATAAATCGTCCCTTGGTACCTGTGGGGCAATAGATTACTGCCACCATTGGCAGCTTGCTATTGGAAGGACTCAACATATGAGATTCGAAAGACTGCTTCGAGGGGGCACTGAAGTCGGCTTGAAATTGAGAGTGGAGCAAAAAGTGATCATGGGTACTTCACTGCTAGTTGTCACCGACCTTGGGTTATGATAGAAAGATAAGTCTATTGGGGAGGCATTGGTTATAGTTGGTTCATTGCTGTTGGTCGATTTCAGCCCTGCCCCTCACTGCTCACAGGTCAAGGGTCTCGTGGTGAAGAATCATCTCACATATTATTAGGGGTTTATTGAATATTGAGTGGACATTCCGTCGCACACGTTAAGAGTGATTTCAGGGATTGTAGTCAGCCTGATTCACTACATTGCATCAGAGGAAACCTGCTGGACGGCTCGAAACAATGTGAGATATAGTTAAGATGCACTCCTTACCCTTTCTCCTGCTTCCACTAGCTTCCAATTCAGATTCCCAAATCGCAAACTGTTGCAGCAGCAGCATAAGCATCTAGGAATGCATTTGAATGGCTATAGCGAAGCGATAATAGGCAGGCGTTGTCGTGCTGAACAGTGTGTTCACTAAGAACCCGCTAAGCTATTATAGCAGCTGGCTCCGATGCAGGAATACAGGCCAACAGGACGGCGGCGTGTTTTTGACAGAAAACATACAAGCATGTGTTAATTAGACCCCCAGCTCTGTCAGCAGTAGCTGGTCAGCAGTGTTTTCATATTCGAAGCTCGTGAGAACTTCGATTTTTGGAAAATCCTGTAACTGTCAGAAAACGCTAGCAGTGCTCGGTGAACGGTGGCTAAGTTGTGGTAGCCAGAGCAGGAGTTTTTCTAACCTGTCGCTTGCCTGGTACCCTCGGCCTAGCTTAAAGCAGAAGTGATATGTTGCTGAGTTTGTTGGATTTGAATGCAAGCCAGGTATCACATTTAGGACGGGCTTCAGATGCTTGATGGCATGATAGCTAGCAGCAGCAGCAGCAGCGGCCTTTTGCTGGTGGTGGTGGACAAGCGTGGCCAGAGATTAGCCGCGAGGGGCTGCTGCCAGGGGGCAGGCAGTGCTGGCATCACAACGGCTCAGCAGTGCACAGCATTCAGCGCTGCTGCTTCGTTCGCAGGACACAGTCGAACCATCGTCGGCTACGAGGTGACGGCGCAGGGCGAGGGGCGTCTGCTGCTGTTCGACCCGTCGAGCCGGGCCAGGAAAGGCGCTCAGCCGCGGTCCACGGCCTCGGCGCTTGTCAAGCGCTGCTCTCTGCACGACCTGCGGTCCGACCAGTACCAGATCCTGGCCGTGGTCGGTGTGCTCAGCGAAGAGGAGAGAAATGTGAGTCTTGTCTTGACCTTCATCTGCCACGGCTTGCCCCGACTCGCTGCCGAGGCAGATGGTGGGTTAGTGATTGGGCTGCTGTTTCGTTCGTGTTCTAGTAGTGGCATGACAGGCAATCTTGTCGCTTGTTGCTGCCTGTAACTGGATCTTTTTACGCCTGGACGGTGGCCGTGGCTCGGTGGCCGACGGGCTGCCAAGCCCCGCGGGTTTAGCTTACCATTGTTCGACTGTGACTTGCAGGCAGGTCGCTTGCTTTCGTTACGTTCAGATGACCAAACTAGTCGTGATGAGCATCTGCTCGGGCCATCAGGAGCAGACCAGCATGCATTGCAGATAATAGGAATAATAAGGATAATAATGAGACATGTGCACAGCGCCCCCAAAGAACTACCTTTTTAATAGCCTTCGTGCATGTGCTTGGCTGGGATTTGTAATTAACACTCTGCCCAAGTCTGTTGGCATTTGGCGTTCAGTCCCATCCTGTCCACTGCTTAAGGATTCGTATTTATGTTCTATCTTGTCTTCTTCTGTTAAAAAGGTGTAGGCTGGCTGATTCAACAGCCTAATGTCTATAGTGGCAGTAGAGCCTCAGCAGCTGTCGTCCACTTGTCTGACCATCCTGCATCTGAATAGCTAGCTAGCCAGTTAGTAGAGCTAGCTAGGATTTCCTGTAGCTAACTAGCTATGGCTAGCTAGCTATCGTTTCTCGATCTGTGTCTGTCTATGCTTCTGTCTATTTTGA
Organism: Cristatella mucedo; assembly: GCA_009760855.2. Lineage (NCBI taxonomy): Eukaryota > Metazoa > Bryozoa > Phylactolaemata > Cristatellidae > Cristatella > Cristatella mucedo. The sequence continues at coordinate 3,320,342 of WPIO01000001.1, read as the reverse complement.
GAGAAATGTAATGAATGGGATTCTCCTTTAATAATTTTGCTCGTATCGTGGTACTACCAACGCTTCATTTAGCAGCATGAACACAATCAAAAGCAAGTTGTGAAGCAAATCAAGAGCGTATGGCTGGTGAGTGTGCTGCCGTATAAATTCAGCGCATGTTTTTATCACCGAGATTTATCATACATGGAGTAACTGCATCACGGTTTCTTCTGTAGCTAGTATTAGCCCGGCTTTCCTTGTCGTACATTGAAATTGTGAGCGCAGCCTGAGCAGACTGACTAATCAGTCGATCCGGATCGACTGCGGAGACCGCAGCGCTGGCCAGCTGACCGGTCTCTGCATTCTGTTGTTGCAGCAAAGTAAAGTCATCAGGTCTGAAAGGATACCTTGACGGTGCCACCTGCTGGCCGCTCAGTGCTCTGACCTGGAATCTGTTGCTGCCTAAGTCGCTACCTGAGGCGCTGAATGCTACTAAGTGACGAAGTGGTCAACCCTCTCGTCTTCTCTTGAAGCCTCTTCTGAGCTGATACTCAAGAGCGATGGTGCCTAACTGTTTTTCTTCACCCGACCTCGTCGTGACTGCTGTGCAGAACTAAAACAACCGTCGGCCGATGGGAAACGAGTAAAGACTGAAGTGGCTGAACCAAATAGATCAAGATGCACCTGACGAAGTAGGAGCAGCAGGCTGGCTGCTGGCTGCGGTCGGCCGAGGGAAAGGCTACGTTTAGATGCTGATGTAGGACGAGGCACTGCCAGCTGCAGCTGTTCCAGAGGCAGCGAGTAACGCTCTAGAAGAAACGTAACAGCTGGCTTCTTGACTTGAGCCAGTTGACTTTGTCTGTGGCTGCAGAGACAGAAGAGACGGTACTATCTGTTTTTCTTCACTCCTTTAAAGAGCGTACTGTGCGATCAGATCTCTTACATTGCCTGCACTACCAATCACCACTATACAGATGGCCTGCTGCTTTCATCAAGCCGACTTGTTGCAAGAGCGCTCTGCTTCCTGGGCATAGCAAGGAGGGGGCAGGGTTGTACGGCGAGCATTTCGTCAGCAGCCATTCTATCATGCAGTTCTTGGCAGTGCTGGTTTGAATGGTTGGGGTTAAGGTGCTCGCCTTTAACGACCAAGATCAAGGCGAAAGCATTTAATGACCGGGATCGTGGGCTCGAGCCCCGTGGCATATGTGCAGCACCTGGATACAGATTAAGTTCTCGTAGGACGCTATGCGAATGAATGATATTTTTCAAGTGTCGCCTGCCCAGCGAGCCTTCAGCAAACTGAGGTGGGCAGAAGTTGCAGGTCGCCTGCCATAAAGTAAAATTAGAAGCAAACATTTACAGCCTCCGTTCTGCTTCTGTAGAAGATGGATGAAAGCAGCTTTCATCCAGCTTTCATCCATCTTTCATCCATCTTTCATCCAGCTTTCATCCATCTTGCAGTGGGCTTGCAGAAGGAAGATTTACCACGATTCGAGCGCGCGGCCTGGGTGGAAGAGAAGAGAGGTGGCTGCCTTACTACTGAGCAAAGATCTGATGGCTGCACCATGCTGGTTTGGGTATTAGCAAGGTTCAGGCCTCTTAAAGAATGGGCCCCATTGACATATTCTCATCTGCTGTGTCCCTGCTCTGCTTAGTCCTCCTGCAGCTTGGTGCAACTGCAGGTGGTCGGTCGAGTCAGTGTGGGCGGTAACTAGAGTCAGTTGTCCCAGAGGTTCAGCCTCGTGTCTTCTTTGCTCGTAGAGATGTGATGGCCTCCGGTTGATCAACAGATACAGAGCAAAATTCTTATACTGACCCGCAAGGCCTGCCATGACTTGGATCCGTTCATACTTAGCTGAACTCCTGCACCAGCCTTTTCTCGTCCTCGGGTTCTCTGTGGACAACAATTAGCTGTTCCATTCCTGCTTCTTAGAGACTGCTGACGATAGAAGCTTTTGGTCTTCGAGTCCTAGACTGTGGAATTCGCTTCTACAATTCTTATGCGACATATTTTTTTCCAGCTGCAGACTGTAACATATCCTTTCCAGCCGTTCTGAGCTGCTGCTTCTCAGTTCCTCAATTGCGTTTCTGACTCAACTATGCTTCTTACTTTAATTATAATGTTAATAATAATTCATTTGTATAGCACCATAAGAGAACTTAATCTCTATTCGGTGCTTCACGTATGCGGGCTCAGGGCTTGAGCCCACGACAACGGTCATCAAATGCATTTACTTTGACCTCGGTCGTTAATGGTGAGCACCGTAACCATTGGGCCAACTTTCCTTTTATTGTGTGAGATGAAATGTGTTGGCTACCGAAAGCGCACCGAATACCGCATAGGCTTTGAGTTCGCTATAGAAAACTCTCCCGAGTAGCACCCATTTAATCTCAGTGGCCCCTGTGGAGTTACAGACGAAGATACATTACACTACATAACTGCATTGGGTTTTTCCCCAATACGCTCCTCGAGCAGCCCCTTGTCGAAGCAGCTCGAAAAAATATAGCTATACTTTATATCAATGTGTAAACATAATTAATATAGATAAAATAAAATAATAATAAATAAAAAAGTAATAACAAGTAATAATAAATTTAATGTAGAAAAATAAAATATAGAAAAATCAATTTAATAATAAATTTATAATAAATTTTAATTTAAAAAATAAAATTTAATACATTTTCTTATACAATATAATTTTTTAATATATAAAATAAATTTGATTCAATTCTAAATTTAATAATACATTTTTTCTATATTTTATTTTATATTTGCTATATTTATTATTTATATTTATAAAATATAAAAATATAGCTATATTTATCCTATATTTTTATCAAGTATCAAGACTGCAAAGTAGTGAGACCGAGAAGCCTACATTTATGTCATTTGTTTATTGTTTAGTTTTGTGGGAGAAACCTATCTGGCATACTGATCTACTTGTGTACTCAATGCAACCTTTATATTTATCGTGGTACAGATCGCAATGTGGCAGCCGTGTTTGGCTGCCTCCGTGCATGAAATATTGCCTGCGCTTATCTCAGAAAAACTTGAAAGCCAGTTATATCTTTGGCATGCGCCATTGGAAATTTTTTATCTCTGCCTCTTTGCAAGAATTAGTAGGGAAATATGTCGGTGATTCTGCTCATATGTCTGATAGTGGTCTGGCTGCAGCCATCTTGGTATAACCTTGCCCTTATCTTCTGACGATTGACTCTGTGATTGCTCAAGGGAGCTGACATAGCCGTTATGATGGCTGCATCATTGCACACCCTGGTTGCACTGGTGGGTCAAACAGAGCTGCTTTCTGAGATTTTGTATGCCCAAGTGTGCTATCACCTGCTTTCCAATGTTTAAGCATAGGTGTCTTCTGCATCTGGTGCAGTTGACTTGACAATGTACAACTGGAATCAGAAAGTTATGTTCTATCTTAGCAGCAGCTTAAATATTTCGTTTGCTTATTGACTAGTTGGCATGAGCTTTGCAGCCTGGCCCCCATTGTAAGTGAATGCAGCCTGCGTGCTGCTGATTCGCATTCAACCCATTCCAAGTGCCTGGAAAGAGATTCAGTTATCATAGTGTCCTCTAGAAAAATGTGTTATCATTAACTATGCGTAGCAATCACATTTCGCGAGTGCTGTTAAGGCGATGAACATCGATCTCTTGCTTGCAGCTTAGAGCTATCTATCCTGAAGTCGGTAGGGAAGGAAATAAAGAAAAGATTGTGTTTAAATTTATCACTCTTAGCACTATATTTGCCGTCTTCTGTAGCAGTTATTTACCTTATTTAGCTGGCCGAGTTTACGTCTCGCTTCTTGAATTGCCCAGAACAGACCATCTTGATAAGCATACTCGGGAATTTCTAAGGTGACGGGCCCTCATCTTGACTTACCTGGTTGGCAGAAAGGTACTTCAAGTTCAAGCTCGGTCCAAAGAGGGCTCAAGGTGTCGGTCCGAAGGGAGCTTCGGGTCCCCACTGCCTCCATCAGCACTCGCAGCCAGTCTGCACTTGGACGGTACTGACCGGTGATGCTGTGTGCTCATCCGTGCAGAGACGTAGTGTGACCACAGAGTACGTTTCCACGCAAGTGTGGGAGGTTGGACCTTGGGCAGTGGTAGTCCACATGCCACTGTATTTAGCCTGGGACGTAGCAGGCTGGCTAGGTACGGCTCTGAAGCTGTCCCGTGCAGTCAAGGCTTGTGCAACCTAGTTCCAAAATCAACGCTTCCTTTGGAAGGCAATCCCTGTATGGCAGGTCTGTGCTGCTGCTCCTTTGCCTTGAAGTCGAGAGGCTGGCGATACTGCCACGCGCTCTCCAGAGTGCTCTGAAAGAAAGATCTAGATTCTGGATGGTGCTGCAACTTTTCAAGGTTGTTATTATATTTCTGGATTCTCATTCGTTTTTAGACCTTGAGCTCTCGAGATGCCTTCCTTTGCTTACAGCAGCTTCAGACTCTCTTAACTACAGGGTCCACTAAACAGTGATGACTAGATTAGTCGAGAGAGGCTTACGGACTGGGCTTTGGGGGCGGACATGCAGGCCCTGTCAGTGGCAGACTGCTTCACAGACGGAGATGCTCCGATCCCAAGGCTCCATGCGCACGGCCAGGCCGCTCACACAGCACAGCACGACAGCTCAGTCTTTGAGTCTCAGTCCTCGCAGCTGGAGAGGTAAGAAAGAGAAGCTCAAGTGCAGTGAAAAACGTCGGCGCTCGCCAGCCGGTCAAATTCAAACGATGTGCAGACTAAAAACGCGCCGCGTAACGCTCGAACTAGTCCTAAATTACAAGTGCAATTTAAAGTCGCCATTAAAAAGGCCTGTACAATGCATGGCTGACTTCGCGTCGCAGACGGAGCGCGTAGGTTAATTGGTCAACGTAAAAATTCCCTGCATACCAAATGAGAGCAGATCTCCGCGCCTCCTCTTCAAACTGCACTAGAAGAGAAGGAAGGTCGAGTGGACACCGGTCACCAAGTGCAAAATGAGGCGACACTTCGGCAAAAAAAGCCCCCTCGCCCGCCTGGCTGTAAGCCAGATAGAAACCGACACAGGGTTCATGTCAAGTCAGTGTATACCCTGCCGACTAAATAAATATCACGTAATTGGGTGGTTCGTACGACAGATGGGACAGGAGTTGTATAGCCTCCAGTGCCAGCGGATCTATGGAGTACTGAAACGTAGCTGTAACAATGTCTTTCGCACGAGATAGGCCGAGCGAAACGCTTTAGATGAGTGACACGAGTACATGTCTATGGTGCACTCCTGTGAGTCACGCCTTCGGCTTCGTGCCAGACCAGTCGAGTCATGCTTCTAACTAGAAACTGCTCGTTAGATCATTCGCCTGGCCATAAACCAGCCACCAGAGCAATGACGTGGGAAATTCCGAACCACATTCAAAAAGTGCACGAGCCAAGCCGCACTGAGAGTGGAGCATTGCAACGATTTAGTAGGACAATTTGCCCACGATTTACAAGAGGAAGCATTGACCATTTGTCCCGCTCCTCCAGATCGGTTTGCAGATCCGTTCCAAAACCTTGGCTAAGCCTTTGCAACCGCGCTCGTCGAAGCGAACTCACAGTTTCGAACCGAATTTTCGCTGTCTACCCAATCTTTAACCAAGAGAAAGAGAAAAAAAAACTTCGGAATGGGCATTCCGAGATTACACTGCACGACGTAATTCCATGAGCAATGTATTTGGTCACCTAGACCTAGTCGTAGGCAATAAGAAAACTTGAGATTGCTCGTGGTGTGCAAATGACTACAGGCTTGTCACCGGTCCGATTGCAAGCATCATAGTAATACTACTACTACTACTAATAATGCACTTGATAAAGCACCCTCAGAGAACTCAATCTCTGTCTAGGCGCTGTACATTTGCTGCAAAGGGAAATGCAATTGAATGGTGAGTAATATCATTGCAGACAATAACGTAAAAGACTTCAATGATATTGCATTCGCAGTCCCGAGAGTATATTCCGGCAACCACCCCAGTGTTTCAGATGGCTGCGAGAGTACAATCACAGATGAAGCAGCAGTTTAGCAAGTTCCAATCGGGATTTAGAGCTAGCCATTTTGTAGAAACTGCTCTTTTTCACATTTGCAATGACATTCTGACCAATGCTGATAGGGATAACATGTCACAGCAGCATTCGACACCCTTAGCAACTAAATCTTTCTGGAGCGCCTCTCCATGCCTTGGCATCACTAACGCAATGCTACACTGGGTTAGGTCCTACCTCAGTGAGAGATAGAGAGACGATGTAAATAGCAGCCGGTCATTCAGGTAGCCCTCATAGTAAGTGGTACCTTAGTGTTCAGGCCAACGCCCCACTTTGCTGTAGCTACATTCTCCCTCTGGTCGATGTCACCGCCAGACACAATCTAGGCTTTCATTTCTTTGCCGACGATGCTTAGTTCTACTTATTCTTCGAACCTTCGAAACGATACTGGCTCATCATGACGAGGATTTGTTTCGGGCCTGTTACCCTGCTCATGCAAGGGGCCTTGCAATTACTTACCATAACCAAAGCCACTCTTCGTTAGGGTTGCCTAGCTCGTTGATTGATATAATTTTGTTATGCACTTTCGTCGCTCTCATCGAATTATGTTGGCGAAGCAAGGCATTGCTAATAGATAAACTGTTCAAGGCCTACCCTGCAGGGTTCTTACGCCCGGACAACGGGTTCGCAGTGGAAGCGCGGCGGTCGTCGCGTGCTTTCACTCGAGCCTCGAGTCGTCGGAGAGAGCGCGTTCGAAATCGAGACTGCACTGTCGCCGAGTGCTTTCCTTGTCGCCGTGAGTTCCCCTGAGACAGCATAGCCAGGAAACAGCTCGGCGTTTCTCGCTAAAAACGGCTCTGCTGTAGCCAGGTCATGCTAGCTCGTAACGCCTGTTCGTCGGCCATTTAATCAGCAACTTGGAGTGAAGATCCCAACTGGGTCAGCATCCAGCGGTTCTCTTGCGAATTGTCTGCCCAGCTCCTCGCGGCACCGAGTCAGATAGATTTCGAGTCGAAAGCTGGACGTCTTTGTGTGCGGAGCCTCTGGTCAATAAATAACTTGCAGGATCCAGGTTCAAAGCGTTCTAGAGCGTTAGTGCCTACGCAGAAAATCTGACGGATGTGAGCAATAAATAGGGTGCCTCAAGTTGGATGCCTTGCTCTTTAACCCCGGCTTCTCGTTTCGTCGCCGCAAGACGCCGGACCTAGCCAGGCAGTAGTGTCCCATTTAACTGAAAGGTAAAGTGAGGACCGGGCGCGCGGAGCGCTACAGTCTGAGCAGGCGAGGGGAGAGCGCTCGAGTCTGAGCATACGCAAGGAGCAGCAGACTCGGACAAATTGCATTAGGCACTGGTTGTAATGGCTCACTAGGTAAGGCGGTTGCTTTTCACGACCTCGGCCCCGAGGTCGTGGGTTCGAATCCTGTGGTGGGCGATTCCTTATCGCCACTGCAAGCGGTGGTGATAGCCGTGAAGGCCCCTCTGTCGCTATACAAAGAGAGGCTGTTAAATCAGCTAGCATTTTTTCCCTTGACGCGGTGGACGAAGGATTCAGATGGAAGTCTCGATAGTGGCTGCTAGTGATGCCGCACGGCTAGGCGTAGCCTTGCAGCATTTACTATGTATAGGACCAGAGTACAAACTAATGAATTCGCTGACCTGACTAATGGGTAATGCATCCACTTAAGTCCTCTTGTAAGTAGGCTCGAGCCTCCGCGGCTTCATGTGAAGTCACCGAGGCGCATGAATCAAGATTGAGTTCTCATGGGGTGCTATACAGATTCATTATATTTATTTATACATGAACTCCCTGTTGAATCGAATCTTACTAATAGTGGTACCAGCCGCAACCCAAGCTCCCGACAATATGGACGGGCGATTGATTCCTTGATTAATTGCTTCAGCTGTAACAGCCTGTTTGTACGAAGATAACCGCACCGCTTGCGGGGAAATGTGACGTCGCGGTCATTTACTAGTCGCAGCGCCTTCGGTACTCTGCAAGTAGCGCCGCTTCGGGCGGTCATCTTTTAGAGTCAATCTGTGCTGCTGCTGCAGCTGCAGTCCATCAATTGCTGCGAGCACTCTGTCTGAGTGGGCCAGGCAGCACTCGGCGCCACTTAAACCGCGACCAATGCTTCACCTACCTTACTGCTACACTGCTGAAAGAATAACAACTTTGGCGAACGGGACCGAACCAACGATTAGGCTTCCGTTGCGAAAATGGAGCCGCAGTGCAGTACCTCTTGCGAACTAAACCCAGGCCACCGGCAGCGCAAATATTACGGAGCCCGCCCATTCCCTCAGACTAGATACATTAGCCATACCCAGCCGCAAGGGCGCGAGGACAATGGACTACGCGTAGTATTTGTCTAGCTAATCGTATTAGTCCAACTAATCAGTAAGGTGGACGCTAATTTCGACGACGTGTGCCTGTCGCAGGGCTTAGAGGCTACGAGCAGACGATGAGTCAACCTACATCGCCGCCGCGCGTGTGGAATTTCGGGAATTCCTCTTAGCGTTTCGTGGCTAGCGTATAGATGAAGGCTGGTTGGCCTAGCGCTATAAGGTCTTCGAATCGAGACGCGCTCGGATGTGGCTTGCAAGGCACCAAGTTCGAGCGGATCAGCTAGCCGTTAAACCGGACTGGAGAACTAGCTCGCACTGCTATGCCTATCCAATAGCTGTGCAGCCTAACTCCATCTGATCGGAGTCAATGAAGTGCGTTCGGTCAATAAAGGCGCCTCGATGCGAAAATAATGTAGGGCAACGTATCGGTTACGTCTCGCGGGCAGTCCGAGCGACTTCCGGCCAGCTTCGTCCGCCCCGGCCCGATTTAGGGGCAGTGTCTACTAGAAGTATGCACGAGGTCTGCTGATATAAGATTAGTCAGCGCCAACCGGAGAGCGAAGATAGCGCCCACCGAAGGGCAGTCATTTCCGAGGGAACTGCTGGAACGAAATTAGTCATACACTGCTTCGTTGCGTCATTGCTTCAAGACGGCCGAGCAAATGCTCGCAAGCATCCGGCGGCGGCGGCAGCGGCGGCGGCGACGCCGCGTCCTTAGCGACTTCGCCGAACTAACGAGCAGCCGTGGGTTGGCTGAGGGGGCCGAGCAGCCGTTGGAAAAGCTCGCTGACAGGCCCGTGCGGGCGCGGGCATGGCCGAGCCACGTGACACCACCATAGGGATGTCCGCCGCAGCAGTCGAGCGCGCGGACTTGTGCCGCAAGCGACAGCGTCGCAAAGTCAAGCTGCCTCCTCGAACTTGCTGCCTCGTGCCGCCTCTCTCCGTCTGCCCGCTGCCACCAACGAGCCGCCGCCGGGCGCCGAAGATCGTCGCCGTAGCGGCGGCGGAAGTAGCCGTTCCGGCGGAGTGATCGGGCACGCCGGGACGACGGCGGAAGTCGGGAGTCTCGGCCCTCGTCTGCAGCAGAGGCGACGCTTGGGACGGATGGCCGGCGCACGCATCTGGAGCGGCGGCTCGGCGATCGCCGACTGAGGCGCAAGAGCCGGCGAAAAAAACTGCACTCGCTGCACGCTGCTCGCTGCGCCGCCGATGCCGTCGTTCGGTCGACCGGACGCTTCTGAGCGCCCTCCTACGCCAATTAGGAGGCAGCCTGACGTGCGGCGACAGACGGACGCGCGCGTGCGGTCGCTGCGCCGACTGATGCGCCGCTTCCGTCTGGACGCGCAGCGAACGCGGCGACCAGACCGCCGGCGGTCGGCTTGCATCCGCTCGAGACGCTGCAGGTGCGCTACCCCCACCCCATCGCCGGCAGGCTGGTTGGGCTAACGCTCGCTCGGTAACCTGACGCTGGCGCTCGCCCGCGCGCGCTCATCACGCGTAGCTCCGCCCGCTCCTGCCGCCGCCGCAGATCGCTTCCGCCCCCTCCCGCCGCCGCCGCCGCAGATCGCTTCGGCGGGCAGCGCGGCACTGCCCGGCGAGCGCTGCTTCAGCATCCGGCGGGCCCGCGTGCGTGCGTTGCTGCTATAGATCGGCCCTGCGTCGGGTAAGCGATCGCGCTGCGTCTGTGCGGTCCACGATCGTCGCTCGGTTTTCCGCTATCAGCACGTGGCCGCGAGTGGCCGCGAGCGACTGCTGGCTCGCCGACTGCGCTTCGCCGCCGGCTACGGCTTTCGAGGAGCGGCCGGCGGAAGCCTCCGACTGCGGACGTGAAGGAATTCGGGCTTCCGTGCGAAGTGGCTGCGCCGAGAGCCGAGCTCTATCGCTGCGCGCGAAGTTACTCATTTAGCCCCGGCGCAGGCGTTCTCACCCTAACCGCTCGCGGGAAGGCCTGCCCGCCGCCGCGTCGCCAGACGCGGCGTCGGCGGCGGCGAGGTTGGTTGCTCGGTTGGTAGCTCGGTAGCGTCGGTCGGCGCTCGCTGAACTTTGCTAGCCCTTTCGCTGGCCGATACCGGTCACGGTCGGCGCGCCCGCTCCGCGCGCGCCATCGCGTGCTGAGCGAGCCCAGCGCTGAGCGCGCTCGCTCGGGCTCTGGGGTAATGATCGCTGATCGCGCTTTCGGCTAGATCTCCGGCTTGGATCTGTCGGGAACGGAGCCAGCTGTATGCAATCGTTATCGCACATCTGGCACGCGAGGAAATGATGCACCTTCGCGAAAGAGACGCACCGGTGCCTGAACGCGGTCAATGCACGAGCTTTGGACCGGCCGGTGTGCACGATATGAAAGCCCAAAGTTCCCGTTTAGTCGCGGTCGGTTTCTCCTCGAGTTTCCAAATTTGACTCGGCTTCTCCGCGCTGATTAGCTGACTGCAAGGCAGTCACTTGCCGGCAGTTCATGGATAACTTACAGCTTTCGTATCGACGTCGTTTTCTTGAAAGCGTTAGTATTCTGTCTAGATCGAAGGCGGCCACCTTTTGCACTGCCGTCTCAGCCGAGCGGTTACGTGCGTCTTGCGAAAACTCAAGCCACAGACGCTGGGAAGACACTGGGCAGATTATGTTACGACCGCAGACCGCGGATTTAGAGCGCTGACCGCATTTCGCGGGAGGGTCGTAGAAAGGTGCCGGGCTGTCGCGTGTCCCCCCCCCGGACGACCGCTTCTCCGCACGCGAAGAAGTCGCAGCGCGGAATCCCTAGAGCTAAGTGGCTCAGAGCTTCTTAATTGGAACTTCGTGACCAACAAAGTGCCTGCCTCGTGCTCGTGATCAATGATTGACGCGGCGGCGCTGACGCCGGATTATTTTCAGCTGAGACGTGAGATCTTCCATTGTGTTGACGAAAGCTGGCACTGTGCCGACCTTAGGCAGAATGCCGACGATACTAAGCAGTCGTCTGCTGTCGATTTAGCCTTTGTAAATTTCCCGCGCTGAATGGTGGACGGGTTTTCATTAATCTTGCAAATGAGTGCGTGTCATCACGAGAGCTCTTTTTTTCTCGGCGTACGAACGACAGATAGGCGAGTCATTTCGGCGTACGCGGTGAGCAGAGGTCAGAGAGTCAGTCTCACGACGGTGCTCCGCCGGTGAGGTTGGGTGGGCTGTACCTTAAATATAATTATACATAATTCATTTATATAGCGCCCAAAGAGAACTTAATCCCTATTCAGGCACTTGACATATGTCGCAGGGCTCGAGCCCACAACCTCGGCCAGACCTTGGTCGGGGCGAGCACCTTAACCACTGGGCCAGACCAGCTCGGCATTGACATTGGCCGATTCGCCGTGGCAAGTTTGACGAGTTGGCATGGGCCCGGCACCGCAGCCGTCGAGGTGCCGTTGGCGCTCATTTGGTGGCGTGCCGTCGTTCGATCTCTGGGGAAAGGCGCTCTCGCAGGCAAGTTGCACTCAAGAGAGTTTGTCCAAGATTTTCTCTCGTTGCCAACAGCGCTCCGCCTAGGCGCAGGCTTGCGCGCACCTGTGCGCCCAGGCTGCTCCCGCCCCTGCGCACATGTCCACCTTTGTTGCTAGACGCTCCGGACTTGCTCCCTAATCGATTCCTTGTCTATTCGCGGACTGACCGCTAGGATGAGGTGAACGGCAGGCTGCCCTAGCTATTTCCGTTATTAGCTCGCAGAGCGAGAAGCAAGCTCTCGGCCGCACTGCGATAATTTACGAGCGAGCAGCTAATTGCGCGTCGGCGTACGTCGGCGGTTCGGCCGTCCTCTCATTCCGGCCTCGTTCTCGGTTCTGCCGTCCTCTCGTTCCGGCCTCGTTCTCGGTTCTGCCGTCCTCTCGTTCTGGCCTCGTTCTCGGTTCGGCCGTCCATGCCTCTCGCTGCGAGGCTTCGCCTGCGAAGCCTTCGTCTCGGCGTGCGACTGCGCGAGTGCGGACGGACGGTGACTAGCAGCGTAGCGTTCGCACTCGCAGTCTGCTCTCTCTCTCTCTCTCGCGTGCAGCCGAGGCCTGGCCGCTTCCTATGATGGTCGGCTGCTGCTCGCCTGCGCTCAACTTTCGCAGGAAGCTGCCGCATTCTGCACACGTCTCGCGCTGGCCCAAGAACGCGAACGCCTCTCTGAGCGAATTCATTTCGCAGACACGCGGCCACGTAAGACCGCGGAAATCGTCGATGAGAGCCCAGCCACGCGCTCATGTTCCGTGACAGACGGCGGTGCCTTTACGGTACAGTTTACGCTGCTGGAAGTTGATTTTAGTGGTCGCGCTTGCTTTGAACTTGGTCGATACGTACTAGCAGTTTTAGCATCCAAGCGTCAGGTGACGGACGAGGGCTTGCGAAATGGCTAGCATGACGAATGTCAGTTTGCCCTTAGTCTGCCTGCGGTCCTCTTCCAAAAACATTTCTAAAAAAGGGCGGTGCTTAGACACTTCTGAAGTTGGCTGCGCTTTATGCGCAGGAAAGTGGCGATATTTAACCAGCGTGCTTAGCCCGCTGCGTTCTGCGAAACTTTCAGTGGCCAGTTCCGCTTTTCAGTGGGACGCCCTGCGTTTCCCGTGCGACGCTGGGAGGAGCTCCAGGCGTTCCTGGCGCGTTGCGTCTGCTCCGATTCGGAGCGCCGGCCGGCGCTCGGCAGGCTCGGAAATCCGCCTCGTTTTGAGCGCTGCCTGCACTGGCGCATCGCCCATGCTTCGCCTCCTTGTCTACTGCTAGCCAGCCTTGGGGTATCTGGTGTCGTCTATTGATGCATGCATGGCTCGTAGTCTAAAGGCTAATGTTTAAGAGGGAAGGAGGTTTGCTTATTCCGTCGAGCTGCTCCTCTGTATTCAACCCCTTTTGTGTTATCCGCAGGAGGACTTTCACTTTTTGTACCCTACTCCAGCTTCATCGACCTAAACCAGTTGATTTGCGCAGTAGTACCTTCTTCGGCAATCAATTCCTACAGCCCCAAATATATATATATATATATATATATATTGTATATATTGTATATATTCCACAAAGCAATATATATATATATATATATTATATAGGCCTATGTGTGTATGTATATATAAATAATGGAGTGCATTGACATTTGAAGGATAAAATTCGTCCTGCTATAGCTTCTGTGGGTGCAAACGCGTAGTTACCCGTGTCTGTCTGTGCTGCCTGTTTGCTATATGTCCCTCTCTATGTCCCTCCCTCTCCACCCTCTCGCTCTGATCCGCTCTCTGCTTGAGCTCGAACCTCTGTCTTTCACCCATTTCGAATGCATCGCTGACAGCTCACGATAAATGAGAGCGAACTCGTGATCGAAAACTTTGGTGACTGCATTTGAAATGTAGCACTTAAATTACGGCTAATGCATTTCAGCGGTTGTCATAGCGACGGAAATTATGCAAAGAAGAGGCCATTGTGCACGCTCTCAGCTCAGTTTTTCAGTGTTTTGGCGACGCTCGTAGGGAAAAGCTCGGCGCTCTTTGACATTTTGGAAACTCGGGACGTGCAGCTCGGATTTGGCAGCCTGGTAGCGAGTAGTTGACAGATTCCAGATTTTAAAATTTGAGTTCAATTCAAATCGCCGGTCTCACGAGTGTTTACCAATCAGCTTTACGCTCCTAGTCCAAGGTATCGCTTCTGAGAAGCTGGAGATTTACATCGCCGCGAGCAGCTGTGACGAGGGGAGGGCGACATGAATGGTGCTCGATTATGACTCACTCAACCCTAGCATCCGATGAGCACTCGCGAAAGTACTATACGCTCGCTCACTGCGGTGCGTTAGGGCATCGGAAAGTGAGTCGCAGCCAGCCAGCCCGAAACCATAACGTTGAAAGCCGTAGCCGCTGTTCCTCCGAGGTCCCGGAATAGAATTGTTCGGCACAACTGGTATTCGTGCTCCTCGGTAGTTCCACGATTTCGCGAGAGCTTTTACTGCGATCTCCTATTTTCTGTCCTGTCTAAAGAGCATTCAAAACTCGCGTCCTGGGGAGCGCGTAATTTGGCTGAACGGTTTCAAGTTTTTTCAAGAGACCTAACGTCGACCTCGAGTGACTTGGCCACTGCCCTGGTTCGCAGGCCGCTCGAACGGAGGTAAGCTGGCTGGCTGGTGAGGGCGGGCGGGACCGAATGGAGGAGTAGGCCGATCGGGAGTTCCGGTCAGGAGCTGGTCGGCGGTCAACGCGCGAGCGAGAGCGTCTGCGGGCGCCGGCGCCGCGCTCGCTTCGGCTGCCGACGCCTCTCCCAGTTTCCGCTCTGCATATCCGAGAGTTTCGGAAAGGCGGCGATTGTCCGCGGTGGCCGATTATATCCAGCCGCTAATCACGCTAAGGTCCGTATGCATTGTTACAGTTAACGGCACCGAAACCTCTCACGCCGTAGTCTCGGTCCCGGCCGCTGGACGACTTAGCGGGCAATGCTTGCTCGCAATCTCTAAAGCTCCTAGAAAGAGATTGATTTCTCTGAGGAGTCTTTATTAAGTGTACTATTATTATTCTTTACGGAGACTGGCACCGCATTCTGCTGAATACTGAGCGCTTCTCAGGCCCGGGTCAGATCCTTGTCAGATCATTAGGGCAATCGTATAGCTGCGGTTTACACAGCCGCTTACCATGAAATTCTGCAATGCTTCTATCTATCGCCATGTTTGTGATAGAAATAATAATGATATTTATAAACATGTAAGTGCTGGTGATCGTTGCGAGAGTTCAAGGCTGCTGGCAGCCGTTTCGCACCGGAAGTCGCTTAGGTTTGGAGCGTGGGCCATTCGACACTCTTCAGCGTGGCGTCCGAATGATCCGCGTGGCTCTACGGAGCCGCGCGTTGAGACAAGGGCGCATTGACGCCAAATTTACAGTCAAAAAGGCCATTGGATCGGTGGAACAAACGAGCGACTTCAGCATTGATCGTACCGAACCCATGCCGTGGAGTTTCTCACTATCTGCTTGTACATTCAGTGCCGGAAGAAACGCCTCGGAGTATCGCCGGCATTTAACATTTCTAGGGCCCAACCCACAAATTCTCCCTTAGCACACTTTAACTTTATCATTTAAAAATTTTTTAATGAGCCAATTGGCACTACTTTTCTCTTTTTTTAAGATCGAAGCAATATTATTTTATTATGCTGTCACAGGCCCTTAAAAGGAGTCCGCGCCACAGGCCGGAGCCTGCTTTGAAAAAATTTGATAGTCCCTTGCTGAATGCATTCTCCTCAGCCCTTGCGTCGCTGAGCTGTCTTGTTCCTCCGAGCTTAGCAGGTAATGAGCGGCCATTTTGGGCCTTCAGGCACAGAAGCTTTAGCATTGCTAGATCCACCTGCGCCAGATCGAGAGATAGCCGTGCGAAGAGACATCTCTTGGCCTGCAGCAGCGCACAGAGATCGCCCGGGCAGTTTAATTGGGGCTCTCCCTCTCTCTCTGGCCTAAGGTGGCCTGTCCGTGCCTAAAACTCGATCCTTTAACAATACATAGCAGCCCGCTCGCTCCGACTCCTAGGCTAGTTTTCCAAAAACAAGCAAATGCATTCACCGCCGCAGCGTTCGAGTCTTCAGGTCTGCCGTCACAGCAGAGGCAACCTTGCGCCTTGTCGGCTAGCCTCATTCTCAGCTAGTCTCGGTAGCTACGTGCTTCCGTTGACATCGGCACTGGTTGGTGAAGCTATGGCCGCTCAGACTGACTTACCCCGAGTTGCACTAGCCGGCAACTATTGAACTCGTAATGGCGCCAGTCCACAAGAAGTCGGAGTGCACGTGCGTTAATTTCATCGT
Source organism: Cristatella mucedo (assembly GCA_009760855.2). Lineage (NCBI taxonomy): Eukaryota > Metazoa > Bryozoa > Phylactolaemata > Cristatellidae > Cristatella > Cristatella mucedo. Next base: position 3,304,264 of record WPIO01000001.1, on the reverse strand, counting down.
TAAAATATCAAATGTCTGGTTTATACTATAAAAGAGTGTCGTCGTCGTTTTATCAAGGAGAGGCAAATAGTTTTACCTGAGGCTCTCTCTAGGTGGTTGCGAATTATTATGGTATTTAAACCGACGAAGCAAAACTTGTCACACGATGATTCAACTTTGCTTTTGTAGCTGCCCTCGCACGGACTCACCCGGGGTGATTGGTGCATTCGGACGTGGTATAAATTCGTAGAACTTGGTGCATTCATAGCCTCAGGACCGTGGCGTGAGCTTCAGTGCCCGGAACCGGTCAGGTCAACCAGACACGCCCTCGGTTGGTGCTCCGATGAATAATTAATTGATTCGGTGTCGCTTTCAGGAATGCAACGCCGTAGGAGTATCGTTTTGTTCACGGTCGCCATCGTCTGGAGCCTCGCAGCAGCTCAGGACGACTGGAATGAGGCAAGCTACCCCAACCCACAGCTCAACCCGTTGGCCTGTCGGCCGCAAGTCGCCAGTGGCTTGCCATCATTCCTGTGCGACCCCGACGGAGTGCTCGATCCACGTGACGGTAGGCTGGCTAGCAAGGGCAATTGCATGAGATGCACAGTCTTTCCCAGCATGCTGTAGAGTCACTACATCGCGATCAACAGCCTGGAGCTTCCTATTGGCTACCAGGGTATTGCCATCAATTATAGTATCGTCTGTGCTATCAGGGTCATAACCCCATTGGTGAGCCGTGATGGCACACTAGGTAAGGCGGTTGCTTTCACGACCTCGGTCGCGAGGTCGTGGGTTCGATTCCTGCAGTGGGCGATCCTTTATCGCCACTGCAAGTGGTGGTGATAGCCATAAAGGCTCTTCTGTCGCTATATAAAAAGAGGCTGTTTAATCAGCTAGGATGAAACGACCTGATAGCGTGTACGACTGATTTTACGCGAATCGAGTTTCTGCGAGATAATTGCGAGAATTGATATTGCGCAATGCATAATCAAGAGATCTAATAAACTAAGCCAAGTCCATCCAACTTCTACATCAAAAGAAGCCTGTCAGAAACCTGACTTTAAGTAGTCAGCAGTCCAGCCTTGAGTGCAGAGAAGGTGCGTCTATTTTCTTAAGCAACATCACCCTAAATTTACTTGGCCACAGTGCCATTTTTTAAAGCTTATTCCGAACTTGTGCTTGTACGCTGCCATTTCATGCACGGAGAAGCTCAAGTTGTCATTTTTGGCATGGCAAATTTATTGATCTATGCCAAAGCAAATCTACTCTCTGTCATTCAATAGTGCAAGTTACCGTGCTATGTCTGCTACGGCGTTGCATTTTGCATCACATGTGACATTGAATGCTGCGAGGGGTACACTTCATATGCATCCGACTTGCTAGAGACTGAGGCATAGTAATAATAAAAATAAGTGCAATATGCTGCTCTTACCAGCTCTACCGCTAGCGCTCTCAGCTTCAACGAAATCTGCACGGCCATCATAAACATGCCCTGAAACCTTGCCCTGGTCCTTTTCCTAGATGTACATGACTGTACAACACAAAGTTAGCACTCAATTTGAGCTCAACTGAGGCTGCAATATTCCAGATAGTTATTGCTAGCTGTCTGAGAAGTTCAACTGGAAACAGAATAGCACATTTCTTATCGTTCGCAATAATCGCAACCTGCATACCTATAGTCTTCACAAAACCAGATGCCCTTGACGTGCTCAGGTGCTGGCCGAACAAAGCAGCCATAGTAATACTTGCTTAAAATGGGCTGTTTTGCTGCTAATTGCTACCGATAAAATGACTGTCCAGTTATGAAACGCACCCTTGCCCGTCGCGGCTACAAGTAGGTGATGTTTTCCACTTTTATTTCTACTCATAAAGCCATTTCCCTAGGAAAAAGTACGACAAATTATGAAAGCATGCTCGATTTGATAACATACCAACGGCCAATCCTAGTAATTTTTGTTGAATATGTATTTATAGTTGACACATCTATATATAGTCGAATCAATCTACGCGAATCCTCTCCTTATGCATAGAAAATTGTCGAACAACCAATTTTTGCCTGATTTAATGTAAAATCTCCTCTCGCGCATGTAAAAGTAACTTGTTTGAACTTATGCTTACACATTGAGGCTTTAGTTTTTTCATCAATGTCGATTAAAAATTAAATATTACCAGGACAAAGATCCTTGGCATGCGTTACTCATATAGTTTCTAATATATATATATTCTGCACCGGAAGGCGTTTCCTTCATTATTTGTTCCATTCTGAGAACAGTGAGCCCGGATGCCATGCTCCGAGTGTCATGTGACTTGACTTAGGGTCTTGACAGCCCAGGAGGTAAGGTGCTTGCTCTTTACGACCGAGGTTGTGGGTTCGAATCTTGCTATGGGCGATCGTTTATTACCAACAGCAAGCCGGGGTAATAGTCGTTAAGGCTTTTCCACAGCTATTCAAATGAGGCTGTTAAATCAGCTAATGTTTCTTTAGATGCCACCGCACTAGCAAGCTATGTGTGCCCACGATCGCCAGCTTACTACCTCGTAAACTCACGGGTTTTCACTCCCACCACTAGCTCTTTACGGAATTCATTCCGTTCTTTAGTCTTAGTTGTTTAGCAATCTGTTGAAAAAAAATTTATTCGGTGACTCTGTTGATCTTTTTGTTTCTTCTAGTCTGCTCGAATAGAGCAAAGCTGTATTCAGACACGGTTAATCTTTCTCCAGCGCTCAAACAATGATGGCTGTTTATGTACTATAAACACATACCTATCGGATCTACTGCCCCACCTGGCAGCGCATCGTACCACCTGCTTTTTTCGTAATCTATGTGTTTACCTTTACCTCGTACAAACCGCAAATCCTTTGGAGACCGTACATTTTGCTCATATGGTCCAAAGCCCGGAACTCACTCTCGACATCCGTCAAGACATCCCCTACTTGGACACATTTAAGAAGAAATTAAAAACGCACCTATTATTGACAGCATTTAGTGGGTCACTGATTTTGTGTCCTTAATGTGCTCATGCGTGCTGGCACTGTTGCATGCTGCCACTAACCACACTTGCATGGTGACCCTGTGCGTGTCATCCTTAACCGTGTTATTTTTGTTGCTTATTAAGCATGCCACCGCTAGCCATTCAATCGTGTTTCCTTTGCAGCAAATGTAAAGCACCTAAAAAGAGATTGAGTTCTCTGAGGTTGCCTTATCAAGTTTATTATTTTTAATATCATATGCTTAAATAAAAAGCAGGGAAACTTGGTATAATGGCTGTAATTATACACAGGCCCTTTCAATTCTGGAGTATTTCAGGTCAGCTGCAATGGATCCGGTTGCAGCACCAGTGCTAACTGACTCTAACAGAAGGATATGAAACCGCTAAGATATTTCCGATCGTGACTGTTCAAGGATTCCTAGCCCAATGTAGGCAGCACATGCACGCCTTATGAGCAGCATTGAACCCAAGATGTAAATTAATTGCCTATCTGGTGAAGTTGAATACCACTGAGACTCACAGAACGTTGCCAAATATCCATAACCTATGGATTTCCCAACACCGGCATCGGAAGAGCCGCGGCTCATGGGTTCTCAGTCGCTTTGCTTCTAGTAGCTGTAACAACTACATTGCTCAGCACTTCTCAGAAGTTGTGCAAGCAAATGCTATGATTTCTATGAAATATGTTGTATGCTACAGTAATTTTCAAGGTCACACCTCCCTAGCACAATCAGCCTTCCAGGGCGGTCGGCATCTAATGCACACTTTCCCCGTCTAGTGTCTTGGCCTCAGATCGTAGTACAGTGTCTTCGTCCGACACATCTTGGTGTATCGTAGCCGCTTCTGGCGCCAGATTTACAAAGTCCTAGAGGCTGGGCGCGTTTTGTCGAGGCGCGATATTGCCTTCTCAATGTCACCCAGCACTTCCTTCTCGATCCCTGATGAAGCCGTTGCCACTGCCTCCAGGGCAAACAGCCCTGTGTGAAGATAGCAATTACTGACTGCATTACAAGGAATCGATTGGCATACATGAACACGCCACTGCATTTCCATTAGTGGATCCAACATGTATATATATACACACACACGCACGCACACACACACACACATATATATATATTTATCTATAGATAGATATAATGTATATGTTTTTCTAGCTTCCAATCAATCAATAGCTTGCTGAAGGTGGAAGCTGTTTGGTATCGCCGCTTGAAAGAGGCAACGATGCATGCATCTAGAGGCTGAGCTCGCGAATGTTGAATGAGGAGGGGGAGCGTGCACTTACGTTCTAGAGCGGAAGGCCTCCCGTTAAAGGGCTCGGAGCACCGTCTAAAAAAATGAATGTAAAAAAGGAAATGTGGTGGTTAGCTCTACTCACGTCCCTGCTCACTATTTGCATCTATTCTCCGGATAATATTCCTGTCATCCGCACTTCAGCATGTGCTGGTATAAAATGCCTCGCTGCTCGCCGGTTTTTCCTCCGAGTTCCCTTGGTAATTCCAACATACCCGATTAATAGCGGCTCTAATTGTGGTCTCACGTAGCGTTTGAAGCCAGACTCGCAGCTAAGCGCGTTTTATCCCTTTCATTTCTCTACGGCTGCTTGCTAGCAATTGCACAATCTGGTGCCAGCGCCGTCCAAACTGTGCACGTCTCTCGTGAGAGACTGCGACTTTTGCTGATGAAGACCCGGATCCTGAAGCAGCGAGCGGCGATCGCGGCTTCACTTGCAGCTTGCCAGCCTCCCGCTTTTAAGCTGCTGGCAGTTTTTTCAAACCAACCCTGAAAAAAAGTGGTTGTGTCAAAAGCAAATGTGCTCATATAAGCTCAGCGAACCATTTATCTTTCTTTCGCATATTAGGTCAGAAAATTGAGCTGAGCATGGCATTAAAGAACTCGGAAGGCTAATGCGGTGTCGGGAACTGGGTTAATGAATCGGCTGTCTCGTTTGCTGTGGAGCAGGCGCGAGCCGAAGTTGCGGCTAAATAGCTCTTGCTCTTACCCAAAATGGGTGAGGTTTTAGGTAGATTTGGGCAGTTGTTCATCGCAGGAGTGTCTGTGGCCCATCGGCGAAGCTCTTCCTGAGAGGTTGCCGATTCTTGCTCTTAAATGTCTTTAATTTCATCTTCCTCTGATCATTGATGAGCACGTTTCTTCCCATGGGAGCCCAATGTAAAGCGATGAAACTGGGCTGGCTATACGGGTCGCAAGACTACTCAAAGACAGAGGTAGGTCACATGACTAACCTTCTACAAGCATAGCTCTCCATAAGCATAGAAAATTGTCCGACGGAGCTTGTGATTATTCAGGCTCGACTGTAGGTATATGCAAGCATACACCATACATACATAAGTTAAAAAAATAAATAAATCCTAGCCTACCTAAGTTAGCATGTATCTAAAGAATGCATACAGTAGTATATACCTGCAGCAAACATAGTATACGTTCTGCACTTAAAAAAATCCACCCACTGTGGAAATTGAGCTTCAACATTATACGTCGCACGGTTTCGCTGCGTGAGAAAGGCAAATCAACACACGTTATCGCGCGATAGGATTTGTGTAAGAGAGCAATGTTTAATAAGAAATTGTTAGTGTAATCGCTTTGGTTTTCTCACCGACTTCGAAAGCACGCAAAGTTGGCCTACTTGGTTTCCGCTCCGCACATTGGTCGTATTCTTAAAGTTTAAGGTGTGTGTGCTGCAGCGGCATCGTCGAAGTAAGGCAAAATAAAATTCGCGGAAGTGCTACGCACGATAATCTTGAACGTAATGTTTCAAGGAGGTTAGACATTTCTTCGTTAAAAAACGATTCAAAGCACCCACTACTAAAAATATGTACGAGTAAAGACGATTGAAGACAAAGCAATAAATCATTCCCTGTTGACAGGAGATAAAAACGCTTTAAACTGTTAACAGAGTCTTGACTAGCACGGTGTGAAAAACATATTTGTTAAAACAAGTTAGCTCATTCAGCAGCCTCGTCTACGAAAAGAGCTGGCAAAAGAGCTATAGCAGCCAACAAAAAGACTTCTAGTATGAAAAACGAACTGCCTGCTTCGCAGCACTCAAAACTAAGACCTCGGTCGTGAAGTGCGAGCACGTAATCCTTGACAAATTAGCTTTCATTCTCATAATCTCAACAATTGCTAAAACATTACTGATTATTATAACTTTGGTATCCTAATAGGAAAGAGTAGTAGAATGTTTCAAGCGCTTTTACAGTACTGCTTTTTTTTTAGACACGGTTAGATGTATTTTAGTCCTGCGTCATGGATTTATTTCATAGCTTCGAACTCATGTCAGACTGTCGTGCATTCGCTAAACCCGACGTTCCAAAAATAGACAGTTCTTGAGGCAGTACAAATTCAGCCATTGAGTAATACACGAAACAGACAGTCTTACATCAACTAGTGAGTCACACTTAATTGTGTTTTGAGAATGAAATGCTGCATAGATCCAATGTAAATATGCTCCAAAAGTTGCAGCTGAATACGACAGCCAGAGGGGTATTTCAAATCTTATTTCCGAAACGGGTTGACTCTAGATAGAAAAATGCCTCATCTACCACCAATATTGCTTCTTTATAAAAATTCTGCTTTGAGTTAACATTTCCCCCTGAAGATCTTAAATACTGCTTTGTGTGAGGTTTAATCTGGATCATCGTATACATACACGCGAGCTCGCACACGCACGCACGCACGCACACGCACACGCACACGCACACACATAAGTTAGTTCGCACAAAAATCTTCAAGTCTTAGCTCGCCGGTAAGGAGTCAGAATTTAACGACACAGATCGTGGGTTCGAGTCCAGCAAAGGGAATTAGTCACTCCATACTGACAGCAGTGTGAAAGCAGGAGTGCCTCTTTTGTCAACATTTAAACGAGGCTGTTAAATCAGCTTCATTATACTCTTTAACATGACATAAATCCACAAGCACATGCTCACACTTACATTTTACAAGAAGGGAAATGATTGTATAGTAAATTAAAATGCTGCGATGACAACAGCAGGTTTGATCTCTTTGGTTCCGTAGTACGCTGTGCTGCGGGTTACGTACATGTAACGTGATCTTTGCCGAATGAGATGCTCACACTTCGTGACCGCGTGATTGAGGATTTGAACCTTACAGTAGGTAGTTCTGAGTTGCCCGTTGCGAGCGGGGTGAGGGCCACTAAGGTTCGTCTGCCGATAAAAATAATTGAGTCGGTTGAATCATCTACTCTGCATTTTTTCATTTTTACTTTGTCCTGTGCAGCCTCAGAATTGGACAAGGCTCTAAGAAGCGTGCGTGAGGATACAAGATGCCCATGCCCTGCCAGCAGGTGCTCGATGGAGCGACTTCGGAATCAGACAGCTCGAGGCTACACCATATCAGTTGCGCTCTTGAAAAAGGGGATGACGTAAGTCATTATTGCACGCTAGCCTGAAGGAGCATTTTGTGCTTGACAGTAGCAGTTTGCCCACTCCCATTCACTCAGTGCATCTAATCTCTTCATTTCTCCAAGCACGATAGCGTCATATGTTAAGTGCCTTAAAAGAATTTAGTTCTCCGGTGGCGCTATACAAATGTATTATTAGGATAATTGCACGCCGCGTCACTAAATGTTACTTAGTATGTAGAATAATCTTAAATAAATAGAAAGGGAAATTTCAGCTATTTAACTGTAAATTCAGGGTGCAGGCGATATCGATGATTCGAGCTGGTAAAGCTGAATTAATAAAAGTAGCAATTGCTGGCAGAGAAGATTCGAGTTTCAGTGAATTTATAGCGCTGAGTGCGGTTGCCTACAACAGGCAGAGTGTCTCTGCATGTTGTGCTCGATCTTTGGGCAGCTTTTGATACTATCGATCACAAAGTTCTTCTAGAGTGCCTCTCATCTTGCCTGGGCATCACTGGCACTGCTCTGCAATGGTTCACGTCCTATCTCAGTGGGAGACTCCAGAGGATTGACGTGAATGGACAAAGATCATCCGAGGTACCTCTGAAATATGGGGTACCTCGGGGCTCCATGCCTGGTCCGGTGCTTTTCACGGTTTATACTCTCCCTCTTGCTGATGTGATTGCCAAGCATAATCTAGGCTTTCACTTCTATGCAGATGACACTCAGTTGTACCTTTGCTTTGATCCCTCCCATCCTTCGAGCACCTCAAGTTCTCTCAACTCACTTGCTGCATGCATTAATGACATCCGCACATGGATAGCAGCAAATTTTTTTAAACTAAACGATGATAAAACAAACTTTTTAGTAATGGGAAAACCCAGTGTGATTCAGAACTTGGAAAGGCTGACGCTCAAAATTGGCTCTACCACCATATCTCCTGTTGAATCAGTTCGAAATCTAGGTGTCATGTTCCAAAGTGACCTCTCATTAGACAACCACATCAGCTCCACAGTAAGTCTGCCTACTTTCAGCTACATAGCATTGCTAAGTTTCGGGCTTATTTAAACAAGGATACTACATCAAAATTGGTCCTTGCATTTGTGACATCCCGTCTTGACTTCTGTAACATACTGCTTGCTGGTCTACCGGCCTGTGCACTCAGACACTTACAGCTAGTGCAAAACTCTGTAGCTAGGCTTGTCTTTCGTGAGCTTCGCAGTTGCCACATTACTCCACTTCTCGCCTACCTGCACTGGCTACCAGTTAAGCAACGGATCGACTTCAAGGTTTTGTCGCTCACTTTTAGGTCACTTCATTCTTTGGCTCCAGTTTATCTCTCAGTTCTACTGCCCCACCAGGCCAAGCATCGTACCACCCGCTTTTCGGAATCCAACAGTTTACCAATACTTCGTACAAGCCTCAAATCCTTTGGAGACCGTGCATTTAGTTGGCATGCACCCAAAGCCTGGAACTCATTCCCGACTTGCGTCACAACATCCCCTGACTTGATCACATTAAAAAAAAACTTGAAAACACACTTTTCAGGACAGAATTTAGTGGGTCCCTGTGATTTGTCCTTGATGTGCTTATGCGTGCTGACACTGTGCATGCTGCCATTAACCACACTTGCATGCTGACCCTGTGCATGTCACCCTTACCATGTTATTCATGTTGCTTATCAAGCATGATATTACTCACCATTCAATCGCATTTCCCTTTGCAGCAAATGTAAAGCGCCTAGAAAGAGATTGAGTTCTCTGAGGGCGCTTTATCAAGTGTATTGATATTATTATTATGAATGTAATCGCCACGTACAAAACAGAACGTGTCCTATGCTAAGGTTCTGAGAGCACTTTGACTGCAGTCGACACGACCATGTTATCCGAATCACTGGCTAGAGTGACTGCTGGTCACATGCGTAATGGATTCAAATATCGAGGCGTAGGCGGAGCTTCAGTATAATATACAATATATTATGATGTAACAAAAATTATGAAGGTGGAGCTTCAGTAATTAGCATCGAAGTAAATAGGGTAACGAGACGAATGTGAGGTATGCATTACGAAATCAATCGGTACGGAATGATTTATAAAGTCATTTGTTTATTCTCGTTGCCTCAGTCATCCTAGCCACAGAAAGTAAATGGAACACCAACAGCTACGGAATTCCAAAATAAAGAAGCGAAATGACTCACCTCAGCGGTGGACAAGTGGCGAAATAACAAGAGAGACAATAATAATAATAATCATAATTCGCTTGATAAAGCGCCCTCAGAGAACTTAATCTCTCTCTAGGCGCTTTACATTTGCTGTAAAGTGAAATGCAATTAAATGGTAAGTAAAATCATGCTTGAAAAAAACAAATGAAATGAATAATATGGTTAGGGGTGACATGCACAGGGTCAGCATGCAAATGTGTTTAGTGGCAGCATGCACAGTGTCAGCACGCATAAGCACATCAAGTACGAATCACAGGCACCCACTAAATGCTGTCCTAAATAGGTGTGTTTTTAGGCTCCTTTTAAATGTGGTCAGGTCGGGGGATGTTCTGACGCAGGTCGGGAGGTAGTTCCAGCTTTGGGAGCATACGAACTAAATGCACGGTCTCTAAAGGATTTAAGGTTTGTATGAGGTATTTCTAGACTGTTGGATTCCGAAAAGCGGGTGGTACGATGCTTAGCCTGATGGGGTAGTATATCTGACAGATAGGCTGGAGCCATAGAATGAAGGGACCTAAAAGTGAGGGACAAAACCTTGAAGTCAATCCGTTGCTTGACTGGTAGCCAGTGCAGGTCGGCGAGAAGTGGAGTAATGTGGCAAGTGCGACGCTCACGACAGACAAGCCTAGCTGCCGAGTTTTGCACCAGCTGCAATCGCCTGATCGCACATGCTGGTAGGCCAGTGAGCAGTGAGTTGCAGAAGTCGAGACGAGATGTCACGAATGTATGGACCAATTTGGACGTGGTATTTTTTATTTAAACAGGCCCAAATTTTAGCAATGTTATGAAGCTGAAAATAGGCGGATTTGACTGTGGAGCTGATGTGGTCGTCTAACGAGAGGTCGCTTTGGAATATGACACCTAGATTTCGAGCTGATTCAACTGGAGATATGCTGGCAGAGCCAATTTTGAGAGTCAGCCTTTCCAATCTCTGGATCACACTGGGTTTGCCCATAACTAGTAAGTTTTATCATCGTTAAGTTTTAGAAAATTTGCTGCCATCCATGTGCGGATGTCATCAATGCATGCAGCTAGTGAGTTTAGAGAATTTGAGGTGCTCGAAGGCTGGGAGGGATCAAAGCAAAGGTACAACTGAGTGTCATCTGCATAGAAGTGAAAGCCTAGATTGTGCTTGGCAATCACATCAGCAAGAGGCAGAGTATAAACCATGAAAAGAACCGGACCTAGCACTGAGCCCTGAGGTACTCCATATTTCAGAGGTACTTTAGATGATCTTTGTCCATTCACGTCAATACTCTGGAGTCTCCCACTGAGATAGGACCTGAACCACTGCAGAGCAGTGCCAGTGATGCCCAGGCGAGATGAGAGGCGCTCTAGAAGAACTTGGTGATCGATGGTATCAAAAGCTGCCGAAAGATCGAGCAAAACAAGCAGAGACACTCTACCCATGTCTGCATTCCTAAGTAGGTCGTTGTATACCCGAAGCAATGCTGACTCTGTGGAGTGATTAGCTCTAAAGCCAGACTGGAACTTACTAGCAAGGTGTGAGGTTTTGATATACTAGTTCAGCTGGTCCGCCACGACCCGTTCGAGTGTCTTTGATAGGAACGGTAGAAGGGAAACTGGGCGGTAGTTGCTCAAGTTCACTTGGTCAAGTGTAGCTTTCTTGAGAAGTGGCCTGACTACAGCTTTTTTGAAAGGTGCTGGGACATGACCTGAGGCTAATGACATATTAATTATGTTAATTATGCATGGCAGCAGCAGATCAATGCAACGTAGGAGCAGAACAGTGGGAATAGGGTCCAGAGGACTTGTTGTCTTCTTTGATTGAGATACGAACTTTAGGACTAGATCACTAGTGACCTGCTTAAATGCAGACATTGAGGGGCTCGGCTTCACATAATGACAACATAAGAAAGATCTGAGTGCAAAGGCTGTGCAAGTGCACTTTTACTAGCATTCAGCATTCAGCGTGGAAATGCAAAGTCATCCTAAAGGTCAGCCTGAGGCTTTTTAAATCTCAAAATCTCAGTAAGTCAGCCGAGGGCGTGAACGTGGTATCTCTAACCAGTGGGTTAGATGTGTGGTGTCTGTGGTACCGATGTAAGTAAACTAAAATTGGACAATGGGTTTCCTGACTATGACGCTGACCACTGAATGCCTGCGCTGTAGAGTGAAGCTTTAGAATGGCAAGCTAATGGCCAGGCTATTGCCTGTGTTGTAGCCCTCTCGAATACGCCAGCGGTGGAGTGCTTCGAGCGAGGAGATTCGCGAATGCCCTCAGAAGCCCAACAAACTATGGCAGCAGGAACTTCCAGCGATGTGAAGAGGACGTCATCATCTTTTTTTCGCTGAGTGATCGTACGGTATGAAGCTCGTATTCGGAAGCTCGTTACTAAAAAAAGGGGCGGAATGAACGAGATTTTAGGTAGTTAAGCTATCAAATTTGTCATGTTTAAGTTTTTGCGAACACAGGTGTAGATTATTCGCTCTTAACTTGTCAATAAGCTTTTAGCTTTCTTGGCTCGGAGATGGAAAGTTTTTTTTAGAAATAATTATCATATGACTCTGTAATTTCTTAAGCCTCGTATGAGCTCCGGGCTTGCTCTTGATGACTTGAGGTCGTCGGTTAGAGTCCTGCAGCGGACAGTCCTTTATTGCCCGCAGCAAGCCGTGCTGAATGCCGTCAAGGCTCATTGGCCGCTACATAAACGAGGCTGTTATATCAGCTAACCTTTTTTTCTTGCCAATACAGCGTCGCCTTTTCCCCCGAGGTTCACTCTTTCTCTCATGCCTGACGGCAACAGTGCGACAATGCATCGACTTGATCGCATCAGCACTTAATTTGCACGATCTACACTCGGTACCCTCAGTGTCGCGTTGCTTTGCTCTAAACTAGTCTGTCAGTCACTATCAGACGATGATGACGATAGCGACTGCGGCTACGCAGAGGTTTTTATCTGTTTTGGAATTGTTTCGCCTGTATTTTGGCAGGTACCCAATATAATTAAATGCTTGACATAGGTGGCTTTCGAATTTGTCAATTAAATCTGTAGCGCTTGTCAAGTAAACCTAAAGTAGAACACAGAGTTAATTTGTACCCAGTGAGGATGAGTACCATCCCTTTATGAATAGCTTTTGTTACCACGGACGGCTGAGGCAGTGCGATATATCGTCTCCTACTCGGGTTTGGGCCAGAGATTAGGGTCTCTGTAACTTCAACTTGGGATCTTGCAGCCTTAGTCGTTGACCCAATCAGAGTTAACCACCACCGATGCTGATGACAATTTAAAAAATGGCCTTATCATAAAGTTTCGTAGCTTTACTTATTGAAAAAATTTTGATAGGAGCACAGAAGGATCAATGAACTGTTTTAGAACTGCTCAACGGCTGATTTTAAAGATAAGCCGCCTTCTGCTTCATGCAAGACTTCTAAAGTGGGCGTATAAGGGCTTCGTGTCATTCAAGTCAGACAAAGCAAAACACTGTTGAGTTCAACCGTCTTCCATGGATTCAGATTCCCAATATACCAGTAATCATAGCTAGAGCCATGATAACCCAGGAGGTAATGTGTTCGCTCTTCACGACCGAGGTATTTGGTTTGAATCCTGAAGTTTGGCGGTCCTTTATTACCAATTGCAAGCGGTGGTTATAGCCAAAAAGGCTCTTCTGCCGCCGTAAAAATGAGACTGCTAAGTCAACTACGTTTTCTTAGAGCACTTTAGATTCTGGAGCACTGTTTCTCCACCTAGGGGCTTTCAGTTAGAAATCCTTCCGCCAAGATTTAAAAATTAAAATTAAATACTAGCTGATTTAACAGTCTCTTTTGTATAGCGAAAGAAGAGCCTTTAAGGCTATCACCACCGCTTGCAGTGACGATAAGGATCGCCCACCGCAGAATTAAAACCCACGACATCGGGACCGAGGTCGTGAAAAGCAACCGCCTTACCTAGTGTGCCATCACGGCTCACCAAGGATTTTGTCACAGTAATTTTGAACATCTTGTTTTTCTAGCATGCACCTGGCGGAAACCCTTTTAGCTATTGAGTAAATACCATTTTATCATTGTTCAGGTGTACATCGCTACTGGAGCAATCGCCCGTATGAAGCTACCCGACTCGAGGGTTTCCGAAATCATTGAGGAGTCACAGTCGCGATTCGCCTACGGAGTGTACTACGGGATTAGAGACTTAGTATATGCTATATCGTAAGAGGCTATCCGTACGCGCTTTGCCCTGCTAACGACGCCGGACGCATAAAAATGGCAGTACTAATCAAGCCACAAGCATGCTTAGTTAACACTGATGCAAAATGCCTCTTGAAAAAACTCGTTGTGATATTCCTGTCGCTTTTACTGTAGGGCTGCTTTGGCGTAACGAAAGTAATTGGTTGATGTCGCGATTCGTGAACGCCAGAAGAGCCCAGCTACCAATGAAGACTATCACAAGAGCCTTCGCTCCGCTGAAGTTCGACTACCTAGCACAACGCTAACTTAGTTAGACCTTAAAAATGTGTTTGCGTATGTGTGTGTGTAGCCTTAAAGTGAAGCGCCGTGACTTACATTTTATGTTTAAGTGATGTCTATAATTGCCGCTTTCTAAAATCTTTCTCATGGCGATGCTTTCTGCATCTTGCTCATGTATTTAGAGCATATTTACTGGCTTTAGTTATTCAGTTTAGTTAGTATTAAAAAATGAGTCGTTTTTCAATGATCATCTATGTCAAAGCAGCAAACCAGCAACTGTAATGGTGACCTGTCGGATTCGGCAGGCCGCCGATAAATCGGAGAACACTGAATACGATTACCAGCAAAACCAGCGATGACCAATGGATGGATGGCCTAACGTTTGTCGCGATGGCTATTGGCGGCTCTCGAAAAGGGTGGCGAGCACGAAGTATTGCACATTACGCAGCGGGAAGTAGGCGGCTTATAAGAAAAAATGGCAAGACTGGCGCTCGTGAAAAATTTGCTACTGGAAACCTCGTGAAAGTTTGCTAAGCCGCGAAAAAGCAGCAGGCTAGCAACAAGCAATTAGAGCTTAGTGACAAGTACAGCTACACTTATCGCTAGCGAATGCATGGGCGTAAAGCATCCGGCACAGTGAGAAGCTGGAGTGCAGCACCAGCCAGATTATGACGGTCTCGGAGTTTCCTAGCGGTTTCTGAATTATAGCCTATACGAACAGATACGCAATGCGTAACAGCCAGTTATGCTTTGGGCTATGAACTAGTCAGTTGTACACTAGGCTTCGAGCCACCAAGTTGTACACTATGGCTGGAGCTATACAACTCTAATTCTCTGTAGCAATCGAGTAGAGTGTTCTTAGCCAAGGATGTGGACTTGTTATGTTAAGGTACGGGCACTTCTACTTGCTGCCTTGCTATGCCACCTCCGGCATGCCTTTATAGGGCACCGTAAAAATGAAGCGTATTTTATCTCGAGGCAGTGTGCATAGCATCTAAATTTTGAGGCAGCATCGGCGACTCATTAGATATGCTTCATGGGCCAGCTTTATTAGTATATTTTGCTGATCTGCAACGACTAGTGACACAACGATTGACACAACGTGTCTTCTGTAATAATGAGCCCGGCAAATGGACTGTACCGCCCTTCATAGCGAAGGTTTCACTGGCGGCTTGTTGATCCATTTTGTCATTTCTCGCTAGTTTGCTTCGTGTCACTGGTGCGGCCTGAAAGACTTGGAGCATCTTAAAGTTCATACAGCTGAACTTGCATCGAGTAGACAGCTGATTCCCACTGCTCTCGGCACCGAGGTCACACGGGCAGAACAGTCAGCGGCTGCTTTGGTCTGTCATTATCGCTCCGCGACAGCTTGGTGCAAGCTGTTAGTTATATACTCATACTGTCCTCTGCTTCTGAACAATATCCGGGTTACTGACTTGGTATCCTCTCCGCTCACAACACAAGTCAGTGCTACTTGGTCTTTCTTCTGAGTAGGTAGCGAGAGAAAAAGAGAGAGAGAGAGAGAGAGAGAGAGAGAGAGAGAGAGAGAGAGAGAAAGAGAGGCAGAAAGAGAGAGTGAGAGCGGCAGAAAGAGAGAGTGAGAGAGAGAAATACGGCAGGGGAGACTTTTGTGAAAGATTAACTACATGATAAATCAAAGAGCATGCAATGATGATTAAGGGTACAACAGCTGCGAGGGCCAGTGGTTTAGTCGCAGCCTTTCGCGCACAGAGAACATATTTGAGAGCAGAAACTCTGTCAAAAACCCGCCGTAGCGTTACGTATATATATATATATATATATATAAAAATATATACATACACATGCAGATGCATACATAAAAGTTAAATCTATGGTGCAACTTTGACGAACTCTGACGCTCTCAAATATTTCCTCAGTGCGAAAAAGTGAAGGCCAATGGCGCGAATGTAGCTCGAATCTCCGCAGCGTGCAGGGTGCGAAAGCAACCTCGGCGTTTCCTTGAGAATTCAGTAGTGTCTATAATGTGTATTTTAGCTAGTGGGATGCTTAAAATTATTTTAGAAACTGCGGTATCCCAAAAGCGACCATAGATGCATATTCTGTATGTGGAGCTTAACAAGATAAACGCAGCACCGAAGTAAGACGCCGGAGCGCACATCGTAGCCCAGTGCGTTCTTTCGACGCTCAGCGAGCGCTCTACGAAGGGGTGCAACGAATTAGCGCCATAATCCAACGCAATCAACTAAAATTATGCTAAACTCGAGAGAAATTGGCAGCACGCAGATTGAACTTGATTTCAAGTGATACTTGTAGTATACGGTCGTTAAAATATGCTCGCCGACTTTCATGCCCCTGCGTTCGCGCGTTCTCGTGCAAATGGGCTGCGAAGACGCTGGTTACCACCGCAGTACACTTGAATCTACCACTAACGCAGAGGAAACCGGCTGCGCGAAGCTCAAATTGGATTGCATTTCAAACTAAACTAGCGTTCAACTATACCCACAAAATTTTGAACTATTGCGCTCTATCTAACTTTCTCTCTCTCTCTCTCTCTCTCTCTCTCTCTCTCTCTCTCTCATGTAATTCACTGCAATCGACTGCAGTGATCCCGGGTAATACCAGAATCCACCACCAGGGCCGCTGGAGCTTGCAGAGATCAATCCATAATCTTGTTCTGGCTCATCCATTTGAAATAATGACTACTCGGGTTTCTTTTCACTTTCATTTTTCATTTCTTTTCGTAAGTTCTACTTGGTCTTTCCTCTGAGGAGGTAGAGAGAGAAAGAGAGAGAGACAGAAAGAGAGAGAGAGAGAGAGAGAGAGAGAGAGAGAGAGAAAGAGAGAGAGAGGGAGGGAGGGAGAAATACGGCAGGGGAGACTTTTGTGAAAGATCAACTACACGATAAATCAAAGAGCATCCAATGATGATAAAGGGTACAATAGCTAGGAGGGCCAGTGGTTTCTTTTCACACTATCCATCCACCACTTTGAATCTGTTGGTTTTGCCGTGCTTGAGCAAACCTCAGATGCATTGGACGTTTCCAGTTCCGGTGCAACAAACGCCTAGAGCTGACATCAAATCTAAGCCTGACTTGACAGCATTTAAAACCAAGCCAAAAGCCCACCCGTTGCTCACAGCAAGTTAAGCGGCCATATGTGAATAGCCCTGTATGTGCATAAGCGTAATGAAATTTTATACGTTATTATCGCTAATAAGCGCTTTCTTCCCAGCGTATTTTGAAGTGCCGAGGACAAGATTTTTCCTCATAGTGTCACAAAATATATTATTTTGTATAGTAGAGATATTCATATGCATAAGTCAGAGCTTTCGATATGTGTAACATAACAATATCGCACATGGCTAAACTACTTCATTAATCACATCCACCAAATATTTGAAAGGCAGTAGTTCAATATTTACTGTCAGCAAGCTTTTGTCTCCGTTGCAAGGCAGCTAACTCACGATTTCAACCGAGTTTACTTTGCGTGTTGAAGTCTGAACTCCAACAAGTCTCGCGAAATTCCTATGCCAATCAATAGAAATCTTGTGTGCGTACCGACGCAATGACGATGTCCGTAAAGACAGCTAAGGTTTCGTCCGTATGGCGGCTTCAGGCTTTTATAAAGGTATTCACGAAATCATCAAAGTAACTGCACACAGCTTTCTTTACCGCACTTCTTAGCTACGTCTCGTCCTCTCGTCCCTTTCAACTGCACTCACTGCTTTGGCGCTCGCCGGGGCTAGCGTAGTTGCACGATAGCATGTCTTATGCAAACAAAAAAAGCCTGTCTAGAAGTAAAAGCTTGTCGAATGATATACATAAGAACAAAATGATTTTGCTCGTATTAATCTATCTCTTTGAAATTCATATTTGTGCACGTATGCTCTCCCTGTACGGGATGTCTATTTAGCATGCACAGCAGCTACTTACTCTTGCAATAACTTCTACAGCACTTATAAGTAAGGTTCGCCTGGTCGGAAATGCAGGAAATGAATTCGATAAGCTACTCAGGCAATCAGTTACGGTCATGCAGGTCTTATTACAGGATCTTGAGCACTTGCTCAATAGCTCCACCTCTCCTTGTGCACACGGCGTTGATATCAGAGGTCGGTTACCCGTGTGCGCCATGGCTTGCTGATGTGCAGATTTTTATCGGGTTACGTATTAGTCGACCTACAACGCGCAGCAAGCATAGATTTCTGTGCCGTCACATCCGTAATGCATACCTCAGTTTGATCAGTTGGTCATCCGGGTCACATAGCGGCAGCTTGTAATCGGTGCTGGAGCAAGAACGTGCGGCCTCAGCGCGTGTGACTCGATCGAAAAGCTTACAGGAAATGCTCACAGATTTTTCCAAAACACGACATGAAAACTGCCGATATTTTAAAAACCTTTGGATATAGATATGTGGATATAAGATGTGGATATAGGAATGTGGGATAGATGTGGGAAAGAAACCTTGTCTTTTACGAAGGACTTCCTACAAGAACAAATAGGCGCCATCTAGCGACAACGTTTTAAGCGCACGCGACTGCTCGACGAGCGGTAGCAGACGAGCCTGACCCTCTCGAAAGCCTTCAGAAGGTCGTCAGATTGCACGATGAGCGACCAAGATACGCTCTGTCACTCACTATTTATGTCCATTCATTCTCTGGCTCCAGCCTGGCACCCATCTGAATTACTCCCCCTACCAGACTATGCTTGGTGACATTGTTATGACCGTCTGAATGCTGGTTGACATTGTGCGAGCTACCACTAGCCTTGCGATCATGCTTCCCTTACGGCATGTAAAGTGCCTAGAAAGAGGCTAGGTTCTCTTACGGCGCTATGCAAATGTTAATGTACTAATATGATTATGATTATTATTGCACCAGACGCGACCGAGATGCGCTCAGTTATTTAATGGAGCAGCGAGCGAGCGAGTCGTATCGGAGCGTAAAAAGGCTGCTGCTGCTGCTGCTCGGTCGAGCAGACGCTGCGGCTTGACGCTCGGAGTGGATTACGTCAGCTAGCCACCGGCTTTAGCTTACGGAGGTGGCAGCGCCCGCCAACTCGGAGCAGGATGCTCTAAAAGTCGGCGGCGGCGGCAGCGGCGACCGCTGCCAACTCGGGACATATTCACTGCAGCAGCTAGCTACGCAATCTGCCATCATCTGCCTTGGGAGATTTGCCGCGAGAGATGCCGGCTCCAACTGAGCTACGATAGCGCTGACAACGGTGAAGTCGCGGGTGGATTAAAGGCTCGAGCAACTACTACGTCGCGGCGGCTGCGGCGCTCGCTACCGCCTGCTTGCCGGCCGGCCGGCCGGACGACGCCGGATATAACTGTTGGTCCAAGCGGCAGGACGCGGCAGCGGCTCGCGCGAGAAAGATAAGGGCTGGTCCAAGCGACTGGACGTGGCGGCGGCTCGCACGAGAGCCTCTGAGAATGAGCACGAACTCGCGAATGTGCACATCGCGCGATCGGAGCGAGCGATTTCGCGTTCTCTGCCGCGCTCCTGCTGCGTTCAGCGGAAACACCAGCGCCCGCGTGGCGCGCACGAACTCTGGCTTCGAGAGACGGTTCGAGCGGAGTTCCTGCTTTTCGCGCGTCCGCTTCGCTGAGCGGAAGCAACGCGCGCGCCGCCGCCGGCTCGAGCCAGGCGCCAGACGCTCTCGCGCGTCGCTCTCGTGCGCCGGACTAGCTCTTCTCGGGCACTTCCTGCAGAGTGTGCCACTGAGCGATGGGACGGCGCGGATTGGCCAGCATGTCGCTCCAGTGCCGCAGCTCGGCTCCGGTCGACCCGCAGCCAACGATGACACGTCCGATCGGATCCGACGTGCCGATCCTGTCGTAGTCGACGACGGTGACGCTCATCTGCACCCTCTGCAACCGCGCGCGGCTCTGCCTGCTTGATTGGTGGGTTGACTTCCCGCAAGATGCTGCGGCCCAATGGCTCGCCGACTTGCCGCGCGCGCTCGCAACGAGCTCGCGCGCGCTCCTTCCGGACGCAGCAGTGCGACTCAGCTTAAGCGTTGCCCGTGCCGCCCAGCTCACGTGACGCTTCGCGAGCGCTCCTTTAGAAATTTTGGTGAGCCTTTATGGCACAGTAGGTAAGGCGGTTGCTCTTTACGGCCTCGGTCCCAAGGTTCGAATGAGTCCTGCGCTGGGCGATTCTTTATCACCGCTGCAAGCGGCGGTGATCGCCTTTAAGGCTCTTTTGTCGCTATACAAAAAGAGGCTGCTAAATAAGCTAGTATTTCTTAAGTTTTAGACAATGACAGACAGACAGCCATCCATTTCGTCACATTCTTACCACGGATATTCTGCCTTCTTTCTACCAGATTGCGGTCGGTCCACCAAGATCTGGTAGGGAAGCTTGTCTTAAGTATTCACGTCGCCCCCCCCCCCCCGCCCCCGAATGCAACGGCGCTTAACCTCCACGGTCGACCAAGAGCGTGAAGGTCACGAATAATGCGAGCAAGACCGTTGGCTAAATGTCAGCCGGTTTTTACGACCGGTAATCTTCTGTTATCTCCTACAACGACGTGCCCAGGATTTTGCCGACGGTTTCAAGTCACACCTGGGGTCAAACCATGACCCCACCCTAGGCGGACAGTCGCGGTAATCGAAAGGACTTCTGGGCGGCTAAACGGTGCCCTCCACTGTCTGGCTCAAGGGTGCGATCGGACGCCCTTAGGCCTGTCTCCATGCCTACTCGGATAGCACATCGAGGCGGAAAAGACTCGACAGGCGACAGAGAGCGAAAGACATAGGATGAACATCCGTGACAAAACACCCGTGCGAAGACACTCATTCTTCACTTCCGCTGGACACCCATCGCTCCTCTGCAGAAGAGGTGGCAGACGGAAGAGCAGACTGGACCTTCGCTGTCGCGCTCGAGAGCCCCGCAGGTCGCTCAACGAGGAGCGCAGAATGCGCTCGCGTCAGGAGCTTACGCACCGAGAGTGTGTGTCCTCGGTGAGTGTGACGGATGCCTAAACGCGGACGCCTGGGCCAGCGGCCGCTGCTGGGAGTGCCGCCGCCACCGCAGCCGGCGGTCCAGCATGTCAGCGCTCGTCACAGGACGCTCGGCCGTTGCTGAGTGCGCTCAGCCGCTACTTCACAGCTCTCCAGCGACGAGGCGGCGGCTGCTGCCGCCTGCTCGAGTTTGACGGCGGTCGCTTGCCTCGTTTAAAGCCAACGTCACTCTTACCGATTGGTTTTCGAATTCCATAGATGAAGAATCTTACTGCTCCCTACCGCTTAAGCGATTGCCGACATTGTAACGAGCGTCGATAAAAGCGCACTGATGCCGCAGCTGATGCGCAGGACTTTGGGCTCAGTGTTTCTTCTGACGTGCAGACGTCGTAGACATGGCTCCAACGTGTACCCCCACGTGGGAGGGTGCGAACGCATCGCTCTCCTCGGGGCACACGGAGACAGAGAGCGACGCATTTGCACGTTTGTGGCGGCCGACGCGAAAAGGCATTGCGTGGGTTCATTTTGAGGTAAAAGCGACCACTCGGAGACGTCACCCGTGCTCTACATTTGTTATCAGCTCAAAATCTAGGTGTCACGTTCCAAAGTGACCTCTCGTTAGACGACCACACCAGCTCCGCAGTCAAATCTGCCTACTCTCAGCAGCATAACATTGCTAAAATTCGGGCTTGTTTAGATAAGGATGCCACGTCTAAGTTGGTCCATGCATTCGTTACATCCCGTCTTAACTTCTGCAACTCACTGCTTACTGGCCTACGGCATGTGCGATCAGGCGATTGCAGCTGGTGCAAAACTCCGCAGCTAGGCTTGTTTGTCGAGAGCGTCGTAGCTGTTACCTTACACCACTTCTCGCCGACCTGCACTGGCTACCGGTCAAGCAACGGATTGACTTCAAGGTTTAGTCGCTCACTTTTAGGTCACTTCATTCTATGGCTCCAGCCTATCTCTCAGATATACTCCCCCACCAGGCCAAGCATCGTACCACTCGCTTCTCGGAATCCAACAGTCTACCAATTCCTCGTACAAACCTCAAATCCTTGGAGACCGTGCATTTAGTTCGTATGCTCCCAAAGCCTGGAACTCCATCCCGACTTGCGTCAGAACATCCCCTGACTTGACCACTTTAAAAAGAACTTAAAAACATACCTATTTAGGACAGCATTTAGTGGGTCCCTGTGATTCGTCATTGATTTGCTTATGCGTGCTGACACTGTGCATGCTGCCACTAACTACATTTGCATGCTGACCCTGTGCATGTCACCCCTAACCATATTATTCATGTTGTTTGTTTGTCAAGCATGATAGTACTCACCATTCGATTGCATTTCCCTTTGCAGTAAATGTAAAGCGCCTAGAAAGAGATCGAGTTCTCTGAGGGCGCTTTATCAAGTGCATTATTATTATTATATTATTATTATCTACTAATGATTTCAATTTCCATATTTGGTGTTACCATTTAAAATTTCCTGTAACCCAGCCAGACGGGCCTAAAAAACAAAACAAACGGAAGTGGATGCAGTAAATCTCCAGGGCAAGGTGCTCGCTCTTCAAGACCCTCAAGTCGACGGTTCGAGTACGGCAGTGGGCGATTTTTGGGCCTTTATTGCCCACTGCAAGCGGTAACGTGACAACCGGTAAGGCCCCACTGTCGCTCTAGTGATGAGGATGTTAAATCAGCCCGACATTTTTTTGTATTACGCTATAACTCACCCACAGGACAAATTTAATGCTGTGTCAATACGAGGGATTGCCGGTATTAGAATAGCAAGCGTGCAATCCCTGGGGCTCCTCAAAATTGAGACGAGTGACTCAATCCGTTTCGTGGAGGATTCTGGAGCGTATCCAGTAAGAGGTATCTGGTATGAGGTATCCAGTGTGAGGTATCCAGTGCCACCCGATGGAACATGGACATCGGCTGTTGCAAGGCTGATTAATGAATCCAAGAAATTAAGTCTTCTTTACCAAAGTTGCTGCAGCGATTCCATGTTGATCTACAGATCCACCGCTGACATTCGTACATTGACGGTAGCAAACTTTCCTAAATGGAAATGACAAAACCAACTTACCGGTTAGGGGATGGCGTGATGTAAGTTTATATTGAGCTACCAGCTCTGGGAGCATAGCAGCTGAAGGCACGATATTAAATAATTTTATGTTGTTAGAGGCGCAGCTAAATGAATTTAATCACAAGAGCTCGTATTATTATGCTAAGCCTGATTCTGACGAATTTCAAATAGGTTAGCCGGATCAAGAGAATGAAGGAGAACAGTGAGTGACCAAACCTTGAAGTCGATTCGCTGCTTGACTGGGAGCCAGTGCAGATGGGAGAGAAGGGGTGAGAGAAGGGGAGAGAAGGGGTGAATGTGACGAAGCGGCTGCAAAGTTCACGACTGACAAGCCTGGCTGTGGAGCATTGCACCAGCTCTATTCATCTTAACGAACCGTCAATGTGACCTGCGATTAAGGACTTGGGAAAGTCTGAACGGGACATCACGGGTGCACGGACCAGCTTGGCTGCGGTCTAAGCGCATCTACGAAAGCCAGAATTTTAGCGTTGTGTCAGAGCTGAAAGTGCCTACTTTATGGGTTAGGCTTTCCCAACTCCGAAGTGACGCTGAATTTTCCCATAGCCAGTAAGCTGGCCTTGTCATCGTTCAATGTGAGAAACTTAGCCACCGTTAATGTGCGAATGTTGGCAATACCTGCTGCAAAGGAGCTGAGCGAGCTTGACATACTGCGAAGTTAGTGAGGGATGGAGGCAATAAAACAGCTGAGCACCATCTGGATTAAATAGATAGCCTGGGTTTTGCTTAGCAAATTAAGAGAGAGAGAGAGAGAGAGAGAGAGAGAGAGAGAGAGAGAGAGAGAGAGAGAGAGAGAGAGGGAGTGCATATTGTGAAAACAGTGGGCCAAGGACGGATCTCCGACTTGGCCATACCTCAAAGGCTCACTGCATCAGCTTCGGCCCATGACATTAACATTCTGAAATCTCCAGCTGAGATGGAACCTAAAGCATCCCTTTCAGGGTTCGCAGTACTAGTGATGCGCAGGCGCTCAAAGAGGACTCGGTGATTGGTCAGTGCTGATCAAGCGCTGCCAAGAGATCCAGCAGAGCGAGCTGAGAAGCTCTACGAAAGTCAGCATTGCCGTGATGGTCTTTCAGCACTTGCAGCACTAGGCGATCTTTTATTGCAACTGCAAGCATAAGAAAAAGCCGTTAGGGCTCTTCTGCCATTATAAAAATGATGCTGTTTGATTGGCTACCTAGTTCTGTTTGGGCGGGAGTTGCTCAACTGCTTGCGGTCTGCCTCGACTGAACTCGACTTAACGGTACTGCTTCCACTGCCTACTGAGTGCCCTAACTGCAGCCACTTTGAAGCATGCACGGACAAGACCTCAGACTAAGGACGAGCGGTATTTCCATCGATGCCACGGCATGTCTCTACTGCCGCTCGAAGCCCGTATGGCTGCCTGCCCGGGGGCCCCCGGCTTCCTCAGGCGCTCGCCCGATGCACAATTGATTCCTCGCTGCATCTGCTGGCCGTAGAGAGCGAGAGTGGCGTGCGGAGGTTCTAGGCCGTCACTTATTGATTTGCCTGCCTCAGCCGCACTAAGCACAGCACCGCTCGCCAGGATGAGGCTGAATCGCAAGCTGTCGCTGACAGTTCGGTTCCCATCGTCCGATATTCACCACCGCCGCCGCCGTCGTCGCCGGCGATGCGCTCGCTCGCGGCGAACGGCCGCCGCCGCACGGCAGCGCGGGTCGGCTGCTGAACGTGCCTAGCGCGCCTACGTGGCCGGCCGGGCGCCGAGCGGGCGCCTATCGTAAGCTCGCCGCGAGCTAGCTCGGGCGCGCTGTGGCGGCTGCGGAGGCGAGGGAAGAGGGTAGGCCGCTCACCTGTATCTGCTCGAAGGGCACCTCGAACGTGAACGACTCGTTGTAGTAGGGATTGAGAGTGCTCATTTTGATCGTCGTCTTCTTCTTCTTGATTCGCTTTCCGTTCATCATCAGGGCTATCTTGACATACGGATCTACCGGAAGCGCACGGATCCGCGCGTCACGAGGTCGCGCCGCCATTCCTCGGTGCGTGCGCTCGGCGACGGTGACGGCGACCGCCGCAACTCGGCAGGAGGTCGCACCACGACCAGTGCATCCCCGTCACCGAGCGATTGGCGATCGGCAGAGATCGCTCGCCTGCGCTCGAGTGGCAGCCGAGCAGCGGCCCGCAGCACGACGACGCCGCCGGCGATGCGGTTGGGGAGGGCGCACGCGAGCCAGCGAAAAAGCGAAAGACGACCTCGGCGTGCGCGGCGAGCGGGGTCTAGAAGCGTCGCGGCGGACGATCGCCATTTTCCGGTGAAGCCCGTCTGGCTCCTTCCTTGGTCGGGCTTCTCAAGGTCGGGCTGCTCAAGGGGACGGCAGCAGAAGCCTAACGTGAGCGCGTGACTCGTCGGCGACGTGCCTTTCGAGCTCAAACTGTCTGCCAGCAGCTCGAGTCGAGGCGTCGGTGGGTGCGCATGTGCGCGGGCCTTTTGGAGGCACCGTGCTTCGTGCCAGACGCGGATCGTCAGTGCCTCGCGATCAAAGGGAATTTCGGCCAACGAGAACTTGAGAGAGCGCAACGACAGTGAAGAGCGGTGAACGCGGGCAGCAGTCGCCGCCGCCGCCGTCGAGCCATCGAGTCGCCCGGCGTCGGCGGTGGCGGTGGTGGCGACGGCGAGCGACCTTTTAGGCGAGGGACGACCGTGGCAAGCGAAGGCCGCAGCCCTGCGCGAGCCTCGCGCCAGCTGCTGGACTGAGAATGCGGTGCGAAGAAACGGTAAAGAGCAGAAGGTTCGCCGCCGGAAGCATCGCTTCCGGCGGCGGGTGCTCATCGGTAGCTTAAAGCTTGCCAGTGTTTGCAGGTGCCGCCGCCGAGCGGGCACCAGGCTGCCCGATGTGCAGATCGCACCCGTGAGAAAACTGCGAATCGCTACAACTATCCGCTGAGCCGCAGCAGCAGCAGCAGGGGAGGTCAGGGAGGTCAGATCAGGGAGGTCGGCGCCGGCTTTTGTTCGC
This sequence comes from Cristatella mucedo, assembly GCA_009760855.2. Classification (NCBI taxonomy): domain Eukaryota; kingdom Metazoa; phylum Bryozoa; class Phylactolaemata; family Cristatellidae; genus Cristatella; species Cristatella mucedo. The sequence continues at coordinate 3,278,239 of WPIO01000001.1, read as the reverse complement.
TTGCGACACTAAAGCGATTCGGCCGCTCGCTCGCCCCCACGCGGTGCGCCCGAAGCGCTCCGGCCGATGTCCGGTGCCGCTGTGCAGGCTCCGGGGGATTTGTGCGAACCGCATTGGTAGACACTGGGTTGACTATTGATTTAGATAAAAACCTGTGGCCGCTGCTGCCAGCGAGACCTCGATGAGCGCGTGTGCGCGAAAGTGCATGCCCGCATGCACGCTAAGATCGACTCGTCGGCGAGCACTCGACCGCTCGCAGCTCCGGCGCGGCGCACGTGACGACGACGCTGCCGGCGGGCTAGCCGCGGGAGGCGAGAGCGGGCGGAGGAGGGGCGGGGCTCGGGATCCGGCAGTTGCAGCGGCCTCTGCGCCGTCGTCCTTGAGCGAAGTCGCCTTCTTCGGTCGCACGCACGCACGCAGCTGGGCGCTCCACTGACCCGACAGACCGCCGACGTCCATCTTTTTGAGGTTCTTTGCTTCCAGTATGTTGACGGTCAGCTTTCCGGCCGTCGGAACGTATCGCAGCGAGAAGCAGATGTCGCCGAGCGTTTCCTACAAACGGCTTCACTCAAGCTTCACTGGCGCTGCGTGACACGCGGTCGCTACCCACTCTCCACTCGCCTCCGGCAAAAGAGAAGCGAAAGCGGACGGCGCTGCCGAGTTCAGCAAGACTGAAGAGCTAGCGAGCGAGCCATCGATGGTTCTCGGATGCCATCGATTCGCATCGATTCGCATCGATGCTAGCGAGCGCGCCATCGATGGTTCTCGGAGCTGCCCCGCACCGTGGGCGTGAGCGAGCCCGCTCGAACGGACACTCGACGGGCGGGCGGGCGGGCGGGCGGGCGGCAGCTCGTCGCCGAGGCTACGCGGCAGTAAGCTCGCCGGCCGCAAAGCGCCCGGCGAGCTTTCCGAGAAGAAGAACCGCGCAGCAGCGGAGGCGGCGGTGGCGGCGGCGGCGGCGGCTGCGGCGGCGGCGGAACTCCCAGTCGCTTGGTCGCGCGCTGCTTGGTCGCGCTTTCGCTAGCGGCGATCGTGACACTTCGACTCCTATGGCGCGGCGGCGGCGGATCTGTCGGCCGCCGCCGCCATAGGAGCCGCCAGTCGAAGCGACGATCGCGAGGACGCCTGCGCGCCCCCACCTTCTCTTCGTCGGGACTCGTTATGTCGCGCCACTCCTCCAAGACCTGACACAGATCTACGTTGCCGAGAGGTATTTGCACCTGGCCGATCATGTCGTGCTTTGAAAAGCGGTCGAAGTCGTATATAGCCATCACCAGGGTCTTGCCGGGAATTTCGGCGAACGGCAGCTGCGAGGAAAGCGGCAGATAAGACCGGAAGCATCAGCGGCGACTACAAGCAGTGGCAGTGGCGGCGGCGTCCAGGCGAGGCCTGAAGAGGCGGCCGTTCGCCCCTTCCGGCCGTCGTTCGGCGCGAGCCGCCGCCGCCCGTAGCGCGGCCCCGAGCGGCGGGGCAGGAGGCGCGCGCCGCCGTGCCGAGCGGCACCTTGAAAGTGAACGTCTCGTTGAAGACTGGGTCAAGCGTCTTCCGGTGCACTTTGGTCTCGTATTTCTTCTTTTTGTCGGGCAGCACGAACACCTTGACGTACGGATCCGACGTGCCGCCCATGTCCATCGCCGGCAAGTCTTTGCACTGCGAGATGTGTACCGTCAGCTACAAACAGAGCGTCGACACTCTGAAGTTCAAGGTCTCACCAGCGCAGACAGACATAAGGTCAAGGTCTTGTCGCCTCCCCCAGATCGTGGCGACTGGAGGCAGCAGGTGTACCATCGGGGGAGGGGAAGGAGACGGAGTGCGTGCCGGGGCAGAGGAGAGCGGTGCCAGAGGTTACCTCGGACTTTTGAAACTCGTACTCAAGCTTGAACTGAAGTCGGCCCAGCTTCTCCACGGACTTCTTCTCCCCCTCCTCGGCCTCGTCCTCGTTATCCTCCATGTTGGTGTCCAGCTGTTCCAGATCCGGCTGAACTTGCTCTTTCGCCAGCACGGAGCTCAGCAGCTTGACGTTTTTTATGTCGACTATTCCTAGAGCGAGAAGCGACGAGGAAGAGAGAGGCGGCTGGCGAGCGAGCGAGCGAGCGTCACTGACAGCGAGCGAGTTTCTCGCAGGCGAGAAACCGACGCGAGAAAGTTGCTCCGCAGAGTAAGGACTGCCTGCGATGGTTGGAGGCGGCGGGAGCTCGCTAACCTTTCATGAGGCCGCCGCCGCTGGCGGCGGCCGAAGAGCTCTTGCCGTCTTTGCTGCCTTTCTTTTTGCAGCAGCATTTCCGACATATGCATATGCAGATGACGAGTATCAGCAAGAAAGATGTTACGACGATCGCGATTATGGCAGGAACCGGCACTGAGACGAGAAAATGTAGAAAGGTGTACGGCGACTTAGAGAAAACTGGCGTGCGGTGCGTCGAAATACGAGCCAGTTCGGGCGCAGAAGACCAGCGACGGCACCGCGACCCGCTCGCGACACCGCGACGCGTTCGCTCTCGAGCTCTCTGTCTGTCTCTATCTGTCTGTCTGTCTGTCTGTTTATCTCTCTCTCTCTCTCTCTCTCTCTCTCTCTCTCTCTCTCTCTCTCTCTCTGTCTCTGTCTCTCTCTTTTTCTCTCTCCATATATAGATAGAGCCAGACAATGCCTTTCCAAGGAGAGGTGGCGCACACTTACAGTGTGTTTTCTCGCTTATCTTGTCCAATATGTTCGTCATGGTTTCTTTTATGTTGTCCCCCATTGATTTTGCTGTTGTCGAATCCTCCAGTGACTTGGACGCCAAAATGGATTCCGTGGTCATTTCTAGCGTGGCGCCGGTGGCCACCTCGGCCTGCTCCCGAATGTACCTCAGCAGTGCAGCCATCCTCATGCGTCTCTTAGAGAAAGAAGGAATGTCTTGAGTAATCTCGTAATGCAATTAAAACATGAATGAAGCTCAATTTTATTCAGCGTTAGAGTCCAGCACTGGTGCACGGGCCGAAGCGCTTATCCTGCGATTGCTAAGAAAACACTAGGTCGCAATATTGCCATTTTTGTGAAACTATTTGACGTAATAGATGGAGACTAATCTCTCGCTCGCATCCGTGTGCCGTACAAGTCGTGTCAAAGGGTGAGTAGCGCCTGCAAAATTGAAGACACAAACGTGGCTGAAACGAAACCTCGACGCCGCGACGTCCGCGAGCAAATGGTTTTGATTTTCATAGCGCTGCAACACATATCTTTCTGCTCTTCGGAATTAAAGCCTAATCCTCTTTCGAAAGTAACCTCTTAGGCCTACGTTTTGGACGTATAAAGTGAAATCTATTCGGGATGGTACGCATACTTGACTCACACGTAGCTACAGTAGTTACCCGCGGCTATTGGCGATAACAAGCGGCCGCCTCTCCGAAAGGCGACGGATGGCATTGGGGGTAGCTATGGCAATGCTTCTCAATTAAGATACTCTTTCTTTTCTGAAGGAAGTAATTGAACTGTGTCGAGTAATATGTCATGCGAACCATTCGCAAATGTGTTACTTTCATCGCAGCAGAGCGCGGACTACTGCGTGAATTCCTCATTGCTGAATGCCGGCGGAGAGAGTTGCTTTGGCTCGTCGAACCTTCCGGTTGCGCTTAGATCGAGTTAAAACGAGGCAGCCGTACTAGGACCGGATAGCGTCCAAGCGGTGCTACCAAATTTGCCTCTTCTCGACGGCTTCCTAAGAAAGCGCGAGTGGGCACGCGTAATCGAGCTCCGCGACTAGTCTGCACTAGCAAATGCTCCACAGTGGCCGGCCACATATGCAAATCAGGAACGCGTTCCGTCGTTCGCGTCGTCGTCCGGCTGCGCTCCGCATCCGCTGCCTGCTAATGTCTGAACGGAAGTCAGACGCGGGCAGCCATGACAGCTAAGCCGCGATACTCGTTTCCGTCTTCGCGCCGACCGATTCCGATTCTGCGGCTGCGCCCGCTGGCTGCGTAGCCGCGCAGCCAGCGGGCGCAGCCGCAGGATCTGGACCTCAGCCTCCTGTTCGACCGGCGACTCGCGCATGCCTCCAGCTCGCGGGCTCCGCGCCCACGCGCGGACACGCGATGTTCGGCCTTGCTCGTTCTCGCCACCGACCGAGGCGACGAGGAAATTGATTTTCCTTTTTGGCTGCCGTCGCTTAGATCACGGACATGTTTACAGTAGAGCGTTAGAAGCCAAGCCGTGAGCAAATATTTACGTCATGGCTCCCGTGGGAATTCCGATGGTTTAATCGTGGAATCGCCGACGGGTAAGTAAAAGTCGCGGACCTATACGCATTTCGACGTCTAGCTGCACTATCAAAGCAGCTACCAAGGCCGATATTCAGCGTGATCGTTACGCCTTAATTTCTCTCACTTTCGAGATTCTCTCTCTATATATAGTTCTATAATTCTACTCTATCTCTCTTTCGGTCTCTCTCCCGCTCTCTCTATCGAAATCTCTTCGCTTCTTCCTTCTTCCACAACCACATCGTGGATTAACATAAACTCGTGTTCTCTTTACATTGTGGAAAAATGCCCACGTGTTCTAGCGAACAGGTACAGAGATATGTAAAATGTGTTTCGAAAACGCAAAGGTGAAAACGTGAAAACAAAAAAGGGAAAACGTGAGTTCGTGGGTTAGAGGTGGGATTTACAAGCTCTCTGATGCACAGAGAAATGCGTAGCTTTTGCACCATGCAAGCGTTTTAATAATAATAAGAATAATAATACAACATTTTAATAGTGGCCTCGAAGAACTTAATCTCTTGCCATGCACTTTACACATCCTGTAAAGGAAGCATGACCAAATGGTTAGTGGTAGCAAGATCAATGTCAACAAGCATAGCATGGTTAGACGTGAAATGCACAGGGTCAGCATTCAGAAATGGTTAGTAGCAGCATGCTCAGTGCTAGCACGCAAATGACTCATCACATGGACCAACTAAATACTTTGATAAATTGATACGTTTTTAGCTTCTTTTTAAATGTCGTCAAGTCAGGGATGTCGTGATGTCATATATATGTTTTAGCTTACACTGAACATGTGTTGACATATTTCCCATGCATGCTTATATCTAGCTCTTCCGAACGGTGCCACTAAACAAAATTGCGTGCCATTTGTATGAGACTTGAACTGTACGCCAGATTTATCATAGAATTTAAAGTGTTTTAGGCCAATTTTGGGCCTTCTTTAATTGTTGAGTCGGGATAGTAAGCGTTGTATTCGACCCTCAAGGCTTAGGCTGCGTCTACACTGCTGAACGTTCGCACCCAAGACATCCGAGAACTTATCTCGAATGCGAGCTAGAGTGAACCAGCCATGTCTACCCCTGGTACAGTTCGGAGTCAAGACTAGCGTGTGAAGGTCGTGAAGTTTTTCGTTTGGTAGCAAATAGAAATTGAGCAGAAGCTATCTACGGCCACGTATCTGTTGCTGAATGTAGACGCTTAGATGAAAGTCACAGAAAAATTAGCTACCATCTTTCTTTTCGCAGGCTGCTATCTTTATCCACACATTCCTGCATTCTGAACTTTAGCGGTCCAGCATACTGGTCTCCCCATGCAACGCATCTACGTAGGCGTCATCCGTAGGCTGCCTTTTTTCCGTCTTTTTCCGATTGTTCGGCTCCGCCTCCCAAGTCTCCGATCTATCGCCAGGAAGTAGACCACCTGGCTAGTTCTCAACTGAACTTGGCGATCGTTAAGCGCTGAAGTTTCCTATTTTTCTGGTGCCTAAATCTCTCGGCTGCGATGAGCAATATGCAACTGAATGAGCACCGGTTTATCGACGGGCGGGGGAGTACGTCGATAAGCCTGGACTACCCGGATTATGCAGAGCCCGCAGAGAAAATTTCAGAGCCGGCCAAGCACCTTTTCGTAGCATTTGGTACTATTGATCACTAAGTGCCACTCTCGAGCGCCTGTCAACTCGCCAAGGCACAGGGGCGGGGCCAGGATTTCAGGTTGGGGGCGAGGGTTCAGCTTAGGGGGGGGGGCAAGAGTCCCTCGTCCCCCTAAGGCCTGGGGAAATTTCTCAGTTGGTGTCAGTAATTTCTTTCTACTATCCATGGGCGAGGGGGGGCAATTTCTCCTGTGCACCATTGGCTCCGTCACTGCCTGCCACTGCATCGTTAGCTCACTGCCCTGCAATGATTTGGGTCCTATCTCAGCTGGGAGACTCCAGAGCATTCACGCGAGCCTGCAAAAAAAATCATGCGGGGAACTTCTAAAGTAAAATGTGCCTCAGGGCAGCCCTGTGCTTGGTCCGCTTCTTTTCACAAGTTATACTCTTCCACTTGCCGATATGGTCGCCGAGCACAATGCAGGCTTTCACTTCTTTGCAGGTGTACCCATGTACCTAGATGTACTACAGCTGTGCCTATGCCTTGATCCATCCGAGACCTCCACCACGTTGAATTCTCTCGACCCCCTTGCTGCATGTATTGCTGAAATCTGCACTTGGATGGCAGAAAACGTTCTCAAATTGAATGAAGATGAAATCCACTTTCAATTTATGGGCAAACCAAGCGTGACTCTTAAGTTGGAAAGCTTAACGTTCAAAATCGGTGGAGCCAGAATAACTCCTGCAACACCTATATGCAATATAAGTGACCTGTTCCAAAGTGACCTTTTCACAGACGATAACATGAGCTCCGCATTCAAGTTGGCCTACTTTCAGCTAGGTAACATTGCTAAAATTTGGGCCTGCGTAGACAGGAATACTGCATTCAAATTAGTCCATGCATTTGTAACGTTCCATCTCGACTTCTATAACTCACTGCTTGTTGGTCTACCAGCCTGTGCAGTCTAGCGCTTACAGTTAACGCAAAACTCTGCTGCTTGGCTTGTCTGTGGTGAGCGTCGCCATTGCGACATCACACCACTTCTCGCCGGACAGGACCGGCACTGGCTCCCAATTAAGCAGCGCATAGACTTTAAGCTTTGTCACTCACTCGTTACAGCGTATTTTAAGTGCCTAGAAAGAGACTGAGTTCTCTGAAAATGCATTATTACTATTATTATTATCAATCATTTAGCTATATTTATGGTTATTTGTCCCCCCCCGCTTGTGTACACATAAGTAAAGTATAGGTTGGCTGATTGAAAAACCTTATTTATAAAGCGGCGGAAGAAGAGTCGCAGAGGCTAGCATGGGCCGCTAGGCAGTGACAGGCAGTGACAGGCTGCAGGTGACAGGCTGCAGGTGACAGGCTGCAGGGTCCTCAGAATCCTCGACGTTGTGGAAGCACCTGTCAGTGGTGGAAGCACCTCACACTCTTAAAACATCTGATTGCACAATTCTGGAGAGAAACAGACGTATTAACAGCACCATTGAATATAGTCGAGAGATGAGCCCCATCCATTATCACTCCACTTGGTCTCTGTCTCTCTCTTGCTCTCACTCTCTCGCCTTATCGTTCTCGCCAAATTAGGAGCAAGTTAATACAGCGCACACACCCAAGGATTTTAGCAGCTCTCTGTTGCTGACAAGGTTGGATACACCTAATAGCACAGCTGCAAACAAGATTCATTGGACCTCAGTATTAGATCTTCAATATGATTTCAAAAATGGCTCTTCAATATAAGGAGTTTGGGTACATTCCTTTGTATCTATAATAACGATAGGTCGTTTGTACCGCTTCCTAAGAGAGCTACATGTCTATTCAGATACTTGAAACTCACTTCAAGAGAATCAATAACCAAGGTTTATAACATTCGCGGATTCAAGCTTTTGAAGTATGCAAAAGCAAACAAGTATATAATGCTTACGCAAAGCAAAGCCACGGCAAATAAGAAGACATTCATGGCTGCTAGCTAATAGCTGACCTTTGGCAAAGCTAACACGGCTAACAGCTAACACAGCACTGGCACAGCTAACATAGCTAATAGAACCATTGGCACAGCTAACAGTCACTGTTGTGCACACGAAAAGCGTGCAGGAACACAAAGAGACAAGTTCACTGGGCCACTGTAAAGCTGACCGGAACACATGCACCCGTAGGTGTGGCTTATACGACGCACGCTCATCCAGGCTCATCTGGCCAGATGCGAGCTCTCGAATGTCGGTGCATGCGAGCTGAATGCTCAATCGCCAAATGACGCATCAGGTGCGTGGAACGACGAGACGACTTGGAGGCCAAGGAGCGAGTGAGAAGCAGCGCATGAGCACGAGCTGGACGAGCGAGGCAGGCGTCAGAGCGAGGCAGGCGTCAGAGCGAGGCAGGCGTCAGAGCGAGGCAGGCGTCAGAGCGAGGCAGGCGTCAGAGCGAGGCAGGCGTCAGAGCGAGGCAGGCGTCAGAGCGAGGCAGGCGTCAGAGCGAGGCAGGCGTCAGAGCGAGGCAGGCGTCAGAGCGAGGCAGGCGTCAGAGCGAGACAGGCGTCAGAGCGAGGCAGGCGTCAGAGCGAGGCAGGCGTCAGAGCGAGGCAGGCGTCAGAGCGAGGCAGGCGTCAGAGCGAGGCAGGCGTCAGAGCGAGGCAGGCGTCAGAGCGAGGCAGGCGTCAGAGCGAGGCAGGCGTCAGAGCGAGGCAGGCGTCAGAGCGAGGCAGGCGTCAGAGCGAGGCAGGCGTCAGAGCGAGGCAGGCGTCAGAGCGAGGCAGAGAGCGAGGCAGGCGTCAGAGCGAGGCAGGCGTCAGAGCGAGGCAGGCGTCAGAGCGAGGCAGGCGTCAGAGCGAGGCAGGCGTCAGAGCGAGGCAGGCGTCAGAGCGAGGCAGGCGTCAGAGCGAGGCAGGCGTCAGAGCGAGGCAGGCGTCAGAGCGAGGCAGGCGTCAGAGCGAGGCAGGCGTCAGAGCGAGGCAGGCGTCAGGCAGGCGTCAGAGCGAGGCAGGCGTCAGAGCGAGGCAGGCGTCAGAGCGAGGCAGGCGTCAGAGCGAGGCAGGCGTCAGAGCGAGGCAGGCGTCAGAGCGAGGCAGGCGTCAGAGCGAGGCAGGCGTCAGAGCGAGGCAGGCGTCAGAGCGAGGCAGGCGTCAGAGCGAGGCAGGCGTCAGAGCGAGGCAGGCGTCAGAGCGAGGCAGGCGTCAGAGCGAGGCAGGCGTCAGAGCGAGGCAGGCGTCAGAGCGAGGCAGGCGTCAGAGCGAGGCAGGCGTCAGAGCGAGGCAGGCGTCAGAGCGAGGCAGGCGTCAGAGCGAGGCAGGCGTCAGAGCGAGGCAGGCGTCAGAGCGAGGCAGGCGTCAGAGCGAGGCAGGCGTCAGAGCGAGGCAGGCGTCAGAGCGAGGCAGGCGTCAGAGCGAGGCAGGCGTCAGAGCGAGGCAGGCGTCAGAGCGAGGCAGGCGTCAGAGCGAGGCAGGCGTCAGAGCGAGGCAGAGCGAGGCAGGCGTCAGAGCGAGGCAGGCGTCAGAGCGAGGCAGGCGTCAGAGCGAGGCAGGCGTCAGAGCGAGGCAGGCGTCAGAGCGAGGCAGGCGTCAGAGCGAGGCAGGCGTCAGAGCGAGGCAGGCGTCAGAGCGAGGCAGGCGTCAGAGCGAGGCAGGCGTCAGAGCGAGGCAGGCGTCAGAGCGAGGCAGGCGTCAGAGCGAGGCAGGCGTCAGAGCGAGGCAGGCGTCAGAGCGAGGCAGGCGTCAGAGCGAGGCAGGCGTCAGAGCGAGGCAGGCGTCAGAGCGAGGCAGGCGTCAGAGCGAGGCAGGCGTCAGAGCGAGGCAGGCGTCAGAGCGAGGCAGGCGTCAGAGCGAGGCAGGCGTCAGAGCGAGGCAGGCGTCAGAGCGAGGCAGGCGTCAGAGCGAGGCAGGCGTCAGAGCGAGGCAGGCGTCAGAGCGAGGCAGGCGTCAGAGCGAGGCAGGCGTCAGAGCGAGGCAGGCGTCAGAGCGAGGCAGGCGTCAGAGCGAGGCAGGCGTCAGAGAGCGCGGCAGGCGTCAGAGCGAGGCAGGCGTCAGAGCGAGGCAGGCGTCAGAGCGAGGCAGGCGTCAGAGCGAGGCAGGCGTCAGAGCGAGGCAGGCGTCAGAGCGAGGCAGGCGTCAGAGCGAGGCAGGCGTCAGAGCGAGGCAGGCGTCAGAGCGAGGCAGGCGTCAGAGCGAGGCAGGCGTCAGAGCGAGGCAGGCGTCAGAGCGAGGCAGGCGTCAGAGCGAGGCAGGCGTCAGAGCGAGGCAGGCGTCAGAGCGAGGCAGGCGTCAGAGCGAGGCAGGCGTCAGAGCGAGGCAGGCGTCAGAGCGAGGCAGGCGTCAGAGCGAGGCAGGCGTCAGAGCGAGGCAGGCGTCAGAGCGAGGCAGGCGTCAGAGCGAGGCAGGCGTCAGAGCGAGGCAGGCGTCAGAGCGAGGCAGGCGTCAGAGCGAGGCAGGCGTCAGAGCGAGGCAGGCGTCAGAGCGAGGCAGGCGTCAGAGCGAGGCAGGCGTCAGAGCGAGGCAGGCGTCAGAGCGAGGCAGGCGTCAGAGCGAGGCAGGCGTCAGAGCGAGGCAGGCGTCAGAGCGAGGCAGGCGTCAGAGCGAGGCAGGCGTCAGAGCGAGGCAGGCGTCAGAGCGAGGCAGGCGTCAGAGCGAGGCAGGCGTCAGAGCGAGGCAGGCGTCAGAGCGAGGCAGGCGTCAGAGCGAGGCAGGCGTCAGAGCGAGGCAGGCGTCAGAGCGAGGCAGGCGTCAGAGCGAGGCAGGCGTCAGAGCGAGGCAGGCGTCAGAGCGAGGCAGGCGTCAGAGCGAGGCAGGCGTCAGAGCGAGGCAGGCGTCAGAGCGAGGCAGGCGTCAGAGCGAGGCAGGCGTCAGAGCGAGGCAGGCGTCAGAGCGAGGCAGGCGTCAGAGCGAGGCAGGCGTCAGAGCGAGGCAGGCGTCAGAGCGAGGCAGGCGTCAGAGCGAGGCAGGCGTCAGAGCGAGGCAGGCGTCAGAGCGAGGCGAGGCAGGCGTCAGAGCGAGGCAGGCGTCAGAGCGAGGCAGGCGTCAGAGCGAGGCAGGCGTCAGAGCGAGGCAGGCGTCAGAGCGAGGCAGGCGTCAGAGCGAGGCAGGCGTCAGAGCGAGGCAGGCGTCAGAGCGAGGCAGGCGTCAGAGCGAGGCAGGCGTCAGAGCGAGGCAGGCGTCAGAGCGAGGCAGGCGTCAGAGCGAGGCAGGCGTCAGAGCGAGGCAGGCGTCAGAGCGAGGCAGGCGTCAGAGCGAGGCAGGCGTCAGAGCGAGGCAGGCGTCAGAGCGAGGCAGGCGTCAGAGCGAGGCAGGCGTCAGAGCGAGGCAGCGTCAGAGCGAGGCAGGCGTCAGAGCGAGGCAGGCGTCAGAGCGAGGCAGGCGTCAGAGCGAGGCAGGCGTCAGAGCGAGGCAGGCGTCAGAGCGAGGCAGGCGTCAGAGCGAAGGCAGGCAGGCGTCAGAGCGAGGCAGGCGTCAGAGCGAGGCAGGCGTCAGAGCGAGGCAGGCGTCAGAGCGAGGCAGGCGTCAGAGCGAGGCAGGCGTCAGAGCGAGGCAGGCGTCAGAGCGAGGCAGGCGTCAGAGCGAGGCAGGCGTCAGAGCGAGGCAGGCGTCAGAGCGAGGCAGGCGTCAGAGCGAGGCAGGCGTCAGAGCGAGGCAGGCGTCAGAGCGAGGCAGGCGTCAGAGCGAGGCAGGCGTCAGAGCGAGGCAGGCGTCAGAGCGAGGCAGGCGTCAGAGCGAGGCAGGCGTCAGAGCGAGGCAGGCGTCAGAGCGAGGCAGGCGTCAGAGCGAGGCAGGCGTCAGAGCGAGGCAGGCGTCAGAGCGAGGCAGGCGTCAGAGCGAGGCAGGCGTCAGAGCGAGGCAGGCGTCAGAGCGAGGCAGGCGTCAGAGCGAGGCAGGCGTCAGAGCGAGGCAGGCGTCAGAGCGAGGCAGGCGTCAGAGCGAGGCAGGCGTCAGAGCGAGGCAGGCGTCAGAGCGAGGCAGGCGTCAGAGCGAGGCAGGCGTCAGAGCGAGGCAGGCGTCAGAGCGAGGCAGGCGTCAGAGCGAGGCAGGCGTCAGAGCGAGGCAGGCGTCAGAGCGAGGCAGGCGTCAGAGCGAGGCAGGCGTCAGAGCGAGGCAGGCGTCAGAGCGAGGCAGGCGTCAGAGCGAGGCAGGCGTCAGAGCGAGGCAGGCGTCAGAGCGAGGCAGGCGTCAGAGCGAGGCAGGCGTCAGAGCGAGGCAGGCGTCAGAGCGAGGCAGGCGTCAGAGCGAGGCAGGCGTCAGAGCGAGGCAGGCGTCAGAGCGAGGCAGGCGTCAGAGCGAGGCAGGCGTCAGAGCGAGGCAGGCGTCAGAGCGAGGCAGGCGTCAGAGCGAGGCAGGCGTCAGAGCGAGGCAGGCGTCAGAGCGAGGCAGGCGTCAGAGCGAGGCAGGCGTCAGAGCGAGGCAGGCGTCAGAGCGAGGCAGGCGTCAGAGCGAGGCAGGCGTCAGAGCGAGGCAGGCGTCAGAGCGAGGCAGGCGTCAGAGCGAGGCAGGCGTCAGAGCGAGGCAGGCGTCAGAGCGAGGCAGGCGTCAGAGCGAGGCAGGCGTCAGAGCGAGGCAGGCGTCAGAGCAGTCAGAGCGAGGCGAGGCAGGCGTCAGAGCGAGGCAGGCGTCAGAGCGAGGCAGGCGTCAGAGCGAGGCAGGCGTCAGAGCGAGGCAGGCGTCAGAGCGAGGCAGGCGTCAGAGCGAGGCAGGCGTCAGAGCGAGGCAGGCGTCAGAGCGAGGCAGGCGTCAGAGCGAGGCAGGCGTCAGAGCGAGGCAGGCGTCAGAGCGAGGCAGGCGTCAGAGCGAGGCAGGCGTCAGAGCGAGGCAGGCGTCAGAGCGAGGCAGGCGTCAGAGCGAGGCAGGCGTCAGAGCGAGGCAGGCGTCAGAGCGAGGCAGGCGTCAGAGCGAGGCAGGCGTCAGAGCGAGGCAGGCGTCAGAGCGAGGCAGGCGTCAGAGCGAGGCAGGCGTCAGAGCGAGGCAGGCGTCAGAGAGCGAGGCAGGCGTCAGAGCGAGGCAGGCGTCAGAGCGAGGCAGGCGTCAGAGCGAGGCAGGCGTCAGAGCGAGGCAGGCGTCAGAGCGAGGCAGGCGTCAGAGCGAGGCAGGCGTCAGAGCGAGGCAGGCGTCAGAGCGAGGCAGGCGTCAGAGCGAGGCAGGCGTCAGAGCGAGGCAGGCGTCAGAGCGAGGCAGGCGTCAGAGCGAGGCAGGCGTCAGAGCGAGGCAGGCGTCAGAGCGAGGCAGGCGTCAGAGCGAGGCAGGCGTCAGAGCGAGGCAGGCGTCAGAGCGAGGCAGGCGTCAGAGCGAGGCAGGCGTCAGAGCGAGGCAGGCGTCAGAGCGAGGCAGGCGTCAGAGCGAGGCAGGCGTCAGAGCGAGGCAGGCGTCAGAGCAGGCGGCAGGCGGCGTCAGAGCGAGGCAGGCGTCAGAGCGAGGCAGGCGTCAGAGCGAGGCAGGCGTCAGAGAGCGAGGCAGGCGTCAGAGCGAGGCAGGCGTCAGAGCGAGGCAGGCGTCAGAGCGAGGCAGGCGTCAGAGCGAGGCAGGCGTCAGAGCGAGGCAGGCGTCAGAGCGAGGCAGAGTCAGAGCGAGGCAGGCGTCAGAGCGAGGCAGGCGTCAGAGCGAGGCAGGCGTCAGAGCGAGGCAGGCGTCAGAGCGAGGCAGGCGTCAGAGCGGCAGGTCAGGCGTCAGGCGCGAGGCAGGCGTCAGAGCGAGGCAGGCGTCAGAGCGAGGCAGGCGTCAGAGCGAGGCAGGCGTCAGAGCGAGGCAGGCGTCAGAGCGAGGCAGGCGTCAGAGCGAGGCAGGCGTCAGAGCGAGGCAGGCGTCAGAGCGAGGCAGGCGTCAGAGCGAGGCAGGCGTCAGAGCGAGGCAGGCGTCAGAGCGAGGCAGGCGTCAGAGCGAGGGGGGCGTCAGAGCGAGGCAGGCGTCAGAGCGAGGCAGGCGTCAGAGCGAGGCAGGCGTCAGAGCGAGGCAGGCGTCAGAGCGAGGCAGGCGCCGTGCAGGCAAGTGTAGCACCTGAGTAGGCCAGAAGTCAGAGAAAGGTTCTTGAAATAGATTGGATAGGGAGCCAGTGAAGCTTAGACAGAAGGGTTGTGATGTGGCAGCAATGCCGCAGACGACAGCTACAAACCAAAGGAGCCGTCGAGTTTCGCACCAGCTGCAGACGATTGAGGGCACAGGTCAAAGTTCCTTACTTAAGAAACATTCTGTAATCTAGACGTGATTATTTCAGAAGCGTATGTACTATTTAGGCTGTCCTACTAAAAAATAAACCATTGTTGGTCCATCTCGTAAGTCGTCATGTGGGAGAGTGCCCATACATGTTGGCGGAATAACAGTGGCTCAAGTGTCGAGTTCCGCCGTTACAAGTCATCGAAAAGTTGGCACCGCCGCGCGAAGCCGGAGTCATGAGCTAGACGGTCGTACACTAGCTTGCGTCTCGAGTATATTGTAAGCACGTCAAGACTTTGCCGGTTTGGTCCAGCAGTTAAGGTGCTCTCGCCGCGGGGACCGAGGTCGTAGGCTCGAGCCCAGTTACAAGTTATGAAGCGCCTGAAGAGAGATTTAGCTCTCCTAGGGCGCTACGCAAATAAATTGTGTTTATTTATTTCGGGCGACCTACACCAGTCCCCCGAGGGCTTCGTCCTAGATCGCGAGCTTTTTCCCTTCGCTGACGCTTCGGACACGAACGTGCAAGTCATCTGCCAACACGCCGTCGCCAGGTCTCGCGGCGGCCCTTCTCTCGTTCAGCGAAGGACTGACACTGCGAAGCGCGGGTCTCAATGGCGGAGCAGAATTCGGGAGCTGAGCGGCCTGCGCACGACGCGGCGGCACGGTCAGCGAGCGGCCTCGCCGCTACGGCACCCTCTTCCAGCGGCGGGGCCGCGTCGATGAAGGGTGCACCGCGTCGGCGGCTAGCAGCGCGGCCGGCCGGCCATCAGAGGTCAAATGCCAGAGGTCATCAGAGGTCAGAGACGAGCGGGCGGACGTCGCCACTCGCTGCGAGAGCTGCTAGTGATCGAGCCGCCAGCATTTCGGATGGACGACCGCGTGCAGTAGCGCAGCGAGAGGGGCGGGGTGGCGCGGGGCGTGGGCCGGGGTCGTTCGCGCGTCCGCCGACAGACGGACTCGACCGGACGCAGGCAGACAGACGGGTCTTTAATTTCGAGATATCGAAAGACGAGTGCGTTTCGATAAACAGGCTGCGGTGGCTCGCCGACTAGGGGCAAAAACCAGCGCCGAATACTGGCTGCTCGTTGCGAGACCCGCTGCACTGCCGCCGCCGCCGTCGCCGCCGCCGCCGCCGTCTTTGGCTCCGAAGGTACGCTTGGCTCCGCCGATCCAGGCAGGTCTGCGCATAACTAGCATTTCATTCGATCGTGCTTCCTTAGCTGCAGATGTAAAGTGCATAGGAAGAGGTCGAGTTCTCTGATGGTGCTATATCGAACGTATTGCTAATGTTAATAATAATATCGTCATCATCTTCCACGACAACGCGCGACGCTGCAGGCCGACCGAGCCCGGACGCTCGGCGACCCGATCTGCTTTTCCGTCTGAGCTCGCTAGCCGTCTCGACGACGCACATAGCGCCGCCGTCGGGCGCGCGCGAGCGTGAGAGGCTGCCACCACCGCTGCGGCGGCGCTTCGGCGCATCCGGCGTTAGCGGCCTACTAGCGTCGGTAGATGCGGCAGCTTTGCTGTCGCCGCTGCCGCCGCCGCCGTCGCGACTCCCGGAGCGATCCGCCAACGATGGCTGGCGACTGCAGGCTTCCGGCCATACTTCCGTTCGTAGTTGGCCGTTCGGCCGAGCCGTCGCCGCCAACGCAGCGGCGACGGCTCGGCCTGCTGCGCGCCAGCCGAGAAGCTCACGCCGGTCGGGGGCGGTGACAGCGAGCCACGCGTGCCAGGTCCTGGCGGCGGCGCGCGGGCGGGCGAGCTGCGCTCGGGCGGTCGAGGCGTGCGAACGCCGGCGGCGACTCTTCGCAAATCGATAACGCGGGCGCCGCACCTCAGTCAGCGGCCGAAAAACTGGGCCGCCCGTATGCGAGGCGCGAGCGTGTCTCGACTGCTTCCCGCTCGGTTCGCCACGGGGGGCCCCCGCCCCCGCGACGCCGGCGGCGGCTACGATGGAGAGGGGGGGGGGGGGAGCGGACGGGGCGGGCGGGCGAGCGGGCGGCCTCTAGCGACCCGCAAACGACGTCGACACTTTTTCGTAGCAAATTTTTAAGTGCGTGACGTCAAAGGCACCTATTCCTGGTTTGCAGCCCTTCCGGACTCAAACTCCATGCGCGACAAAAGGGCAACAGCTGTGCGACGGAAACTACTGGGGCGTAGACGCGACTGCACTGATCCCTCTTTGTGCTGGAAGGTGTCGAGTGGTGCTCCGACAAGTGGCGCTCCGACAGATGGCCGCCGCTCAGTTGCTGCACAAAGACGAACCGCACGAGTTTGCATTGCCCTCAAAAGGGCCTGGGCGAGTGACGTGGAAGTAAAGAAAGGACAGTTCGCTAAATGCCAAAAATCCTAAAGAGCAGCGCCAGCGTCTCGTCGACTTCACCCGTATCTAGAGGTGCGAGCGCTGCAGCCCCGAGGAGTGGGTCGCCGTCCTCGCTAGAGCCGAGAGTTTCGCTCCGTGCCTGCCTGCCTCGGCGCCCGCTGCCTGCTCTCTCTGTCTCTCAGTCTCTCTGTCTCTTTGTCCTTCGTCTCTCTGCCTCTCTGTCTCTAATTCTCCCTTTCTCTCTGTCTCTCTGTCTCTCTGTCCTCTGTCTCTGTGTCTCTGTGTTTCTGTGTCTCTGTGTCTCTATGTCTCTATGTCTCTGTGTCTCCGTGTCTCTGTGTCTCTGTGTCTATCTGTCCTCTGTCTCCGTGTCTCTGTGTCTCCGTGTCTCTCTGCCCCTCTCTCTCTCTTTTTCTCTCTCTTTCTCTCTCTCCCTCCTGCAGTCTCTCTGTCTCTCCGTCTCTGTCTCTCTCTGTGTCTCTCTGTGTCTCTCTCAGGTCGCCCTCAGCGAATGACACTGGCACTCTGTCCTTAATTATAAAAACTAAGTGATTAGGTGCCGCAGTCCTAATGCATAATAATAATAATAATAATAATATTGCACTTGATAAAGCGCCCTCAGAGAACTTAATCTCTTTCTAGGCGCTTTACATTTGCTGCAAAGTGATACGCAATAGAATAGTAAGTAAAATCATGCTTGAAAAACAAACAAAATGAATAACATGGTTAGGGGTTACATGCACTGGGTCAGCATGCAAATGTGGTTAGTGGCAGCATGAACAGTGTCAGCACGCATAAGCACATCGAGGACGAATCACAAGGACCCACTAAATGCTGTCCTAAATAGGTATGTTTTTAAGTTTCTTTTAAATGTGGTCAGGTCAGGGGATGTTTCTGATGCAGGTCGGGAGGGAGTTCCAGGCTGTGGGAGCATACGAGCTAAATGCACGGTCTCCAAAGGATTTAAGGTTTGTACGAGGTATTTCTAGACTGTTGGATTCCGAAAAGCGAGTGGTACGATGCTTTGCCTGATGGGGTAGTATATCTGAAAGATAGGCTGGAGCCATAGAATGAAGAGACCTAAAAGTGAGCGACAAAACCTTGAAGTCAATCCGTTGCTTGACTGGTAACCAGTGCAGGTCGGCGAGAAGTGGAGTAATGTGGCAACTGCGACGCTCACGACAGACAAGCCTAGCTGCAGAGTTTTGCACCAGCTGCAATCGCCTGATCGCACATGCTGGTAGGCCAGTAAGCAGTGAGTTGCAGAAGTCGAGACGAGATGTCACGAATGCATGGACCAACTTGGACGTGGTATCCTTATCTAAACAAGCCCTAATTTTAGCAACGTGATGAAGCTGAAAATAGGCTGATTTGACTGTGGAGCTGATGTGGTCGTCTAACGAGAGGTCGCTTTGGAATATGACACCTAGATTTCGAGCTGATGCAACTGGAGATATGCTGGCAGAGCCAATTTTGAAAGTCATGCACTTTTCGTTCCGGTAAATGTGCTATGATTAGGAAATAGTTGTAATTGATTACAGTACAGTGCCTCTGCATTATATATATATATACGCATATATGTATATATATATATCGATATTATATATATATATAATATCGATATATATATATATATATATAATATCGATATATATATATACGTATATAAACAAGTTTTAATTATTCATGCGTATAGCATCCCAAGATAACTCAATATATATCCAAGCGCTTCGTATAGATACGGCAGAATTCGAGCCCACGACCTCGGTAATCGATGGCGAGCACCTCAACCCCCAAGCCAAATCAAGGCGGCGCTTCGGAATGCTGTTTCATGAAAAACTTTGATCTCCGATGGAAAACCGCGATCGTG
Source organism: Cristatella mucedo (assembly GCA_009760855.2). Classification (NCBI taxonomy): domain Eukaryota; kingdom Metazoa; phylum Bryozoa; class Phylactolaemata; family Cristatellidae; genus Cristatella; species Cristatella mucedo. The sequence continues at coordinate 3,260,090 of WPIO01000001.1, read as the reverse complement.
AACTCTTAACGGAGACTTTTGAAGCCTAGTGAACATTCTTTCCTCTGCCTCACCTCGGACTGCAGTGACTCAGCCAAATTGTAGCATCCCTCGACGCTACGGCTAATGTCGCCAGGTCGCGCCCGCTAACGTGGTTATCGCTCTGAATCGGAGTAAATATGCCGGCTATTTTGCAGCTACGTGGTTCTAGAGAGACAGCGCAGTCCTCTCTTCGGAGATCTATCGGCTGCGAATTCTCTCAACAGCAAGCCGTTACCCGGCGTTTCTTGAGCTTGAGTTCTTCCGGCGCTTCTTGAGCGAAGCGCCGGAAGAACGGTGCGTGCCGCCCCGTGCCACGCCCTATACCTTGCCGCGCCCCGTCCCGCCCCGTGCCACGCCCCATACCGTGCCGCGCCCCGCCCCCGTAGCGCGCCCCATCCCGTGCCGCGCCCCGCCCCCGTAGCGCGCCCCATCCCGTGCCGCGCCCCGCCCCCGTAGCGCGCCCCATCCCGTGCCGCGCCCCGCCCCCGTAGCGCGCGCCTCTACGAAGCGCCGCGTGCCTGGAGGACTCGGTGTTGCCAGCGAATCGTCCGTAGCCGAGCGTGCGTCGCCGGGACGCGCGCCACGTGACCGCCCAAATATCACAGCGTGAACCTCGCACGCGCTGCCGAAGCCGCCAGCGAAGTCGGGCGCGAGCGAACGCGGACAGCGTATACCCGAGTCCGCACCGCAGCGGCGCTCAGCCGCCGCCGCCGCGCGCTTCCGCCGCGGCGGCGAGTCGCTGCTACCTAGTCTCGGCCTCGCGCGGCGCTTAGCCGCGGGCGTGCGGGCCGGCGGCTTAGCATTACGCCATTGCCGACGATGATCCCAGCGGAAGCATATGGCACTCTGTCGCCTGCGATTTGCCGACTATGCGGTCTCTACTGAAAATCAATGACCAACATCGGCTCCTTAATTAGATACGACGGCTTTCCCCAGAGCGGCAAACTTCTGTCGCTGCAGCTGCCTGCACCGCTTGGTGCCGCTCTCTAGTCGCCAGTCGGACGCCGCCGCCGCCGCCATCCGCGGCGCCAACGCGAGGCCGCGGCCGCAGCCCGGCCAGCCGGTCTTGTTCGGCGGCGGCGCGCGCGCGCCGCCGCGACGGCCAGCGGCGACATCGGTCGCAGCGGCAACGGCGCACGCGCGCGCGAGCGCGTGCGAAACTTCCGAGAGCGGCTCCCAAAGACGCGCGGAAGCTCTCGGCTCTCTGCGATCGACGCGCGGAAACTTTCGGGAGAGACTTTTTCGTAGGAGAGACAGCCAGACGGCCGAGCGCGCAGCTGCGCTGGCGATGTCGCTCGGGTGCGCGCGCGCCCGAGCGTCGCGAGCTTACCTCGGCGGCACGCGGCCGGCCGCACGCGTTAGCGCGCGAGGCTCGGGAGCTCTTCACGCGCGCGTCGACATTGCGACCCTTGCGTCAGCGGAGCCAGCGCACAACAGAAAGCGTGGCTTCGCGACGCAAAATCGATAGCACGGAGGAACTGTGGGTACCCCGTCGATGCTCTGGAGGTCGTCATTAACCTCTGGGCGGAGCTCGCGCCGGGGCGAGATGCGTCGTAATTGACGAGACGTTGCGCGCACGAGTGGGCGGCGATGCGGGAGCCGCCGCCGGCGGCGGCGGCGTAGCGCTCGCCGTTCGCTCGGTCGAGCCGCGCGTTTCCGGCAGAGGCGCGGCGCGAAATGTCGAGATATTTGCATCGGGAAAAGCGCGGGCTCTGAATAGCTCGACATTTCGTGCGCGCTTACGCTAGCGTCGCAACCGCAGTCATCATCGCTGCCGCATTTATGCACGCGCGTCTTCGCCTCGTCGCGGCAGTGCGACACGAACGTCGCGCGGCGTTCTGCTACCCTGAGGGGTGCGCGCGGCCAACTCGGATGGCCGAGTTCGTCAGAGGTCAGCTAGACTGAGTCATCTGTGATCCTCCAGAGGATAGATATGCGTCACCGTCTGCTGTTGCTCTGTCTTCCCGGAACATCGAAAAATTGCACTCCGCGAGATCGCGTGCCACGCCGTTGCCATGCTGAATCGGGTGCACCGTCTTAAGAGGGGTGCTATTAAGTCCGTTTACTGCGGCTCCGATAATGCGAAGCAGCACTCTTGTCCTGCGCAATTATAGAGAACTATCGATCGATGGTCTCTTTAATCCATCAAGCTGCTTTATGGCGAGATAGTGCGAATAGAATTGAACTGCAGTTGGGCGTGACGCAATTTGCATTAGCTGCGCGGTGTCGGGGTTCTCGCCGGCGCGCCGAGGCGAGCGGAACTTCGAATATCGCCGCAAACAAGGCACAAGGCTCTCGGTCACTTGGGCAACCAGTTTGACCGGAGGTAGATGATTTTGTCCTTGTCGCAGGTCAGCTGCAAACGGCCGGTCTCGGCGAAGGCCGCCGCCACCGCGAAATACGTGCTAGCCCACAGAGGGCAGGCACGTTTAGGCAACGCGAGCCGAACCCAAGCACGAGGATGGGAGGGCGTAGGCGATCACTGACACGTGGACTACGCTGCTTTCCACGCTGCAGCGTAGTCGGCGCTGAGCAGCAGCGAGCTGGACTAATGGGACTCGCTGTAAGTAAAGCGAGCTCATGCGGCGGCAAACAATCGGCATTCTGCTGCTTCCATGTGCTCTGTCAGCCGTAGATTTGTCGACACTGCAGTGGTTAAGCCCTGCCGAGGCCTTCTTTTTACATATGAATGTTGCTTCGGGTGGGGGGATTTTAATAGAAAGACCGCATCGAATTATAAGCGATTGCTTCGGAGAATTCAGCCCAGTTTGGGCCATCAAAGTGGCCATCGCGCCACTATCGGCCGCGATTCGCGAAGCAGCCACAGAAATACTCAAGACCTTCGACTAGGAGGGGGGGGGGCTCGTCTCCGGCGGATGGAATTGACCAAGATGAAGTGCTCAGACGTTTCAGTGCCCATTTCATTGCGGCATGAGGGATGAGACGTTTGAAGGTATCACGCGTTGCTCTGACGACGGCTTCGAAGAGAGTCAGAAACCGCAGCCTTGTTTTACGTGGCTTTGCTTGGTCGGCGCGGTTTTGCAATTATCGCGCCAACGAGCGGCCCCAACGGCTGCGTGATCAGATCGTACGATAAGAGTGTTTGCTCCGAAAGTGAAGGCAAAAATGACGTAAGTGAAAAGCTGAGAGGCCGAAACCTCAAAGGCCACTTGAAGGTCACGTGAGCCACTTGAAGGCCCTCGCAGAAGGAGGGTGCCGGTCTATGCTGGTAGCGGCTGAGTCGCACGATTTCAAGTGCGTTGCCTCGTGCGGGTCCTCCGGAAGGAGCATTGTGGGCTGCGGATAACTCGCTGAATGCGTGCAGCCGCTGCGTCAGGTACGCTGCAGTGGCGAAAACTGCGTTTCAGCGGTCGGCGATCGCTCCCACTCACCCTACCCGCTTGGGTCTGGGTGGATGCTTAGGGTCGCGTTTGCCGAATGGCGCTGACCGTTGTGTGCTAGTATACTTCTCACGGTTACGACGGCCTTCAGCGAGACACGTCGTCGCTGACAGCTACCAGGACAAAATATCTTCAGTCTCTTGTGTGCACGGCTCCCTAATCGCGTGCGGCTGAGAACATCTTACCTCGGAATGGCATGCCAGTCAGCATTGAACGCTTCCTCGCCATACTTCAGGTGGACTCCGGACGTCAGAGATAAACGGGCTTGACTCTCAGCGTCCTTGGCCGTGACTTTAGAAGCGCGGCTTGGTATTGGATACACTTACAACGTTATGTCGCGTGCTGTATACTCCTGCATCGCCACGGTGCTCTAACACGGAAGAGCGTGAAGCTCTATACTGGCGGAGGCGGAACTACGTCAGTTTGGGGTTATGGCGTATTCCCTGCTGTGTTGTACAAAGGGCGGCAGGAGACCTTGAAATTCAACGTGGCATTCGAAGGAGTACCAGCTCTTCCAGGCAGGCACAGCCTGAGGGTAAAGGCCACGCTTGATCAAAGATCGCTCATTTATGCTCTTCCCTCCCATGCTCACCACACCATTTTAAGACAGACGATGATTTTTCCGACGTGTTTTATAAGCTGGGATGCCTTCGAGGCCAGCCCAAGATACAACTGCACCAAGATGACCAGCCAGATATTCAGTCTGTGTGTCTTGTCCTTAACAAGTAGTGTGATCAACTCGAGAGAACTGCTTGTATGCCCTGGTGAAGAACAGAACAACTGCTAAGTCACCAGCGTATCTGACTAGGTCAGCTCGATTGTATTATTGACAAAGCCTATGTCGACAAACTTTTTGTCTGCATGCATCCCAACACACTAAATGACGGAATACTGCACAAACTATCAGCTCGAGACGCCAGAAGGGATCTTTGTAAGCTTAACTGGCTCCCGGTACTACAGTAAACTAGACAAAGTATTTGCGTTTGCATCTCTACTTGTAACTCTATAAAGGCACACAGACCGTGTGGGTGTTATGCAAGAAAGGTTTTTATGGCGCACTCACAGCCTAAGCGGTTTTCGGTACGCATTCGGTAGCCAACAGACTTCATTTCACGCAACGAAGAGAAAGTGAGAAGCATAACTGAGTCAGGAGAGCAGTTGTGGTAATGAGTAGCATGGAAGTAGAAGCTCAGACCGGCTGAAAAGAATGTGCCATAACCGGCAGCAGGAGAGTAGATGTCGTTGCGTAAGAAGTGCAAAAGTGAGTTCCACTGTCTTGGATCTGCTGAGCAAAAGCTGCGTTCATTTTTTAGGTGGCCCTCGATTAGGCCAGCAGCCTTTAAACAAAATTATTGCAATGCCATTCAGACGGTTTAGGTCTTTGCTCATGCCTTTAGGTGACGCTTCAGCCCCACTCAGCCGGGGTACTTTTACGCGTTATTGCGAAATATTTTTTGGGCATTCCGGGTACCATAAATATTTTGATGACATCTCGGTGTGTGAGTATACAAATAAATACTCACTTGAATTAGACATTGGCTAGATTCGGGAAGATTAAGGGCCACGTGTTGTCGGCCGTGAGTAATAAGCCAGTGTTGCCATGGTAGAGGCTATCATAGTCTTTACTGTAGCTTCATCTAAGGCCGACGTTTGACGGCTATTAGGGATAGGTTATTACACAGCAAAGTATTGCCGTAAGTTATCACAAGTGTCTATGCCATTACCGAAAGTTAAGAGGAGCTGAGCTTCCGAGCAAAATCAGCAAAGCAAAAGCTTGGCTGAGTTTTTAAACATTGTGGCCCATTCTTCTTTGCAAGGCTTCTTTGCAGGAAATTTCCTTACCCGTAACGCTGACGTCAGTGTATCTTCTCCGCCTCCATCATCCTTGGTGCATTATTGCTGCAGAGGCAGCCGCCCGTCATCGTTTCTCCATGCACGTTGACCCCCAGTACTTTAACGCCATGCCCAAAACGAAAAAACGGATGGCTCTAAAGTTTAGCTCGGAAACGTTTCATTGGTACGTTTTGGGTTAATTCTGATGGCTGAGAGTGATTGCAAACCTGCGCTGAGTACAATGAAGAGGCTCAAATCTGAGGTTTGGCCACGTTTGGAGCAGATGAGAATCAGAAGCCTCCGCGAAACCACTTTAACGTAATCTGGAAAGGAGCTGGCCGTAGACGGTTGGTAGCAGGCATACTGAGCGAATTCCAAGAGAATCGTAAGAAAAAGACCTATGACCTCAGCGGTGTGCAGGAACATCCACGACATCCATACCAGATGCTGGCAGCAGTACATCGTTCATCTCGATGGCCATGCCTATTGTCGACTATGATAACAAGTGGTTCAGAACAGACAAACTTTCGGTAGCAGCCCGTAGTGACGTTGCCCTGTAAGTCCTGGAAACGCTCTTCGCATGATTCTGGATTCCAGAGCGAATCGCCGCGATCGACAAAAGCTCACACTGCACTAGTTGTTGCGATTTTAGCGGCTTCGCACGGAGTTTGTGTGTCTCTGTGTGTATGGGGGGGATTTGGGTGTAGGTGTGAGTGGGTGTGTGTGTGTGCGTGCGTAGCTTACTACCTCTGGTTCAAAGCTACGTGCTAATAGAGAGATCAGAACGACAAAAATGACGAAAATGTTCAGCTGGAGCCAACCTCCGAGCACCATTTGACGAACCCTGTGCATTCGACCTTTTAGGAGCGGGCTACCAACTCCAGCCAATTTGCTGCACGGTTGCCAATTGCAGGCCCCGTGCCTCTCGGTGAGCATGCATTGATACTTTTGTTGGCACCACCCGTAAGTTGTTCGTCAGCCGCTGGCAGAGTAAGCAGAGTGGCAGCCACGGTCAACAAGCCGCTACAAGCCGCTTCCACATCCTGTCCAGAATGCATGGCTCCAGGCTGAAGCCATCAAATAGCTGAACTCATTGAGCTTGAACTCGTTGAGCTCTTGACCGATCAGACGCTCGCGGGCATGTGACTAGACGAAATCGTACCACTGTCGTTCTATTAATGAGGTCTTTAAAAATTTGGGCTGAAAGCGGTCTCAAGCCCAATACAGTATGTCACGACCAGGAGCTCAGCTACTATATAAGCCGTATTCATCGATCGTCCAGTCGCCGCAGCAAGTCCATTGACGAATCAACCGCTCGATTAGCGGGGGGGGGGGAGGGGACTGACGGCGGATGTGAGCTACTGATGCTGATATTGCCAGTGGACAATAAGGACCTTCCTTTTCAAGTTCTGACTAGACCAGACGCGAAGCGTGCTCTTGCAATCAGCAAAACACGATCCGTGCCATCTCAGTGGTCAGCGTGGTCACACCGTAAGGTGGCCAAGTTTTCTTGACAGCCATGCGTAATGAAACTCTGTTTAGCGCCGCATGCTTGTGTTTGTTGCTGAAGTTAATGTAGTGAAGGATGACCCGGTGAACTCTGATCGCAGTATGCGCATCAATGGGCAGCTTCTTCTGGACTGCTGTACGTTAAGCAGTCGCTTAAGGGGGCGGGGGAGGGCTAACGAGCGGCGTGCAGCCGACTCAGCAGCAGCCTTGATGATGTATTTTTACCTTTTACACCGCCTACATTTTTCTCGGCTCACAAAGTGCCAAAGCTTTGCCTCAAGCTTCCACAGTGTAAAATGTAAAAATTCGCCATCTTTTAACAAGAAGCTTCGAAAACTTGTTGGTAAGTTGGCTTGGTAAGGTTGGGTTTACTGCACCTAAAGTTACTGATGGTGGGAATACTTCAACGGGTGAATATAATACAAAAAAATTTCTGACATCGAAGGCTTTAAGGACTCACTTAGGTATCAGACTACTAACTTATAAATACTGAGCTTTTGGTCTTTAGATAGAATTCACTTTAAGACTTGGATTGAAATGAAAATATTTGATAGCAGTGACAGAGAAATGAGAAGAGTTCAATCAAATCAATATTAGCTAGGGATAGTGAGCCTGAAAACGCTATAGAGTTATATTATCATTAGATAATTTTGAAGATTTAATTAGCAGTAAAGTTGGTTCTGGTTGCATTTTTCTTAGATTTTACTTATTTACAGTTGTTATTTCTAATTATATCCCTATACCTGGAGGTTACTTCAGTAATACTCCAGATTATCTGTTAGAGAAAAAATATATTAATAATTAAATAAATGTTGAGGATTTAATTTAATAAATGTAGAAGATTATATATATATATATATAATCCTCTACTTGTCTATAGTTATAGAATTCAAGGATCTCAATATGAAACAAAGAGCGCAGAACTCATTGTCAACGTTGATGACGTAGTGAACGTGTTAGATACTCATGTGAGATCTTTTGAATATATTTACAATCATGGTTGGCCAATAAAAGTCATGGATGTTCATAAGATAAAAAAGGTTATGAATGTCAGTATTAATACCTATTCTTATGGTTTTTCGGAGTCAAGAGTTGCTCCATTACGGGTAGCTAGCAAGGATTGTGGCAAACCTGATGTAAATAATATATTGAAATTAATTACTAAATGTAGTAAAGAGTACTATCTTATTATTAATTACTGTAACGAATTATGCAGACCACCTGGATCTGATGGCAAGCAATATTATAGGTTTTCTGATAGAAATCAAGTTTACTCCCATTTGAAATTATGGGACGATATAAATTCAGTAACAATTGTGTATCAATGCCTGTTGAAGTCAGTAAGTTTATCTCTTTTAATTCGTTTAAGCATTTGAACATTGCTCCTTACGTTTTTATGCGTATTTTTAGTGTGTAATGAAGAAAATCGTGATAAAAATGTTCGTGAAGCCACTCATGTTTCATGTTCTTCTGCTTAGGTTATAGTTGATTGGACAGGGAATGTAATTGATAAGCTTACGTGTTTTGGTGATAATTGTTCTTTTGGTTTCTTAAAGATATCATTCAAAGTATATGATTTCTTAGAGTTCAACTTGCGTGAAAATAACTTTGAAAGTATTACAGAAGAGTTAACTAATGAGGAAGCACCGAGTTATTACAACAGTGTCATCTTTTTTGAACATGTAAGAGACCTTTCAATGATAATATTAAAATATGCATAAGGTTTACGATCATTTTCATTTGAAAAATAAGTATATAGGATTTCTTGTATAATATAGTGTAGATGTATAGTATAACTGCCCACAATTCTTGTAACGAGGAATCTGGAATCAATTTTCTAAATGCTGACTTCTACTCTTCTTTCATAACTTTAGGAGTTACAACTTACACATTATTGCTAAAGCACTTGAAAATTATTGAATGTTGCAGAACCAATTGCTAAAAACTTAAGGAAGTACATAATGATTCGAGTTGGTGGTCTAGTTTTCAAGGACAGTATGCAATACATGCTAGGATCTTTGGATTCAATCACATCCACACAAGGAAATACTATAATTAGTTTTCCCATTTCCAATTAAGTATCAAGTAAAATGTACAGTAGTAGAAACTTAGACTTATTAGTTACCAAAGGAGAGTATTCTTATGAATGCATGGACTCGTTGGAAAGGTTTTCTAATGATAAATTACCTGACAAAATTGTTTTTAAGTGAAGTGTTACCATGAAAGAGATGACTGATTCTGAATTGTATAATGCTAAAACTGTCTGGAACGAGTTTGAATGTAAGATGAATAAATGACAATGAAAAATTATCATGGATAATTTTTATTGCCTGACGTTTTGTTTTTGGCTCATTCTTTTAAAAGATTTAGAAAAGGGTTGATTTCGAAATTGATATTTAGATCCTGCAAATTTTGTAACCACACCTAACTTTTCGTGTGGCGTGCAGATCTTTGGGTCTAGAGTTACTGTTGAGCTATTAACTAATAGAGATTGTTATGATACATTTAAAAGTCAATTTGTAATGGTATTTGTCAAAATAACTCCAGACACCTTTTAGCAAATACTCCAATGGTACATGGCTATAATCCATCTAAACCAAATAATTTGATAGTTTACCTAGATGCATGTAGTTTATATTTAACTGCTATGATTAATAACTTACCACAATATGGAATGCTTGAGTATTCAATTGAAGGATAGAATACAAATCTATACTAGAACTCCCGGACGAATCAGACATCATAACAATAATAATAAAATCTTTAATAAAGCGCCCTCAGAGAACTCAATCTCTTTCTAGGTGCTTTCCAATAGCTGCAAGGGAAGCACGACCAAATGGTTAGTGGTAGCATGCTCAATAAACAACAAAAATAACATGGTTAGGGTGACATGCACAGGGTCAGCATGCAAGTGTGGTTAGTGGCAGCATGTAGCAGTGGCATCACACGTAAGCACATAAAGGACGAATCACAGTGACAAATTACCTTAGTATCTAAATAAACTTTAGTTACAGCATCATCTTCCTTAATACAATTTGAGAGATGTATTTTTATAATTAGCTTATATGTTTCTTCTAATTAAAAGATAGTAATCTTTTCTTCGATAATTACTACCAGCAAAATTCATACTAACAGACTCTAAAGAGTCAATAGTATTTGTAGAGTTACTTAACTTATTTCCATGCATATCTATGGTTCCATTCATTAAAAATAGTTTCTAGCCTTATCTTAATGCTCTATAAACATATATTGATAATATTTTACTATATAATATACTTCCTTATCTAAAGAAGGTGCTTTCATTAAGTTTTACATTAGTATCTTGCACATAAATACCAGATAAGAGTCTAACTACTTCCGGTGATATATAAGGAGGATTCATAAGTACTTTAATTCCAATATTAGGAGTCGAGTAGCACGCACCAACTAACACTATCCCCCTCAGTATCATGACATTACATATATTACCAACCCACTTTAAAGAACGTGAAACTCTAAATATATCTGTAGTTAGTGTGTCCTCCATAATTCCTTGAATGGTTACACTCATTATATTTCTAGCCATTAAATTCTTTCAGTAACATAATCTAACTCCATCATTTGAATCATCTGGATCATTAGTAACTTTAATAGCATTTCCACGCATATATAAGTTTCCACTCATAGCGTCTCCACTGTTTTTAGCAAAAAAAAGCATAAACATATTCTAAATTAAGAACAAAGGATCCGCCTATGCCTTTATTAGTTTCTATTGGAGGCTTAAGTACTACATTTCCCATCTCTGAAACACTTGGGTAAGTAGTAATTCTTAGGTATTTAATATAACTACTGCCTTTTGCTTGATCAACTGCTAATTTATTCAACTCGTCGCTAAAACTAAAATTAGTAATTGCATTGTTTCTTAGATCAAGATTTGAATTAGATACTCCTCCAAAGGATTTTGAAATTTATTAAGCGATCCATAGTTAATATTTTTATATGGTCTATTACTTTGAAATCCTGTTCCATCTGCAGAAAATTTGCCCATTCCACATATATTTTTAGCAGTAAGCTAAGATTCCATTTTTGAGTTAGATTTAGTTATTTAGTTATTAGATACAGTTGCCATTGATCCACTAAAATCAGTTGCTGGGTTTCCTCAAAAATCCACAAATAGTGCATAGTATAATCTTATTGGATCTGTTCATTTACTGGTTGACTGAGATCTACAACTTTTTTGTCATTATAGCCTAAATTTATCAAACAAATTTCATTTAACTTTCTCAATAATGAATACATCCTATATAAAATGGAAACAAGAATCAATCTAAGTGACAGACGCTATAGAACATACTTATCTGGTTCTAGAATAAGATTAAAGTATTCCCAGCTAGGAACAGGAGACCTAATTTAACTTAGTTATTCATCGATTAATACAATTAAAAAAGTTATAAAATCAGTAACTGGAATTAGTACCTCATTATCAAAGAAAATGATAGGAGACATTTCTGAAGGAATCAAATCTGGAATGGACACAACAAAAGTTGTAGCTTCAGGAGTAGCAACTGGTGTAAATGCTGCTTCAAAGGCAGCTACTACAGTTATTTCAAGAAAGCCATGAAATTTGGTTTAGCAATATCTAATAAAATAGCCAGAACTTTATCCAAAGTCTTATAGTCTTTCGAAATTATCGGAGCTGCTATACAAATTTTATGTTTCTTTGGAGGTGTAGGTATTATTGTTGATCTCGGATTATTTATACAAGAAATAGTTTATGGTATCTTCACAGGTAAATATGGTAATGTATTTGGGAGACCATAGCTGATGAAAAAGATGAAATACAAACGGTAGCAAGCTTAGAAATTGGTTATTATATAAATGAGATATTACCAGAAGCTGAGAAAAGATATTCAGATTGGTATCTAGAACCAAGTAGATGTCTGAGTAATACCTTTGGTCAACAGGTTGACTGAGATGCATCTGCTTTAGATTCGAAAACATCGTCCAAGTATTTCATTTAATTGCGCAGTGGAGGAATATTACCTGCTATGTCTGCTATAAGTTTAAGGAAAACGTCCGTGAATCATGTTAAAATAAGGATTTAATATTAATTTTATGAACTGATAAATTAATGAATTTATTAATGATTTAATGAAAACACTGCACGCGAACCTTTTCCTCAACCTTATATTATTGCGAGTATTGCGGTCGTTGCAGGAACTGCTGGTACAACAATTAATGTTGTAGTAATAGTAGCTGGTTTATAAGAATGACTATATATATATATATATATATATATATATATATATATATATATATATATATATATATATATATATATATATATATATATATATATATATATATATATGAAATGTATACTCCAAAGCTCCTCCAATGAGAACTCATGAAGAATGAATAAGTGCATTAAGTGTACAAACTTCTACACTTCATAATGCTATTTCAGATTTCAAGATGATGGTCAAGTTACTTAAACGTGACATTGACACTGATTTATCTAAAAAGGTAGACGTGTCTGAAGCCAGAAATAGATTGAATTATTTCAATAAAAGAATTAACTTAGTTGATAAACCTTGAGTTGACTTTTCACCTAAGTTGAACGCAAGTATAAAAGCTGTAGAGCGTTCAAAAATTAGTTCAAAGACTTGTGATTACAAAGCAGAATCTGCAATCATAATAGAAACCTTATATGCAGAATAAAAAACATAAGATGAGATATACCGATGAGATATTCGTGCCGAGCTGGTTTGGCCCAGTGGTTAAAGTGCTTGCCCCGACCAAGGTCTGGTCGAGGTCGTAGGCTTGAGCTCTAAGCCATACGTAAAGAGCCTGAATAAGTTCCCTTTGGACGCTATACAATGAATTATATGCAGATTTTATATAATATTGAAACTCACGGACGAATTGAAAAATGATGGTAATGTTTTAGAAAAATGAGTCGTGTGCCTGTGAGTCTGGGATTAAGTGATTTCCAATTGAAAATACTTTTAAAATCAACTACTCATGTTTCACAAAGGTTTACATAAGAAAATCTAATTGTTGAAAGTAGAATACTAGTTACTCACAGAGAGAAAGATAAAATAGACAAATGTAAAACAGTAAAAAATGACTAACTCTTAGGATTCAGTGCAGCACCATTGAAAGCCCAAAAGGTAGGATCTGGATTTCTAGAAAAGTTTGCAGCCAAGTTATTTGGTACTAAAGAGCTCCACATGAATCTACCTACTGGAAATTATGATGATAATTTTCCTAGAGGAAGTTTAGTTATACTCGACGAGCAAGTTTTATTGGTTCATTTGCAAAGTTTCGCCAGATATTAGATGAAGGTTACGCTGATGTAAGTGTTCCATAATGATCTGCGCTTAATCATGATTACATTTATGGATAAGCTGAAAATGAACGCAAGCCTAAGAGAACTGACCTAAAAAACCTTAGTGACTTAGTACTTGCTGGAGCTGCCGCTAGAATAGCATAATAATAATAATAAACTTGATAAAGCGCTCTCAGAGGACTCAATCTCTATCTAGGCGCTCAACATTTGCTGCAAAGGAAACACGATCGAATGGTGAGGGGTATCATGGTTGATGAACGGCATGAATATTAGTGGCAACATGCATAGGGTCAGCATGCAAATTTGGTTGGTGGCAGCACGCGAAATGTCATCTCCCATAAGCACATTAAGTACGAATCACAGTGACCCACTAAATGCCGTCATAAATAGGTGCGTTTTTAATTTCTTTTTAAATTTGGTCAAGTCAGGGGATGTCGTAACGCAAGTTAGGAGTGAGTTCCCGGCTTTGGGAGCATACGAATTAAATGCACAGTCTCCAAAGGATTTGCGGTTTGTACGAAGTATAGGTAAACAGTTAGTTTCCGAAAAGCGGGTGATACGATGTTTGGCTTGGCATGAAGTAAATCTGATAGCTAGGCTGGAGCCAAAGAATGAAGTGACCTAAAAGTGAGCGAAATAACCTTGAATTCGATGTGTTGCTTGACTGATAGCCAGTACAGGTCGGTGAGAAGTGATGTGGTGTGGCAACTGCGACGCTCACGACAGACAACCCTAGCTGCAGAGTTTTGCACCAGCTGTAATTGCCTGATTGCACATGCCGGTAGGCAAGCAAGCAGTGAGCTACAGAAGTCAAGACGGGATTTCACAGATGCATGGACCGACTTAGATGTTTTATCGCTATCTAACTAAACGAGCTTGAATTTTAGCAATGTTATGTAGCTGAAAGTTGGCAGAATTAATTGTGGAGCTGATGTGGTTCTCTAGTAAAAGGTGACTTTGGAACATGACACCTAAATTTCGTGCAGATTCATCAGGAGATATAGAGACAGAGTCGATTTTGAATACTAGCCTTTTCAATTTCAGAATCGTGCTTGGTTTGCCCATAACTAGTAAGTTAGTTTTATCATGGTTTAGTTTTCGAAAATTTGCTGCCATCCATGCGCGCGTGTCATCAATACATGCAGCAAGCGAGTTGAGAAAGTTCGAGGTAGTCAAAGGCTGGGAGGGATCAGAGCAAAGGTACAACTGAGTTTCATCCGCATAGAAGTGAAAGCCTAGATTATGCATGGCAATCACATCGGCAAAAGGGAGAATAAACCGTGAAAAGAACCGGACCTAGCACGGAGCCCTGTGGTTCCCCTATATTTCAGAGGTACCTCGGATGATCTTTGTCAATTCACATCAATATGGAGCCTCCCACTGGGAAAGGACGTGAACCACTGCAGAGCAGTGCCAGTGATGATCAGGCGAGATGAGAGGCGCTCGAGAAGGACTTGACGATCGATAGTATCAAAAGCTGCCGAAAGATCGAGCAAAGCAAGCAGAGACACTCTACGCATGACTGCATTCTTAGCATTAGATGCAAGAATTAAGCATTAGATACAATACTAAGCATTAAATTAAATGGTGATAAATCTAACTTACTAATTATGTGCGAACCAAGTGTGATTCAGAAATTGGAAAACCTAACGCTCAAAAAATCGGCTCAGCCAGCATATTTCCAGTTGAATCTGCACGAAATCTAGGTGTCACGTTTCAAAGTCACCTTTCGTTAGACGACCACATAAGCTCCACAATCAAGCCTGCCTACTTTCAGCTACATAACATTGCTAAAAATTCAAGCTTGTTTAGATAGGGATACCACTCCTAAGTTGATCCATGCATTTGTGACATCCCGTCTTGACTTCTGTGATTCACTTCTTGCTTTCCTACCGACACGTGCAAGCAGGTGCTAGCATCTGGTGCCAAACTCTGCAGCTAGGTTTGTCTGTCGTGAGCATCGCTGCTGGCACATCACACCACTTCTCGCCAATCTGCACTGGCTACCAGTCAAGCAACGGGTTGACTTCAAGGTTTTGTCGCTCACTTTTAGGTCACTTCATTCTTTGGCTCCAGCTTATCTATCAAATCTACATTCCCCCAAGAGGCCAAGCATCGTACCACCCACTTTTCGGAAACTGTTTTCCTATACTTCGTACAACCTGCAAATCCTTCGGAGACCGTGCATTTAATTCGTATGCTCCCAAAGCCTGGAGTTCACTCCCAACTTGCGTTACGATACCCCCTGACTTGACCAAACTTAAAAGGAAAATTAAAGCGCACCTATTTATGACAGCATTTAGTGGGTCACTGTGATTCGTTCTTGATGTGCTTATGCGTGCTGACACTGTGCATGCTGCCACTAACCGCCAGTTCTCAGAGGGTGCTTTATCAAGTGTATTATTAGTATTTTTATTATTATTAGATACAAGACAACCTAAATACATTCGTACCTGTACTGTAGCCTAGGTTATGTCACCAAAGGCTAAACTCGGACTAGGAGCAAATGATTCATCTGCTAATGACTTTCTAAAAGCCGTGCCGTCGCATACGCCGCGCCGTCGCGTACAAAGTATTAAGTCCTTTAAGCTTAATTAAAATAAAAAATTATGAAAGGAACTTAAAAAATAAAATATTAAAGATAAATAAGAAAAGTTTAAAATATACATAAAACAAGTTTAACTAAAAACATGAACATAAATAAATGTAAACTTTCTAAAGATTGCTTACACCAATAATTTTAAGAGTCTGAATTGGTGAAGCGTGTACCTTAATCTGATCATGCTTTAATCTAAAAATGAGTCAATATACACCATTATATAAGTATTTTGTCGCATGCAATCCATCTAGTAGTCCAGTCATTCCAAAATCTGCTTCAAGATTACTAACAATGTCTTCATGACAACATACTAATTAGTATTTTTAATTTCCTAAATAATAATAGATCGTAGTATTACGGCCAACATCAAATCTTACTCCAATTGTTGATCGTTGTTCGTGATTAATACTTAAAAGATGAATGCAAGAATAATCAATTAGTCTATTAACTTTTCTTTAAGCTCTAGATTAGAGTCAAGATAGATATAAACGTTAATGTATAGCTTTGATTCTTTTGATCTTTTTTCTTCTACTCTGATCCTAACTGGAGCGCCTTTTAGCATCAATACTTTTGAATCCTCCAAGTTACACACTTTTTTCTCTTAAAGAGTTTCTATGAGTGCTTTGAAAATCAGATGGCTAAAATTTCTGTTCATTTTTTACTATATAGAGGAAATCCTATTTTCATATAAAAATTGATTCATTAGCAATCCCATCATGGTTCCAAAGTCATTAGTCCCCATTAGCATATAAGAATTCTATACATTGCCCTCCACAGTCAGTGTCATTGTAACTTTGCAATTAGAAATTTGACAAACTTAGGATACAGTTTAAATATTTATTACTCTTTTTATGAAAAGTTCCATATGAATCAACGTAGAATGAATCTTCTCTAGACTTTTTACTGCAATCTAGTCATATATTTTTTATCAGATTTTCCTGTATTACTTCTCCAGCATTCTACTGAACTTGGAATCACTTTTGATAATTCATCTCTTGCAAGTAAATCTCTGAAGTTTTTAAATTTAACTATTTTACATATTTTATTACATCAAAATTTGTCACTAGTCTTCGTGGAATTTTTTTAATGCATAGTTTTTTACAGCTTTATCCAAGTCAGTTATTAGCTTTTCCTTGATTTAACTACTTAATTTATGTCAATGAGAAAATACTTCCGAACCGCTTCTTAGCTTTAACAAACTTTGATTGCTTACTTCCACAGATTGCACAAATTGCCTTTATTACTCCTCGTAGACAGACCACAAGGACTCTGGATTTCAGTGTATTCCTCATGAAGATTGGCCGTATTCTTTTTATAATAATAATAATAATAATAATTAACTTGATAAAGCGCCCTCAGAAAACTTAATCTCTCTCTAGGCGCTTTACATTTGCTGTAAAGTGAAATGCAATTGAATGCTAAGTAAAATAATGCTTGAAAAACAAACGAAATGAATAATATGGCTAGGGGTGATATGCACAGCGTCAGCATGCAAATGTGGTTAGTGGCAGCATGCACAGTGTCAGCATGCATAAGCACATCAAGGACGAATCACAGGCACCCACTAAATGCTGTCCTAAATAGGTGTGTTTTTAGGTTCCTTTTAAATGTGGTTAGGTCAGGGGATGTTCTGACGCAGGTCGGGAGGGAGTTCCAGGCTTTGGGAGCATATGAACTAAATGCACGGTCTCCAAAGGATTCAAGGTTTGTACGAGGTATTTGTAGACTGTTGGATTCTGAAAAGCAGGTGGTACGATGCTTGGCCTGATGGGGGTAGTATATCTGACAGATAGGCTGGAGCCATAGAATGAAGGGACCTAAAAGTGAGCGACAAAACCTTGAAGTCAATCCGTTGCTTGACTGGTAGCCAGTGCAGGTCGGCGAGAAGTGGAGTAATGTGGCAACTGCGACGCTCACGGCAGACAAGTCTAGCTGCCGAGTTTTGCACCAGCTGCAATCGCCTGATCGCACATACTGCTAGGCCAATAAGCAGTGAGTTGCAGAAGTCGAGACGGGATGTCACGAATGCATGGACCAACTTAGATGTGGTATCTTTATCTAAACAAGCCCAACGTTTAGCAATGTTATGAAGCTGAAAACAGGCGGATTTGACTGTGGAGCTGATATGGTCGTCTAACGAGAGGTCGCTTTGGAATATGACACCTAGATTTCGAGCTGATTCAACAGGAGATATGCTGGCAGAGCCAATTTTGAGAGTCAGCCTGTCCAATCTCTGGATCACATTGGGTTTGCCCATAACTAGTAAGTTAGTTTTATCATCGTTTAGTTTTAGAAAATTTGCTGCCATCAATGTGCGGATGTCATCAATGCATGCAGCTAGTGAGTTTAGAGAATTTGAGGTGCTCGAAGGCTGTGAGGGATCAAAGCAAAGGTACAACTGAGTGTAATCTGCATAGAAGTGAAAGCCTAGATTGTGCTTGGCAATCACATCAGCAAGAGGCAGAGTATAAACCTTGAAAAGAACCGGACCTAGCACTGAGCCCTAATGTACTCCATATTTCAGAGGTACTTTAGATGATCTTTGTCCATTCACGTCAATACTCTGGAGTCTCCCACTGAGATAGGACCTGAACCACTGCATAGCAGTGCCAGTGATGCCCAGGCGAGATGAGAGACGCTCTAGAAGAACTTTTTACACTTAAGACAGTAATTATTCATTTCCTATTATAATAAAAAAATTTCTTATATAGATAATATCCCTGATAGTTCAAATGTCTAACTTTGGAAAGATCTTGAAACCAATCCTTATGAACCTTTACTGAAAGTTCCAATACAATAACTTGTTTTAGGACAAAGTGGATTAGGAAAGTCTCAGTTAGTTATCAACTGAGTATTCTAGGGAATGCTGATTTACGATACTTGTACCATAGTTGCTTCTAGTCTTGATCAAAAGTTATGTCGTTGACTTAAATCAATGACTGATTGAATGGCTAAAGGTGTTTTTTGTTTGAATAGATGGAAATAAAGGAATGTAATGTATCTCCGTCAGTAACTCCACAAAGTCATAAAGACCATGTGGGTGTTACGCAGGAGAGTTTTGTGTAGCGCACTAACAGCCTAAGCGGCTTTCGGTACGCATTTGGTAGCCAACAGACGGAATGCCAGAAGTTGATTCATTTAGTAGCTGCAAAAATATAGTTGTTTTAGATGTTCTAATGACTGATGATCAAACAAAGACTCATGACTACTTTACCAGAGGAAGAAATAAAAGACTAAATATCTTTTATCTTGCCCGATGTTACACTAACATACCTCTATAAAATGAGGAAATATGTAAATATAATAATACTTTTTTTTATACAAAATGCTACTGACATCGAATACATTAGAGATGCCTACGTTAGAAATACTTATAAAAGCACGTTTAGCGATTTGATAAATTCGAGCGAAGAAAATAGGTATATATATTGTGTGACTTAACAAATACGATATTAGAAGGGTAATTTTGCACTAGTAGATTCTTCTGTGAAGCAAATGACAACAATATTAAATGAAAAAAGACCTTAGTATACTCATGTTCAACGGAAAGATTTACTTCAAAAAAACATACCTAACACGGTAGTGTACAAGGATAATTAGAATACTAGAGAAAACTCAAAATCTTTCTAATCTTCGAGATGAAACATATCCTGATATATCATTAACTTTTGGTGAAGTTGCAAAAGCAATTGAATCAGGACAACATAAGAAAGCAATTGAAATAGCTAATAATATATATTAATAAATAAATTTAATAGAAATATGCTGCTAAGACAAGTTCTCAAAATGATTAACTAAGAGAAGACTTTGATACTTTTCAAAAGATTCCGATATCAGGAATCGATTAGGAATCGACGCAACTACTGGAGCTCATAAATCATATTGGAGAGCTGCACTAGAGAAAATTGGTGAATCTAGTGATATTGAAAGAGATCTACTCAGAACTCATTCTGTAAAAAAGGAAGATTGACTAAAGGAATTGAACTATTGACAACAAAAATTAATGAAGAAAACTTAGTTCAATGCATGATATGACATCGTTGATTTAATCTAAAGATGGAACTAGAGTTTATCAGAAAGAACAGGTCGTTCTAGATTATATAAATAAGCTTTCTATGAGCGGTTCAGGAGTACAAAATATTCCAATGATTCTAAAAATTGAATCCGAAATAAAAGACAAATTAGTATTAGGGATCAGAGAAATTTCTGCTGCTAATGCCGAAGTATTGTAGTGTAATGTATCTCCGTCTGTAACTCCACAAAGCCGAAAAGACTATGTGGGTCTTACGCAGGAGAGTTTTGTAACGCGAACTCACAGCCTTAGCGGCTTTTGGTGCCCATTCGGTGGCCAACAGACTTCATCTCACGAAACAAAGAGAAAGTGGGAAGCATACCAGAGTCAGGAGAGCAGTTGAGGTAGTGAGTAGCGTGGAAGTAGCAGCTCAGGACCGCTGAAAAAGATGAGCCATAGTTGGCAGCAGGAGAGTAGTTGTCGTTGCGTAAGAATTGTGGAAGCGAGTTTCACAGTCTCCAGACCTCAAGACCTCCACGGACCTCCAGAGCCAAATCATCAGTCGCCAACGGTCTTTAAGCAGAGGAATGGAACAGCTAATTTATTGTCCATACACGACCTGAGGGCGCGAACAGGCTGAAACTGGTGCAGCAGTTCAGCTAGGAACGGACGAGCCAAGCCGTTGCTGACCTTGTGGGTCTGCTTAAGAACTTTGCTCGGTATCCGTTGATCAACCGGCATCCATCCTAGCTGTTTAGCAAAGGAGACACGCGGTCAAACCTCTGGGACTTGAAGACTAGCCTTGCAGCCATTTTCATATCCAGCTGCAGTGGCCTTGTTGCTTTCTTTGGTAGCCCTGCCAAAATTACAATTACAGGGAATTACAATAATCAAGCCGAGACATAACTAATGAGCTCGTTAAATCTTTTGTAAGCCACCGTGGAGGACAGCTACGAATCTTAGATAGGATTGGATGTGATGGCTAGCTGTATAAAGAATCTTCTGAATGAAGCTTTTAAGAATTTAGGCAGCTGTCGAAAACGACACCTAAATTTTGAGTACGTGATGGTGGTCGCACAACAGCATCACCTATTAGAAGAGCGAAGTCTTTAAATCCAGCCACATGCTTAGGGTGTCCTATGAGCAGCTTGGTTTTGTCGTAATTTAGTTTCAAGAAGTTTTCCGACACCCAGGATCGAATGTCGGCAAGGCAAGCATCCAGTTTATAAGTTTCTGCAGAAGATTCCGACGGTTTGAATGACAAATACAGCTGAGTATCGTCAGCATAAAGGTTATTTTCTATTCCATGGGCCTTATTTACTTTACCCAGAGGTTGAGTATAAATGAAGAACAGCAACGGACCAAGGACAGGCCCGAGGGACTCCACAGGTGACCGGCCTCGTGGGTGAGACCTGACCGCCACACGACGCGGATTGAACACAATCAGACAAGTTCGATTTAAACCACCCCAGTGCCTCGTCTTCCAGACCGACCGTTGTTATCAATCGTTCAAGTAGAACATCATGACCAATGGTGTCGAATGCAGCTGACAGATCTAGCAGAGCTAGGGCAGTGACATTCCCGTCATCATTGCCACGTAGAATGTCATTGTTAACACGGAGGAGAGCAGTTTCAGTGGAGTGCTGCCTCTTGAACCCTCATTGAAATGTTTCTGACATTCCATTATTTTCAATATGTTCAACTAGCTGCTTAGCAACAATTTTTTCAAGAATCTTTGATAAGAATGGAAGAAGGGAAACTGGACGATAGTTTGCTAGGACCTCTTTGTCTAATCCAGGCTTTTTAAGAATAGGTCTAACGATTGCCGATTTGAAGGACTTGGGTACAACCTCTTTTTCCAAAGAAGCATTAACAATCTCGGTTATGGCAGGATCAAGTAGGCCTGCCAGTGAATACCACAAAAATTATGATATAGTGTCTTCAGGAGACGAGCTCTTTTTACTAGACCTTATTAAGGTAGCCAAATCGCATAGAGATACCTCGCAAAATCTTTTAAAGAAGGCCACAGGTTGCGATTCCACAGTTGCTTTACTCGGAGGGGGCTCAAACGTGCACCATTTTTATAGTAGAGAAGGTTGACAACTTTACGGCTGAGCCGCTAATATATGGGGAGTCAGACCTCTCAGAATTGGCCAGTAAATTGTGTACTGTCTTTTAAATCTCTTTTGGGTCTGGCAGGAATTCAGTTTTCGAGTGAAAAGAAGGCTTGACTTTTTCAAGCTTCCGGGTGTAAACTCGAAGTAAGTCTTTGAAATTGACTAGATCTGCATCAGACCCCTATTTCTTAAAACAACGTTAAAGCCGGCGCTGAACACGCTGCACACATCTTTTGATGTTTTTGTAAATTGAAAAGAATTGCCACGACTCTGTACACCGATAGAATAAACGAAAGCATGCTTGTCAAGAGCACTTCTAAGTGTCATGTTCACCGCATCAGTGAGGGTATCGAGGCTGTCGGTCGATTCTGGGTGCAGATCAAGAAGAATTGCATCACAAACAGATTTCAAAACTGTGTCCATGTCAATGCTTTTTAAGTTACCGGGTTAGGGCCCTGGCATATCCTCTAAAATGGTCAAAAGTGATAATTTTTTTTGAAATTCACGTATTAAAGATAAACTAGTTATAAATGCAAGCTCAAATTTTGGTGGTTGTCAGATGACTGGAACATGGTAAATAAATTATTATGTAAGACCTATTTAAACTGGGAGTATCATCAACAAAATAATTTTTTTGGAAAGATAATTGACCCGGAACTTCGGTTTTCTGGTGAACTCTGCGAATATAAGCTACTCATCCCTAAACGGACCCTCAAAAAACAACTTTGGAACATGATAAAACGTAAAACTTTCCCGGAAATGACACGCCCCTCGAGATCACAGTCCGACTGGTAGTATAACAAGACCAAAAAAGAGCAAACCGCCTATCGGCAGGGTGCCTAGTCCCGCCTCTGCTTCCCCGCCCCGCCCATAGCAACCGGTGGTAAACGGCATTCCAAGGCCCACTCCTTATTTACTTGGCAGGAACATGTTTACATTGATGTCTTTACATCGGACCACAAACCGGGAGTGACTGTCGTTCGACCAGTAGACGAACAAATTGGATAATGTATTGAGAATTTACCGCTCCCGGGGCCGCCGTAACTAAGGAGTCCATTATCACGGCACCGCATGAATCCTAGGACAGCTGATCCAGTTCCTGTAGCCGCCATAACGCACAAGGCGACGGCCGCGAGTGGTCCTTTGTTCGGCGGCCTGTCAGTGTGGTGCCTTGGATGGAACTAGCGCGTCGTTTACTTGAAGCCAGTATGAAAATGTTGATTCATTTCTATTTAAGGAAATTTAGGTGATTTTAAGTTCTCATTTATGTCGTTAATAGTTGGATATTTGTATTGTCGAATGCCGGTGAGCCGCCCGCTGTAGCCTGGATTGACGGCCTGCGGTATGAGACCTATCGCGGATATGATCTGCTTAGGCTGTATAAGGATCTTGCTAGGTTGACCTATTCCTAAGATCCATATTTATCTATTTATTGAATTGTTCGTGCAATGATAGCGTTTCCTAGTGCTGCCTCTTGGTTATCGCTCGGAGTTCTTAGGTTTATCTGCAAACGACAGTCCAATGCCTGCTGTCATTTATGTCATATCCTAAAATAATGATCCGATCACATTAAAACTTTGGAATATATGATTTCAGCCTTCTCGCATGCATATTGGACATCAGTAGATAGACTTGTTTTGGTCGAAACTGGTTGTGTTTGCCATGTTAAGCCTTTGTCATCCTTTCACTCACATGTCGTAAAAATGTCACAGGTAGGCTAATAGTCACCCAATCAAGGTGAAATTCGAAATACATGCTTGTAAGCATGTGTTTCCATGTTGTATGGCGACAAATATAGTAACAGCATTGTTTTTCGTCACCTAAATGCTTTGGCAGCTTAAGTTGGCTTCGCTGAGTGCTGTCACAGCAATAGTACTTGGTACCTCATCAATTGTACAACTTGGTTGATACTGGGCCGATCTGTGTGAAATTTGGAATATGGGTGGGGCTCACCTGTCTCCACGTGATGACAGTCAACAGTTTGCGATGTCAAATTATTTTTTACATTTTTTGTGTGGGGGAGCGTGCAGTCGAGTGAGTGTCTTGCATCTTTTGAGCGATTTGCCATATTTCTACAATGACTGGTAGTAAATCTGGGCAATTTGGTCGTAAAGCCGTGTATGACAGAGCTGCATTGATATACGTGGCCTTGGACTTTTACAGATAATCAGAAGGTCAACACTGCAGCTATATCACATCAAACGATAGCTAATGCTACCAGTGTTCTGTGTGCCAATTCTCATGCCATTCATTTTATTGGTCTTTGTGCGATATTAATAAATGTGCTTTGGGGGGACAATCCGCACTATCAGCGGCCATTTTGGGGGGATAATTCCCACTACTGGCGTACTTACCCCCTTACGTCGCTGGAAAGTTTCGACATTACCCTGTACGCACAAGGGAGCAGGAACAGTAATCGAGACCGAACAATGATCCGATAGGGTTAGCGGGAACACCAGGAGGTCGAGGAGGAAGACATCATTGGTAATCAAGAGATCTAGAAAATGGTCACCGACGTGGGTGGTATGATAAACGTGTTGAAACAAACCAAAATTCTCCAGACAGCCAATAAATGAGTGGACCTTGCTGTTTATAGGGTTTTCAACCTGAATTTAAGTCTCTTGCAATCAGTTAGGGCCTGTCACACACAAATATTTTAGCGAAGAACTCCAAAAACTTCTCTATAAGCAAGTTGGAAGGCTAAAAGGAGGCCTGTATATCACAATGGTGAGAGGCATTGTCTTTGATCAGTACCTGATTGCAAATGATTCAAACGATAGCTTATGCGACAAACTGCACATCTTATAGCCAAATGATTCACGAACAACAATTGCAACCCGCCACCAACCTTGTCAGAATGCATGGACGAATAGAATCAGTAATAAGTTCGATTAGTGTTGCAGTTGATTATCAAACAATTAAGAAACAACAATTAAGAAATGTCCCAAAGTGTTATGTTGATAGAATGAATAAATTATATTTGAGCAAGTGTATAGATGAGTGATTTAATTTAAAATGCTCAGGAAATTCTAAGAAACGTATAAGCAATAGAAAATCTAGTCAAACTAGTAAAGAAGGATACATTTTCAAAATTAGTGGAGCAAATAATCCCATTAGAACAACAATCAACGAACCAATAATGTGAAGTAAAAAATTAAAGATTGGATTTAAGAATTGTTTGGGTTTAACTTTATAAAGAAAACATTACTACTTCAAATAGGAAATTTTTATTATAGAGTAGCAGAAGGATCTGAGCGGAAACAATAAGACCTGGAGTAAGTTCTGGAGCATCAGATGACATCAACGTAAGAATTGCAGATACAATAAATGACTCTATAATACAATTATGGGGCAAATACAGGTAAACTTGAATTTGATATAGATACTGCTGCATCAAACTCGTGGATTAGGACGAAGTTAAATTTACGCTTGATGCAGTAATGGATTCGTCGGTAGAGATGTCAACACAGCATAGTCAGGGTGTGACTATTTATTCAGGCAATGCACGAGAGAGAGAGAGAGAGAGAGAGAGAGAGAGAGAGAGAGAGGTCTGATCAGGCCCAACGGCAGGCAGAAAAGTGTACGTCCGCTTAGCCCAAGCGGTAGGAGTGAAGTACACAAGACAGGTGTGGGTTCAGGTGTTCGACGAATAACCGAAATCCTCCACAATCCCCCGCAAACCACTCTAATAACATCGACAAGACATCAGCGTTTCCGAGCTCAAATTTTGCGTTGATATTGTAGTGTAAGAATGTAAATATATATATATATATATCTCCAGAAAATTTCATGTCGCCGCGCTCAGGCTCACTTATGCAAATGAGCTTTGACCCGGTGGCCTGTACCACAATCCACCACAATCCACCCCAATCCATTCTAGTTCCCGTCAAATCTACCACAGATCAGCTGCGCACACCTCCAAAAAGTTTGGAATATCAAACTAAGCTTCACCTAAAAAATACCCAGAAAATATCGTGAGATTCTGCTCAGGCATTCTCACGAAGTTCACTGAGATAACATTGCTGTGGCCCAGGCCAATACCGCAATGCGTCGCAATCCACTGCATTCCACAATGCGATGAAAGAAATCCTCTTCAAAAAGCTTCTTTTTTGATCGCATACAACAGCAAGCTCTGTGAAAGTTGTACTTAATAAATTTCCCTTGCATTGGGGCGGCCGTTCTCGTGCAATGAGCTGCAATCGACTGCAGTAGCCCGGGCCAATACCGAAATCCACTTCAAGCCACCGAATCCACCGCGAAAAAACAGAAATGGATTGCGCCGAGCTCAAGATTTTATTGCATATCAAGATGCACCGTTATTTGTGCACAAACTCGCAAAAGTAAAAAAAGTTGTGCGTTCTCACACTGTGGCAATGGGCGGCAATCGCCTGAAATTACCTGAGAAAGTACCACAATTCACTCTATTCCACTGCAAATCCTCCTCAAATCACATTGCATGTAAGACTACACCTAGTTCACAGTGCACCCACACAATTTTGCTACATTGCGCATGCGCGTTCTCCTGCAATGCACGGCAATCGACTGCAATGGACCCGGTGCCATACAGCAATCCGCCTAAATCCGCCAAAATCGGCTGCAATTCGCCGCACAACGACCATAACTCATACACTAGAAGCTCTAATCAATTATGATTGCACGCTACTCTACTCTTCGTTTATTTTGTACTAGAATTAGTCCACTGTAATTGCCTCGACCATTCTGCAGCAATGCATTGCAATCGACTACAACAGCCCGGGCCAGAACGTCAATCCACTGGAACCCCAGCAAAACGCCCAGAATACCTGCTCTTAGGGCTCCAATAGTGATTGCATAGTGGTTGCTCTAATCTTCGGTTAATGTGTAATCGCACGATTTCACTTCAAATACCTCTACCATTCGTCAGCAATCGACTGAAATGGCCCGGGCAATACCTAAATCTACAGAAATCTGATGCAAAAATGCCCTGAAATCGGTTTCGCAATGCTTCAATTTTGAATGCATGTTACAACGCACACTGGTCAAAGTCAACCACATCCTTTTAAGCAACTGCGCTCACAGAATCTTTTTTGGGCAATTTATGGCAATCTACGGCAACGGCTCAGCTCGAAGCAGCAATCCACTACAATGTGTGCCATGTCGACCGCAAATTGGCTGCACGAAGTGCCAATTGTCAACGAATTTCACATTCCTTTGTGCTAAAAGTGAAATCGTAAGACTTTTACGGCTATTTTGCGTGTTAATTGTCAACAATGCACGGCAATCGACAGCAATGGCAGGGACCAATACCACAATCCGCGGTGAATCGACGAGAAATCGGCTGCACCAAGCTCCAATTGTTATTTTACGTAACATCTCACTGCACGGGCACATGCTTTTAATTCTTTCCACCAGCTCTGAACTTCAATCTTGGGCAATGCATGGCAATCGATGGCACCGGCCGTGGAAAATACGGCAATCCATTATGATCCATCACAAGTCACTGGAAAGTTACTGGGCCAAGATCGAATTTATTTTACCTGTCACAGCGCACTGTGTTTAAAGTGCAATAACATCCTTTCAACCAATTGTGCAAGTACAATCGCGAGAAATTAATGGCAATCGGCAGCAATTGCCCGGGCCAATACCCTATTTCGTGGCAAATTGACGAGAAAATTGCAGCGCAAAGCCCCAATTGTCATTGCATATAACATTCCGCTGCGTCCAAAGTTAAACCGTGGCATTTTCAAGATGCCTTGCTCGTGAACTGTCAGCAATGCACGGCAATCCGCAGCAATGGCAGTGGCCGATAGCGAAATTTGTGGAAACTGAGCAGATTGGCTGCAAAAACCGGAACTCTCATTCCACGTATCATGTACCTGTTTCAACACACAGTTTTCACCCAGCGTGTGCACTCAATAAACGGCAACGCAAGGCAATCAACGGCAATGGACAGGGAAAGTAAGCCAATCCATAGCAGTCCGTTACAAATGGACTGACAGTTTCTGAGAGAAGCTCCAAAATTTCTTGTGTATTGCACTACACTGCATTGAAAATGCAGCCACGTCCTTTTAAACAGTCGACAAAGGCACAATCGATGGCAATGCGCGGCAATTGACGGCGATGGCTCGGCCTCTACCAAAATCTATTTCAAATTGCTGGAAATCGACTCTTTGAATTTGTAATTATCCTACCACACAACGCTCACTGTGGGTGCACATACTGTCATTTTGCGAGATCAACCAGGGTAAATGCATATAACTCGACAGCAATTGCCCGAGACAAAACAACAATCTATGATTGTCTGTTACAATTACAAAGAAGCTGGTGGGAGAAGATACAATTTTTCTCGCGTATTACAGTCCTCTGTATGAAAAGTGCAACCGAATCCTTTCAACCAATCGCGAACTCGCCAATTCGAGGGCAGAGCACGGCAATCGATGGCTGCCGCCTGGGAAAGTACGGGAATCTATCCGTCGTAAGTGTACATACTCAGCTCAATTCGTGAGACCAGAGGTATGCATCAAGCGATTGTACCCGGTTAGGGAGACCTTGTGGTTAGCTAGAAAAGCATGTCGCCGGCCTTCCACAGCCAAGTGTGGTGAGCATTAGAGTTTCGGTGAGGGCTAAAACATCAGCGGTAAGGCGAGAAGCAACATTAATTGGTAAAACTTCAGGCTCGCAGAGCTTCGGTGATGTTAATGTGAAAATGATAAACATTTCTTTATCGTACCTTTACTGAGTGAGGCCTGTGGAGAAAGTTTCCATGGGTGCGAACTTTCAGTTTGCAGGTCACTGCCACGCCATTAGGGACCTTGTCAGTGGTACAAAAACCATTTTACATTAAGCATGTTACATTAGGTATAACATTGCACTTTAAAAAAAGTGCAATGTTAATAATACCTTATGTATACTCTAGCTTTGCAGAGCCTAGGTGCAGTCGATTTTCGACTGATTGCAGAAGATTGCTGTATTGACATGGGCCATTGCCGTTGATTGCAATGCAGCGACCAAGAGCAAGAATTACTAATAGAATTTCCTGGATGCACAAAAAATAGAGAATACGCGAATGAGAAATCTCAATGGGAGCATCATCCAGAAGCGTCCAGTCTATTGTTAATGGACCATTATAAATTTCCGTATTTTTCCAGGCCATTTCCATCGATTGTCGTGCATTGCTGTAGTGTGTCGCGTGTAGCATAGTTTGCCGCGTGAGCAACAAATCTGTGGTGGATTTGAAGAGAACTCGAATGGATTGTGGTGGATTGCTGTACAGGCGTCCGGTGTCGAAGCTCATTTGCATAAGTGTTCGTGCACACGGTGACATGAAATTTTGTGGATTAAAAAAATCGAACGCGTACTACAATATCAGCACACAATTTGAGCTCGGCAACGCTGATGTCTGATCGATTTTAGTTAGTTGGAGTGGATGGCCGCAATTCGCTGAACCCGTTTGTGCCCAGACAGACTCGAGCCATCGTGGTGGTTGGACCCAGGTCTTTCCAGCTTCCGGTATTGAATCCGACTGCAGCAGGAACAGCTAATTACGTACTTAACTTCCCTTAGGCAGTACCATCGTGTGAAAATTTCTCGCGTAATTGACAAAAATTTCGCGTAGGCATAAAAGCCCAGCCGATAAACTGAGCTTTGGGCTGCGTGTTAACTGTCTGTATGCTTGCCTGCTTGTCGCGCGGCTTCCACACGGTTGCGACATATTAGTTCCGTTTATGAAATATTTTTGGAATTTCATGCAACAGAAAATAACATTAGAGATTCTGTAGCAAAGCTAATGCTGTTAAGCATTGAAGCTCACCGGCATGTTAAGGCAAATGCGGCGTGAATGAAGAAATAAATAACTTGGTAAGCACACCTAGATACTTGTATCTGGACTAAATTCGATTCAAGTCATCTCCATTTGGCAGAAAATTAAATCCAAAAAATTGATGTGCCTCAATACCAGCAACGTGGAAACATGCTAATCACTGATTGAAAGCACTAAGAGGCCAAGGGTTATCCACGGTTTGGAAGGCGCAGTTATTGTTCATGAGGTCCTACTTAAAGCAGCTGACTACACGCCAGACTTTTCCACAGATTTCACACAGAATCAAGCTACTGCGTCATCATACGTCACAACTTTTGGGGGAGGAGCCAAGTCTGCAGACTCATTACGAAAAGAACCTGTCTCAACTTTTCAGCTCCTTGTTGGCTACGCCGACCAATCAAAACCCCGCGGCTCCTAACGTAAACCTCACGGCCGAAATAAAAATGGCCGTTGCTCGTAGCCTCGAGTAAAATTGACTGTCAGCGTAAGCCCTTGAATATGGGACGGTTATGCATTGTAAATTAACGCTTCAGCCTTTCCTACATAGCCTCTCTATCAAATCCACTAATAAACCCGCAACATCGCACAGTACTTAGCACCTAACACTCCCACAGCCGTAACAGCGAGCATTACTTGGTACTGCTATAATAATGATTTGATTGAAAATTTGATATAGCACCCTCGGAGAACTCCCTCTTTCTAGGCGTTTTGATCCCTTTACTTTGCCCCTTCCCGAAAAATTTCTTTAAAATTGTTATCTTCCTTTTATTTATATTCTTCTCATACTACTCTACAACGACGACTGCAGCAGTTTGGCCTCTTTCCGGAGAAACGGTGCATGATTGGCTTGAGCTGGTTTGGTCTAGCGGTAAAGGTGCTCGCCCCGACCAAGGTCTGACTGAGGTCGTGGGCTCCAGACCCGAGGCATATGTGAAGCGCCTCAATAGAGATTAAGTTCTCTTGGGGCGCTATATAAATGAATTATATTTTTTTATGAATTATATTTTTTGATAATTTAGCTTGTCCCGTATCTGAGCGCCCATTGGCTCAATCTGCACTTATTTGTTGATTCTTTCAGGACGCTTAACTCGCGCTATACAAATGAATTTCATTTACTTATATCTAGTCGAGCTAAACTTTTGCCTCGCATTTCTAACGTACGTTGAATTACTGTTACTAAATGCTTAGCTGCCTGTCAGTAAAATATTCATCGAATACTTACAGACTTTGCTAGTTTTGTGTAAAGGTTCAAGCAAAGCCACATTCTGAACATCATCCATAACAAACATTAGACAGGCGGATCCTGAATTGTTTGATTTATTGCAAGCAATTTTAAGTTTCACATACAACAAGCAGTAGATGAAAGAGCCGGTATTACACAGCCCAAATTCACTAATATTTATTGAAAAAGCTTCAAAGTAAGCCTCTATTATAATCCTTCATTTCTGTAATCGACTTTAAAGACTGTGAGAAAATTCATTCGTGACCCTTAAGGTAGAGCATAAGCGATCCAGCATAACAAGAATCAAGGTCGTATACATTCTCCAGGCGAGCAACTTTGAATGTTATTTCAGGTGATGGAATCTCACAATGGTCAAAGTGCAACTGAACATGAATTTTGTCTACCATGGCAGAAATTGACCTGTTGTTGAAAAAGAGATCCGGAATCTGTGAATTCTTTGATCATCGCACCTGAAAGTAATCGTTCAAAACTTTGGCAAGTCTAGCCCTAGTACACAGCCGCACTATCCAGCATGCTTTCAACGAGCATTACACTTCAATGCATTACAAATGAATTGTGAACTGAGCCCGAATGCTGAGAAAAAGTGAAATAGATTATTGTTTTTGGAACAAGAACTAAAAGTTCACTTTTTAACAGTTGGGTTGCTATCAACATGAAGCTAGTCATTTAGAGACCCGCGTGACCGCGTGCTCAGATTCTACCGTTAATTCTTAACATCCTCTATCCCTAGATGAAATGTTTCTAGTCTAAAGTTAGTATAGTTCAAGTCTAGTTAGTCGAGTTCTGAAGCCTGGTCAGGATGCGAAAAAGATCGATACGTCCGGCTCTTACTTTGAGGTGCTACGTTAGCACAAGTAAAGTGCTCCTGCTTCAGCCTCGGGTTCGAGTGCGGTTGGCAGCATATCACCGTTGACAACTGCAAGCTAAGTGCTGGCGACTGAATCACTTATTCTGCTTTTGGCTTTTTTGCCCTAATTTGGCTTTTTGATCAGGTCATCAGTAAACTGATCATTATTTTGTTTTATGTTTTCAGAGAGCTCTTCGTCACAGGGTCATAGACTAGTCGTAATATGCTAGCATTCTGCCCGATATGTTACTCATGGACTAAAGCCTTGCAGTAGGGTGTCTCTTACTACTAGGTAAGTGCAAGAACAATAAAATGAACAACAGCTCTTACCTTTGCCATGCAAACGATGCTTTATAATTGGGTTCTCTTTACCTGCTTTTATTTTCATGTCTTTATGGCACGTCAGCAGAACAGCCAGTTATCCAAGATTTCCAGGCCTTTTCTTGGATTGTAGTTTCCATCGGGCCAGGGGACAGCAGGCCATAGAATGCATCTGCTTGACCTTATCTTAGGGAGTGGGTCAAGGCCGTAAGCCAACCGGTTTTCTGAGCTGGATTCCTCCATTAATGAAGCCAAGTTGGAACCCACGACTAGGTAGAGCACGCCTACAAGAGGTGACAATGTGTCAAGCAAGGACGAGCAAGCTGCCAATGCTTGATGCATCTGCTTTTTTTTGGCTAAGCTCAACGTTCGTTGGGGCACGATGTTGGAAGTTCTGACAGTTGAAAGCCTCTTAAGTCAGCATGTGGAACATTGCAAGCACACGTAGGATATAGAGAGAGACATTGGTTTGTTCCTTGTTTGCTTTGTCGAGCCAAACTCATACTTCAATCAGCTTAAGGCTGCACTCGAAAAAGACCTCGCTGTCATCTTTCTGGCACAGAAGTCAGTCCTTTCGGACTCGGCAGCTGGAACTAATGGAGGAGCCTGAAAATGAAAATTTCAGGGAGCACAAGTCAGGAATCGAAAGCCGAACAGTGGCTTAGCCGAAAAGGACTTGACAAACCAGATTTCCTAGGCGAAGCGATCGTGTGCGATACCCATAGCATCTCAGTCAAAGATATCTTCAGTCTTTACGACCGACTGAGCATCATCACATTGGACTCGCACCGAAGCAGCTAGCCAGTGCTAGGACTACGAGAACTTGGTGAAACTGATCAACGTTGCTAAGCATGTGTACATGAAGCTGCTCTAGACAACTCCTCAGAGGCGTTCCACACAGCCAAGAACTGTCCAAAGAAAATGGCTGTTTTTGCGAACAGCGCCACTGGTTATCTATAAATCATGAAATAAACAAACATAGGATGTACGATAAAACATGCGTCGCATGGAGTTTGCAGCCCCTAAAGGTTTGGGCAACACCGGCATAGTCCTGGTGGTTTTGTGGATTTTTGTAAGGAGATATATATACCGAGTAATTCCTGTCTCTTCTGGCTGCTGTTAAAAATTAGGGCAATTGATCTAAATTGGTCATTCTTCATAATCTCAGCAGTTGATATCAATTGAACTTGTAACCAAGTTCCAGGGGTCAATGGCTAGTTCCCGCCAAACTCCGCCATACTCCGGCCACGCTGCCGCTCGCCATGCCGCCGAGCAAGGGTAAGACGAGCGGCCGTCAGGGTAAACCTCTTTGTAATAACGCATGCGCCAACAACAACAGGGCAACTAAACAAGTCTACAGAGAGGGTCCTATGCATAGTAAACTATGGGGGCGCAAGACGACGCAGCAAGTGCGAACAAACGTTAGTTGGGGTCAGTCGGCTTCTGCAGTCCTGTCTTTGCACCGACTCCGAATCCAACAGTACGAGCGTACGCCTTCCAAAACCCGGCTGGCTGAGTAACTGCTTGGCTAGTCCGAGTCGACAACTACCACAGTCGTAAGCTTCCACCGAAAGACGCCAAACCACGGGGGGGGTCACGAACACGCTACACGGTGAACGCGGAGTTTACAAGTCAACAACGAGCGAGCTATCCAGCTCCGCTCGGGCCTTGGGTACTCGTTCGCTTGCGTGTGTAGCAGCATCGCCGGAGCACGCCTGCACAAATCCAGGTGCATAACTCGGCGAGACCTGGAGCCTCCAACACCACGACTTACTTGGCCAACTTCCCGTACCCAAGAGCCCCGGTGACCTCTCGTCACCACACATCCGGCAATGCATAGGTCCGACCCCGGCCTAGCCGGTGACCCTCATTACAGCCGCCTGGTCCCAGCCAACCGAACCCAGCCTGGGTGCAACCTTAAGGGTTATCTCGTGCCAAGTCAAAACGTTTTCTAATTCTAAGCTTTAAACTCGTCCCGTCTTCGTTGCCTTTTATTCCCTTAGTAAGAGGGAATAGAAAGCAGTTCTTTGATGATATATGATGAGGATTATAATTAAATAACAAACCAAATACAAGGTATTAGTACTTACACGACTGAAATAGACGACAGGGTCATGCCATGTAACCTCATGACGCTCAGCTGAATTAGTAATCAAGCAGTGGCTTGAGCTGGCATAAGCAATAAATCACTAGATGCTTGTAAAGTACTGGTTGAAAAAATGAACTAGGAATCCAAGCAAACTGAGATACAGGAAGGCAATTATTGATATAAATAAATATAGGGGCGAGTATTACAGGTACATAATAATGAGTATGTATCACATACAAGTAGCCTGAAACTCGTATGGCAGTACTTGGATTCATTTGTACCGTCAAAAATAAATATAAAGGTTTACCGCTTGCAGGTGGCTATGCTAAAGGGAAGAAGCCACCTTCAGGACTCGAACTCGCGACATGGGTTGAAAGTATCGAGGAAGAATCTCAGCCAAGGACCATGACTTTGGCTATAATGAACGAAGCACTTAGCCAGCTCGGGGCAAAGCTAGCTATTGTTGGTGAGCCGTGATAGCACACTAGGTAAGGCGGTTGCTTTCACGACCTCGGTCCCGATGTCGTGGGTTCGATCCCTGCGGTGGGCGATTCTTTATCGCCACTGCAAGCGGCGGTGATAGCCGAAAAGGCTCTTCTGTCGCTATACAAAACAGACTGTTTAATCAGCCAGGATTTATTATTTATTGTATTCGCACTGTTCGGTGCTGTAGGCGAATGCACTCGTGTGCACATAGAGGAAACCTAACCTAACCCAAAAAAGCGCTGCTTCCAAAGACAGCGGCTTAAAGGACGAGGCATGGGCCAGTCACCCTCCTGCTTCTTTTGATATCAACGTCCTGTTGGCAAGCTGCCTGCACAGGACTCTCTAGCTGCTAGGAAGATAGGCAGACAGGCGAGCGTGCTCACCAACTGTCTTCTATGGATCTCTTTGCAGGTGCTGTAGGCATTCGTCAGCTGTCATTCTGGCTCACATTAGCTGACTCGCAGCGGTTTAAGGAGCCTGATGCGCTTTAAGAAGCCCTGGCGCGTCCCCTGTTCACCGGCAAGCTCAACCCCGGCGGCGTCACAATGAATTGCAGACAGCATGGCTGAAGCCTTCTCACGACGTCTGCCTTTCTCTAAATCAGCCAAGTCGGACAACGAAGAGATCTGCCTGGACAGCTGCAGAACAGCCTCAATTCTGCTCGTCGGACACAGCAGCACCAGACGGACTTCTGCAGGGCCAGATGGCACCAGATTTCGGTTCTGCCATGAGGAGGTCGCCAACGGAAGGCATGAAAACTCGCGATAGGGTAAATCCTAGATGGATGCCTCATTGCTCTATTAGCGATTTTCTGGCCTTAGATTGCGAAACTGCTTAGTGCCTAAGATCACTGAGAGAAGTTCTAGTCACGATCGGACACGAAAGAGGAGAGACGGAAGCAACTTGCGAACAGCGACGGTACCTCTTCCAGGAGGCTCAGCTACAGTTAAGTAGGTTGAACTTTAAATTCTCACAAACAAATAAACAAGCATTAACTACAACTAAAAGCTCAGCCTGGTGAAAATGTCCTGAGTAGGCGCATAGCAAGTCAGCATGTGTGCGTATATATACGCCCATAACAGTATCTACTAGACTAGCCGTGGGCGTCGACGCCCACTCGAAGTTAGTTCCGAGCCTCAACCCACCACCGACGCGTATTAGACTGGAAGAAAATCGAGGAGTTAGAGCTCCTCGACCAAGTGCTCCCTAACTATTATAATGCCTATCAAAGTGTCAAGTGTCCCCTTAAGGCGGTAAACAGGAATGGTTCCGATCGTGCCAGGCCTTGTTCAATGACCGCAGTTCGATGAGAGGGCCGAGCCTCTACCTACCATCAACGCATATTAGACTGTAAGAAATCGGAGGAGTTAGAGCACCTCCACCAAGTGTTCCCTAAGTATTATAACGCCTATCGAAGTGCTAAGTAACCATGAAGACGGCGAACCGAAACAGAGCCGATCGTACCGAGCCCTGGGTGATGACGGCAGAACGATGTGATGCCCGAGCCTCAATGTACCACTGCAGCGTATTAGAGCGTAGGAAAATGAAGGAGTAGTTCAAGCTCCTGGAACAAGTATTCCCTAACTATTATAACGCCTATCAACGTGCCCAGTGTCTCGTTAAGGCGGTGAACAGCAATGGTGCGAGCGTGCCGGGCCTCGTGCGATGACCGCAGTTCGATGAGAGAGCCGAGCCTCAACCTACCACCAACTCATATTAGACTGTAAGAAAATGGGAGAGTTAGAGCATCTCCACCAAGTGTTCCCTACCTATTATAATGCCTATCGAAGTGTCAAGTGTCCCCTTAAGGCGGTGAACAGGAATGGTGCCGATCATACCGGGCCTTGGGCGATGACTGCAGTTTGATGAGAGGGCCGAGCCTCAATCTACCGCCAATGCATATTAGACTGTAAGAAAATGGAGGAGTAAGAGCTCCTCGACCGAGTGTTCCCAAACTAATATAACGCCTATGGAAGTGCCAAGTGTCCCCTTAAGGTGGCGAAGAGGAATGGTGCCGATTGTGCCTGCCATTGGGCGATGAAGGTGAAACGATGTGACGCCCGAGCCTCAAGGTACCACTAAAGAGTATTAGAGTATAGGAAAATGGAGGAGCAGTTAGAGCTCCTCGACCAAGTATTCCCAAATAGTACAACGCCTATCGAAGTGCCAAGTGTCCGCTTAACGTAGCGAACAGCAATGGAGCCAATCGTGCCGGACCTTGGGCGATGACCGCAGAACGAAGTGACACCCGAGCCTCAACGAACCACTGAGGCATATTACACTGTAAAAAAATGGGGGAGTAAGAGATCGTTGACGAAGTGTTTCCCTAACTATTATAACGCCTATCGATGTGCCAAATGTCCTTTAAGATGGCGAACCGCAGTGGTGCCGATCGTACCGGGCCTCGGACGATGGCGGCAGTTAGATGTAAGGGCCGAGACTCAACCTACCACCGTCGCGTATTAGACTGTAAGAAAATGGAGGAGTTAGAGCTCCTCGACCGAGTGTTCCCTAACTATTATAACGCCTATCGAAGTGTCAAGTGTCCCCTTAATGCGGTGAACAGGAATGGTGCCGATCGTGCCGGGCCTTGGGAGATGACTGCAGTTCGATGAGAGGGCCAAGCCTCAACCTACCACCAACGCATATTAGACTGTAAGAAAATGGAGGAGTTAGAGCTCCTCGACCGAGTGTTCCCTAACTATTATAACGCCTATCGAAGTGCCAAGTGTAACCTAAAGGTGGCGAAGAAGAATGGTGCCGATCGTGCCTGGTATTGGGCTATGACGGCAGAACGATGTGTCGCCCGAGCCTCAAGGTACCACTAAAGCGTTTTAGAGCGTAGCAAAATGCAGGAGGAGTTAGAGCTCCTCGAACAAGTGTTCCCTAACTATTATGAGGCCTATCGAAGTGCCAAGTGTCCCCTTAAGGTAGCGAATAGGAATAGTGCCGATCGTGCCTGGCATTGGGCGATTACTGCAGTTCGATGAGATGGCCGAGCCTCAACCAACCACGCATATTAGAGAGTAGGAAGTGTTTCCCAACTGTTATAATGCCTATCGAAGTGACAAGTGTCAATGAAGACAGCGAACAGGAATGGGGCCGAACGTGCCTGGCCTTGGGCGAAGACGGTAGAACGATGTGACGCCTGAGCCTCAACGTACCACTGAAGCGCATTAAAGCGTTGGAAAATGAAGGAGGAGTTCGAGCTCCTCGAACAAGTGTTCCCTAACTATTATATAGCCTATCGACGTGCCCAGTGTCTCGTTAAAGCGGTGAACAGCAATGGTGCGAGCGTGCCGGGCCTTGT
Organism: Cristatella mucedo; assembly: GCA_009760855.2. Lineage (NCBI taxonomy): Eukaryota > Metazoa > Bryozoa > Phylactolaemata > Cristatellidae > Cristatella > Cristatella mucedo. The sequence continues at coordinate 3,222,173 of WPIO01000001.1, read as the reverse complement.
GTGATGACCGCAGTTCGATGAGAGGGCCGAGCCTCAACCTACCACCAACGCATATTAGACTGTAAGAAAATGGAGGAATTAGAGCACCTGCACCAAGTGTTCCCTAACTATTATAACGCCTTTCGAAGTGCCTAGTAACCATGAAGACGCGAACAGAAACGGAGTCGATCGTACCGAGCCCTGGGCGATGACGGCAGAACGTTGTGACGCCCGAGCCTCAAGGTACCACTAAAGCGTATTAGAGTGTAGGAAAATGAAGGAGGAGTTCGAGCTCCTCGAACAAGTGTTACCTAACTATTATAACGCCTATCGAAATGCCAAGTTTCCCCTTAAGGTGGCGAACAGGAATGGTGCCGATCGTGCTGGGCCTTGGTCGATGACCCAGTTCGATGAGTGGGCCGAGCATACACCTACCACCGACGCATATTAGACTAAGAAAATGGAGGAGTTAGAGCTCGTCGAGCAATCGTTCCCTTACTATTATAATGCCTATCGAAGGGCCAAGTGTTCATTAAGACAGCCAACAGCAGCTGTGCCTATTGTACTGGGCCTTGGGCAATGACGGCAGCTCGATGTGAGGGCCGAGCATCACCACTGACCTATTGAACCGTAAGGGAATGAGAGAGAATGGATGAGTTGGAGCGTCTCGTCGAAGTGCTCCCTAGCTAATTCTATGCCTATTGAAGTGCCAGGTGTCTCCTCAAGACAGCGAACGGCAATATTGCCGATGGTACCGGGCTACTGGCAATCATTGCCACTTAAAGTTAGCCCAGAGACTCAACCTACCACTGAAGCGTGTCAGACCGTAACAAAATGGCGGAGTTTGAGCTCCTCGACGAAGATCTCTTAATATACTACAACGCCTATTGAGTTTAGGAACAACACCTAAACCAGGATCTGCACTGACGAGAATAATTCGGCCAGATTGCTTAATAACTATTATACATTTAGTTAACTGAATTTCTTGTTAATCGGCACGTCTAGGCTATGGTCATCGTAGCCGATAAGGTATAGTTGCCGCTTTTCATTACTGAGGCCGTGGGTTCGAACCCTGTAGTTGAGCGTGACTTTCTTGCCAATTTAAGTATTGGTGATAGCCGTTATTTTTATCATGCCGTTTATACACACGAGATTTCTAGATTAACGGATATTATTTTGCAAAGGTTCGATGCTATTCTGGGGCCCTGGTGTGCTTAGAGACGAAAAGATATTGCAAAGTTTCCCTGTCTGAACTAATGGGCGTCATACATTTTGCTTCACAAGTACGTTATTAGGGAAAAACTCCAGGAGGAATGACGTTGTGCACAGCGAAATGTACAGAACCAAAATGAAAAATATATCTAAAATCGTGTAAAAACATGCAGATCTGAACCCTCATTTGAAATTTCACTTTGATTCGTGAAGCATTAGCTGTGTTACTGATTTTATGAGATAAAAAGTACTCAGGTAATAAAGCTGCATAAAAGTCACAAGAATGCAGTCAACAAGGGTTACTCATACATCTCGACCTACTAAGGTTCGACAAGTCTGGATACAAGTCGCATATGATGCCAAGATTTTGAAGTGCTGTTTTGGTATTCTCATTGTTCAAAAATACATTTTTTGAAAAAATTAAAACCACGACTGCAGAATCTTATTATAGCTGAAACTATTGTGCTATCACACCGGTTAATTAAACACTGAGCAATGCACCATATTTAAATATCGGTTGCTCACTTAGTAGTTGTTCGGTTTAAGGTCTTGGGTTCCTTCACTATCAAGTAAGCATCTGATGACGACGGTCGCATAGCTTTCCGAGCTGGCGTATGAAGTCGTGCTTTGAGTGGTGCTGACTGCCACATTAAAACTTACTTATTAAAACTTAACCTACCAAATTTAAGCTCGATTAAGGAAGATTTTTTAAGAAACTTTGCACAAATGAGCACGTCTTCCCAATAAAAGCCATGTACTATTAGTCATATTGATTTAGATTTACTTCATCGCGTCCTCCACAAGGGATATGCCAGGCGACAGAGGTCCGGACAACGGGCGCAGGAATTCCTGCAGCCGCGACGGCCGGAAACGACCTTGACCAGGGAGCGGCACATGCTCACAGACAAAGGGCTCAAAATCACTCCTTAAAAAAAAACATGGAAATACCATTGAAATCGACAGTCAGCTTGCAAAATGGGTCATTTCTCCTTGCAGTTGTCCTCGGGAATTCTACGACTGTCTACGGTGAAAGCCAAATGGGGGAAATGCCAGCTGAGCGTCTGCAGTTTGCCAGTGTCAATAAAATCAACTGCTTGGATATAGCATAATCACTTACCAATTTCGCTAGCAGTTTTACTAACATTACAATAACTTTGAATTATTACTATTGAACAGCCAGGTGAAGCCATTGTACAATAACAAGGCAAGCACAACGGGTAAAACAGTGTGCCACCCGAAAGGTCGCCGGTCAAGCACGCGCGAAAAATACTCATCCTCAACATAGAAGACTTGAGCAATTATTTAGGTGAACCGAAATGTCTTCTTAGTCGGAGGACCCTAAACAAATGTAGTACGAGTATCATTATTCCGGTAACGACGAAAAGCTGAACGCCGAAGTGCAATGGCAAATTTCAAGCCGGATGCAGCAAAGCGAACAGAAGCCGGGGGTTCGTTCGCAACCAAAATGCAACAAGATGCTGCGCGTGCTCTTAGCTAACTCGCTAGCATCCGCAAGCCGTTACAGCCGGGCCAGAATCGGTGGTAAAGCCGGTGAGCAGCTTAGCGACAGCAAAGTGCGATGTCACACTGCAGTTTTGACTACCCCTGATGCAGCGAGAAGCCGTAGTATTGCTGACTTGGTTGGACATCCGGCCGAGCGATATACGTGGCAACATCAGTTATTGACATAGAGTGGCTATAGCTGACCGTGAGTCGCCGCAAAACGCATAATCGCACTATGAAGTACACGGGAGAGAGAACATTTCTAGAAACTCTCCGCAGTTCTGGAGCTTCGTGCGTCAGCAATTCCCGCGTTCGCAAAAATCAGCGACATAATTGCCAGAGAAGCAAGCGAATCCGGAATGTGTCAATGATTACCTCGGATGTCACCTCGCTCCTTCGATTTATCCGGATGGCGGGCCGACGTCATAGCAGCCTTTCACCAAAATGGCCTCGCCCTGTGGCCCGCCGGGTAAGGAACGTCGGGTGTTACCCATTAATACACTACTTACCGTCGCCCACTCAGGATCACCTCAACGAAAGAAAATTTTGCGATGCTTTATCTTCTTTTAATTTAAGAAAATACATTTTCGACAAGGTTGAAGCAAATTAGCCCCATCTTAAGTTGCAATTGTCTGGCGGATGATTTTACACCTGCCCACAGGTTGTATTTCCGTTTGCAGCTGTCGTTATGGTATGGATTGGATCTGGCGCATTATTGCTGCGGGGCTGCTTCGACCGCATAAAGCTATCGATTTGCGTCGTCGCATCACTGGCTGGAGCTCTTTCTTCAGTTGAGCCATCGTCAGTCCAAAGCTCGAGGTGGTACGTGATGTCGAGTCAATTTTTATTTGTCTCACGACCTCATTGTGTGGCGAAAGGTCAGCTGCGTCAAGAAATTTGAAAATTTTCACCTGGATTGGCGACGTCAACTTTGGTAAGTAAGCTGGCTCGCCGGAGACGACCAGCCTGGTCGCTGGTTAGCTAGCCGGACTGCTGTTCCCTGTTCGTGCACAGGCTCAGTGCATTTCAGGGCCTTAAATGCAAAAGGACCACGTCGGACAAAAACCGAAGACATACTCGGCACGGTAGCGACAGCTATGGCGCTAGACTGCTAACAACAAGTCGGATGTTAGGTATCACGTCGGCTCAGTTGACCCGGGCACGGCTGATTGGGGGGGGGGGAAGCAGACGCCAGCACCTCGGCCATGCGCACTAGGTACCTAAGCAAGCTGAGCTGTACCATTGGTGGATCCGTGGTGAGGTTGAGGGCGTGTCGACTGATTTCCTGGTGATCGGCAAGTCAGCCGAGGGGCGCTGGCACCCCGCCGCCGCGAGTGCCAGCGCGAGTGTAGCCTGCAAGCATCGCCCACCGGTGCTCGCGGCGGGTCTCACTGGCGCAGGCGCAAAGCGGAAGCAGAGGCGATTTAATCGTCGCCGTGCAACAGTTTGTACGTGGTCTGCTAAAGCCGCGATAAAGCACTGGCCGCTACGTAGTACTTGTAGCTAGCCCTCCTAGCTAGGCAGTACAGTGATTTCGAAAAGTGGTGCTCTCATCTGCTCGAACCCCAAGTTTTGAGTAGTTTAATCGCTAGGGAATACCAGCAGGTTTTCGCAAGCTGGCAATAGGCACAACGGCTGCAGCTTAAACGCTTGCAGGGCCTTCACATTGCAGCCAGCTCTGCCGGCAACTGAACTAGCAACTTGAACTTCTAATGGCTTTGTGTACTCTTCGCTCTATCCAAGACGGAGCGGCAGGCTACAGGAAAGAGTAAAGTGCTGTCACTGCGACGTAACTCGTTTTATCGTTGAGTATCGCCAGTTATTGCTCCTTCCAGTAGCTAGAAGCTACTATCGATGCATCGAGCTTATTCTGTTGCGTTTTCTCTGTTGGCCGTGATTGCTGTAGTTACGGCAACATTCAATGTTCGTGCAGAGGTTTGCAGTCACTCAGCTGATGCATGTTTGTTAGCTTTCCTTCTTTGTTTACCGATTGCTGCATTCATTTGTTCGATAGTTCTCCAAACTTGTGCAACCCATCGTCATAGGATGAGTGCTGCTACATGTATTTTGGCCACCCAGACGCTATCGTGAGCTTGTCCTTGGCAACTTTACTATCTATCCCGGGGATACGTAATAGTATAGGTGGGATGAATCAAGGACTTATTTAGTTTTACTCTCACGTCCACTGGTTTTTCATAGTTCCTAAGTACCAGTGTCAACAGCTTACTAAGATATTACCTTGCCTCACCCCTGCCCACTATTCTCCTCACCTCCCCCTCTCCTTTCCCCTCTTCTCTTATCACCCTCACGTCTTTCCTCCTCTTTTCCTCACCTTCCTCTGAGCTCCCCTACCTCTTCCCTTTTCCTCGTCTAGCCTCTTCTAATTATCTCATCACTCCACCTGCTCTTCTCTCTCTGTGACAGCCCTCTGTACGACCTGTCGGCGGGCTGGGTAGCTTACAAGGGTCGGTAAAAAGCCGGCTTGCTCCAACAGCTGACACTTTATTCTCCAAACCACGCCTGCAAAGCCCAATCTACTCCCTCTAGACGGCTGCCGGCGTCGAGGGATCTCGCCCCATTTCCTTGTACTCCTTCGGCAGCTCCTATACTCCATGCATGTGTTGTTTTTGCACCGTAGAGCCGAACTTCGTTCGGATTCCGTACGACAGCTGGCGGCAGTTTGCGGATTTCCCCACAGATGCTGCCAATGCTTGCATTGGCGCAAGACTGCCGGTCATCGGCACCACTCGCGAGCCTTCGGCTACTTAGGCAGTTTGTGCAATCGTAGGGTCTCCGCCCAGTGCTCGCAGGCTGCCGAGTCATGCCTTACACTATGCTATCTCCGAAGACACTGCTCCCACTTCTCTTGTCTCAGCTCCTACTCCTTTCAATCTTCCTCCCGTCGCTGCTCCCTCTCCTTGCGTCGCCGACATTTCTCCGCCAATTGCTGCTCCCGCTTGAAGCTCCACAGAAGTATCTCCCGGGGGCTTCTCTGATCATGTTTCGTCAAAATCTCCGCGCTTGCCATTCCCCGGTAAACCAAACCAGACTAGGTTGGCATGCTCCGATCGTGCCAAGCTTATACTCCCTTTACACAGATCCCGGTGGAGAGACCGTCCTAGATCCCACAGCTGATGCCAAATATGACAACCCTTTGCGCGAACTGTCGTCGGGCTGGGTGGCTTGACCGAGTAACAAGCCTGCTGGCTCCAACACCAGACTAATAATTCATTTATATAGCGCCCTAAGAGAGCTTAATCTCTATTTAGGTGCATCATATATGCCTCGGGGCTCGATCTCGTTACCTCGGCCAGACCTTGGTTGGGGCGACCACCTTAACCGCTGGACCAAACCAGCTCGGTGCTTTATTCTCCAAACCAAGCTGGCCGAACCCAGTCTACACATACTAGTCGGCTGCCGGTGTAGAGGGATATAGCCCTCCTTTCCCTCCCCTTGCACTCCTTCGGCAGCCCCGCCATCGTTCCTTCCGAGCCAGCCCGACAGCTGATGGCACTTTGTGTTAGATTAATGTTCCCACAGATGATGCCAATGCATGGCTTTGGGCAGGAATGCCGAGACATCTGCCGAGTCATCGCTCGGCCTCCACCGCTCGTTTTCCTGCTGCTGCTCTGGCAGTCTGAGCCTTCATAGGGTCTCTGCCCAGTGCTCGAAGGCTGCCCCACTGAGTCGTGTTCCCTCACACCCCTTCCCCTCCTCTCCCGATGCTTCCTCCCCAGCCCCCCCCCCGTTTCCCTTTCCTCTCCTGCTCTCCCTTCGGCTCCCCAACCCATCCGTCTCTTCCTTTCTCCTCTCCTCTCCCCTCCCCTCCTCTTTCCTGCACTTGTTGTGTGACAATGGCTCCAGCAGACGCTGTTCCAGTGGGAGTCTCAAGGAGACACAGCGGTGCGATCGAATGCAGTGAACGAGACTCTGCTTGATTCCTTTTAACGGGCACGTATATGAGAGCTCGATCAATCGCAGCAGATGAATCAGATGAAATATAACCTGCATTAGTGGCCCGACGCTGAGCTGCTTCAATATCTTAACTATTGGCCACAGCCGAGGCATGTGCATTAGTGTCAGGCGCTTCTGTCAGGCTTCTTTCTAATTACAGCAGAAGCCGCAGGCGAACACTACATCCCTTCCCCCATAGCAAATAGATTTCATAGTCCACCAGCCAAGCTGGGGAGGGGTCGGCCCTCACGACTGGAAAGTCGTCGTGGCCATTGGCTCCCGCGTTCTCCTCTCCTGCCTGCTCAGGCGGTGCAATGTCCGGCTGTTTGTTATTCCGGCTCTGTTGGGATATTAATTTAGCATTAACGAGTTCAGACCGGCTTGGATGGGGTGCATGCTACGTGACGGCCACTCGCAGGAGGCACATATTAGCTCTGCCCCTCGCGAGCAGCCGGTCGTAGATGCTGCCCGCCTTTAGGCAAAGGTGGGGCACCGCTCCCACTGTCAGGCGGCTCCCGTAGGTCACCTCCGTGCGAGCCCCGATGGCCGGTCGCATGCCCTCGTCACTGGCCGATACCGCACTTCGAAAACCACTGTGGCTCAGGATGGCCTCGCCATTCTCGGAGTTACACTCCGCCGAGTCGATCTCGCGGTTGTGCTGCTCTGTGCTTAGCACCGAGACACTCTCGAAGGTGCTCATCGCGCAGAAACGCTCACGCTGCTCTGCTCCGCCGCAGCGAAACTCTCGCTGGTTCGCTCGCGGGCAGCCTGCACCTCGTCGCAGGCTACTGTCGCCCTGCTGCTGACTGCTATCTCGTGGTGCTCCTCTGTGCTCTGCCCAGAAACACTCGTTCGGGTGCTCTTACCACTGAGAAGCTCTCGGCGCTGCTCTCCGCGGCTGCTGAGATGCTCTCCGCCGCTACGAAGCTCGTGCTGCTGTGCTTGGCAGCCAATACGTCACTCTCACGGACACATTTCGCTGCTGCTGCGACGTTCTCGCTGCTGCACCTCGCAGCTGCGACGCACTTGCTGCTGCGCTTCGCAGCCAAGACGTCACTCTCATGGGCTACCTGGGCCTGGGACCTGGTCGCAGGCTGCAGCCGCCTTGTCGCTGACCGCAATCTCGCGGTCCTCCTCTGTACTCTGGGCCGAGACGCTTGTGCGGTTGCTCTCCACCACGAAGAAGCTCTAGCCGCCGCTTGGCTCTGCGGCCGAGATATCGCTCTCTCGGGCACTCTTTGCCTCCGAGATGCTCTCCGCCGCTACGACTCGCTGCTTTGCTTTGCTGCTGAGACGTCTCTCGCTTGGGCCGCCTGCGCCTTTCCACAGGCAAATGTCGCCTCGCTGCTGACACTACCACCTCGCCGCTGGAAGCCTTCACATGCTGCACCTCCTTATACTCCGGCTGCTACCGCTGCGCACTTACGGTGCTCTTCTGCTGTTGTGGCTACTATATCGGAAGCCCCATACCGCTTCCTCCTCGGTATTGCAGTCGGATCGCTTCGGCAGCTGAATGAGTCCTGCTCGGCTGTCTGACTCTTGCTGGCAGTTACATATATAAATATATAAATAAATAAATATATATATATATATATATATATATATATATGCCTCAAGTTAAATCGTTGACCATCTCCCAGTTGAAATTTTGAGATAAGAGATTGCCCGTGGAAATGGTGTTGGTTTGGGCCAGGTGCTCTCCTTAATGATCTCCCTTTGATGACCGAGGTCAAGGTGCTAATGTTTGACGACTGAGGTCGTGGGCTTGAGCCCTTCGGCATAATGAACGCGAAGTGCCTGGATAGAGATTAATTTTTCTTAATCTGTCCACAGAGAAACTGTATGCATAAATTGTACAGCCAACAGGTCACAGTTGGTCGACGGGAATCAACAACTGGATGATGGTTGCCAAGATATCGAGGAACTACAACAGGCAACCACTATGATAATGTAGAGATCAATTTGATTGACTGCAATTTTTACCTAAATAAAAAAATGTTAGCTATATTTATTCAGAGAAAATCAAATGGAAAATGCTTTAAAAGCACAGCTGAACGTCAATGCATTAAGCTCCCCGAAAAAGCATTCAGTGCTGTAACAAGATGATGGCTGGTCGTCGAGGCGGGCTGCTAAATTTGAAGATACTTTGCTGGGAGTCACCGGTGTTAATTTGCCAGAGTGTTTTGGCTGTCATGATAAGTCGGATGTCCGGTGTCAATCGTGTGCCGGCTGCGATATGAGCATCCACCGCAATTTTCTCTCCTGCACGAACGCACTTACACCAATAGATATTATCTACATGCCAACATCTTTTAAGTAGCAACCGAGGTCCTCCTGAAAGGATTGACCTTGGTAAGTAACACCAAGCTTTTGAAATTGATGGCATTGGTCAATGAAAAGGATAGCTTTTTGCTTTATGTCAAAGGTAAATGGTTTCGTGCTGCCGGCTATGGAGATGTCTGTAACTTCGGAGGCTGCACCTATGGAAGAATTGATAGCAGCTCCTTGCTTTCAGTGATCACCATACAAGATAGTTCCTTTTGTCATCAGAGCTTGCCGAAATTGACCTATATATAGGTCAATATATATATATATATATATATATATATATAATATATATATAATGATCAATGGGATGTGGGATGAAAATTGAATGTTAATTTTTAGGAAGCATTAATGTGTCAACAGGAGCCCTCAAATGCTCATCGTGTGGCACAGAGAAAAGGCCTGGAGCGTTGTCATTCATCCGCCTTGGTGTCTGGCCGTCTTCAGTATGCCGCTTGACCACCCTGGTGTCTGAAGAAGTACTACAACATTGAAGTGGTTTTGTGAAAATTTCACCGAGAACCTCAGTTGCAGCATTCTGTCGATTGCTAACCGATTTATCCATTCATCGACCTGAGGTACGATCGAATATTTGAGTAAGTTGATTGATAGGAATGCCGTGTTTTTTGCTAGAATGAGTTAAGTAGGTGAGCGTTACAGGCAAGTAGTTTATTGGTTTTAGATAAGGTATAGATTGATCAGCCTTCAGCGATTTTTGGAGTGAACTTGTGAACGTCACAGCCTTGATACTCAGTACTATATTTTAGAACCTCTTTGTAAGACCTGATATGTTCTTGCAAGTACTCCGGGAATGCAACTTCTGCCAGGAAAGCTTGGCTAAATTTCAGGAGCCCAGCTGCATCGATTGTCCTTCTTGCACCAACCAGCAACAAGCTGCACATTTCGATAACATATTAAGCTTTATCTTTTAAAAGGCAACTCAAGGTTGTCAGAATTGATTGCCGTTATTAAAGTTAATTATTTGTATTTCAAGAAATGTAGACGTATCACCATATTTTCCATTCGTGGGAAGTATTAGCACTATAACCTGTATGGCAGCAGCGTGCGATCAAGCTATTATGGTGACTCCTTCATTGTGCCAGATGAAGACGTGTCGACATTGGTAGATACTGTAAGAGGGTCTGACAAGGTGAGCCAATTTACTTCTTGGTTAAAAAAACTGGTTAGTTGTTTTTTCTCTGTAACACACAGTAGGATGGCATGTAACTTGCTGGATGTCTGTACATGCTTTAAGAGAATATCTGTCTCTATTTTTGACTGATGTAGCTATTATCAAGAACAGCCATATGCTCCGGGGTGCCCTATTTGAAATAATTTCTTCACAGCTTATATTGATCAACATTTATTGTACAAATGACGAATTTATTTTAGCGAACGGATGAGAAATTGTGTGACACAACGTGAAAAGTAGCACTGAACAGACCAGAACTTGTATACCGTGTGGCTTTCTTCAATTTATGCTGTAGTGAACAAATCAACGCTATCATTAGACTCATTTGAATCTGATATTGTTCCCTGGAATAACAAGTTAATAACCACAGTAAATAGATAAATAAACCAGGTAATAACCACAGCGTGTAAATGTTCTTCACCTTGATTTAAGGCTACAACGAGCAATGCTTTCTATGCACCGGCCACCTTATTTTGGCAGTAGCGAAGTTGTCAGCACGATGCTATCTGTGGTATGTTGACAGTTTATCAATTTTTGGTGTATCAGCATTACACATATGTTTGATCAGGAAATATTGGTATACAGACGATAAGGCAGGTTGTTGAAAAGCACCTCCAGTACAAACGCAGTGAAGAAGAACTTATGATACTTCGTCAGGAGATGAGGAACTACCTTGCCTACTACCAGCGCCAGTTAACAGAGTCTAGTGAGCTTGGTAATGCTTGCATTTCTCGTGATTCTCTTCTATTGCTATGTTTATCTGGTTCATGAATAATAGACGTGCTCACTGCCGGTGCTGCTTTCTCTCTTTCTGCTCTAGTTTGCAATCACCCATTTTGAGGGCGTTAATATTGAGAGATGTGTATTGGGGTTTTGAGGTTCCGTTTGTGTGTGTGTGTGTGTGTGTGTCTGTGTGTGTGTGTGTCTGTGTGTGTGTTGGTGTGTGGCTGTGTGCTGTATAACGGCGTGATAGTACCTTAAAGGTTGTATATTTACACGGCTGCCTATGCGTTAATAGGAATACTGTTGCTGCATTTTCATCGCAGTAGTAGACGTCTGTAGACGTTCGGTTACCCAATACGGCCTACAACCAGTGGAGGGTAGAGCAGCTGCAGCAAAAGCCGTGGAGAGATTGCATAAGCAAAAGTTTATATTTGTGCGGCGCCAGCTGCATGAAGGTGCTGTGCACTTTCGTGCAGCACTCAATGATGACGAAATTTCTGGTCATGTTGAGGTATGTGTTGGTCTTGCTGATTTTTCTTGACTGCTAAGGACCTGTTGTGTTTGCTATACTGTTGATTTTGCAGGATCACATTGTCAGTGACAGCGAGGAAGAGCATGATGAAGAAGACGTTGAAGTGGATTGCGAAGAACTGACCGAGTAGGCAGAATTCTGAGTAACATGGTCGTCCACTGGTTAACGTTGTCAGATCGTTTCATGTAATCATTTCGGAATGAAGTGCAACGAAGTTGAAGGCACGAAACATATTGCTGTTATTTCTGATTTGCCCTACGAGTGAACAAATAAAGTATTCATATATACCTCGTACAAACCTTAAATCCTTTGGAGACCGTGCATTTAGCTCGTATGCTCCCACAGCCTGGAACTCCCTCCCGACCTGCATCAGAACATCCCCTGACCTGACCACATTTAAAAGAAACTTAAAAACATACCTATTTAGGACAGCATTTAGTGGGTCCTTGTGATTCGTCCTCGATGCTGACACTGTTCATGCTGCCACTAACCACATTTGCATGCTGACCCAGTGCATGTAACCCCTAACTATGTTATTCATTTTGTTTGTTTTTCAAGCATGATTTTACTTACTATTCTATTGCGTATCACTTTGCAGCAAATTTAAAGCGCCTAGAAAGAGATTAAGTTCTCTGAGGGCGCTTTATCAAGTGCAATATTATTATTATTATAAGATCTGAACTTGTGTTGTCATATATTGTCTCCAGTAGAAACTAGCAGCAAACACCGTGACACTTCTCGACCTACCTCTTCATACCAGTAATTATCTCCCACTGCTTCCATTTCCTCCGTTTACCAAGCAGCAATGTCGAACATGGGCTAGCACGCAAATGCTGCCACTAAAAGTAACCTCGCGTAGAGCTGACTAACATTCATGACCTGACCATGTGCGAATCGAAGAGTTGAAAGAGCTGCTGAAGCACCCACTTATTGGTTGTTGCCGTGGTAAAATATAAATAGGTCACACTTGTTCTTTTATCTAGGTAGAGAATTTGCATGACCGGATAAGACGAAGCGGTAGTGCATTTGTGTCTGTTAACAAAAATACATTTATAATGCAGATGCGACATAGTAGTCGCAAGTCGGCTGTGCCGTCAGTTTGCTTGATTCCATATAGAGTCTTCATTAAACTGCACTCACTACCGGTGTAACACAGTGGTCATTGTATCCAAATGGTTATATAAATTCCGATTAACTCTACATTTGGTTTTTCAAAGTATTCAATATGTTGTATGCACTAAATTCCATGCAATACTGCGACTATTAATCATAGTAATGCATGTGGCTGAAGAATCAGTACGTTCGATTCTAAGCATGCGCAGTCAGTCCCGATTAAGTGCCTTGCATTGCCCGCAAAGCACGCTGAGCTGCTCAGAACGACGCCATTCCCGTCAATAAACAACTAATGGGCACTGCTCTACCGAAGGGACATTAGTACATAGTGAAGACGCGTTATGTACCACTGTGGCGACATGACGCGGATGCTTTCCGGTAGAGCGTCTCAGGTCCTGCACAGCAATAGTCTCCACTCTAAAAGAAAAAAGCGTGCAAGAACGAACGAAAGACGCTGTAGTGGCCAGGTATACACACATCCAACGAGACGCCGAACGTTTGAAGTACTCGCCTGTTTAGGTAAAGTTGCCCCACCTCCGATTATCGCGCTTATTCAGTTACAGACTATACTGCGATAAGGGAATTTCCACAAAGTAGGCTTCTTATTAAACAAAGCTAATATTTTCATAGTTTTTACATAGGAAACCATTTTACAAACTTTTAAATGAAATTTGTAATGCTATCATCTGCCTGTACTTCCTTAGTAGTTCTACCTACGTGCGAGAGCTGCTTAAGTGTAGGGGCAACTTTCTCCACCTGTCACCCAGCTCTACCTCGTCCTCACTCGCCAACTTTGTCGTCTTCACGAGATCCCCGTCAGTTAAGGGATCCGTGTCGCCAGCTGCAGTTACTAGTTATTTTGCAAGTCCTTGGTAGCGTTCACCATATTTGCTTGCCAAATACAGTCAGCCCCAACTTATGAACTTTAAAAGAACCAGATATCTGCAGTCAGTAGAATTTCCATGAGTCGAAAATGGTATATGATGCGTTCTACTACTGTACGTTATGACGCTTTAGGACGTCGTTTCTTCCATAGTATTTGCGGCTTTTTAAATTCTAAGTACTACGTGTGGTTTTGAACTTGTTTTAAATTAATATTTAGATTTATATACATTGTTTTTGCGTGACAATAGCCGAGTTTGTATCTCCCAACGTCCGTAAGTCAAACCAATGTGATTCCGGAGGAGGGGGCTGAGTGTATCTGCTTTTCTAGATGTGCGCAGCCCCTACATAAATCCAAGCGAGCGTATCTGCCACCCTTTACACGCACACGCTGTCTCACTGCAGATGTAAAATACATCCGCAGCTCTTGCCTTGGCATTGGATAAGGACGCCAGTGTCAAGGTAGGTTTTAAGTTACGTTCGGTCACTACTTTCATAAGTCATTATTGCCTATAGAATAACTGAAGCAATGTGCCAGAAAAAAATGTGGTACCATGCTTGTAAACCGTGACTACCAACATGGCCACCGACCTAATAATCACAAATAACTCGAACCTTCTGCAGTCTGTCTCTGGCTCAGGCTCGAGAACCAATTTCTGACAGTGCTCGTTATCATGCTGCTCATGCCGGTCGCTGACCAGCGCCTTATCCCACCGCCTATTGCTTTATTTGAAAGGATTTATTTCATGCACTTTTTATCCAACGCTGCCGTTGATGCAAGGCGTTGGCCTTCAAATACGAAAGATTAAATGCTGGCACGAACAAGTGACTGTTTGGCATCACGTCAAGGATGTGGTGATGGTACTCATCTAGAACTTTGTTGCTTCAAGCTTGCACCACCTTTTACATTGCTATGCATTAAATGGAATCGTGGATACTGGACACATAATCACAAACGAATTTACTTGATTCATGTAAAGCATATGATGTAAGTGCCAGGAGAGATATGTAAACTTATTAGTGCGTATCTTATCTACCCAATAATGACATGCTCGACGGACTGAAAAGTAAGGATGGCTTACAGAACAACAGGCTGTGAGCTCTCTCAACATCATGAATGGGGAACCGTCATTGGTTGCGTTGACATGACTGGGCCCACTGGAAGTAGTTTTTTGAATGTAAATTCTCTTGAAATCAGAAAATTACAAGTTTTACTTAAGCAGGAAGGTGCAGAAATTGTGCCGATTGCCCCTGACTCATTCTAGGGTCAAGGCCGACAAGTGAAAACTGCAAAAACGTCTGCATACAAGTACATGAACCCCTCCTGCAGTTAAGCATAGAAAAGGTCCTGGTCTTTGGGAAGTCAGTAAGACATCAGTCCTCGCTTCCTCAAGGAGTGTGACTAGGACTCCGCTAACGTATTGACAGCTATCGATATGCTTATATAAAGAGTTCGTCCACGGTCTAATGGACAAGCACAGCCTATTCTTTCTTGACTTAAACGTTAATGGTCCCTGGCCGACATAGGCACAGCACAACAGCAGCATCCATTGCTGGCGATACTACAGACAGCACTGTCCATTTTAACACATTTGAACGTTAAGCTAAGTCGGCCTATATTATCTGACGGCTTAATTGCACAGAACAGCTCATTAAACCATGCCATATCCGACATCAATTCATATGCATGCGATAAGAAATGCAGCTTCTAAAGCCTATAATTAAAATAGCAACGTCAAAGTACAAAGTGGTGCACTTTTTAAAACGAATCTGTAACTGATGAAATCGATTTAATTTACTATTTCCGCAGGAACTGCACACCTCGGCACCATCACTTGCCGATGGCGTTTCGGGTGGTGGAGGTTCCGATGTTGAAGACATCGCCGGTGCTACAGCAGCACCAGCATTAATTGTTTTCCGTTTCTCCTAAAAAGACGTAAGCCATGCCATGGTGGATTAAGACTGTTGGTATTTCCATTTTTGGCTATAGCCTGATTGCACACCATATATGTACAAGACAGACTACAACACGTTCAACAGTAGACTACAATAAAATGCTTTCGCATACTCGGAAGCACCGTGGCAAGCATTGTACCAGAAGTCTCATTCTGTGTACTACTTTGAATTCAATTGTAGCTCACTGTTTTTGTAAATCACTTGAACATTGATTCAAGGTTCGCTGAAGCCGAGAATCTTGCCCCACCATTGACAGAAAACTCTCTGAAGTTGTTTGGGGTTGTGGCCGTTTTGTACCTTAATAGGCATCTGTGCCGGCTGTTTCGCACTGGACGACCTACAATATATCTTATATTTCTACAAATAGGTGCATTAATTCTGCTTATTGCAATGAAATAACCAGTTTGTGATGCTACCGACGCTTGCGCCGCGGACGCTTTCGCTGTACCGGGGTCCCTGTCGGACCCTGGACCTACTGACGCGTGCGCTGCAGTAACCTCCTCCGACGGCGACTCCTCGAAGGAGCGCCACGCCCTCGCCGACCCGTCGATGGCCTCGAGCGCAGGGAGCTTCCTGAGGAGCTTCAGGTACTTGAAGTTCACACGTAGTGCCGTGAGGGCCGACTCGTTGGCCTGGTGCCACGAACCAAGCGAGTCAACCACAAACGAGCACCGCGCCACGTCTGCCAGCTCAGTGTACTCGGCGATTTTTCGCGACGAGGCCGTGTTCAGCGCCTCGACCCCCGTTGTCAAACGGAATCACAACGTCCACCGCATATCGCCCGGTGTCCACTACCAGGTCCGGGCGTCTGCCGCGGAGGACCGGATCCAGATCACGAGGCTGATCCTCCACCTTGGCGAAGCGGGCGAGAGAGACTTTGGCAGAGCAGCCACCAGGCGCTTCAGCACGGCGCCAGGCCGGGCTGTGATCATGGGCATCATCTCCTCGCAGTTGTTGATGGCGAGAGGAAGTGTTTCCAACTTATCAATCACCGCCTCTTCGACACCTCGTGGGGCGATCCGGGTCCCAGCGAGCCCGGGCCACAGCGCACGGCAGCACGTCGAGCCTGGCTTTATAGATGAAACGCCAGGATGCGAAAGACACTCCGAAGCCAGACTGGAGGAGGTGAGAGTGGTTCGCGAGCTTGTCCGTCACCACGTCCAGCACGACACTCTCTTCTTGGCACTTCAAAAGAAGCATGAGCTGGATAATACATAATCGTGCAAAAGCCCAGTACACTTATCTGGTTCGTCTATGGCCTGGCTATTTGTAGTGAAAGTATGTGTTACGCATGACTTTTCAAGTGTGCTACTGCAATCAATGTGCACAACAACCACTATCACAATCATCCTTACAGCTCTTGTAGTTATGCTATCACACATCCTGGAGTTGACCGAGCAATCTGCCTCACGAATCTGCCTCTTTAGAAGGCCTCTCTTTGTCGAATGTAAGCAAACCATTAAATGCATCAAAATTCATTCCTCGTGATGGCCAGAATATAAAGGCACCATAAAAGTTCTTGCCAGTATACTCCTGAAACATCTTCTGAATCATCACCAAGGATTCGCTATTTAACTAATCAGGTTGTCTATGCAAACGTGATCTCATTTTTCGAATATTCATTCCGTATGAGTGTTGTCATAATAATGACATTAAGTCTTACCTAGTAATGTCACCTGCTTAACCATATCTCAGGTGAGACACTTAATTCCCTTCCAGCCTGCATTGACGGCATTTGCATGGGAATTGAAATTACCTTCTTTTAGCTAAATGATGATACTATCTAAAAATTAGTCATGAACCAGCTTAGTGACACAGGTATTCCGTTAGCCCTCATCCTCAACGTCATTTTATCAACAATCACTCATGCGACTTCAGCCGCAGTGCAGGCAGACTATTTCCATAACATTTGTTTCACAATGAGTACATTTCTCCCACTGTCAAGTGAGCCTACTTTCAGCTAAGCATTACCAAAATCACAGCCTGCTAACATAAGAGAGCGACAAACAAACTAGTTAACACGTGTTACATCACGTTGATATTACGACAATTCCCGACTGCCACCCAATATAATTTCGCCTGCACCTGTACTTGGTCGTTCGGTCTCGCGTCAATGGCAATACTAAGTCCTTATACCAGTCTGAGACTCACTGGCTACTTATCAAGCATCGAATCAATTTTCAACGTCCACCAAAGAAAAATATCAATGTCCTCTGCGTCGAGAGTCACTTCAGCACGTAGGCTTAAGCGTCGGACTATACTGCCCTTCCACTGTGCTCCCACACCACACCCATTTACTCCTCAGCATAAATTCATCTTGCCCTCCATAGATTATTGAAATTCTCATGTAATAAAGCTGGCAGCTTGTGTGCACACATAAGCGGTAACTCCCCACCAGCCACGGTACTCACCTCAACTTGTCTTCTTTTGTTGCTGTGTGATTTTCGTGGTTAGCTGTGCGTTATTCAGTGCAATAACTAGACGAGTTCATACTATCCAAATATCGTGTCAGCACCTTCGTGTTAACTGACCAATCTAAGCTTGACACTATGCATGTCAATAACCCTCATTAATTAATTCACCAGTCTATACCAACGACATTTTCGAATTATATTACCTGGAACAGCAGTGCACGCTTCATAAGGCACTATGGGTAGGTAAGGGGTTTGAACAATTAATGGAATAGTGATCTCACTCATAGCACAAAAGCTCAACGATCACTCGCGTTGCTAATGAAAGTCCCAGCTTAACATGCATACAATCGTTCACGACGGCTGCTAAGTGATAGATCTTCATCTCTTGTTAAGTTAGTGAAACTACCGATTACGGCTGGCTATTTTACCGTAATTACTTTTGGAGCATCTTGTTCACTCAGTCCTAAAATCAAAAGAACATATTTTTAGTTATGCTTGCATGCAAAACCACAAGCTTAATGGCTTCAATGAGTTTGTTCTTTCTTTCCCGTCTATGAATTATGCCAATAACCCCAACAACTCGGCATAGTATTGCTTACGGCAACTACGATGCAAACAGGCATCACAAACAGTTAAGCCCTAAACGCATCTGTCACGTATTAAACATGTTTTGGGATACATAAACGCTTCCACAATAATATAATTCTCGTTTTTGTCTTAAGGGCTCACAACTGTTTTTTTAATTAGGCATTTCGGCCATAGCCAATGAATTAGTTGGCATACTAGATATACACTGCCTTGGATGCACATTTTGTTATGCTTGCCATTCACAGTTAGTTTTTAACTACCCGCAGTCCCTCTTTAATTCTTACAGCATACACGGCTAAAATTTAGTGCAAGCGAATGTTAGTACAAGCGAATTAAATTAAAATTAAAATTAAATTAAATTGGAATTAGTACAAGCGAATGCTAGTACAAGCGAATTAAATTAAAATTAAAATTAAATTAAATTAAAATTAGTACAAGCGAATGCTAGTACAAGCGAATTAAATTAAAATTAAAATTAAATTAAATTAAAATTAGTACAAGCGAATGCTAGTACAAGCGAATTAAATTAAAAATTAAAATTAAATTAAATTAAAATTAGTACAAGCGAATGCTATTTGGTGGAATGTCTTCCTTAGCTTCTTCTTCCGTTCTTGCTCAGCTAAGCCGACGAACACACGATTCTGTGTGATTTTATGAAAAACAGTTTCTAACCGCAGTTGCAGATTAAAAATATGATACAACAAAGGACACTAATACTTCACTATTATTACCTAGGATATTAGTATTTAGATCAGTAAGTTATCATTAGCCATGATACAGCCCCTAGCGACTCTACACTCACACTCACGGATGAGAATCTTAGAGCAGGGCTGTGAAGTCACTCTCAAACCAACGGCTCACAAGGACGTTAGTAATTCATTTTTGATGAAAACTGGAACCATGCAATTTGTTATTGCGACATAACTTTCTGCACATATGAAAATCTTTTAGCAAAATTCTGGCGATAATACTGCTTGGCACTGACAAGTCCAACCATTCCAATCATGACGAGCCGCAATTCAAGTCTCGTACACGTAATTTGTGGCTATGCGGACAGCAACAGCTTGTTTAAGCAGCAGGAGTAATAACACCTAAACATCCATCGGTACAACAAGACAGAATATTCACCTCTCAGCATGCTGTTGTGACCGCGAAGCCATCTCTGGATCCGGAAGCCGCACAACGCGTGCCATGTGCAAAGACCTGATACTCGCAATACGCCGAAGACAGCAATACAGCACTCGATATTCCGCACGCAGCGCTAGCAACACCAAAGTATAAAAAGCATAAATACTAGACTACATATAACGTCCCATACAACAAGCGACTTCCAACTGACTCAGGCTGGCGCTCAGTGCTAGGCTTCATCGACCAACAGACAGTTTTTCAAAGAGAGAGTGACTGCGGCCAGGCCGGTGCTTCATATAGTAGCCAGGTCAGGACGTCATACAACATATCTCATTCGTACATAATCGTAGATAACGCTGCTAATAAGCACTGGCCTAGAGCGGCTATTTCAATAGCGGCCCGGATAACATTCAACTGCCAAGCGCATGGTTCGTAATACAGGTTCGGCTGTCCAGCTCAACGTCCATAATCGCGTGGCTTTGCAATTGCTTTTCTGCCTACTCATTGAAAGCGAGTTACTCTGAAATGCATGGGTATATTTACACAACCCTAACACCTGCAGTATATATATAATTAACCAACCTTCTCGTAAGTCCATAACGCACCTATTCTGGTCTCCACTTGATGCCATTTTGCAACGGTATTCAGCAGCTTCCTGGATTTTGAGGCCTGCTTTTATGTGCTTCTTATAAGGATTACTGACCTTTAGGAGTACCTAATATTATTTATCAATTTAAAATAGTTTATGAATTCACCTATTGATAAGTATGTCGACCGAAGAAACACATCGTTTTGCTATGGGCAATGTGCCCATAGCAAAGGCTGTAGTCTTGCTGTGGGCACTATGCACATAACAGCTGCTATTGGCATAGTGCCCATAGCAAGACGGCGTATTAGCTGATTGGCAAGACGATCGGCTCATCCGGCTAATTAGGATCGCTTTGACTGTTGTTTCCGGTAGAGTCGAGTTTGGCCGAGGGAGATCTGGGAGCCGAGGGAGGTGTGGCATCGCCAGCTCAAGACATTCAGTTACTGCCAAAGCTCTTGGCAGTAACTATATTCACACGAAGCCAGTTTTTGTCGTCTGGGACGATAACTCTCTTTATGCTTCACCATTCTATTGTGTTCCTGTTCCTTGACGAATAGCCCTCTTGATATAGTGTCGGCACTCTTCTGTAGCAATTAACTGAGATTAACTCATCGGGCTCTATACGTCGGGATTTCAACAATGCTTTTCGAGTAAAGGCTACCCGAGCGTTAAAAGCCATCGAAACGGACTTTCGAACACGCGACACTCTAGTCTAGTCGAATAAATAGAGAGCCAAGTGAACTATTCAGTACAGGTTCAGGTTATATCATTTCTGCAATCTGCTGTATTTTGGAGCAGAACTTTCCTTACTTGATACTTGTAATGGGTTACTAGCTTTAGATGTCTTGCATTTGCCATCTTTCACGATGCGACCTCATAATAATGTTATGACAATGTTTTCTGGATTCTGCCTCGGTTGACTGGGTTGTATGCATTGGCTGTCGTTGAGCAAGGTGTTTCCTAATGGGCATTGCAAAGTTCTTTGGTTTAATGCTGGATGCTACTCAATTGCTCGTGCTCCGAAATTAAGTTCAGGAGCCTGATCGTACAGAGCTTAGACCTTTATTTTTTTGTATAGCACCCTAGGAGAACTTTATCTCGATCCAGGCGCATAATTTATGTCACAGGGCTTGATCGTACGACCACAGTCGTCAAAGGTGAGTCGCAACTTATACCCTGGGCAACACGAGGGCATATGCAATTCCTCATCGCCAGCATATGTAGTGCTTAGGGAAAGTGGTACTTTTCGGTAAAATCACCCGATGGCTTGACGGCCATACCAAGATGCAACAAGCCTAGAGGTTATCTGTGAAGCAGTGGCTGTCTCTATACGTTGACACTTACATTTACAGGCGTCTATGCATACACCAAGTGACACCAAAGAGAAGCAGTAAACGAGGTGAAGCTTAAAATTTAAATGCTTGAGCTGCTGCCATCCTGCTGCTGCTGTTTCCGTTCGGATAGTTCAGCTCTATAGGCTGCTCTGCAGCTACTATCGCTCTGCTGCAGCTCTGCTGATGCTGCTTCTCTGCTGCTTATGCAGCAGTTTCCAAACGTATGCGATGACACTTTTTATTCTACCTTTCGCAGCTGCAATCCCTCGCGTTCAAGAGTGCGTCTAGTCTCATAGCTCCCCTGCCATTTTAACAATTTCCGGAGCAGTGCCTTCCTCCAGGCTCCAACTGCCGACCATGGCACATCTTTTTCAGTGGTCCTGAACAGCTACTTCTATGCTACTCACTACCTCAACTGCTCTCCTAACTCTGCTATGCTTCCCACTTTCTCTTTGTTGCGTGAGACGAAGTCTGTTGGCTACCGAATACGTACCGAAAGCCGCTTTGGCTGTGAGTGGGCTATACAAAACTCTCCTGCGTAACACCCACATGGTCTTTATGACTTTGTGGAGTTACTGACGGAGATACATTACCAGAGCTCGTCATAGCCAGGCTGCCGGCAGAATAGCTGCACCTTCGCTGGTCAATAAAATAGTCACAGCCTCCTACTCGCAAGAGCTTATCGCTCAACGGCAGATAACTCTTTGAGCAAGCTTCGAGCGCTGAAGCCTACAGGCTAACCTGCCGGCATGCATGCAAAATCCTCCTGTGGGGACAGCTGCAGCTTCCTTCCTAGAGCTGCCTCGCTCGTCGAGCCCCGGCAGCAGCAGGTGCAGCTTCCGATGCAAGAATGGATGCTGCCGATGACGATTAGACTGCTGTCACCGTCCGATCGACTGCTTAGTGTTCGTGGCACGTTCTGCCCCAACTCTCTAGCTCGGCAGAAGCTGCCAGCTGCTGCTGTCATCGTCTTGCTGCCGCTTCTAGCGAATTTGCATGCTTTCTATTACTGGATGCAATGTAATGCATCAATATGCATCAACAAATAATATTAACAATGCAGCGATAAATCTCTAGTTTTTAAAATGTAATGTGTCTCCGTTTGTAACTCCACAAAGCCACCAAGACTATGTAGGTGTTGTGCAGAAGAGTTTTGAATAGGGCACTGAGCAGCTTTCGGTACGCATTCGGTTATACGAGAAAGTCTATTTTTTAATCAGTCACTTGACAAGATGGTGCATTTCCTTCAAAGCAGCAAGATGGCTCGCCTTTGTTTTCCTTGAAGGAACTACCATGACTCACCGAAGCGAGTCCACAGGCAGTGGGTGGCTTTGAGTGGCTCATAAATTATGAAACTTCTTTTCTAATTTGATCGCCCAATTACGTCCAGGGCTTTATATTTTCCGTAGCTGCTGAGTCGTATTTTCTTTCTTCGAGAGACTATGTCAAGTCAGGATAGTTTGTGGGTAGCTTGTATGTGTGTATATTTACGTATAATGAATGTATTTCATGCATCTTGTATGCATGTCGCCCTGCATTGAGCGTGGTAGCATAATGCCCTATAGAAGAGATTGTTGCTGTGACTTACCGGTCAACATACTGACGTGTATTAAGTAGCTGTGACCTGAGCTGCTCAATTTGTGGGTCCTTGCACTTCTTGCACCAGACCTTCGGCATGCATTCACATAGCTATGATGGCTTACTCAGGCACGTAAGGTCTGTTGATCTGTTTGCTGATCTATATCTGAATCTGACTGGAAAAGAATCTTGTTCTGTTCTTATTTCTACTCGAAGGTTACCGGTCACCTATTTTCAGAATTTTCCGACACGATAAGTACCACATGACACTTATAACTTAGCTCATTTATACAGCAGTTTGTCCATTAGAGTACGCCATGTGTATCTTCTTCTGCTCCAGGAAGACTGTGGGCTTGAAGGTCAAGGTTATTAGCCTAGTTCTCTCGGATGATAAGACACTGTGGCAAAAACCGAGTGTGAAGCCCACGGCTTTCGATTTCTTATGACCTTTCTTCTGTGTTTCCGGTAATCATGCCAACATCAGGGTGGCTTTCACTTTTTGATCAATGGAACTTTTTGTAAGGAATGGGTCTGACAGGATGACTCTGGCTTTTGGTTTCTGAGATAGTTCGTTGAGGGTTGAGCTCACTAAGACTCTTTGAAAATTTTTTTGTTTTAGTACTTTGGTGTCCTCTTCAGGTGTCAAACGGCTTATTAATTCAGCATGTGGTTCAGCAGATTGATTATTTTTTTGTCAAGAAGATATGGGACACACTGAGTTCTTTACGTCGATCTTGGTGAGACAGATGAGCAGACGAGTAAGCAAGATAATGCAGGATTTACACGATGCTCAGTTGCAAGTACTGCCCCTTTCACTGTTTGAGATGAGCATTGATTCCGACTGAGCAAAGGCTTGAGAAATACTGTTTCAAAATATGCGTGACTTAGTTAGGACTGCCGCTCCATGTTATGCATAATTTCAGAAGGTAGTTTTTTTTACTCCTAAATTTCAGCAGAGCAAGCATGAGCACCAGCGTCCAGCCGTTCAACTCAGCAATCAGTGCATGCTTTAAATCAAGCGAATACCGAAAGCCACGCTTTACACACATAGCTCCCTAATTAATGAATTACGCTGGTATTCGGCTTTAACATGTAATTAGAAAGTTACAGCTTTTACTTTTAAGCCCGATGATGACAATTGAACGAACAGTAGCCTCAAAGCTTAACCCTTAACTCGTAACCCCTTGAGGACCGAGACCAATGGTAATGCAGCCTTCGGGACCGGCTCCCAGTGTAGGCGAAAGGCTCAGTCAGTCTCGCAGTGGACGGCGTAGACTATTTGCTCAGCCTTTTGAAAAATAGTCGCAAGCAGCAAGTAGACACAAGGACAAGACGACCGGCAACGGCGGAAAGCAATCAACCAACTTGACCTCGACGCTAAGTGCTACGAGCGCCACGTAGCGGCTCCTGAACTGAATTCGTCACCAGCAAGCGCAGCAAGCCCAGCGTCATCCGGGTCATCCTTAAAGATGCATGACGGAAGCTTGGTAGAAGCTCCTGCTCCTTGGAGGAAGTGGTCCACCTAGCGAGTAGTAGGTGCAGCGTCGATGCTCGTAGGTGTGCGCTGAATATCGCGTAGATGACGCCATCTATCGAGAGCATCAGACCCTTAGGAACGAGTCCGTGTAGCTAGGCTAAAGCAGTTCGATATATGCCATAGCCAAACGAAGGCCACACACGTGCAGCACCACCAAAAGCATACACATTCTTCGCAGAAGAGAACCAATGAAGTCCAACTCCCTGATTATTTCTTCGTAACGTCTTTGAGTAACCTCTGATAGCAGCTGTACTTTACCTTGGCTAGGATGGATTATTAGGGCAATCTATAAAAACTACTCCAATTTCAGTCAGCCAATAGTCAGTTCCGGTCTTTCGCATGTTTTTTTTAATGCCTGGGCTAGGTGACCAGAGCTAGATTAGCGTCTCTCGAAAACCACACATCCTCACACATCGAGGTTAGAGCGCACGCTTAGTCAGAGGAGCTAAATCCTCCAGACGATTGGCTAGCGTCAGTTGCAAGCCCGCAGCCATTGACAGCAGGCCGGATGTAATATTCAGCCCAATGAATTTGCAAGATGTTTTTTGTTTCGGACACGATCAATGTCAAGGATCTTACAGTTTCGCGGTTCACAGGTGGATCGTGATGCCAAAGGGGACACGAGCAATTACTGGAGGAGGTTTGCTTGCGGTTAGATGTGCGAAAAATGGTGATATTAAATTCGGCTATTGCAGCTAAGTGTAAATGTACAGCGGCTGGATCTCTATATTACTGGCCAAGTAACCCAGTGACTGCGGAATCACCCATGCTCGAAGCACATGTTCTTATTCAGTGCGTAGTCCTTCGCCAGACTGTCACTCAGTAGTCCAAAATTAAAAATGAATGCGTGAGTAGACAGCATACAACCACGACGAACACTTTATCGAATTTATTCCGTTCATTTTGAGGGGGAGTCGTGCATGTGAGATAAAAAAAAGATTAATAACGCATTATTTAACACATTAATTGATATTCGTTTTCAGTCAGTGTTTTTTCTTAACGGAACTTATTGCAGAAGCGATGGAAATCGTCAGTCCGTACAAAATTGTTTTTTGTGTGTGACCAGTACCGTGATTACCTTGAACTTTATCCATTTCCGATGCGAAAAAGAAATTTGCGTCTTGCGGCTTACATCTAGTCAGAAGGAACACTATTGACTCAAAATTGACATAACAATAATAATATATTTGCATGGCATACTCAGAGATCTGAACCTCTTTCTTGGCACTTTATATTTGCTGTGTTAGAATCAGGATCGAATGGTTAGTGGTAGCATGCACAATGTTAACAAGCTTAACATGGATAAAGGCGATATGCACAGTTTTAACATGTAAAAGCTGGGTTGTTGGGGGTAGGCAGTCACACACATTCACACAAATGGCGGATTACAAGGACACACGAAGTGCTGTGATACATAGGTGCTATTCTAGATTACTTTTAAATGTCTTCAAGCCATCAGGGGACATCGTGACGTCAGTCGGAAGTGAGTTCTAAGCTTTGGAGGAGCGTACGAGCTAATGGATCGGTCTTCAATAGATTCGAGGCTCGTACGAGGTATAGCTACAATTTTGATATTGGAAAATTAAAATTATTGAAATTGGAATTAATTAAATTGAAATTAGAAAAGTGGGATGGTATGAGGCCTGATCGTGAAGTAATTCTGATTGGTAGGCTGGAGCCAGAGAATGCAGTGACCTAAACGTGAGCGGCACAAAGCTGAAGTCGATACGCTGTTTGATTGGAAGACAGTGCAGGTCGGCGAGGTGCGGTGCCATGTGGCAACTGTGACGCTCACTACAGAATTCTGGGCAAGAATCTAGTCGGAAATTTTCAAAACGAGGAGACCACGTAAATGGTTTCTGAAATAGGTAGATATTTTTTTTGCGCCTAAGTTGCAAATATTTTTTCCGAAGAAGCCCCTAAACTAAGTCTGCACTAATTTATTCGCTGTGCTTACCTTGATTAAACGGATGCTGGTCTTGATAGGATTTTATTGCTGCTCATGACCCTGTCGCGGGATGTTTCGATCGGCATTACGAACAGGCCGGGTTACAATTCCAGTCCGGTTTCGAATTAGGTTCGTAATTCGGACCCACTTTGCACGAGAGATGCATCCCCTTTCGCCTTCTCTTTCGTCGTCTTAGCTACATTCGGGAGATTCTTAATTCACGAGCCAGGAAATCCGGCGGCGGAATCCGCGAACGCGTTTACTTGTAAGGTGATAGCGAAACGATAATAGCCATTCGTAAGCTTAACCAAACCTTGACAAAGGCACAATCGAGGGCAATGCACGGCAATCGGCGGAGATGGCTCGGCCTCCACCGCAATCTGTTTCAATTTTGATGGAAATAGGCGGCTTGAATTTACAACTATCCTACCACATAACCCTCACTGTGGGTTCACATACTGTCATTTTCCGAGCTCAACCTGGGTAAATGCATGTCTATCTGTAGCGCCTTGCTGGCCTTGGCTGAATTTTAGCGCGAACAAGAGCTGTTCAGCGGCGGGCAAGAACTCCTTTGTCCTGGAGCAGTGAGCCAGAGAGTAGCGCCAGTGCGGTTAGAGAGCAAGAGCTTAAGGGCAAACCAGGGAGCTCTGAAATCAGAGGTGGCGATTCGGCCTTTAGAATTGGTCCGATACCCGCGGGAGCTGCTGATTGATGTTGGCTGGCCAGTCAATCTCCGCCATCACTCTGTCCAAAAAGAATCGTCTGGAACCCATTCGCACATTCTAGCTGGACAGAGGTGCCCTTCCAATGGCCTACTGACGGTATTAATTCCTTACCGTAATGGGCCACGGTGTCGGGCCCAATAAGAAGCTCTTGCCCGATTGTTTCAGCTAAGTATTTAAGAGTCGAGCGACGCTCACTCTTGGTCTTCTTGGTCTTCTGGTCTTTTGTCCGGCTCCGCGCTTCGACGCCGTCGGACTCGTTTCTCTGAAAGCGAGGGAGGAAGGCGGGCTCTTGGCCGGCGATTGACGGGACAGGACGAGACAGCTCTAGGAGGATTCTGTGGACTCAAACACCGAATACGGTCGCATCGCGCCCGAGCTGGCATTTTGTGTTTCTTATGTGTTTTGTGTGTACGCGCTAGCACGTGGTCTCGGCATAAGGATTTGCCGGTGCGAGCTAGACGTAATGTAATGTAATGTATCTCCGTCTGTACCCCCAGAAAGTCATAAAGACTATGTGGGTGTTACGCAGGAGAGTTTTGCATAGCGCACTCACAGCCTAAGCGGCTTTCGGTACGCATTCGGTAGCCAACAGACTTCGTCTCACGCAACAAAGAGAAAGTGGGAAGCATAGCAGAGTCAGGAGAGCAGTTGAGGTAGTGAGTAGCATAGAAGTAGCTGTTCAGGACCGCTGAAAAGGATGTGCCATAGTCGGCAGTAGGAGAGTAATTGTCGTTGCGCAAGAATTGTGGAAGCGAGTTCCATAGTCTAGGACCCGCAGAGCTAAAGCTTCTGTCGCCAACAGGCTTTATGTGGAGGAATGGGACAACTAATTTATTGTCCACACAGGACCTAAGGGCACGGACAGGCTGAAACTGGTGCAGCAGTTCAGCTAGGTACGAAGAAGCCAAGCCGTGGCGGGCCTTGTGGGTCAGCGTAAGAACTTTGCTCTGTATCCTTTGCTCAACCAGCAACCATCCTAGCCCTTTCAGCAAAGGAGACACGTGCTCAAACCGCTGGGACTTGAATATTAGCCTTGCAGCCATATTCATAGTCCGCTGTAGTGGCATAATAGCTTTCTTTGGCAGCCCAGCCAAAAGGAAATTACAATAATCAAGCCGAGACAGAACTAAAGAGCTAGTTAAATTGTCTACAAGCCACTGTGGGAGACAGCTGCTAATCTTGGATAGGGATCGGATATGATGGCTAGCTGTAGAGGCAGTCTTCTGAATGAAGCTTTTCAAATCGAGGCAGCTGTCGAACACGACACCTAAATTACGAGCACGTGGTGAAGGTCGCACAATAGCATCACCTATTAGAACAGCAAAGCCTTTTAATCCAGCCACACGTTTAGGGTGTCCTATGAGCAGTAGGTCGGTTTTATCGTCATTTAATTTCAGGAAGGTTTCCGACATCCAGGATCGAATATCGGCAAGGCAAGCATTCAATTTCTCAGTTGCAGCAGCAGATTCCGACGGTGTAAATGACCAATACAACTGAGTATCGTCAGCATAGAAGTGATATCCTATTCCATGGGCCTTAACCACTTTTCCCAGAGGTTGTATATAAATGGAGAACAGCAAGGGACCGAGTACAGACCCTTGAGGGACTCCACAGGTGACCCTTCTCGTGTATGAGACCTGAGCCCCACACGACGCGGATTGAACACGATCAGACACGTATGATTTAAACCACGCCAGTGCTTCGTCTGCCAGACCGATCGTTGTTCTCAATCGTTCTAGCATAACTTCGTGATCAATTTTGTCGAAGGCAGCAGGCAGATCTAGCAGAGCTAGGGCAGTGACATTCCCGTCGTCGTTGCCACGTAGAATGTCGTTGTTAACACGTAGGAGAGCAGTTTCAGTAGAGTGCAGCCTCTTGAACCCTGATTGAAATGTTTCTAACATTCCATTATTTTCAATATGTTCAACTAGCTGCTTAGCAACAATTTTTTCAAGAATCTTTGATAAGAACGGAAGAAGGGAAACTGGCCGATAGTTTGCAAGGACCTCTGTGTCTAATCCAGGCTTTTTAAGAATAGGTCTAACGATTACCGATTTGAAGGACTTGGGGAAGATCTCTTTTCCCAAAGAAGCATTAAAAATCTTGGTTATGGCAGGGCTAAGTTGGTCTGCCAGTGAAGACCATAGAGATGAAGGTATAGGGTCTTCAGGAGACGAGCTCTTTTTGCTAGACCTTATTAAGGCAGCCACATCACAGGCAGAAACATCGGAGAACCTTTAAGGAAGGTCACAGGTTGAGGAACGGCGATTGCTTTGGTCAGAGGGGGCTTAATGGAGGCACGAATTTGCACAACTTTTTCAGTAAAGAAGGCTGAAAACTTTTCGGCTGAGCCCTTAATATCTGGGGAGTCAGACCTCACAGCGTTGGCCAGTAAATGGTTTAATGTCTTATAAATCTGTTTAGTGTCCGAGTGGCAGGAATTCAGCTTTCTAATGAAAAAAGAAGCCCTGGTTTTTTTAAGCTTTCGGGTGTAAACTCGAAGGAAGTCTTTAAAATTGACTAGATCTGCCTCAGACCCCGATTTCTTGAAACGTCGTTCGAGCCTGCGCTTAACCCGGCGCATCTTAAGGAGCTTTTTTGTAAATTGAAAGGAATCTCAACGACTTTGAACACGGATAGAGCGAACGGGATCATGCTTGTCAAGAGCACTCCTGAGTGCCATGTTCATCGCATCAGTGAGGGTATCGAGGCTGCCGGTCGAGTCTGAATGCAGATCAAGAAGACCTGCATCACAAACAGACTTAGTTGGCGTGTGTGGAGTCCTTGTTCTCCGGTTAGGGTTTAGGCTCCGGTTCGGGCTCTGTCTATTTGGGTCGTCCCCCATTATAGATTTTAAGCAGCCTCAGTGCGGAGAAGTATTCCCTCCGCAAGAGTGTTGGTGCTGTTGAGAGCGTTCGAGGAGTGTGGAGATGAAACTGAGCTAGACGCGAAGCGACTTTGTGCGCCTACGAATAAAGCTCAGTAAAATCCCCAATCTGTGTGTCTCTGTCAATATGCTTTCCAATTCACGCCGCGGACTCACGACCCCCTTTAGTAACGGTAAGCTGGTCGGCGCCAGAAACGCTCGTTTGCGTGGCGGCCAGCTAATTTCGCGTAGGCTCGAACCGAACGGCATCAGGCGCTAGGCTGCGCTGCTAGGTAAGCGGCAGGTCAAGCCCACCCAGCCGAACCTTCGGCGTTACATATCGACGGCAATTGCCCGAGACAATGCAGCAATCTATGACTGTCTGTTACAATTACAAGCAAAGCTGGTGGGAGAAGATCGAATTTCTCTTGCGGATTACAGTGCTGCTGTATTAAAAGTGCAACCACATCCTCTCGACGGATCGAGAGCGTGCATTCGCAACGAGCAATGCACGGCAATCGACGGAAACGGCTTGGGAAAATGCGGAAATCTATCCGTCACGAGTGTATACATACTCAGCGAAAGACGCGAGATCAGCGGAATAAGGCGAGAAGCTGCGTTAATTAGTAACATATCAGGCAGAGCTGACAGAGCTGCAGTGAAGTTAATGTGACAATGATTAATATTCATTTATCGTGCCCTACCTGAGGGCTGTGCAGGAAGTTTCCAGGAGTGCGAACTTTCAGTTTTCAGGTCACTGTCGAGCCAATAGGGACCTTGTCAGTCGGACAAAGAAGCATTTGATATTAAGCATGTTACATTAGGTATGACATTGCACTTTAAAAAAGGGAAATTTTATTAATACCTTATGTATACACTAGCTTTGCACAGCCTAGGCTTAGTTTATTTGCGACGGATTGCAGAAGATTGTTGTATTTGCGTGGCCCACTGCCGTTGATTGCAATGCAGTGACGGAGAGCAACGTTACCAATGGCATTTCTTGGGTGCACCAAAAATTGAGTATACACGAACGAGAAATCTAAGTGAGAGCTCCTGACAAATATTGGTGTTCGATGCAGAAGGCAGGTCAGGTCATTTTGCAGCTCAAATCCTAAATCACAAGTGGGTGAACGCTCTCGCAAGAGCGAGCGTGATGAAAAATGTCTCCGCTTGATAATCGACGTTAAGCGAACGGGCCACGGTGATTAGTGGAAATACTGCTAATGCGAACCGGAGTATTTTAAAAAACAAAGAAAAACTGCTTCGGCAGGGAAACCAGCGTGAGTGCAAATAGCCTTCAGCAGAAAATTCGACGGTTGGAAGGTCCCCAAAATTTAGCGGGCAGCGTCTTACGGTACAAGTGTCGACGTCGCTGGATGACGGTAGGTCGACGTAGTGTGCGTAGTCGGAGGCTTCAGCTGTAGTTTGGTTGTTGGTATCGTCAATCGAGGGTCACTAATTGTTGGAATAATGGGTTCGTTGGTAGAGGTGTTAACAACGCATAGTTACGGAATGACTATTTATTCTGCCAACGCACGGGAGAGAGAGAGAGAGAGAGACGGAAAAAGTCCTCCAATCAGGCCGACCGGCAGGCAGAGAATTGTACGTCCGCTTAGCCCAAGCGGTGGAAGTGAAGTGACCTTTGTCTGCCCTCACATGAACCAACGACAGTTGAGTATTATGATTTAACTGGAGAAGCAGTTTCAGATAAAGTTTTAGAGTTACTAGTAAATATCTTAAGCTATTAGAATTTGGAGGTCAAAATTTTAGAGCTGTAATGGAAATGATTGAAGTATAATAAAAGAGATACCAAAAAGAATCATTAATGGTTAAACAAAGACATGATCTTCAATAATCCTAAAAGAAGGAGGATATAATCAATTGGACGAAGTTAGATAAAATCTAGGGACTCAAATATGGTTGTTTATAATGTAACAGCATGCATACATGACATAATTTGGTTTAAGAGATCAATGACAGACGCAAATGCTGTGGCTTTGGTAGTCGGAGATTTTTATTATGTAAACCTAATGGTAAGCACACTAAACGCAGCACAAAAGAGTATTAAAAATGATATACCTATAACTGGTTGTGGTTTTTCAAATCAAGAGTATTATAAATGATCCTCATTTAAGAAATGATTGATTTGGAATTAGATTGTCTGTGGACACTAATGATAGGATCATAATGGAAGTATTGGTGACTATGTCGTACTTTAAGATCTAACGCCCAGTCTCTCTTCTACGATTCTTATCAAAGACACCAGAACGAGCCGTGGCAGACCTGCTAAACTCACATATTGAAACTTCAAACATAGCTAGTTAGTTCCAGTCTGATTTTCGAGCTAATCACTTGCCGATATTCGATCCTGGATGTCGGAAACCTTCCTGAAATTAAATGATGATAAAACCGAACTGCTGCTCATAGGACACCCTAAGCGTGTGGCTGGATTAAAAGGCTTCGCTGTTCTAATAGGTGATGCTATTGTGCGACCTTCACCACGTGCTCGTAATTTAGGTGTCGTGTTCGATAACTGCCTCAATTTCAAAAGCTTCATTCAGAAGACTGCCTCTACAGCTAGCCATCACATCCGATCCCTATCCAAGATTAGCAGCTGTCTCCCACAGTGGCTTGTAAACAATTTAACTAGCTCTTTAGTTCTGTCTCGGCTTGATTATTGTAATTCCCTTTTGGCTGGGCTACCATAGAAAGCTATTATGCCACTACAGCTGACTATGAATATGGCTGCAAGGCTGGTCTTCAAGTCCCAGCGGTTTGAGCACGTGTCACCTCTGCTGAAAGAGCTAGGATGGTTGCTGGTTGAGCAAAAGATACAGAGCAAAGTTCTTACGCTGACCCACAAGGCCCGCCACGGCTTGGCTTCTTCGTACCTAGCTGAACTGCTGCACCAGTTTCAGCCTGTCCGTGCCCTCAGGTCCTGTGTGGACAATAAATTAGTTGTCCCATTCCTCCACATAAAGCCAGTTGGCGACAGAAGCTTTAGCTCTGCGGGTCCTAGACTATGGAACTCGCTTCCACAATTCTTGCGCAACGACAATTACTCTCCTACTGCCGACTATGGCACATCCTTTTCAGCGGTCCTGAACAGCTACTTCTATGCTACTCACTACCTCAACTGCTCTCCTGACTCTGCTATGCTTCCCACTTTCTCTTTGTTGCGTGAGACGAAGTCTGTTGGCTACCGAATGCGTACCGAAAGCCGCTTAGGCTGTGAGTGCGCTATGCAAAACTCTCCTGCGTAACACCCACATGGTCTTTATCACTTTCTGGAGTTACAGAAGGAGATACATATAGAATCACTCTATAGACTCTGCATTGCTTCGGGTGTATAACGACCTACTTAGGAATGCAGTCTTAGGTAGTGTCTATGTGCTTGTTTTGCTCAATCTTTCGTCAGCTTTTGATACTATCGATCCTCAAGTCCGTCTTGAGCGCCTCTCATCTCGCCTCTGAATCACTAGTACTGCTTTGCAATGATTCCGGTACTACCTCAGTGGGAGACTCCAGAATATTGACGTGAATGGACAAAGATCATCCGATGAGCCTCTGAAATATGGAGTACCTCAGGGCTCTGTGTTTGGTCCCATTCTTTTCAGGTTTGTAATTTCCAGGCATAATCTAGGTTTACAATTTTATGCAGCTGGCACTCAGTTGTACCTTTTCGTTGATCCCTCCCAGCCCTCGAGCACGTCCAATTCTCTCAACTTTCTTGCCACATGAATATTTATGTTCCCACAGCCTGAAACTCGGTACTGGCGCATGTCACAACGTCCCCTGACATGACTACATTAAAAAAGAAGCTTACAACGAAGGTTGTTTCAGCATTTGGTGGATTTTTGCAATTAGTCCTTCGCGTGCATGTACCTGTTTATACTGTAGCCGAGTTCACGGGTGCTAGCCTATTCCCACTAGGGCCCCCTACTATCTATGTCCATTCTCGGTCGTTACGCGGAGCCCTCCGGCAACAGCGGTTCACGGGTGATCGACCGGTACATAACACTTATATAATACACACGCATGCGCTATACAAAGGAGGGCCCTAAGCAAGTCTACAGGGGAAGGTCCTATGCAAAGTAAACTACCGCGGCACGGGATGACGCCGCAAGCGCGAACAAACGTGTTAGTTCTCAGTCAGCTTCCACAGTCGCACCGTCGCAGAACTAAGTCCCACCAGTACACGCGTACGCCGTCCAAGACCTGGCTAGCTGAATACTCTGGGATAGACTGAGCGGACGTCCACAGCCGTCGAGAGCTTCCGCCGAAAGAGTGCGAACTCGCTGTCCCAAGTTCCGGTCCTCGGGCCTCTGAAAGCTGACCCAAGGCTTTGCTCTTCCGGGGCAAGGCGACGCCTAGCCTGACATATCGAACGTCAGTGGCTCCGCCTACTCTAGGGTACAATACTATGCCTGCTGCTTTCGGAAGTTACGACCAAACACTTGGTAACGCTTTATACGCAGCATCTGCAAGTGCCGAGAGAGAGAGCGAGAGAAATAGAGATTTAGTTCTCTGGTGACGCTATACAAATGTATTATTATTATTAGTATTAGTATTAGTAATGATGACATCAATGGCATAAAACGTTCTTAAATTGAATGATAATAAACTGACTTACTAGTTACGGGTAAACCCGGAGTGATTCTTAAATTGGAAAGATTACCGCTCAAAAGTGGCTCTGCTTGCATATGTCGATTGAATCTGCACGCAATCTAGGTGTCCTGTTCCAAAGTGACCTTTCTTTAGACGACCACGTCAGCTCTACTGTCAAGTCTGCATACTTTTAACTACATAAAATTGCTCAAATGTGGGCTTGCTAAGATGAAGATACCACATCTAAATTGATTCAAGCATTTGTGACGTCTCGTCTTGACTTCTGTAACTCACTGCTTGCTGGTCTGACGGCATGTGCATACAGGCGCTAAAAGTTGGTGCAAAACTCTTCAGCTAGGCTTGTCTGCTGTGAGCGTCGCATTTGCGACATCGCACCACTTCTCCCCAACCTGCACTGGCTACCAGTCAAGCAACGCATCAAATTCAATAATAATAATAATAATGCACTTGATAAAGCGCCTTTAGAGAACTCAATCTCTTTCTAGGCGCTTTACATTTTGCTGAAAAGGGAAACGCGATTGAATGGTGAGTAATATCATGCTTGATAAACAAATAAAATGAATAAAATGGTTAGGGGTAACATACACAGGGTCAGCATGCAAATGTGGTTAGTGGCAGCATGCACAGTGACAGCAAACATAAGCACATGAAGGACAAATCACAGGGACCCACTAAATGCTGTCCTAAATAGGTGAGTTTTTTATTTATTTTTAGAATTAGATGATAAAGTGGAAAAGGAGAGACGAAAGAAAAAGAAAGAATACGAACGACGTAAAAAGAGAAAGACGAGGAACTTGACTGCAAGGTAAGAGAAATTGACTTACAGATTAATGAGGCCGTGGTTGATAAACTTAAAAGAAAGTAAAAATAAAAAGAAAGTAAAAAGCGTGGGTAACGACACCAAATACTATTCTAAAGCATTAAAAGATAACGATCCAAAAGTTATTAAAGACATAGAGAAATTTTTAAAAGAGAAATCTGTAGCCTATATACCAGTACCGAGACCTGATGTCTATGGAGGAACAATGAGAACAATTTAAGCAGGATTATGTATTCAAAGAAAATAGTTAATAATTTCCTTTTTATATAGAAAAGAAATGGCAAGGGTTCCATCGATATTAATTTGGAATTGATCGATCCTCAGCTATTGAGAATTAGAAAGCCAATTAGAAATGATCAATATAGAGAATGCTTCCCAACTAATTGCAATGTACTCAAAAGTACTGCAAATAATATACAAATAGTTTTTAGAGTGCTTGGAGAAAAAAATTTAAGTTATGTACAATCCGATTTATATGTGCTTTTAGATGAGCAAATTCAAGTATATGACTGCTGTTGTTGAGATATATTCTCAATTCCTCAAACTTAGTGGTCATCAAGCCTGCTGTGACCCCATCGGCCAGACTTAACGCTTGCCTTTGGAATCCTCGCCCAATGTGCAATAAACCTCTAGTAATAAGCGACCTTATTTCTGAAAATGATATCGACCTGCTCGCCCTATCTGAAACTTGGCTGAAATCAATAAACTGTCCGACAATTAAAGATGCAACTCCATCCGGTTTCTCGTTCTTTCACATCCCTAGATCAATCAAAACTGGAGGTGGAGTTGCTATTGTCGTGCGCTCGAAATTCAACTTCAAGCCATTTCCGGTACCCTCGAAGCAGTCTTTTGAATCAATTGTCTTGGTCTCACCCGAAAACAAGCTACCGATAGTGGCAGTAGTCTATCGCCCACCAGGTACCAAATCCTCCTTTATCTCAGATTTCTCCGATCTCATTTCGATTCTGTGTGCAAGAAATCGATACTTCCTCGTAATGGGTGATTTCAACGTTCACTTTGATAACTTATCTGACGCTTTCAGCACCAAATTTCGTGCATTGACTGACACATTGTCTCTTGTGGCTCATGTGCATAGCCCTACCCACATCAAGGGTCACACACTCGACCAGATCTTCTCATACAATTGCGCTTTGTCATCACCAATTATTACCAAATCCTGCTTATCTGACCACATGCAGATCTCATTCAATCTACACTGTGTGCCCACATCCTCCTCTAAAATAACCTGTGAATCGCGAAACCTCAAGACCCTTGACATCGATGCTGTCCGTGCGAGAATATCTGCTTCACCTCTGCTGCTCAATCCTCCCTCCGATCTGTCATCATTGGTAGATAGCTTCAACACGACACTAGCTGACACGCTCGACGAGTTTGCCCCTCTGACAAAGCGCACTGTGCGCCCCCGCCCAGACGGCCTATGGTTTACCACAGACATTAAACTAGCCAGGTCTACTAAGCCCAAGCTTGACAAAGCATACACAAGATCAGGACTGACTGTACATCGACAGGCATATGAAGACTACTGTAGGTCGTACCAATCGATCCTAGAAAAGGCCAAGTCTAGCTTCAATAAAAACATTGTTGAATCACAGATGCACAATCCAAAAATGCTGATGTCGACAATAAACCATCTCCTCAACCGTTCCCATATTAGCTCCTTACCTGATGATCCTAAAGATGATCTAGCCGATCGCTTCTCTCGATTCTTTGTGCAGAAGATAGACAAGATCAGGGAATCCATCCCTGCGATGACAACCTCCCCACTAGAATGCTGTTCCTCGGTTCCTGGCTGCACCTCAATGTCTGCATTTAAGCAGGTCACTAGTGATCTAGTCCTAAAGTTCGTATATCAATCAAAGAAGACAACAAGTCCTCTGGACCCTATTCCCACTGTCCTGCTCATACGTTACATTGATCTACTGCTGCCATGCATAACTAACATAATAAATATGTCATTAGCCTCAGGTCATGTCCCAGCACCTTTCAAAAGAGCTGTAGTCAGGCCACTTCTCAAGAAAGCTACACTTGACCAAGAGAACTTGAGCAACTACCGCCCAGTCTCCCATCTACCATTCCTATCAAAGACACTCGAACGGGTCGTGGCGGACCAGCTGAACTCGTATATCGAAACCTCACACCTTGCTAGTAAGTTCCAGTCTGGCTTTAGAGGTAATCACTCCACGGAGTCAGCATTGCTTCGGGTATACAACGACCTACTTAGGAATGCAGACATGGGTACAGTGTCTCTGCTTGTTTTACTCGATCTTTCGGCAGCTTTGATACTATCGATCACAAAGTTCTTCTAGAGCGCCTCTCATCTCGCCTGGGCTTCACTGGCACTGCTCTGCGGTGGTCCAGGTCCTATCTAAGTGGGAGACTCCAGAGTATCGACGTGAATGGACAAAGATCATCTGAAGGACCTCTGAAATATGGAGTACCTCAGGGCTCCGTGCTAGGTCCAGTTCTTTTCATGGTTTATACTCTGCCTCTTGCTGATGTGATTGCCAAGCACAATCTAGGCTTTCACTTCTATGCGGATGACACTCAGTTGTACCTTTGCTTTGATACCTCACAGCCTTCGAGCACCTCAAATTCTCTCAACTCACTAGCTGCATGCATTGATGACATCCGCACATGGATGGCAGCAAATTTTCTAAAACTTAACGATGATAAAACTAACTTACTAGTTATGGGCAAACCCAGTGTGATCCAGAGATTGGACAGGCTGACTCTCAAAATTGGCTCTGCCAGCATATCTTCAGTTGAATCAGCTCGAAATCTAGGTGTCATATTCCAAAGCGACCTCTCGTTAGACGACCATATCAGCTCCACAGTCAAATCCGCCTGTTTTCAGCTTCATAACATTGCTACAATTCGGGCTTGTTTAGATAAAGATACCACATCTAAGTTGGTCTATGCATTCGTGACATCCCGTCTCGACTTCTGCAACTCACTGCTAACTGGCCTAGCAGCATGTGCGATTAGGCGATTGCAGCTGGTGCAAAACTCTGCAGCTAGGCTTGTCTGTCGTGAGCGTCACAGTTGCCACATTACTCCACTTCTCGCCGACCTGCACTGGCTACCAGTTAAGCAACGGATTGACTTCAAGGTTTTGTCGCTCACTTTTAGGTCCCTTCATTCTATGGCTCCAGCCTATCTGTCAGATATACTACCCCATCAGGCCAAGCATCGTACCACCCGCTTTTCGGAATCCAACAGTCTACAAATACCTCGTACAAACCTTGAATCCTTTGGAGACCGTGCATTTAGTTCATATGCTCCCAAAGCCTGGAACTCCCTCCCGACCTGCGTCAAAACATCCCCTGACCTAACCACATTTAAAAGGAACCTAAAAACACACCTATTTAGGACAGCATTTAGTGGGTGCCTGTGATTCGTCCTTGATGTGCTTATGCATGCTGACACTGTGCATGCTGCCACTAACCACATTCGCATGCTGACCCTGTGCATGTCACCCCTAACCATATTATTCATTTCGTTTGTTTTTCAAGCATGATTTTACTCACCATTCAAAGGCATTTCACTTTACAGCAAATGTAAAGCGCCTAGAGAGAGATTAAGTTTTCTGAGGGCGCTTTATCGAGTGAATTATTATCATTATATATGCAGCACCCAGTAGGAGCCCGCTTGTTGGGTTGGTTAAAGAGGCTGGTGCTTGAAGGTTTAGTGCTATGAAAATGATTTGTTTCTGAAGAAATAGAAAGCCTATCATTACTTCCAGGCCTTTGGAATTGGAACGGTATCAGCACTTGTAGGCATCTTCCTTGTTTTCCAAATGATCATAACAAAACTGAAGGTCC
This sequence comes from Cristatella mucedo, assembly GCA_009760855.2. Lineage (NCBI taxonomy): Eukaryota > Metazoa > Bryozoa > Phylactolaemata > Cristatellidae > Cristatella > Cristatella mucedo. The sequence continues at coordinate 3,182,804 of WPIO01000001.1, read as the reverse complement.
TGCTTCTGGATGGAGCAAATATGAAGCAAGTTGTATACATGATATTTCTAATAATCTTTCAAATTACACCAGTCCTGTACCATCTGGAGGAAGTGCCTCTATCGTTGGCTTTATGTAGAGAGGACTTATTAACAACTTAGTTGACACTACCTGAGCATTTAGTATGTCACTACCGCTATCAAGACTTTATGGATTCTGTACAGATATGAATATAATTTCATATAATATTCGATTTTCAATTGATCTTACAATAGTTGAGGATTTGATTACGATGCTATATTGACAGGAGTGTCTGAAACTGCTGCTTATCAGGTTAACGCACTTCCAACTAAAGGTAATCTTATAGGCGATAGGCAAAGCATTTGGACTGGTTTCAAAATAAACGTGCTAAAAATTAGACTAATGAATTCATGTATTACTCCTGCATTAAGTATTGACAGGAGTTTAACAGAAATTTCTAGTAAGCGTGAAAAGAAACTCAAACTTAATTATAGAGTTATACTATATGAAAGCATGACACTAAACATTACTAACCAGGGATTAAAATACACTAGAACTCTCTCAGTACAATACACTATTGATAAAGTTAGATGGTTGATCTTTGCTGAACAACGGTTTGAAAAACTTGGTGCTCATGCTGGATACCCACCCATATACATTTAATATGTGTAGTATTGAGAATGTATTTGTACATCCAAATGGGTCTAATACTTATCCGTATGTTACTGGAAGTAGCTACTCAAAAGATGGAAAGTGCTCAAGAGAATACCTAGATTTCACACAGTTTAGAAAGCAATTCAAAGGACTTAATGAAGGTACTGAGCTAGTAGGTTTTACATATCCCGAATGGTTAACTTTATACCCAGTCCATGTATTTGATCTCTAGTACAGAATGCGTACCGAAAGCCGCTTAGGCTGTGAGTTTACTAGACAAAACTCTCCTGCGTAATGCCCACATAGTCGTATGGCTTTCAGAAGTTACAGACAGAGGAACGTTACATTAGCAGTGTTTACCGTGGAACTAATAAAATGTGTTGGAATATCAGAATATTTTTACTTCCTTTATACATTTTCTAAATTCAGTGCAGTTTCAGGGAATAACATGACCGTTCTGATCTTCAGTGACTTCTCAGATTGGTCTATATACTACGTAATACTATTATTTTCTTAATTAAAAAGAAAAAGATGTATTAAACATGTGCAGAATAAACGCAACAACTATATAATCCTCCATCACTGTAATCACAATTATACCTCTGCTAATTTTGCGAACATTTTTACTCTTTATGCATTCATCAAACAATCTCTTTGGTATCTCCTTTTGCTCGTAAGTTATCCATGGTTTATCGGTTTTATTTTACATTTTAGTTTATCTCTGTGCTCTCGCGGTGAAGATGAATTAAGAAACAAAATTTTTGTAAGATTTAAGCCTATTAATGTATGCATCAACCCTCTCTTAATCCTTCCTATCTAAACAGCAATATCCTTTGAAAGCTTCAAAAACAATAGAAGAATTCTTCTTTATATCCATTTGATGATAAACATTCCAAAAACTTAGGATCATTTAATTTACTCGGTAAGCTCAGGATTTATTACATAAAGTACAATATTTTCTCTAAATGAAACCTTAAAGTTTAGAAAAAATCATCCAGCACGAGAAAACTCGAAAGTATATGTCCGTGTGTTTTTTTTTACTTTTTACACTGCGGAAATTTAATGAGACCAGCACTTTGCGAGCCAAGGAAAACGTACGCGGTGTAAAGAGTAAAAATACATCATCAAGCTTAGATAAACAGCACTCAGATATTGCTGGGGGCAGCTAGAGTTCTTCGCTTTGGCAATCGAGCGTTTGATGGTGGTGGCCCTATAGCATATTGGAGCCGTATAAGCTTGGGCCAAGCAGTGCAAAACAGCTCCCAGATTCTAGTTCGGATGCTGTCTCTTCCATGGCAACCTGCGAACGGCAAGGCTGCAGTCATTCAACTTTCGCGGAGGGGGACGATGGGAAGGTCGGTAGTAACCTTTTGCATGGCATAGCTTGGACCGTATAGAGTGATACTCGACCGGAAGGTGCGACGAACGAAAGAGTACGCCCTGAAACTAACCAGCAGTTGGTCAGCCGCTATTTGTAGTCATTCCGGATGCGGACAACCTTGCACGTGCTCTCTTTCAATAGGCCAAACGACGGAGCTGCTTTGCAATGGGTAAGTCAACGTCATACTTCGTGTAAAGAGTCCGTCGTCAACACGAGTTCGTGGCACTTATTTCTTTGACGCTAGTGGTATCGTAGAAAACTGTGCGACTTTACATCTTTGGTCATTCAACTTTCAACTCAATTATTCGTGGTTCAACTTTTTGCCAAGTTCGCGGTACTTGTCACACCTGTAGCAGAGCCAATTTTGAGCGCTAGTTTTTCCTATTTTTGAGTCACACTTGGTTTGCCAATAACTAGTAAGATGGTTGTATCATCATTCAATTTGAGAAATTTTGCTGCCATCCACGTGCAGATGTCATAAATACATGCAGCAAGGGAGTTGAAAGAACTCGGCGTGCTCGAGGGCTGGGATGGGTCAAAGCAAAGGTACAACTTAGTGTCATCTGCATAGAAGTGAAAGCCTAGATTGCGCCTGGAAATCGCATCGCCAAGAGGGAGAGTATCAACCGCGAAAAGAACCGGACCAAGCACGGACGCCCTAGGTACCCCATATTTCAGAGTTACCTCGGCTGACCTTTGTCCATTCACATCAATACTCTGGAATCTCCCACTGAGACAGGACGTGAACCATTGCAGAGCCAGTGAGCCAGCGATTCCGAGGCGAGATGAGAGGCGCTCGAAAAGGGCTTGGTGATCGATTGTCTCAAAAGCTGCCGAAAGATCGAGCAAAATAAGCAGGGAGAGTCTACCTCTCTACGCAAGTCGGCATTCCTAAGTAGATCGTTATACACCCGAGGGAATGCTGACCCTGTGGAGTGATTAGCTGACTTAGAAGCTTACAAGCTTATTAGAAAATCGGACTGGAACTTGCTAGCTAGGTTTGAAGTTATAGTGTAAGAGTTAAGCTGCTCTGCCGCAACTCGTTCCATTGTCTTCGATAAGAAAGATATAAAGGAAACTGGCCGGAAGTTACTCAACTTGTCTTGGTCTAGTGCTGGTTTCCTTAAATAAAGGCCTGACCAGAGCCTTTTTGAAAGGCGCTGGGAAGTGACCAGAGGCTAATAACATATGTATAACGTTATTTATGCACGGCAGCAGCAGATCTGTATAGAAGCAGGACAGTGAGAATAAGGTCTGGTGGACTAGGTCTCTGTTTTGATTGGGATATGAATTTGTGGACGAGATCACTCGTGACCTCCTCGAATAAAGGCATTGAGATGCTGCATGGAATTAAGATTACTTGAGTCCAGAGGAGATGCTGCCACCCTAGGGATGGACTCTCTGATCTTGTCCATCTTGCTGGCAAAGAAGCTAGAGAAGCGATTATTAAGATCACCACAAAAATTACTAGGTAAGGAGCTAGCCTGAGAGTGGTTAAGGTGGCGTATTTACAGTGGACATCAGCATTTTTAGATTGTCTATCTGCGGTTGTTTTTATTGAAGCTAGACTTGGCAGTTGCTAGTATCGAATGGCATGATCTACAAAGGTTCTCGTATGCCTGTCGGTGGACTGTCAGTCGCAGAAAAAACATGTCTACAAGACTGCATCACACACAAACGGCGTGTCCCAACTCTTTAAACCTTAGTACATTGAGGTAGGTTTTTGCAGCTTGTTGAGGAACGTACATGCTTGCTACTTTTTAAAAAGCTTCCTTTATGTCAACCTTTGTATATTTTAAATTCTACTTCTAAGCCGATGCGAAACATAAATTTCCAATGTAAGCTCAATTTTTACATCTTTATAGTAGTCTATAAATTTCAGTTGGATAAATAAATTTTCCTGAATCGGCAAAAGAGTAAAGAAAAAAGAAATTCAAAAAAACCTTAATAAGAAAAATAATAAATAAGTTAGTGTACATATTTAAACTCTGAGCTGAGCTCAGTTTCGAAATTATAAACTGATCAGTCAAGGATTGGCCAAGTAGTGGAATGTAATTCGCTGGAAAAGATATGCTGCAACTAAAGCGGCTTAAAAGCTATCTTGTGCCTCAACAAGTTGCAATCATATACCTCGATGTACAATGGTTTAAGTAATAATAATAATAATGCACTTGATAAAGCGCCCTCAGAGAACTCAATCTCTTCGAGGCGCTTTACATTTGCGGCAAATGGAAATGCAATTGGATGGTGAGTAATATCATGCTTGATGAACAACATAAATAGCATGGTTAGTGGTGATATGCACAGGGTCAGCATGCAAATGTGGTTAGTGGCAGCATGCAGTGTCAGCACGTATAAGCACATCAAGGACGAATCACAGGGACCCACTAAATGCTGCATTAAATAGGTGTGTTTTTTAAGTTCTTTTTAAATGTGGTCAAGTCAGGGGATGTTCTGACGCAAGTCGGGAGTGATTTCCAGGCTTTGGGAGCATACGAACTAAATGCACGGTCTCCAAAGGATTTGAGGTTTGTACGAGTTATTTCTAGATTGTTGGATTCCGAAAAGCGGGTGGTACGATGCTTGGCCTGGTGGGGGACTAGATCTGACAGATCGGCTGGAGTCAAATAATGAAGTGACCTAAAAGTGAGCGACAAAACCTTGAAATCGATCCGTTGCTTGACTGGTAGCCAGTACAGATCGGCGAGAAGTCGTGTGATGTGGCAACTGCAATGCTCACGACGGACAAGCCTAGCTATAGAGTTTTGCACCAGCTGTAATCCCAAGATTGCACCTACCGGTAGGCCAGTAAGCAGTGAGTTACAGAAGTCAAGACGGGATGTCACAAATGCATGGACCAACTTAGACGTGGTATTCTTATCTAAACAAGCCCCAGTTTTAGCAATGTTATGTAGCTGAAATTAGGCAGAATTGACTGTGGAGCTGTGCGGTCGTCTAACGAGAGGTCACTTTGGAATATGACACCTAGATTTCGAGCGGATTCAATAGAAGATATGCAAGCAGAGCCTTTTTGAGCGTCAGCCTTTCCAATTTGTGAATCACACTGGGTTTGCCCATAACTAGTAGGGCTGTACCGGATTTGATTTTTTCAAATTCGGCCGGAGCCGGATTTGCCGGATTTTTGATGACAAATACGGCCGGAGCCGGAGCCGGATTTGTTCATCGGACAAATTTTTACCATTTGTACTACCAAGTTTTTACTTGAGGATATATACTACAATAAATATTTAATTAAAAAAATATTATTAATAATAAGTAGCATCATTGTCTTTTGCTGTTTGTTTATTTTTGTGTAATAGGTGTTGCTGTGGGAGACCTCAGTGATAATCGTATAGCAGTGACATTTTATTAAAAAATTGAGTAAACATTTTTTACATCATAATATTGGTAATAACACAAAAAAAATGAAAAGAGACTAAAGTTCAAAATTCAAAAATACAAAAATAAGTACTGTAATTTTATATATTTTTCATACATTTGTTTCTTAAATTTATTTCATCAGTTTTGAATTATATTTGAGAAATATCAGTCGAGCTGCATTCTCTGGCAGAAGTGAACTTCGATGATCACTGAGGACTTCCCCAGCAACACTGAACAAACGTTCTGAAGGTACACTTGTTGGTGGAGCACCCAAATAAACGCGAGCTACTGTTGCCAGAGCTGGCAGTCGTTCCCTGTTCTGTCTCCACCACTGTAGTGGATCAGCCTCTCTGTTTATTAATGGCTCTGCCAAGTATTTGTTCAGCTGACTGTCAATGTCTGGTTGTTGCTCACTGCCTGTGGTACCAGCAGTAGATTGAACAATGTCATCAAAACATTCCCAAAGTACTGATGATTGAGAAGAATTATCCAGCCGGGCTTGCTTGGCTGGAATTTCTTCATTTGTGTCAACCTGCCGCTCAGACTGATTTTTTTTTTTTTTTTCTTGCACAGTTTCTATCTGCCCTGTCAATTCATTGAATGCAAGCAGAACCCTTGCTTTTGTAGCTGTCAGTGTAGCTTCTGATGAGAAGAATTTTGTTTTGAATCGTGGATCAATCATTGTCGCCACTGTATACAGGGCTTCCTGCTCGATACTGTCAAAGCGTTCATTCAATGAGTTGATTAGGGTTGACCTCATAGTCTTTACACCTGCATCTGTGCAGTCCTTCTTCAACAGGTTCCGCAGAGCTGTTACAATAGGAATAACTAGTGATATACGTGCTGCTTCACGGCTAACTTCTCTTGTTGCCTCTTCAAACGGAGCAAGCACGGACACAGCATTTTCAGCCACGGACCACTGATGTGCAGTTGGGCAGGAAGTGCCAACGACTTCTGAACAGTAGAGGGTTAATGCACGACGCTGTTCACATAGACGACGCAGCATGTAAAACGTTGAGTTCCATCTTGTGCTCACGTCTTGTAACAGCTGGTGGTCTGGCAAACCCAGTTCAGCCTGCAACTCCTTGAACCGACCACTCGCAGATGAAGAATGTTTAAAATGACCAACTAATTTCTTTCCGATACTTATTATGTCTGATACTCCCCGCTGACTGAGCAATCCGTCATGCACACATAACTGCATGGTATGTGCAAAGCACCCGAAGCTTTTTATGTTGGCATCACGAAAACATTTTGATATGTTCGCCGCATTGTCTCGAAGTACGACATGACAGCGTCCAAAGCTAATGTTCCATTTGTCAAGCATCTGCTGAAAGGCAGTCATCAGTCCAGCAGCAGTGTGATGACCAGCAAATGGCATGCAATCCAACACAAAACTCATGTTTTCAAACTCCTCTGTCAGCCAATGGGCAGTTAAGCCCATGAATGATTGCACAGTATTGTCTGCTGTCCATGTATCAGTGGTAAAGGACAGAAACGGAGTAGTTGCTGGATCGAGTATTACCAACAGCTGGGTGCAAACTTCATCATTAATTTCAGGAATGACTCTCTCTGCAAAATATTTTCGTGATGGAACAGTGTAAACGCCTCTCTAAAACTCCCATGAGTTCAACAAAGCCTGCCTTCTCAACAATCTGAACCGGTTGCATATCTGTTATTATCATCTTAGCAATGGCACGGTGAATTCTCACTGATGAGCTGTTATTGATATCCCATACTTTCATGCATGCAACTTGTTCCGGAATCGTTTTCTGGATCATGACTTTGCCTATTGCACCAGGTGTAACATTCGGCAGTGCTGCAGTTTCAGCCTTCTTCTTTGCATTAGCAATTTTGGTTTGCATTTCGTTGTATTCTTTATAATGTTTTGAGCGAAGATGTGTCAGCATGGCCGAAGTTGAAAATTTTTTGGGCTCATCTGGTTTACCACGTGACAAGATGCTTGGACACAGCAAACACTGGGATTTTGAGCTGTCACCGTCCTTTTCTCTGAAGTATTCCCAAACTGGACTGTTTTTCATTTTGTCTGTCATCTAGTTAAAAATAAAACACAATTAAAAGACTTTTGGATTTATTTATAAGGCCGCCCTTTACGCGTATAGCCAGCAATTTATGCGCACTGCACGCACACACACGCATTCTCCACGGCAGTCACACTGACCTGGTCCTATGTACAGAATTCAAATACGTGAATGCAGCCCCGTTTTAGGTTACGTACTTCAGCGGGGCGCGATTAACTGCCAAAAGCTGTCGCGGCACACCAGACCAACCAAAATGTGTTCAGTGACTTCTGTAGTGACGCGGTCTGGCGCTAGCAACACTGCGCACTACGCAAAACTCAAATTTCGGAACAAAGCGCAAAAGATATACAGTGCTAGTGGTGTTGTTACCTGCACGGATTTGCAAGTTGTCTCGCCTTGGCTGCAGAGTGACTGCTATTGCAATGAAGGTATACCGTGAAGAAGTTCCGCACGCTTCCGCCAAGTGCGGCTTCGTGAGACCAAATGCACTGCGAACGAATCTATGGTGCGGCCTGACCGACGACGGGCTGCCGCTCGCAGCGTTCCGCTCTGACGTCTGAGAATCTAACCGCGCTCGGAAACGTTCCGCCGCGAGCCGAGGTCAAAACCATGTCGTTACGACCTGACGTCGGAGTGCTCAATCAGCGTCTGAACGTCCTCTCGGCCTCCCCACCCTCTCCCGACGCAGAGCGCAGGGACGTCGGGCCAGCTCCTTCCTCTTATAAATGGAACGAGTAATATATTCAACCAAAATTCGAAAAATCCGGCCAAATCCGGCCAAGTTTTGGCCGGAGCCGGAGCCGGAGCCGGAGCCGGATTTGTAAATTGGCCGGAATTCGGCCGGAGCCGGAGCCGAATTCCGGTACAGCCCTAATAACTAGTAAGTTAGTTTTATCATCGTTAAGTTTTAGAAAATTTGCTGCCATCCATGTGCGGATGTCATCAATGCATGCAGCTAGTGAGTTGAGAGAATTTGAGGTGCTCGAAGGATGGGAGGGATCAAAGCAAAGGTACAACTGAATGTCATTCGCATAGAAGTGAAAGCCTAGATTATGCTTGGCAATCACATCAGCAAGAGGCAGAGTATAAACCGTGAAAAGAACCGGACCTAGCACTGAGCCCTGAGGTACTCCATATTTCAGAGGTACCTCGGATGATCTTTGTCCATTCACGTCAATACTCTGGAGTATCCAAGTGAGATTGGACCTGAACCATTGCAGAGCAGTGCCAGTGATGCACAGGCGAGATGAGAGGCGCTCTAAAAGAACTTTGTGATCGATAATATCAAATGCTGCCGAAAGATCGAGCAAAACAAGCAGAGACACTCTACCCATGTCTGCATTCCTAAGTAGGTCGTTGTATGCCCTAAGCAATGCTGACTCAGTGGAGTGATTACCTCTAAGCCAGACTGGAACTTACTAGCAAGGTTTGAAGTTTCGATATATGAGTTCAGCTGGTCAGCCACGACCCGTTCCAGTGTCTTTGATAGGAATTGTAGAAGGGTGACTGGGCGGTAGTTGCTCGTTCTCTTGGTCTAGTGTCGCTTTCTTGAGAAGTGGCCTGACTACAGCTCTTTTGAAAGGTGCTGGGACATGACCTGAGGCTAATGACATATTTATTATGTTAGTTATGCATGGCAGCAGCAGATCAATGCACGTAGGAGCAGGACAGTGGGAATAGGGTCCAGAGGACTTGTTGTCTTCTTTGATTGGGATACAAACTTCCGGACTAGATCACTAGTGACCTGCTTAAATGTAGACATTAAGTTGCACCCAGGAATCGGGGAAAAGCATTCTAGTGGGGATTTTGTCATCGCAGGGATTGACTTCCTGATCTTGTCTATCTTTCGCACAAAGAATCGAGAGAAGCGATCGGCTAGATCATCACAAAGATAATCAGTTAAGGAGCTAATCTGAGAGCGGTTGAGGAGATGGTTGATCGTCGACATCAGCATTTTGGATTGTGCATCTGTGATTAAACAATGTTTTTTATAGGAGCTAGACTTGGCCTTTGCTAGGATCAATTGGTATGACCTACTGTAGTCTTCATATGCCTGTCGATGGACAGTTAGTCCTGATATTTTGTATGTTTTTTCTCAAGCTTGCGCTCGGTAGACCTGGCTAGTTTAATGTCTGTGGTAAACCATAGGCCGTCTCAGTGAGGGCGCACAGTGCGCTTTGTCAGAGGGGCAAACTCGTCGAGCGTGTCAGCTAGTGTCGTGTTGTAGCTATCTACCAATGATGACAGATCGGAGTGAGGACTGAGCAGCAGATGTGAAGCAGATATTCTCGCACGGACCGCATCGATGTCAAGGGTCTTGAGGTTTCGCGATTCACTGGTGGTAAATACTTGGAGTCAATAGGTAAATACTTGGAGACACAAGTAGAATGTGAGGCTGAGACCGCTAAGTTTGTTATTTGTAGATATTTTCCTTCCTTTATACTTCAGGATTAATACGTAACCTGCGTAATATTGTTTTATTGCTTTTCTTTTATGTGACGCTCGTCAACACTCAGGGTCACATTTTCAAAAGGTCTATCTTTTGAAAGGTATCATATACAATTATTAGATCATTGGTCAAATCTTGTCAGTATTATAACGACATTTACCCCTAAGAGCATTTTGCAGCTGTTCCTTGGCCAGCTCGAATATCAGAAGCCGTGACAAAACATAGGAAATTATTAGTCACTCATGCCCTTGCTGCAAATTTATATACCTTACACGAGAAATCTGGACTTTTTTCACTAATTTTCAAATATCCACAAAGGCTGCTTTTATGTACGGTTTAATATAGCGAAATTAAAAGTACATACGAGCATTCCGCGCCCGGGGAAAACTCGATTCCTTTGTATGCACTTCAAGTACACGCTTGAGATAAAGTATGTCAACAATCGATAATCGGAACGTGCGCAATTTCAGCCGCCCACGCTAACCCACGCAGGCTCATGGTTTCTGCTGCGCTCGCACGGAGTTAACGGCTGGGGCCGTGCACCAACTTCCTCGCCGCACTCCTTCGCTCGCCGCTGTCCTCTCTTAGCGATCAGAGCGAGAGCGCGCCGCCACGCCCCACCGCGGCCGCGAGCCCTCGCTCAAGTCGAGCTCGCGCGGCGATTCTCATGTGCGCCAGACCGCAACCGCGACGGCGGCGGCGGCGGCTCGCAACTTCTCGGTAACCTGACCGCAACCGCAGCCGCCACCGAGTCGGCTCTCAAAAACACGCTCGCGGTGTCAGCTGAAGTCGACCGACCGGCGGGCGTGTCTCCAAACATCGTCGCGATGCGCTCGCCGGCTGCTGGCAGCGGCGTCTGCGTGGGTGGCCCGCGGCAGGAGCAAAGTCGAGGCTGCGATGCGGCCGCGCGGCCTGAACGCTGGAGCGCCCGGGCGACGTCGGATGCCGAGGTGCCGAGGTCGCTGTGCGAACTCACTCTTGCCGACCCCGCCCCTCCGTGCAGCCCCCCGGCAGCCTCGCGACGAGCCCTCTTCCATCCGTCAGCGCGAGGTCAAGGCCGCACGCCAGAGCCGTAGCAATCTTCCTCCGCACGCCAGAGCCGTAGCAATCTTCCTCTGAACGACGCCCTCGATAGTTGCCGACAACTCAGCTAGCATTATGCCTCGACAGTTTCTTACGACGGAAGTTCCCGGCTTTCCGGCGTCCTGTTGCTTGCCTTTTCATGTATCCCTCTGCCTGTGACTGTCCAACTGCCAGTGGCACAGTACGGTACGTACGCCGACTCTGCGTCTGTATCAGCGCCATATCAGCGCCGCTACTTCGCGTGTGCCTGCCGCCGTCTCTCCTTCTCGTTCTCTCTCTCTCTCGCTCTCTCTCTCTCTCTCTCTCTGTCTGTGCATCTATATATAACTCTTTATAAATCTCTGTCTCTGCTGGACCTCTCCGTCTCTCTCTCTTTCTCTGACTCATTCGCTCTCGCTCTCCCGCTGTCTTGGGCTTCTCGGCACATCCTCTGTCCATTCCAAATTACCTTTGCCAAGTCCCCCAAATTGATGGGATAAAGCAAGTGGGCACGAAGTTTGACGAGCTTGTGATTATAATTAGAAAATCAGAATTCTTACAATAGTCGGATTTATTACTCCGAAACGCGAGAGTCATTGCAGCGAAAGCTGCCAGATTTTCTTAGGATCATTCCCTCAGTTATCGTTGGCGCGTGAGTTGTGTTAATCCGGCTCAATGTAAATCTGCTACTGTGAACTCAACACGTCCTAACCACGGGCAAACCACGAGGCGGAGTAGCAGTTGCCCCCCTTGGACAGAGAGAATTGCCGATGTCCTATGGGCACATTTCCCCAGGCCCAGGTGGCCGAAGCTCTGGTGTACCTTCCTGTCAATATATATATATATATATATATATATATATATATATATATATATATATATATATATTGCGTACTGTCTGGTGCAGAATTTATTCTTATAATAATGAAAATGCTACTGTGACGTCTGTGCTAGAAGCAGAGGTGGAGCCAGGATGCTCATGTTGGGAGGAGGCAGGAAGGTACACCAGAGAGAGAGAGAGAGAGAGAGAGAGAGAGAGAGAGAGAGAGAGAGAGAGAGAGAGAGAGAGAGAGAGAGAGAGAGAGAGAGAGAGAGAGAGAGAGAGAGAGAGAGAGAGAGAGAGAGAGAGAGAGAGAGAGAGAGAGAGAGAGAGAGAGAGAGAGAGAGAGAGATATATATATATATATATATTGCGTACTGTCTGGTACATAATTTATTCTTATAATAATGAAAATACTACTATATATATATATATATAAAAGTAAATATATAAAATATATAATATATAAATATATATATATATATGGCATATATATATACATATATATATATATATGCCATGTATTTATATGTACACGCGTTTGTGGTGTGCCTTGCGAGCGTGAGCGTACAGCGCCCGCGAATCTCAGTATTTAACTCCACAAAGCCGCGAACACTAATTTGGTGTGCCCTAGAGAGGTGTCCAATAGCGGGATACGGACATTTCCCCCACTGGACGTTCCCCAAGACATTTCCCTCCGGACATTCCCCCCCGTGGGGTAGGGCGTTTCCCCCCACAGGTATATGGTTAAGGGTTTTAGTGGTTAGGGTTTAGTGTTGAGATTTTATGGTTTAAGGTTTAGGGGTTTAAGGTTTAGTGTTTAGCGTCTAGGGGTTTAGGGCTTATGGTTTAGGGTTTTTAGGGTTTGGTGTTTAGGATTTAGAGTTTAGGGTTTAGGGTTTAGGGCTTAGGATTTAAGGTTTAGGATTTAGGGTTTAGGATTTTAGGGTTTAGGATTTAGGGTTTAGGGTGGGCCGTGCCTCCGCCGTCTAAATCCACCCTTGCTCGTATTCCGCGCTTTAATCAGTGCGTATTAGGGTGTAACGAGATCTCTTGAAATCGAGTTATACTCAGTAGACCTCTGAGGCTTCGCGCTCATTTGCAGGAACGCGCGGCACGCCGTAGTGCGCGCCCGCTTTGACGGGTATGAGCACTTGCCTGGCGGCGTCGAGTGAGGCCAAACTCTGGCGGTACCAAGCAGTATAACTCGCCGCAGCCGCCGCAACCACCGCCGCCACTCACTCCATGAGAAACCATCCTTCCATCCTTCTAATTATACAGAGTTTTATTTTATTTTAATAGAGCGTGAACTTCATTTGGTCGTGTATATATATATATATTTATATATACACTACACACATATATATATATATATATATATATATATCCTTAGTTATACATTCATTAACATAGGGGGAAATTTCTTACCCCGGGGAACGTCGGGGGGGAATGTTCTAGGGTCCACCAGGGGGGGGAAATTTCGGGGGGGGGGGACGTCCAGAGAGGGAAATGTCCTACATCCGTCCATAGCGCACTTGAAGCCCACATGGCTTCCGGTACGCATGCGGCGGTCGACTGAAACGCAACAAATAAAAAGTGAAAAGCGTAGCTGAGTCAGAGGAATGTAAAAATGAAGCAAGTAGCAGCGCAGGCCGGCTAGAAAGGAAGTGCCGAAAATGGTCAGCCGTCGTAGTTCACGTTACACGCCACCGCTCCGTCAACCGACGACTCCTTTGAATTCGCGACAGCCATAACAAAGCCACCGCTCACACCGCCCGCCAGCCCGCCCCCCCCCCGCTCCACTATCCGCGACAGTTGGGACCCGGATGTTGTAGCTTCGCGGCGGCGCTCGAGTGGGCTAGCGCGATCGGCCGTTTGCTCAGCATTCAGCCAAATTTGCGACAATGGCTGCCCGAACGAGCTCTGAGAGCACCGGTCTTCACCTGCTTAGCCGCCGCTTTGCGATCTCTCCGCGGAGCGCCGGCGCTATTTTTGCGGCTGCAACTCGATTTGCTCGTCCTGCGACCTTCCGGCTCGCGGATTTCTGCTTGTTTTCGCTTCAGCGCTTCATGCGGCGAGACGCCGCGCGCGCGCGCGCGTGCGCGCGTGCCGCACGGCGTCTCGCCGCTCGCGGCGGCTGCGTGGCTGATCCGTCCCGCCCCCTTTCTCCTCGCCTCCCGCTGGCTGTCTGGCATCCGGTAAGCGTGTCAAAGTACTCGGCGACGTCGGCGGCGCTCTGTACCGCGCAACCGCTTCCTGTTTGTGCGAGTGCGATCGCATTTCTAACGAAACCAGCTGCTCTGACTCAGTTCCGCTTGCGCGTGCCTCGCCTTCCTCGCGCGGCGCTACGGCGGCCCGTCGAGCAGTTGCCAAAGCTCCAGCGGCTGGAGAGGAAACGCCGCGCACCTGTCGGCGAGAGCTTCGTCCCATCGGGGATTCGCATTCCCTCTCGCTAGCTCTCGCATCTAGCTTGCTTGGCACCGAGTGTTCCGCTGTCTTGACTAGGCGCTATTCGCCATTCGCTATAGCGAAAAGAACTCCATTTCGGCGTAACGCGTGGGCCGAAATTCTATCGTTCGCGTGCCCGTCGCTTACTGTTCGCATTGCGTCGACGACATGTTTCACGAAATCGGGCAGAGGGCGGATAATGCGTGGCCCGCTGCGACGATGACAATTCTAATTGAATCATTCTGCACTTCGGCGACGGCGAGTGCGGGGTCGAGCAGATCATCTAGGCAGCACGCTTCGCAGCTCGGTGTCGATTGCTGAGAGGAGAAACGGTTCGATGCCCTGCTACAACAAAGTGCTCAGGAGGAAGGCCGGCTATAAAATCGGCATTCGTACCGCGCAGGGCCCCCGCGGGGCCACGCCGCAGCGAACGGAATTCACCGGGCGTGACGTGTCACGACCCAGTCCCAGAGATACGAAAACTGCCCGTCGCAGAGTGCCTTTCTGCGAGAAGACGGCAAGACTCACACACTGTCATCCTGCGATTGTGCAATACGGCGCACGATTGCCAGGATTGTTGCTGCAGCCCCGCAACCCACTCAATTGGGTAGGTCGCGCTTTCCGGCGGTGGCGGCGGCGGCGGCGGCGGCGGCGGCGGCGGCGGCGGCGGCGGCGGCGGCGGCGGTGGCGGTGGCGGCGGCGGCGATTCTCGTGCACAAGGGGCGCGTCCTACCGGAGGCGGCGGCGGCGGCGGAGGCTGGAGCCTCCGCATTAGCTCCACCTCTCTTTCTCACTGAACGATTGTTGCCAGCTTCGCGAGATTTCTCGAGATTTATCTATCTACGGGACTCCAGCCTACGTAACTCTCGCAGCTATTTCGCAACGGCGACATCGTTTCATCGTTCGTTGGCAGGAAGCCAAGATCTAGCTAGGCGCGCCTTCGAACGCGTGGAGTTCGTGACGTGGTGGACCTACTCGCAATCGAAGCAGGGGAATCTTCAATAGCCGTCCATCTTCGATTTCGCGTGCAACGCCAACGCTTTATTAAACTTGTTCGCCGCTGCGGCTATTACGGCACACTAGTAATAGACCGTGGAAATCGCCAGTTTACTCTTCTCGTCAATGTGAAATGCAACGCGTTGCCGCAATCAACTCTACGCAAGCAAAAGTCAACCAGAAATCTGCGGCGCGAAGCTCAAACTTTAAATGATACTTACTGCAGTAAGCTATCGTTGTACTACATCCGCCAAATCCCTTGCAATTGCGCTAATGACGCCAGTGCTGGCGGACTGTAAAGACACGGGCTACTGCCGCAGTCCACTGCAATATACCGCAAACCCGCCAGAATCTTTCCTGCACGAAGATATAACTTGGATTGCATTTTACATCCCGCCGTCCTTCAACTGTATTTACAAAATTATGCAATTATATAAAAATTAACAAATTATTCAACCCACTGCAACCGCCTACAGTGGCAAGGGCCAATACCACAATCCTCCGCAATCCACTTAATCCGCAGCGAAACGACCAGAAAGCCTACGTAAGAAGCTCTATCTCTGATTGCATACTACAGTAAGTAAACTCGGCATGCACTCGCAAAATTTCACGAACATAGGCACGGGCGCTCTTGTGCAATGAATTGCAATCGAAAGCAACGGCTGGCACCAGTAATGCTGACTAACTCGAATCCACCCCAAATCTCCAATAAATAGGTTATGCAAAGCTCCAAGCTCGATTGCATATTGAAGCACACTGTCTAATGGATGCAACCATTTGAATTCAAGATATTGCGCATGTACGAATATAGATTGCTTATGAATCTAGGCTCAGTTTAAATTGCACCCACAAAATAAAATGTTACGCCGTTGCTCACGCGCGTTCTCGGAAAATACACTGTAATCTACTGCAAGGGCCCTGGCCAAAGTTGTCATCCACCTCAATCGACAGCAATCCCCCTTTAAATGACTTGAAACCGTACGCTAGAAGCTCTAATTTTGATTGCGTATCACTCTACCTTCCCTGTACCGCGTACTCGTGCTATTTCGCGACAATAGACTGGGAAATTCCCGTGCAACGCACCGAAAGCGACAGTACTGCCCTGTGTGGCCAATTCCGATATCCACTTCGATCGACGAAAATATGCCCAGAAATTGAATGCTCGATGCTCCAAGTTTTACTAATATGTGCCATAGTGCGCTTGGTTTATTAAAGTGCAACCGGCAAATGTCAACCAACTGCCAACGCGCAACCAGGTCAACACGCAGCAATCGATCACAATGGCCAGAGTCGATTCACCGCAATTCACCGATTTTCATTGCGAATAAAATTCGCTTCATTTAAATTGAATCCAAACTATTCGAAACCATTCGCAGCTAATTGATTTGGTAAATTTACAGCAATTGTCATGCTAAAACCATTAGTTACAGTCCGTCGAAAATCTAAATCAGAAATCGGATGCTAGAAATCGGACGCTAGAACTTTCAGTTAGGATTGCTCGCCACAGCAACGCTTGCTACAGTAAGCTCTGTCAAATTGCACTCAAGAAAATCTCGAGCTATTCTGAACCCTCGCACTGGCTTGATGCACAACAATCGACTGTAATAGCCGTGGATAATACTGCAATCAGCTGCAATCCACTTCATTTTGACCATAAATCGGCTACCATAGAGATCCCTAGCAGAATTGAGTCTCTTTTCGAGGCACTTTAAGCATGCTGTAAATGTAGCATGTGGTCAGCGGTTTAATGTACTGATTCTTTGCCCAGGAGGTAAGATGCTCGCTCTTCCCGACCCAGGTCACGGGTTTGAGTCTTGCAGTGGGCAGCTCTGCATCGCCCGCTGCAAGCGGCGGTGATAGCCGTGAATGCTCTCCTGTCACCAGATATAAATGAGGCTATTAAATCAGCTAAGCTTCTTTAATGATAGCGCGCTGAGTGTAGCAAAAAGCAGTTAACACGGACCCAGCAAGTGCTACAGTGAGTAACGAGGAACGGGTTTCATGCAACCGCAGGTTGCACCAAAGAGCTCTCTAAGGACTCTCGGGAGCCGCTGGTCAGCTAGTCAGATCTATGGTCAGCAACGTGCACTTAATCATCGGGCACATCTAGCACAAAGACGGGCACATGGGCGTGCCGGTTAAAGCTGAGCGGAACTCCTTCATCTGTACCTGAGACTTGCACGAGGACGCACGACGTTAATGGCGACAGAAGCCGGAAGCTCTGGGCTTTCGGTGCCTACGAACTGAACTGGCCGCGCAATCACCTAGGGATTGCAACTTGGTGCGAGGCACGACAAGCGGTCGGTACACCGACAGCGCGTGCTCAATACATCGTGCTCGATATCAAGAGCTAGCTTCAACGTCGCCTGGCGGAGCTTGCGCACCAGCGTTTTCCTCGCCGCGACGCCGCCTCCCTAGCGACGAGTTAGCGTATGAAGCGGACGGTGAAAGGAAGTAAGATCGGCAGGCAGTTTCTAGGGACTGAAGCCACCTGTCGGCGGCGAGAGAGAGACAGATAGAGAGAGAGAGAGACAGAAGACAGAGGCAGAAACAGAGATAGAGAAAGAGAGACAGAGAGAGAGAGAGCGAAGGAGACAGATAGAGATAGAGAGAGGGAGATAGAGATAGAGAGGGAGAGAGAGAAAGAGAGAGGGAGAGAGGAAGAGAGAGAGAGAGAGAGAGGGAGAGAGAGATGGAGAGAGGGAGAGAGGAAGAGAGAGAGAGAAAGAGAGGGAGGCGGAGGGAGAGCGAAAGAGAGAGAGGGAGAGAAAGTGAAAGGAAAAGAGAGAGGGAGAAAGGGAGAGAGAGAGCGAAAGAGAAAGGAGAGCGGGGGAGACAGATAGAGAGAGAGAGAAGGAGACAGATGATAGAGATAGAGAGACGGAGAGAGAAAGGGAGGGAGGGAGAGGGAGAGAGAGAGAGAGAAAGAGGGAGAGAGAGAGAGAAAAAGAGGGAGAGAGAGAGGGGGACAGATAGGGATAGAGCGAGGGAGAGGCAAAGAGAGAGAGAGAAGGAGGAAGGGAGGGAAATGGAGAGGGAGAGGGAGGGAGCGAGAGGGAGAGAGTGGGAGAGGAAGAGAGAGGGTAGAGAGAGAGAGAGAGGGGGGAGAGGCGGTGTTCGCTAAGTCAATTTGACTTTCGACGTTGCTCAATGTTCCCTCGGCTCTTGTGGCAAGCGGCTGCAAAAAGCGCAAGCCACAACTTTACTCCAAAAAGCACTAAGTAAAGCCAAGGCTTTAACCAACTTCACTTCCAAAGTAGTGGGTTTGAGTCCTGCAGCGGGCAATTCTGTAATGCCCGTGGCTAGCGGTGTTGATAGCTATCAAGGCTCTTCTGCCGCTATACTAATGAGGCTTTTGAATCCGCTGACCTTTATTGTATTTTACTTTTTCTTTACTTTAATAGGGATGCTCACACTCAACCAGTTTGTTCCTGGTTGCTCTGGCGTGGGAGTGCAGTGAGGCCAACAATGCAGAATCTGGGTAGTTGCAATGAGAGGTTTGCCAAGCTGTGCAAATTAATGAGTAGCATGTGCAAATGTTAAGCGCTATACAATTCTTGACTGTCCTTGGACTTAGCGCCCGAATGCAAGGCATTTTTTAGACGGGGCAGTCATTTTTTATAGATTCAGCTAGGAACGCTACTACAGCTGTGCACTTGCTTTATTTTGGGTACGTGGGGCTATTGTTAGTTTAAATGGGTATTGCACATTAGAGCTGCTTAATAGGTTATTTGACCTGGAATACAGTACCGCCGGGATGCTAATCCAGCCTCATCGAGTGTGCAATTCTATCTAACGTGCCGAACGTGCTTTCTATTTGGAGCGCGTGTAAAGGAAGGCCTGCAGGGGGGGGGGGGGGGCAATACCAGAGCGAGGCCCTGCGAACGCCTAGAAACAGATTTGAGTTTTCTGAGGGCGCTTTATGACGTGTATTATTATTATTATTTTTTTTATTAAGTCTCGTTCGAAGTCCCCGTTCTGGTTTTGGCACGGCGCTCGGCCGCCGCTCGCACGTCGCGGGTCGCGGGGCAGCGGGCGACGCGGCAGTGACCGCCGCGCGAGCGACACGAGCACTGCCAAGGCTTCTCTGCCGCCACTTATATAACCAAGGTGCGTCTTATCTCGACCCATCTCTACCTACTTACTTTGCGAAGAGATTCGTCCAGGGGCGGGGCAGCTAGTTCTGAGCGAGTCCGGTTTTCGCACTTTTGATTAAGAGCTAGCTAGCTTCAACGTCGCTTGGCTGAGCTAGCACACGAGCGCTTTTTCTCGCCGCGACGCCGCCTTCCGAGCGACGAGTTAGCGGAAGAAGCCGACGGGACAGACGCCAGGTACCTGCCGCCCTCCGCGCCTGCTGCGGCTGGCGGCGTCTGCCCGCGGCGAGCCCCCGCAGAATTCGACAGCTCGCGCTTCGATGATAACGACGCGGGGGCTCCCGGGAGATGCTTCCAGCACCTGGATGCCATCGGCGGCGCTCTGCGGTCAATTAGCTGGCAGCGTCGAGCGGCACCAAATAAATATAGCACGAACCGCCATTTCCGGCATTGCTGCAACCTCGCATTAGGCCATGCGGACAAAGTGCGCTCGTTCTCCGTTAGCACTTCCTCCTCCTCCTGCTCTTCCTCATCCTTCTCCTCCTCCTCCGCCTTCGGTGCTCCGGCTTCGAATTAAATGGCCAATCCTTCGGCTGCATCGCTCAGTGCTCCTTAAAAGAGCAACGCAGTTTCTCTCTCTCTCTATCTCTCTCTCTCTCTCTCTCTCTCTCTCTCTCTCTCTCTCTCTCTCTCTCTCTCTCTCTCTCTCTCTCTCTCTCTCTCTCTAGCTCTCCCTCTCTCTAGCTCTCTCTCAGTTTCTTTTTCACTGTCTCTCTCCCTCTCTCTCTCTGTCTTTCTGTCTCTCTGTCTCTCTGTAGCTCTCTCTCTCTCTCTCTCTCTCTCTCTCTCTCTCTGTGTTTCTTCTTTCTCTGTCTCTTTCTGTCTCTCTCTCTCTCTCTCTCTAGCTCTCTCTCTCTCTCTCTCTCTCTCTCTCTCTCTCTCTCTCTCTCTCTCTCTCTCTCTCTCTCTCTCTCTCTCTCTCTCTCTCTCTCTCTCTCTCTCTCTCTCTCTCTCTCTCTCTGTCTCTCTCTCTCTCTCTCTCTCTCTCTCTCTCTCTCTCTCTCTCTCTCTCTCTCTCTCTCTCTCTCTCTCTCTCTCTCTCTCTCTCTCTCTCTCTCTCTCTCTCTCTTTCTCCGACCCACTCTCTCTATCTCCTTCTCTGTCCGTCTCCCTCTATGTCAGTCTCTGTTCTGTGTTTCTGTCTGTCTCGGTCTGTCTCTGCATGTCTTTGTTTCTCTCTACTCTGTTTATCTTTCTCTCTTTCTTTCTGTTTCTCTCTCTTTTTCTCCGTCTCTGTGTGTGTGTTGTGTGTGTGTGTGTGTGTG
This sequence comes from Cristatella mucedo, assembly GCA_009760855.2. Taxonomy (NCBI): domain Eukaryota; kingdom Metazoa; phylum Bryozoa; class Phylactolaemata; family Cristatellidae; genus Cristatella; species Cristatella mucedo. The sequence goes on along the minus strand of WPIO01000001.1, from coordinate 3,162,152 downwards.
TGTGTGTGTATCACTCTCACTCTCTCTCTCTCTCTCTCTCTCTCTCTCTCTCTCTCTCTCTCTCTCTCCCTCTTCTCTCTGTCTATCTGTCTATGTCTCTCTCTCTCTCTCTCTCTCTGCCTCTCTCTGTCTGTCTGCCTCTCTCTGTTTATCTGTCTATCTCTCTCTCTCTCTCTCTCTCTCTCTCTCTCTCTCTCTCTCTCTCTCTCTCTCTCTGCCTATGTCTCTCTCTCTCTCTCTCTCTCTCTCTCTCTCTCTCTCTCTCTCTCTCTCTCTCTCTCTCTCTCTGCATATGTCTCTCTCTCTCTGTCTCTGTCTCTGTCTCTCTATCTCTGTCTCTCTGCCTCTCAGTCTCTCTGTCTCTCTGTCTCTCTGTCTCTGGTCACCTATGCATAACACTACGAGTTGCTTGATTCAGTAATGTCTCTGCTTTCCTCAGCCCTCCCATGCACCATCCGTGTACTAAGGTGAGACTTTAGGCTTTAGATACTTGAAACCAATTGCAATCGCTCGAGTGACATTGCACTCTTCTGCTACCGGATACGAGGGCTGCTCAGGAAAAGTCGACTCAAGTATTCCGCAAGCTGCTAGAGAGAAACTAAAAGCGAACCCAACTGTGTGCACGGCTTTCCTAAATGAAAATAATCTGAATGTGAAGGTTCATGGCGGACGCAAAAGAAACCGCATTAAATGTGCCTCGAGCTCGACTAGTTTAGCAGAGCCTGCCTGCCGGACCAGTTTGAGGCGCTCTTGTTTCGTCATTTGTGTGCTATTGCAAGCCAAGGAAGCGGATCTCGATTTATTTTATATTTTTATTCACTCAAAATGGCTTTTGGCGCCGAGAGTTCGATGAAATCGATGGCAATAATAGAGGAAGCCGTCGGCTGAAGCGGTGTGCTACTGGATGGTGGTCGCCATTTTCGAGGACAGCTCTCGAAAAAAGGAGGCGGAGTGCAGAGCTGAAAAGAGCCCAGGGTAATGCTGCACACACCGACTGAGACCCATTTACAAACATTTGCAATAGCGTTTCCGTGTCAATGGGTGCGTTTCGCCCGGCTGCTTTCTCGCTCGGCCTTGGCGCGAGCTCGTGCATCGACGCGGCCGTTCGACAATACAGCGACTCTGATTGGCTCGTCGAGTGACGAGAAATTCCCTTTGCACCAAATGCAAAGCGCCTAGAAAGAGATTGAGTTCTCTGAGAGCGCTTTATCAAGTGCATTATCATTATTATTATTATTATAAACTCAGGAGGTCACTGCCAGCTTTTGGCAAGTCACCATATATGGGTAACATCTTGGCACTGGACCTTTCAAGACGAGCCCAAGAGCAGCATTATCAGGCGCAGCGTCTAGTGCGGCACATTGTATCCCTTCTCGTTTATTCCAGTTTTGATATCGGCGTGGAATTTAATATAGCCAGAGAGCCTTTTTTATGGCTCCCGGAACTGCAGTGGCGATCGGAAGAGCAGCGAGCTTAGCTTTTCAAATGCCCGCTCGCTCCGAGAGCTTCTCCCGAGCAGCGCATGCTGAGAGCTGTTAATGCTGAGCGAGAGACGTGAAAGCAAGAAACTCGAGCTGCTAGAATCGGCGGTACGAAGCTCGGTGACCCCGAGGTGTGAAACGTCCCGCCGAGGTATGCCCGAAGCGCCGAGATGCACCGGAGCGCCGAGATGCACGGGTGTTAGTGCTCACTCTAGCCGCTCAGCGAGCGAGCGGCGGATGCATTTCGAAGTCCGCAGTCCCCTCGCTGGTGCGACGGGTTCCGCTGCCTGCAGATTCGAGAATGCTACATTCGCTCGCCACAGGTCGAGCTTCGACTGGCTTGTTGCCGAAGTCGGCGTGGCGACAGGTGCTAGCGAGTCAGAGCTGATGCAGTCATGCGCCACTCACGAAGTAACCGCAGAAGCCAGTAGCGATGGCGGTGGCTGGGTAGCATTCGATCTTGGCTTCGCCTAGCGAAGCCGCCCTGCGGCGGAGCCTCGGATGAGTGGGGAGCGTTCGTCGAACGTGGTGGCTCGCGAGCGATTTTGACATGGCACGAGGAGCTAGTCGGTCGTAGGATGTCGCAATTGTCAACGACGGTCGGCTGCTGTGGTATTTAGCGCAGGCGAGCGAGCGGAAAGATCCAAGCAAGAACTCCGCTGTCAGCATTGAAATGCGGCAGCATCGAACTACGGTTCGGAGCCGGTTTTTGGCGTACTCGTCTTTCGTGACGACCATTTGCAGCAAATGTAAATCGCCTAAGAAGAGATTGAGTTCTCTGAGGGCGCTTTATAAAGTGCATTTTTATTATCATTATTATTACTATTATCATTATTATCTTCCACGGTCGTCTTCGCGTGCGTCGCTTTGAAGACACGGCTCGATGCAGTTATAGAGGCGGCTCGCTCGGGCGCTCGGCTGCTGTTTATCGGGAGCGCTACCTGGCGAGGACAGCTAGCTTCGTGAGGTCGCCAGCACGTTCGGGGCGACACACTACAAGTATGTGACTCAGCGCCAGCCGGTATCGCGCCCGAGCGACACTCCCGCCACATTACGCACAGGGCTTACAACTGATAAACTAGGCATTGACATTTCAGCAAGCACCCAGAATGCATGTCTACCGACTTGAGCTCAAGTCGCTTAAGAGATTGTATCTGGGGCCCGTCTCCACGCTCGCAGGCGGCCATTTGTCTGCAGCTTCGGCAGCCATTTGTTATCCGCTATCGGCTCCGCCGGTACGCAGACGCTCAAGGATTTTGTCCGGGCGATGCTAATCTAGTCAGAAGCGTGACCAAATGAAATTTATCCCACAAGCTGCGGTCACCTCGAAGGCAGCAATGGAGGCAATGCCCAGTAGTTAGTCACTTTGCCAGAAAATCCGGCGTCACCCTACGTTCTTTAGCGAGCGGTTATGCGATCCTCCGGGCTAACGAACGCCTGAGCACCGTCGAACGTTCACAGCTCGGACTCAAATTAGTGTCAAAGGCTTCGGCCTGCGAGTGGCCCATGTTTAGCACCTGGCTCAAATGACCGACTCCCATGAGCAGAGCCAGCCAGCTGGGGGTGGGCGACTTCCAATAGATGGCGCTGGCGAAACGACGCGAGGCAGTCCCCGAAAACTGTACCCGCTCGGGCCTTCTAGCAGGGGCCCTAAGGGTCATGCCCGCAGCGCGCCGTACCAGCAGCCTGCGGCGTCGACCGAGCGGGGATTTGTCCGATGGAGGCGAAGGAGCACCCAGACTTATTCGCTGCCATCCCCCTTCGCGTGTGAAGGTCGGCGCGAGCCCAGGACAAGACGTCCATTTTGACGGAGCCTTTCGGAGCATTCGTCGGCACCGCGACATCTGCCGAGAATCGCACGGTCCGACGACGTCCGGCGCGAGTGGACGCGAGCTCAACCTCTACTGCTCCAGGTGTAATGCCCCCGGGGGTAAGGTGCTCGTTCTGACGACCCAGGTCGCGGGTTCGAGCGTGCAGCGGCAGGCCATCCTTCACTGGGCCGTCATAGCCCGGGGAGGTAATGTGCTCGCTCTTCACAACAGAGGTCGTGGGTTCGAATCCTGCAGTCGGGTGATTCTTCTACCGTGCCAAATGCAAGCGCTGCCGCTGAGCAAATGAGCCTGAGGTAAATCAGCTGAGATTTTTTATTTATTGCCCACTGCAAGCGGGGTGGCGGCCGCTAAATATTGACGGGGCTGTCGAGTCAGCCCTACCTTCGTATTGCCGTCGTAGGCTGGCATCGAGCACAGCTTCCAACCGCGACGATCCTCGCGTCTCGCGTCCATAGCTATCCAACGATATCCGCCGAGGACGTTGGGGCGAAGCGTATCTATTTGAGGCTGACAGTGCAGCTCCTCGAACCAGCGGACGTCTAGGTTGGCTCGCGAACGCCACGGACTTGGCTCAATCTGCAATTAACGATTGATGCTCGATCAATGATCGACGCTCAACGTTCAACAATCAGTGCTCTATCTCCGGCCAATGGCCGGCGCTCAGCTGATGAGTGCGCTCGCGGCCGTGCCCTCTGCACGATCGGCAGCGCATCTCGGGCATTGCTCTCGGAAGGGGCTGAGGGGCTTTTACATTGCTCTCGGAAGGGGCTGAGGGGCTTTTACATGGCTCTCGGAAGGGGCTGAGGGGCTTTTACATGGCTCTCGGAAGGGGCTGAGGCGCTTTTACATGGCTCTCGGAAGGGGCTGAGGGGCTTTTACATGGATCTCGGAAGGGGCTGAGAGGCTTTTACATGGCTCTCGGAAGGGGCTGGGAGGCTTTTACATGGCTCTCGGAAGGGGCTGAGCGGCTTTTACATGGCTCTCGGAAGGGGCTGAGAGGCTTTTACATGGCTCTTGGAAGGGGCTGAGGAGCTTTTCGTTGAGTAGCCGCCGCCGCTGCCGCCGCCGAGTTCAGAGCAGCGTCCGGGCCAAGCTTCAAGAGCAGCACCAGCACCAGCAGCGAGAGTGCTTCGCGGCTGCTTCGAAGGCCTGTCGGGTAATTTCTCGGTCTCCTCTGCACCACCACCCAATGGAGGAATGTCGCCGCCACCCGGTTCTCGCCGGCCGCTCAGACCGTAGCCGCCCGGCTCGCTACCGTGAGTGTTTACGCGGAGGCAGCAGCAGCGAGCTCCGAGCCACCTGGTTCGCTGCGGCCGGAAAAGCCTAGCGGCTAAAGCTCTCGAGCGGAGCGGTCGAGGAGGCATCGTGGTACCTCGGCACGAGGTGCCCCGGTCGGCGAGAAGGTCAAAGCGCCAGGTGAACGGTGAGAGAGCTCTGCAAGGGCTCTCGAATTGTAAGCAGCTGCGGAGACCGGGACCCTCGCAGGGCCGGCGTCGCCGCAGTGGTAATTCTGTTGATCCATCGTGAATGCTAAAGCGAGCGCATCGCACGTCGGCTTATTGGCAGCGATTTACTGCGGAAGTACGAGCAAACAACGCATGAACATCCGTTGACTTGGGTGAGAGCGTTAAAAACCTCCATCGACAGCTAGTTGGTAAACGGTTGAATAGCCATCTTAAAGAAGAAATGAAGATTTAATGAAGAAACTTAGCGAGTGTGAATAGCAAGCTGGCCGAAGGCCACATATAAGACAGTAGGCTTTACTAATCATTCGCTAAGGAAGCTGATACCCAATAAGCATGAGCAAGAAAATGGATGAGAATAGCTGTGTCCATTACTGCATGAGCCGTGTCTTGACCATGTCTGGACAGAGCTCAGTGACTTTATTTGTGAAGGATGAGCAAACAGAACTTACAAACTGGCTCAGCTCCACAGTCGAGTATGCCTACTTTCACCCGATAAAAATTTATATAATTCGGGCATACTTATATAAGGATACCGTAGACAAGCTGATCTATGCAATAATAGCATCCCAGCTAGTCTTTTGCAGCTCACTAAAAGTAGATCGTCGTGCCTTTTTGCAATATGGCGCGTCGAAATGGTGCTACACTCAGTAGCTAGATTTATCTAGTCGCAGACATCGCCACCTTATCGAGCTGAGCCACTGCTCTCCAGTCGGTATGCACTGGCTGCCCAGCATGCAGAGCCTTGACTTCAGGATTCTGTCACTTGCCTCTATGTCCAATCGTTCCTTAGACCCTGGTCTAGCCGCCGGTACATCAAATCCTTCAAACTTGGTACTGCAAATTCTTCAAATGTGGCGCGTGGTTTCATTCGTTGCTCTGCCAGAGCTTGGAACTCGCTTACAGGAAGTTATCTCCCGATTTGAACCAATAAGAAAAACGGAAAACCCGTAACAGATTCACCACGCAGCCTCTGCTCTGTTTGAGTGGCCGAGTCCTTTTGTCCAGCTGCTTGTTCGCTACAAAACTTTGGCGCATCTTGACTAAGAGTAGGAGCGACTTGCTGTTGCACAGCATCCCGCTGAACAAGTCTTTTATTTCTTGTTGATTCGCTTGACTGTGCATGCTTCAGTACATGTTATTATGGGATCTTACTAAACAGTGGTCGTGAATGCCATCTTGTATGCTCTCCCAGGTGAATCTCAGCGTAACACTTTTGTGCTTTTGCACTTGCCTGAGCGTAATGATAATCCTAATATTAATAATAGTAAATGTGATACAGCTCCCTCAGAGAACTCAATCTTTTTCTAGCCACTTGAAAATTGCTCCAAAGGAAGCACGATCGAATGGTTAGTGGTAGCATACTCAATTAACAACCAGAATGGCATGGTTAGGGATGACATGCACAGGGTCAGCATGCAAGTTTGGTTAGTGGCAGGATGCAACAGTGCCAGCACGCATAAGCACATAATCTTTAAATAGGTGCGTTTTTAGTTTCTTCTTAAATGTGGACAAGTCACGAGATATCGTGACGCAGGTCGGAAGTGAGTTCCAGGCTTTTGGAGCATACGAACTAAAGGCATGGTGCCCAAAGGATTTGAAGTTTGTTTGAGGTATAGTTAAACAGTTAGATTCCAAAAAGTAGGTGCTACGATGCTTGGCCTGGTGGGGGAGTAGATCTGATAGGTAGTCTGGAGCCAAAGTATGAAGGGACCTAAAAGTGAGTGACAAAAGCTTCAAGTCGATGTGTTGCTTGACTGAAACATGATGCTTTGCTTGTTATTAGCTATAAGCTATTACTTACTCGGTCGTGATAGCCCAGGAGGTAAGGTGCTCGCTCTTCAAGGTCGAGGTCATGGATTCAAATCTTGCAGTTTGGCGATCCTTTATTGTCAACTGCAAGCGGTAGTGATAGCTGATACGGCTCTTCTGCCGAAATAAAAAGGAGGCTGTTAAATCAGCTTAAATTATTTCCTCACAGCGAACTGTAAAGTGCCTAAAGAGAAAATAAGTTTACGTAGGGCGCTTTCAGAAAACATTGCTATCAATATCACATCCGGTCTTTAATTTCTGGTTGAATGCAACACCGTCACGTAGAGGTTTGGAGCTTTCAGGTAAATAGGATTCCTCGCGAAGCGTTTGTGCGCATTCCCTCTGCATGACTGTCTGCGTTACCTACTGACTCATCAGGGCTTATCAGCTTGGAATGACAAGCTATCGACTAATATTCGCGCCTGCGCACGCATGCAATATATGGCCCCTAGCTGAGCACGGTCAAACACGAAAGACGATTGAGTTCGGTATATTCTTCACCCTTTCAAAGCAGAATGACAATGCAGCAGACTAAGCGGCCTGCTGGTTTTTTGCTCTTTACTAACTTAAAAAATAGCTCATTTGGATCCTCTTGGCAAGTGTTTAGAAATGCGGTCTTTTTAGGTGCTGGCGATGCGAGACATTCGGCTCCTCGCTTCACCTTCAGACTTGCTTGCATCTTCAAGTTGCATTTCTCTAGCCAAATGATGCCTCTTTAATTAAAGATTGTAAGAGTAAACAGCAAAGCAGAACCCTTGGCTTGCGACCATCCCAGCATGCCTATTTAATTAAAGATTGTAAGAATAAACAGCAAAGCAGAACCCTTGGCTTGCTACCATCCCAGCATGCTTTCATTTGAATATTTTTTCCATGAACACGAGTCAGAGTGCAAGAGAGATATCTATGAAGAGCGTTCCTCACATACCAACAATGATTTTTCACAGGCAGAGTACATCAGGAAATATGCGTAAAAATTTCCTAAGCATGGTGATTGATTTCCATGGGAAACCGTAACTTAAGATTCATCATTGGCCAAATAGTCCAGACTTACGCAAATAAAGATGGCCTTTGTGCTGACATTTTACATGGTATCCAACCGACACTCGGGCGCAGTTTCCTTAAAGAGATTGCTTCTCTCACTTGTCTATTCCTTATGGATGCCAAGCCACCTTGTTTATTCTAGAGCGCGTTAATGAAGTGCTACTGCAAATGCCGTCCCAGTGCAAGAATGTCAGTGTTTGTTGCCGATTGGCCACTGCCAGGGTCCGTGTTTAAATACCATCCAGGCATTATCATTTGTAAGCCGATTTACAATGCAGTTCAAGCACACCGAAAGCAGCGAGCATGTGAACTTTAGTTGTGGAGCACAGTCCTGCTCAAACTTTGAAATTCCTACTCTTCGGCAATCGCCGATGTCAAACCAGCGTCTACCACGTATACCTGATCAGCTTCTCAGTGCCAAAATCAGCCGTTGCCCTGGCTAATCCCTTCCAAATCTGTGCTTCGCCGGTCAGCCTTAGGTCTTTATCATCGGACGCCTGCAGCATGTGAGCGAACTCGCGTCCTCGGCGAAGCTGAACGCATCAGGCAGGCTCTTTGCAGCGGGAGGTGCGCCACCACAATTCGCTGCTTCGCCTCCATTTCGCACTGGTCACGAGAGAGAAGTAGTGCTCGTTGGTGCTTGTCGGGTGTCGCACGCTTGTCCGCATGAGAGAGATCCGGAGTAGCAGCTAGTGGCGCCAGCAACTGCGCTCTCGCTCGGAAGCTTAGCGTTCACTGACAGCCACCTTCGCACTGCAGTCTCGTACCGCGTGGCCGGCGGCATATCGTGCTGCACAGCGAGCAGCCAGCCAGCGGGCAGCAGCTCGACCAATGCGGACTTCCGGATTTGGCCTGCGACTTCCCTATTGGGCACGTGCTTGCCTGATTACGTAAGCAATGCGTAATGTCTATTCCCGAAGGAGGAGAGCCGTGCAAGCGAGAGCTTGCCAAAGTACGACCTCACGCTCGTGCTCGTATACTGCACTCCATTATTATGAATGATTTATTATTATGATTATCCTGGAGAACGGCAGCCATGTTTTCGAGACCTTAGCGACGCAATAGCACGTTCGTGCTCTATCGATTGTGGACTCTGCCCGACAGGGTGATCGTTCCCGTCGACTCTCGTTTAACAGGGTCAGCGTACCTGTAACTTCGAACGCGAGCCTTTTGGTTCTACGAACCGTCGTCCAAACGCTGCCGCAGCTAACTGTCCGACTGTAGGACACTTCCGACTTAGCGGTTGGCAAACTGACGAAAGGTGTTGCTGTGGAGCAATCTCTTACCGCCCTCATTTCTTGATGGCCAAGCGCTTTTTGTCACATTGCTTCCATATTGAAGCCTACCAATTTCAATTGGGTAGTTATGCCACGTTGCACGCATCGATAGGCGGCTAACTCGAAGGAATGCTGGCAGGAGCTGCCGGTCGTCAGCCAGCGCCGCTGGGCACGAGCTCATCCAGAGCCCCTAATTGAGCCTGCTCGAATTCGCCTTCCCGCTGGAGGTCAAGTTCAGGTCGGCCAAGGAGTGCCTAATGCTACGCCGCCGGCACCGCTCGGGTATCAACCACTGCGAGACTGAACAATCTGGCCATGCAGTCACACACCAATGTATGATGGCATTTGCATGCTGACCCTGTGTGCGTGTCGCCTCCAACCATGCTACGCTTGCTGTCGTTGCCCACGCTACCACTAACCGTTCGAGCATGCTTCCTTTGCTGCAAATGTAAAAGGCCTAAAAAGAGATTGAGTTCTCTGAAGGCGCTATATAAAATAGAAAAATACTAATTTAATAGCTAATTTAACAGCCTCTTTCGTATTGCGACAGAAGAGCCTTTACGGCTACCACCACCCCTTGTAGTTGCTATGAAAAATCACCCACCGTAGGATTCGAACCCACGACAGACCTCGGGACCGAGGCTGTGAAAATCAATCGCCTTACCTAGTGTGCCATCACGGTTATGTTATTACTAGTATTATTATTATTGTTGTTGTTGTCGTCCGAGAGCACTAAAACGGACCCATGTGGATGTCTATGAACAGCTGGCTTTCCGAATCACTACTAAACCTTACCGTTCTTACTCTATCGATAGCTATGCGATATGGTGTATGCATAACAATAATACCAATAAGAATAATAATAATACACTTGATATAGCGCCCTCAGAGAACTCAATCCCTCTCTAGGCACTTTAAATTTGCTGCAAAAGAAACACGATCGAATAGTAAGTGGTGGTACCCTAAATAAACAACAAGAATAACCCGTGGTTATGGGTGGCATGCACAGGGTCAGCATGCTAGTATGGTTAGTGGCAACGTGCACAGTGTCAGCACGCACAAGCACAGAAAGGGAGAATCAAAGAAACCCACTAAATGTTGTCACGAGTGGATGCGTTTAAAAAAAATAAGGCCTCTTGAATCCTGAAATAGACCATTCCTACCGTCAAGCTACCACTATTAACAATGCAATTCGCACGAACTGGCCTATGAATTGCGCATATAAATCTATCTTTTTTTGAAGGGTGATTGCGAAAAGCGGGCTAGAATAAAAATTGGACAGGCTCGCTCACTGAGCCTCGGGGATCCGAGAGCAGCGACCCGCGAACAAGTGCGACTGCGACTGCAACTGCAGCAGCACGTCTCCTCCGAGTTGGTAACAACGGAGAGCAGTTCACAGCAAGGCTACGTCCGCTAAGGTCGACCTGCAGTCCCGCTCTAGAGTGCGCCATTGCGAGGTGTTAGACGGGATGATTTTTGGGGCTGCTGGACATTCTCAATACTCGTAAAGGTACGAAAAGAAGAGCATAGCAGTGCCCGACGAGCAGACGTGATAAGCAAGGCATCTCGTGGTATCAGCGTGCGTGCTTTGACTGTGAAGCTTTATTTCAGCTTGCTACTAACCCACTGTGAACGATTAAATTCGTGACCGTTTGATTGAGGAAAAACTAACGCCATTGAATAAGCTAAAAAGGCAAAGAAACTCCCAAGCAGTGGTGAAGCGTGACGTTCTTATTTGAGAGATGGAAATTAGTAATAAGGATTACACTAAGCTAAATAGATTATATCCAAGTGGCAGCGATGTTGGCTAGCCTATGACAGCGAGGTCGGACAAACTTTTATTCGTCCCCATGCCCCACGGAAATCGTTCCTCGATTAAAAGGATAAGAAAACACTCGCCCGTGCTTAAAAAGGCTCAGAATTCAATAGACGGCGTGGGGAAGGATTGGGAGGTTTGGATTTCGAGGAGCATTACACCTTGACCTTCCCACTTTTCGACATGCTTGTGTACAGCTTATTCATAGCTGTTTACAGAAGTCGAAGTCTTTAAGGACTTCTTCGATTGATCGCGAACTAGTGCGGCCTAACTACCCCAAGCCTTGGTTTTTTTGCTGGTACGGGTTCGAAGAAGCTGTCGCCTCAAAATTCCTTGCTGCCTCTCCCACCTTTCTAGGGTGGCCCCAAAGTGGTGCCTCGAATAGCCATTGAAGAGATTCGCCGCTCTGCTGACCTTACCTTTATAAGAGTGATGTGCATTGACTACGGCCTGCTCCTCTTTCCTTCTTCAAAAGATCCAAAGGTGGCTGTGCAATCTTACCCTCTTTCTTTCTGGTGGCTTCACGTTTCCATTCAACAGATAGCACCTTGCTATCAGAGGAGCCTCCTTAGAACGCCATCTTAAGGTCAGCACTAAGAAAGCAGCTCGATATTTCCCAATTTTTAAAGATACCTGAAGCAAATGTAAAAACATTAATTAATAATTAAAGAAAGACGAACAATATGTAAATGAAAAATACTAATTCACAAGGCATACGTTGCAACAAAAACACTGGAAAACACTTGGAAAAACACAATAACAACACAAAAAGAAACGCAAGAGCACAACAAACTCATTTTCCAAACTTTTTTGTAGCTAAATAATGAGAGGCAGTCATTTTTTGTTATCTTATTCTATTTTTCACATGCAAGCGAACAGCCGTTCATTTCCTAACCCGTAACCGGCTCGTAACCCGAATAATTTTCTCAGCAATGAGAATGTTCGTAAATCCGTGTGGCTCGTTAACCAAGACGTTCATAATCCGGGGTCCACTTTACTCTGAGCTGAGTCAAACATAGTTTTTATGTTTGTGCGGGCAGTCGCGCACAGATCAAGACGGTTCAAGTAAATGCCGTTTATTTCGGAAATGCGGGACCGGGCCGAACGGCCAGCACGCGGCCCTAGAAGCAGCTGCAGCAGGTGGATCCGCTGGCTCGACCGGAAAAGCTTGGTGGGTGGATAAACCAGGCGGACCCAACATCCTCTTTTCCCAACAGTGGCCTACTGAGCCTCGGTCGGCTTCTAGAGGCTACATGACACCTGCTCGTAGGAGGTACACCAAACCGCGTCCTTTGGTAACCAGCTGGATGAGTAGGCCACCAGCTTTAAGCAACCGATGTGGCATATGCGGCGCCCTTCTCCCACAACCAGGGATTGGGCGGGTGCCTCCTCCCTTTGCCGCACGGGTTTCGGCAGTCTCCGTCGCCTTGGCGGCTGCTTCTACGTCGCTGGCTCTTCTTGCTAACATAGCAGCTCTTGCAGCACTAACCAGCTTCGTAGCAGGGCCGACCGGCGTCGTAGTCGCAGGGCCGGCAGGCGTCATAGACGCAGCACTGACCGACGTCGTAGTCGCAGTGCAGACCGGTGTCGTAGTCGCAGTACCGACCGGTGTCGTAGTCGCAGCGCCAACCGACGTAGCAGCGCTTGCCAGACTCGACTGCTGCTGTCTTCACGCGCGGACGTCCGTCGTCGGCAGGCAGGCCGTTTAGTGGGCCGCCACCGTCGCGGATACCGTCCCGTGTACTGGCACCTTCTTGTGTTGCAACCTCTCGGATCGCCGTTTCGCGGACCAGTGCTTTCTCTTTAGGAAGCCTCGCAAACCACCGCCTGATAGGCCACTACGGTGCAGGCCGCCGAAGGTGGCTCATCCGCCGTCGCCGCCACTTGCTGCCGCTCTGGAACCATCCTGAAAGGCTGTTTCTCAAGGCACATACTCGCAGCAATTGAAGCTTAGTCTGCGTATGTCTGGTCCCCGACGCTGGTGGAGCTCTTTTATCAGATCCGACCGTATTACACGCTTATAGTTCAAATCCAGTCCTCGTCGCTACGGTTATGTTTGTGCGAGCAGTCGCGCACAGATCAAGACAGCTCAAGCAGATGCCGTTTATTTCGAAAACGCGGGACCGGGCCGCATGGCCAGCATGCGGGCCTGGAAGCAGCTGCTGAAAGTGGGTCCGCTGTCTCCGCCTGAAGAGCTCGGTGGATGGATAAGCCAGGCGGAACCAACAGGTCACCACTGAATCATCAGTCTCTCGATACCGTGCGTATTTAGCTCTCGTGAAGTGCATACATTATAACAACTATTCACACTCTGTGAGATTGGAAAGTTGAATTGAATTTAGAAGCTGATAGAGTTAACTTCACATCATAAAATGAAAGTAAGGCCCTCTGATTAAGCAGCCTCGTTTATATCCCTAATAGTTAAGCGAGACAGTCTGCGTGGCGTGGCAAGTTTGTACACCTCCGTCAAGCGGCAAGATGGCATAGCTTTGTCTTCGGTGACGGAACTATTTCGCAGCAAAATTTCTAAAACTAAACGATGATAAAACTTACTTACTAGTTATGGGCAGACCCAGTGTGATTCACAAATTGAAAAGGCTGACGCTCAAAATTGGGTCTGCCAGCATATCTCCCGTTGAATCAGCTCGATATCTAGGTGAAATGTTCCAAAGTGACCTCTCGTTAGACGACCACTTCAGCTCTACAGTCAAGTCTGCCTACTTTCAGCTAAATAACATTGCTAAAACTGGGGCTTGTTTAGATAAGGATACCACGTCTAAGTTGGTTCATGCATTTGTGACATCCCGTCTTGACTTCTGTAACTCACTGCTTGCTAGCCTACCGGTATGTGCAATCTTTCGATTACAGCTGGTGCAAAACTCCACAGCTAGGCTTGTCCGTCGTGAGCATTGCAGTTGCCACATCACACGACTTCTAGCCGACCTGCACTGGCTACCAATCAAGCAACGGATTGATTTCAAGGTTTTGTCGCTCACTTTTAGGTCACTTCATTCTTTGACTCCAGCCTATCTGTCAGATCTACTCCCCCACCATCGTATCACCCGCTTTTCGGAATCCAACAGTTTACCAATACCTCGTACAACCTGCAAATACTTTGGAGACCGTGCATTTAGTTCGTATGCTCCCAAAGCCTGGAACTCACTCCCCACTTGCGTCAGAACATCCCCTGACCTGACACATTTAAAAAGAACTTAAAAAACACACTAATTTAGGACAGCATTTAGTGGGTCCCGGTGATTCGTTCTTGATGTGCTTATGCGTGCTGACACTGTGTATGCTGCCACTAACCACATTTGCATGCTGACCCTGTGTATGTCACCCCTAACCATGTTATTCATGTTGTTTGTTTACCAAGCCTGATATTACTCAACATTCAATTGCATTTCCCTTTGCAGCAAATGTAAAGCGCCTAGAAAGAGATTGAGTTCTCTAAGGGCGCTTTAACAAGCGTATCATTATTATTATTATCTGTCTACCTGACTGTGCCTTATTTCGCATTGATTTTAGACTGCTTTATTATATTTAATTTTTACAAAGCTTAGACCTTGCATGATAATTCTAACTAAGCTAGCGAGAAAAAGTGCTCTTCTGTTCCTGCAATGTGTTTGCCAAACTGCTACCGCTCCGATGCAGTTGTTTTGGCAAACTTCTTGAGTATTTCCGTTTAGCTGGACTCGGCAAAGCCGAAGAATATCAGCCGACATATCTAATTACATTGTTATCTAAATATCTAGCTCTCTCCCTAAATATATATATATATATATATATATATATATATATATATATATATATATATATATATATATATATATATATATATATATATATATATATATATATATATATATATATATATATATAGTGAGTGAGAAGCTAGCGTCTTAGATATTATATATATATATATATATATATCATATCCAAGACGCTAACTTCTCAGCTGCATTTGTTTAATTCCCATTCCTGTTCACTGTAACTGCTGGGAGCTGTTCAAGTGTATGGAGTCACGAGACAAACAAGTGCCGACGGCAACTCTGACTTTAGATTACCGGAAGTGTAGGACGATCTTTACTTGTGTGAAAACTTGAGGAGCGAAACCCAATCGTAAAGGATCAGCTTCAGGGCCTTTGACCTCGCTGGAAATGCGGCTGGAAATTGTTCAGGATCCAGCCAGCTCGTACCTCAAGGTCTGGGTAGACACCTTAGTGGCCCCGCCCCGCCCCCTAATCGATGCACTTGTAGCTTCGCTAGCAGAGTCCACTGCGAGAGTAGTTCTTTGCGTTCAGTTGTCGTGCTTCACAAAGACTGTGCAGCTCGCTGCCTCGAGAGACCGCGCTCCGCCTGGCAGCGCCAGTGAGCTGCTTCAGATTCATTTTCCGATTTACCTCCACAAGGCTAGCCACTGGCTCGTGGTTTCTCCGCCGCTTTCGCTGGATGCTCCCCTGTCTCAGTCCTACAATGGCACCTATAGAAGCAGACGAGAGCGCAAATCGGAAGGTTTTCCTTGTCTTCTGCACGCCTTAGATGCTCCCTTTGTCGATGGGTGGCTAGTCGGGTGCCCGTCCGCCGGAGCCAACGGACACAATGCTCCCAGGGGTCGGCGTGCTGTCGTGCGGGAAAGACAAACCGCATCCCTTTGTGCCACTGCATCCATCTGTCTTATGTAACATTGTGAGCCGTCATGCCTGCGTCCAGGCCAGCCTGTGGCTCGGATTCCTCGCAGACAATGACGGCTGCTGGGTGCTATCGACGACGAAGATCTGCCGGTCGGCGAGCCTCACATGAGAGACAAGGTCACTGGGTTCGCCTGTCTCCGCTGCTGCGGAAGCTGCGGCGGCGGCGGTGGCTTGGTGTATTCTTTTAAGGTCCTCATCTTGAGGCTGAATACGTTCATTGCATCTAAGAGACCAGGGGAAACAACAATACCATCCAAAGAATGGGATAGGTCGCTCGACGCATTGGAAAGTGGCCGGCCTGAGAAAATGGCGGACACGACGCAGCAAGAAGGTCGCCCGGTGGCTGTTTCTTTGCAGCGGCAGATAAGCGAGCGAGGAGTTCAAGCGCCAGCCGCCGGTCGATTGGCCTTTGATCTGCGCCTCGCTGTTCGCCACCCTCGTGGACGCTGTTGACCAGCTGTTGTCGGCGAGAGCCTGAGCAAACAGCGCCGTCGAAGCCTTCCCTGCAGCCGCGTGCGCCAATATGGGCACCAGCAGATCCAAGCTCTAATCCGAGCTCTGCAAGTGGGCTAGGGCCAGCACCCTTTCAGTTCGTGAGCAATCCTCACTGAAGCAAACCCGCCACCACTTTGCCAGCACGAAGGCATTGCGACACACGGCGGCGCCAAAGCCTGGCTTTCTTTGTCGTCACCCCGACCTCGTCTTTATCGCCTGCTCCCACTTACCAGCTCGCCTAGAAGGCGGCACCAGGAAAGCACCGGAAGATGGGGCTGGGCCTTTTGGAGGGAGAGGCTTGGCGCTGATAGCAGCTGCTGTTGACGTGTCTTTTGTTGGCCGCCCGCTTGCTCCATTGCTAAAGGGCTTTCCGTGCCTTCACTGCTTGCAAGAATTAGGCAACCGGCACCCGCTACCTTCGACAGATTGTTTATTCTTTTTCGTACTATTTTTAGTGTGTAATTTCATACCCCAGCAAAAGAGTAGGGCCGGTTAATCAGCTCAACTTAGCGACTTAATGACCGAGTCGTACCTGGCCGATCTCAATGTATCTGCATCGGCTGTTCGATGTTGTCCAGCATAGCAAGGAGTCTCATTGGACACCTGTTGGCATCAGCAAGATAACTGCGCCACACGCTGTAATAATACAGTTTGTCTGTACGTTAAGCCTAGCTGGGGCTAGTGGTGCTGCTAGCGACAGCCCCCCCCCCACCCCCAATGTCATCCATGCTGCCCTTGTCTTGGGGGAAGAGCAGCATGGATGGCTGCTCAGGACTCAGCGAGCTAGCGAGGCCATCAAACTCTACAGAGCTGGTGCAGCAGCCAACTTTGAGACACCGATTACACTTCAAATTATACAGCGCTGGTTCCGCAGCATTGGAATAAAAGACAGAGGGACTACGTTAGGTCATCTTCGCGAGCTGATCAAAATTTATTTACTCAATGAGTAGTCAAGCAAAGGAGAGAGCTTGACGCTGGGAGACAAAGCTTTGCTCTATGAGTCATTCGGGAACAAGCTGACTTGAAGTAAGACGAACGATTCACAAATGCGCTGTAATTTATGCACGACAATGCTGTGAATATCTCTCTCAGGCTGGCACGTTTTCAAGACGATTTGGCTAAGTTTGCCAACGGATAGGCAAGGCGAAGCCTGCCGGACACGCGATGCGAAACCTGAATAGCTGCTTAAGTTTGCCAGTGGATAGGCGAGCTACAGTCGGACGGTGTTGGTTGACATTCGGGGAGACCGACTTGGCCGCCGGTTGTCCTTCGAAGCAATACGAACTCATATTACTCCTGCACCTAGTTTAAGAGATTTTGGACTCAACCGGCGCTAACGATTTGACTCACTCTTGTTAGCAATATGGGATTCCCATTAATAACAATAATAGTAATGGTAATACATTCGCATGTCACCCTCAAAGAACTGAATATCTTTCTAGCCACTTGGTTAGAAAGGTAAGATAAGAGAAGATCTAGAAAGATTTTTTGTGGCCAGCTTGGTGAGGTAAACGCATCATGCAAATCTGCATTTAAGCAGGTCACTAATGATCTAGTCCTAAAGTTCGTATCTCAATCAAAGAAGACAACAAGTCCTCTGGACCCTATTCCCACTGTCCTGCTCCTACGTTGCATTGATCTGCTGCTGCCATGCATAACTAACATAATAAATATGTCATTAGCCTCAGGTCATGTCCCAGCACCTTTCAAAAAAGCTGTAGTCAGGCCACTTCTCAAGAAAGCTACACTTGACCAAGAGAACTTGAGCAACTACCGCCCAGTTTCCCTTCTACCATTCCTATCAAAGACACTCGAACGGGTCGTGGCGGACCAGCTGAACTCGTATATCGAAACCTCACACCTTGCTAGTAAGTTCCAGTCTGGCTTTAGAGCTAATCACTCCACAGAGTCAGCATTGCTTCGGGTATACAATGACCTACTTAGGAATGCAGACATGGGTAGAGTGTCTCTGCTCGATTTGCTCGATCTTTCGGCAGCTTTTGATACTATCGATCACCAAGTTCTTCTAGAGCTCCTCTCATCTCGCCTGGGCATCACTGGCACTGCTCTGCAGTGGTTCAGGTCCTATCTCAGTGGGAGACTCCAGAGTATTGATGTGAATGGACAAAGATCATCTAAAGTACCTCTGAAATATGGAGTACCTCAGGGCTCAGTGCTAGGTCCGGTTCTTTTCGCGGTTTATACTCTGCCTCTTGCTGATGTGATTGCCAAGCACAATCTAGGCTTTCACTTCTATGCGGATGACACTCAGTTGTACCTTTGCTTTGATCCCTCCCAGCCTTCGAGCACCTCAAATTATCTAAACTCACTAGCTGCATGCATTGATGACATCTGCACATGGATGGCAGCAAATTTTCTAAAACTTAACGATGATAAAACTAACTTACTAGTTATGGGCAAACCCAGTGTGATCCAGAGATTGGAAAGGCTGACTCTCAAAATTGGCTCTGCCAGCATATCTCCAGTTGAATCAGCTTGAAATCTAGGTGTCATATTCCAAAGCGACCTCTCGTTAGACGACCATATCAGCTCCACAGTCAAATCCGCCTGTTTTCAGCTTCATAACATTGCTACAATTCGGGCTTGTTTAGATAAAGATACCACATCTAAGTTGGTCTATGCATTCGTGACATCCCGTCTCGACTTCTGCAACTCACTGCTAACTGACCTAGCAGCATGTGCGATCAGGCGATTGCAGCTGGTGCAAAACTCTGCAGCTAGGCTTGTCTGTCGTGAGCGTCGCAGTTGCCACATTACTCCACTTCTCGCCGACCTGCACTGGCTACCAGTCAAGCAACGGATTGACTTCAAGGTTTTGTCGCTCACTTTTAGGTCCCTTCATTCTATGGCTCCAGCCTATCTGTCAGATATACTACCCCATCAGGCCAAGCATCGTACCACCCGCTTTTCGGAATCCAACAGTCTACAAATACCTCGTACAAACCTTAAATCCTTTGGAGACCGTGCATTTAGTTCATATGCTCCCAAAGCCTGGAACTCCCTCCCGACCTGCGTCAAAACATCCCCTGACCTAACCACATTTAAAAAGAACCTAAAAACACACCTATTTAGGACAGCATTTAGTGGGTGCCTGTGATTCGTCCTTGATGTGGATGTCACCTCTAACCATATTATTCATTTCGTCTGTTTTTCAAGCATGATTTTACTTACCATTCAATGGCATTTCACTTTACAGCAAATGTAAAGCGCCTAGAGAGAGATTGAGGTTCTCTGAGGGCGCTTTATCAAGTGAATTATTATTATTATTATTATCATTATAATTAAATGCCGGAAGCTGGTGATCCGCCTCGTTGGAAAATGCAAATGAGCTAGTAAATGTTCAGACCACGAAGGGAAATATGGTGACACAAGTAAATTCTCGGCGCACGTAGCAACACTACTGCCACTGCACAAACGTGAGGGTCCGGATACGGTAAGTATGCTCACTCAGGACGACAAGAGAAGGCCTTCACTTGGTTACGGATCTTACAGTGCCCTCTACACAAAAAAGGCTCGGCAAACAAGACGACATGCTTCCTGAACCTGCAGAAAATAGGTGAGAGCAAACTTACGAGCCATTCATCGCGTGCGATAACCACGCGGACCAGTTGAGCAGCTGCAGCAGCACTGCCCCTGAATGCCCCTGCTCCATGAGCACCTACGTGGTACGTAATTTATTTGTCTAACTGAAATAATCCTGCTCTCTACGCGATGACGCAGCTGGAAGCTGCGGTCCCAGACGGGGGAGGCGAAGCGCGTATTGAGGGCCGCTGATTTCCGCCACAAATCGGCACAATGGCCGAAACAGAGGAGCCGGCGTCTGGTCTCCATACACGCAGTGCGGAACGTCCAAGCCGGGCCAGCCCAGAACTCTGTCGGGTTCCGATAGCTGAGAAAGAAAGCGTGTACCATTCGACGACTCGCTCGCTCGTGAATCGGTCGTCGAAAATTGGCTAGCATCAATCCCACTTGGTGGATTGTGGCCATAGATTGACTTTCGAGCAAGGACTGATTAACAGAAAACTGAAATGTCGTGGCCCACACGCTCGGAGCTAAGTGCCTAAGCATTGAAACAGATAGAACTCCCAGTAATGTGACTGTCCTGCGACTCCAGCTGGTCAGCCCACTAGCTTGGCCGAGAGCTAGTAGCGAGCACGTAGCGAGCTCGTTCATTCAGTTAGCACGGCAGTCGAGACAGCTTGGTCCTGCGCCTTCGCTTCCTGCGCTAAGAAAAAAAGTCCAGCACGCTGCTACTGCAATCGCCATGTGCACGGAGCCGTAGTTTGAGGCTGGATCATCGCAATAGTTGTTCCTGGCTGTGCCTGCTCGCCACAAGCTACGTCAGCTCCTGCTGCCGTGGTGTGCCTGCGCAGTTGGCTGTCCTTTTCAACAGTCACGTTGACGACGGTCCAAAAAGTAGTACCCCGGCTGCTCCCCTTTCACACTTTCCTGCAATTGCAAGGCTCAGCATATGTCTACCGTGCTACCCTCTCTGGCTCCTATGAGGGACATTCTACGTGGGTAGTCGACGAGCTACAAGGGCTCCCGTCTGCTAAAAAATCTCGAAGACAGAATACCGGATAGCCGAGTGAGTGGCGTGACTTCATTTCCCGGCGGATGCCGGTGGATCGAGCACTGCATGTCGATCAAATAATAAATATCAGGGATCCCTCGACAGAGGTGTGACCTAGATTAGGACTACGTGTGATCAGCATCTCTTTTTTCAAACCTAGCGAAAGAAATACCCGCACTGCTCTGTGCTGGCCCACGAAGCCGTACGTGTCTGGCGCCAGCGTCAGCCCAAGCCGAAAAAAACTCGACGATTTATTGTACTGCCTTTATGCGTCATATATTATACCCGATTTTTTCTTCGCCGCCCGTGACCTAACTTCAGACACTAGCCAGATGGAACACTTCTCAGCTGAAGCAAGCATTTTACATTTTACTGCTCGGGGTCAGAGTATGTCCCAATAAATCATTACGCCCAGGTTTGGCCCAGGTGCTAAGGTGTTCTCCTTTAACGACCGAGGTTAAGGCCATCACCTTTACGACCGAGGTCTTGGGCTCGAGCCCAGTGGCATATGCCAAGCGCATGGATAAAGATACAGTTGTCTTATGGCGTTATACAAATGATTTATATTATTATATTATATTATAAACCTGACCAGATGGTGACAGAATATGATCGTCAGGCTATTTTCGCTAGCCATGGTGGAACACTAGATAAGTTAGTTGCTTTTCATGAACTCGGTCCCGAGGTCGTGGGTTCGAATCCTACGGTTGGCGATCCTTTATCGTCGATGCAAGCGACGATGATAGCCGTAGAGGCTCTTCTGTCACTGTACAAAAAAGGCTGTTAAATCAGCTAGTACCTTTTTAGCTGTTTTTTTTTTTATCCCCCTAGTAGAGAGTCCATTCTTCAGCAGAGAGTCTAATAAGAATAGCATGACTTACTAGCTCAGCGAGTTCTGTCTTATAAGCTGAAAGAACGTTCACTATCGCGTCCAGTGAACGATGCCTGTATGGACTCGACGTGCCGCGCGTACTTTTTCCAGCCGACATCAATCAGGGAGCTCAATGTGCTTGGTTCGTGAGTTGTTGGTACGGTTACGGTCCTGAAGCTAATCCTACGGCGCTATTCATAATCGCTAATCCTACGGCGCTATTCCTAATCGTTAATCCGACGGCGCTATTCCTAATCGCTAATCCTACGGCGCTAAGTAAGACACGGCGAAACCAGCTTCTTTGTGGTCAGCAGCAGCAGCGCACGGTAATAAGAAGTCCGACGCAGGACGACTATTACTTTCGTTCCACTGAGCCTTTATTTCGGAACTCACCAGCGAACGCGGTGAGAATAATCGCCTATCGCTGCAACGCTTAAAAGAGTTCACTTCAAAGACTTCAAAGGGAATCGGTCGCAGCGACCAGATCACTTCGACCTGGTCGCTTAGAAAGCGTCCTTAGAAAATGCGCCTCGGTGGGTTCGCTCTTTATTACAAGCGAATGCACGCACGTTGCATGCTACAAGCGAATGCACGTTGAAGCAGACGACGATTGAGACGGCTTTCGCCAGACAGGTAGGTATGCGAGTCATGTGACTATGCGAGCCTTGCTGTGGCTGGCCGCTCCTCCGATTTATTATCTGCTACAGCCCCCTGCGTACCTGCAGAGCTCACCGAGAAATCGCCGGAGAAAACGTCCCAACTCCTGACAGTGTGCGTCGCCACTGTATGACAACGAGCACAACTCTCACTATCGGCTGAAACAGCCACGACAAGAGCGATAATGGCAAACATGTCGGCTCAAACGGAAAAACGCTTCGAGCGATGGACGCACGTGACAAATACAGTCAGCGGTTACGTACGTGAAAAAAAATCCGCAACCGCTGTCACCACTAATCGCGTAAGCGCGAGCTCTTATCCGGTTGCGTAGGTGTTCCGTTCGCGAAACGCGCCTCCGCGTTCGTTCGCCGCTCACCGGAAGGACGAAAGCAGTGAAAACTAGTGCCGAAATCTGAACTCATCGATCCCGACTGAGGTACTTGGACCAGTTCTCACCCTCAAACTCCGTGCCTTAGCGGCATTAGCGAAACCAAGCAGAAGCGGCGCTCACGAGCCACTTGGACCGAACGTGAACTTCACCTTGCATCATCGACCGACCGCCGAGGGGAAAGGTGGGGGCAAAGGAAAGGAAAGGAAAGGGGGAGGCAGTCGTCGCAGGTGGGAAACGATACTCCGCAGCCCTCGAGAGGACAACGGAGAATGCCGAGTGGCAAGCGAGAGTCGACGAGAGCCTCGAGATAAGAAAAACGAAAGCGTCGATTGAGTCTACGCAGCAGCGAGACGAGAAGGAGGTCGAGTTCCGGTCCTCGCAGACGTCGAAGTCGAGGCTCGCTCTGTTGCATTCGCTGTATGTGACAGAAGCGGAGGGGGCGAGGTGGCGTGCGTTGTCTCTCCGATGCGAGCAGCCCAAAGCGCGACGATAATGGCTACTTGCAGCTAAGGCTAATAGTGATGATGCTAATGCATTTGTATAGTCCCCTCAGAGAGCTTTTAAACCCATCGGTCAACGTTTAAATTTGGTTAGCGGTACAATGCACATTGTCAACACGTAAGTACGGCTAGTGGTAACATGCACCGTGTCAACATGCATAAGCACACAAAGGTAGTTCTCGAGGACCCGCCAAATGCTGTGAGTAGCAGCAGTGTGTTTAGCTTCTTTTTAAATGTCGTCAGGTCAGAGGGATGCCGTTACGTCAGTCGGCAGTGAATTCCAGGCTTTGGGAGCATACGAACGAAAGGTACGGTCTCCATACGAATTGAGGTCGTTTCGAGGCAGAGCTTAGCTAGTCGATCAGAAACGCTGCCTGTACGTTGGCTAGCGGGGGGGGGGGGGGGGCAGTAGTTCCGCTAGGTAGGCTGGAGTCAGAGTGTGCACCGGTAGAGAGCGCCCCCTTCTACTCAGCCGTGCTGCTGCTGCTGCTTGTGGGCTCATCGCACGGTCGCAATGGTCACATTTGGCCCCTTCCGAAGAGTAGCGGTAACAAGATGAGAAAGCACGGCACCACGTTTGCCGCCGCTCCGGCGACCCAGGCACGGAGGGCCGAATGTTGACCTCCGTACGTCCTCTAAGCAGGGCGCCCGGGGCAGGGCGAGATGCTTGCTGGTGGTAGCGGCGGCTCGGCTTAGTAGAGGGTATGGACGCCGGGCGTCGCTCGGAAACTACTGGCATCGGCGTCGAGCGGCCGCCGGACTACGCCGCCTCCACGTAAAGACGACCACGCCGGCCCTAGCCTCTCTAACGGCGAGAGCTTCGGCGACGTTCGTGCCTCGTGAGCCATCAGAGCGTTGCATTACTGCGCCTCCATTGTCGCCAGCCATGCCGAGAGGACCGCTAGGGGATGGTCGGCTCTTCAACGCCCTCACAATTGGTCGAGGCGGATGGCGCGGTGTGTACTCAAGCCAGCCTAAAGCCTACGGAACTCGGCTCTCTCTCTCATCTTAAAATGACGTATCGCCGTTAGGAGGCGAACCTGCCAGCTGTCAGAACGAGGCCGGCTGGCGCTAGCCAGTGAGGTAGTGGGGCGTGAAAAGCGATGCAAGAACACACTTCGGCGCTCGGCGAGAGGCGATGAGCAGTGGCGTACCGAAGGGGGCAAGGGGCAAATGCCCCGGGCGACTGAATCAGGGGCGCTGGATCAGGGGGCGCCAAGATGGGCGACTAATACTGGGCCTGGGTCTCGACATATGTGGCAGTTCGCCCCCCCCGGCTCACAATATCGTAGGAACGCTTCTGGCGATGAGAGGTGGCTCTGAAGAAGCTTTGTCGCCAGGCACGAAGAGACTAAACGCGTTAGCCTCGCTGACTGTGGCGCTGGGCACGACGAGGTTTCGAACCGTGCACCCAGTGGGGCTTCAGATGAGGCACTTGCGGTTCTAGGCTTCGGTTCTAGGCGTTGCGTGGCTTTGTCTGATGCAGGGCACGACAATGCTTCAGAACTAGTCACCGCCGGACTGCGAAGTAAGGCAGCCCGGAGGAGTATTTTCGGGAACGAACCTTTCTTAATTGTCTTGAGTCCACAGCAGCCCGTTCGTTTTCCGGTCGCTGTCCCGAGCTTTCCCCACCGGAGCAAAAGCAGGCAGATTGCTCCTCCTCCTCCTCTAGTGCTGAAGAGCTCGTGAATATGGGATAACCCCCCTCTGCAATAACGCCGAACCGAGGAGGCGTATAACAACTGCACCCCCACTGCTTCGTTTGGTTGAAGGCTGCCACGTATCTACAGACCTGATAGACAATCACGGGTCAAGGTCATACGACCAGGCCGGCATTTTTTGGGGAGCCATCCGTGTCAGCACCTGAGAGATGCATGTGGACAGTGCTCGGTGCTGTACTTCCGGTTCTATTTTGGGAGGCGGCCTTATCAAGAGCAGGAAGGTTGGGGCACTTCTGGACAGCATGGATGTACATCTACTTCAGCTAAGACTCGGTGCATGGCGCCATAGTGCATGAAAGCAAAACTCTCTTGCCCACGGGTGCTCCTTCCCAGATGCACCACTTTCGGTAAGCTTTTTCTGGTGCTATTTACCGTTCTTCTGGCCGATGCAGCCATCACGTGGCTTGCGGATTCTCCTCTTGACTCTAACCCACGGCCACGGAGCGACTGTACACGGAGTAGACTTCATCGACTGCTCGAGGCTTGAGGTCTGTGCAATCAGCCAACGGCAAGCATTGCACACCTCTCGGAAGCCAGCTGAATCATCCAGATATAAATTAAAAAAATACTAGTTGATTTAACAGTCTCCTTTTGTATAGCGACAGAAGAGCCTTGACGGCTATCACCACCGCTTGCAGTGACGATAAGGGATCGCCCACCACAGGATTCGAACCCACGACCTCGGGGCCGAGGTCGTGGAAAGCAACTGCCTTACCTAGTGAGCCATTACGGCTCGCATAAGATCTAGGCGAGAGAGGCGTGGCTACACAAGCTGAGAAGCCTCGGTGGGAGGCCGGCAGCAGCAGCAGCAGCTGCAGCGTAGTGCGACGATGCAGGATCTGGGGGTGGAGCACACAGCCGAGCGAGTCAGGCTCACGTGCTCTATGTATTCGAAGGGCACCGAGGGCACGGAGATGGAGGGCAGAATCGAAGCCTACGTAGACGCACCAATGGTGAGGAACTTGACTTCGTGGGGGGGGCATCGTCGAAAACTGGCTCGCCATAGCAGAGCAGCTTGACGTGCACGATGCCACTTGGCAGGATGCATTAGAAGAGCTGGATATTGGAGTGCTGGCAGAGGTTAGTAGCGATGCTCGACCGGCAACTAATATGCCTGATCGTGACTCTGATAGCAGGACGGTGGACATGCGTAGTGGGTAGGCATTTTCCTATTTATATGCAGTGCACTTGGATGCTCCTGAGGACGATAAGCCTAATTTCTCCGAGCTTATACAGTGAAGTGTGGGCTAAAAGATGTTAACATGGCGACATTCAGCGCGACTGTCGCCTCTAATGCCACCAATGCTCCAGAAACCATCTTCGACGAAAGCTTTCTTCCGATGAACACTCCGGTGGACTGATAAATTCACTTTTGACCCTCAAAAATGGAGATTATTCATGCATACTAGCACCGAAATACACGCGAAATCACACACATGCCAACACATTACTAGCGCTTTCCGATCTCTGGCTTATTAGCAGCTGTTCTGATATTGGTGCTGTTCTGATGTTGGAGCCTCTATAGCAACCGCTGGCTTCCCAAATGCTTGGCAACTGCCAGGCCAATCCTCTAGAGCTCAGACACGCCTGAACCCACATCCACCTTACTACGGGGCAGACAAAGGGCACTTCTCTCTGGCAGCTTCGGCTAAGCTGATGCAAACCTGCTTGCCTGCCATTCGGCCTGCCATCCGACATCTCTCATTCTCTTGATCGCCTCTCATCTCGCCAGGGCATCACTGGCACTGCATTGCAATTATTCAGGTCCTATCTCAGTGAGAGGCTCCAGAGTTTAGATGTGAATGGACAAAGATCATCGGAGGAACCTCTGAAATATGGAGTGCCTCAGGGATCTGTGCTTGGTTCCATTCTTTTCACGGTTTGTACTCTCCCTCTTTCCGATTTGATTGGCAGGCACAATCTAGGCTTTCACATCTATGCAGATGACACTCAGTTCTACCTTTGCTTTGATCCCTCGCAGCCTTCGAGCACCTCGAATTCTCTCTCAACTCCCTTGCTGCATGTATCGATGACATGCACACAAGGGTGGCAGCAAATTTTCTCAAATTAAATGATGATAAAACTAACTTACTAGTTTTGGGCAAGCCATGTGTGATTCAGAAGTTGAAAGGCTAACGTTCAAAATCGGCTGTGCAGCATATTTCCTGTTGAATCTGCACGAAACCTAGATGTCATGTTCCAAATTGACCTTTCATTATATGACCACATCAGCTCCACAGTCAAGTCTTCCTACTTTCAGCAACATAACATTGCTAAAACTCGGGCTTGTTTAGACAGTGGTACCACATCTAAATTGGTCCATGCGTTTGTGACATCCCGTTTTGAATTCTATTACTCACTGTTTGCTGGTCTACCGGCATTTGCACTCTGGCGCTTGCAGTTGGTGCAAAACTCTGCAGCTAGGCATGTTTGTCGTGAGCATCACAGTTGCCACATCAAACCGCTTCTCGCTGACCTGCAGTGGCAACCAGTCAAGCGATGCATTGACTTCAAGGTTTTGTCACTCACATTTAGGTCCCTTCATTCTTTGGCACAGCCAACCTATCAGATCTACTCCCCCACCAGGCTAAGCACCTAACCACCTGCTTTTCGGAGTCTGACTGTTTTTCTGTATCTTGTAGGCATCTCAAATCCTTTGGAGACCGTGCCTTTAGTTCGTATGCTACCAAAGCTGGAACTCATTCCCGAATTGCGTCACGAGGTGTCCTTATTTGATGACATGTAAAAAAAGATACTAAAACGCATCTACTTATCACCGCATGTAATGGGTCCCTGTGATTCGGCCTTTATGTGTTTATGCATGCTGACACTGTGCATGCTGTCACTAACCACATTTGCATGCTGACCCTGTGCATGTCACTCCTAAGCATGTTATTCTTTTTGTTCATTCAGCATGCTACCACTTACCATTCGATCGTGCTTCCTTGCAGCAAATTTACTGCGCCTAGAAAGAGATTGAGTTTTCTGAGGGTGCTATATAAAATGTATTATCATTATTATCGTTATCTTTCTGTCCTACGGGGGCGGAATAAATAGTCATAACCTGGATATGTATTGCTAACGATCAACAAACGTAGCGTGCCTACAATCGACGAACCTTGCCAGTTTCCACCAACTCAGAAGAAACTGCCGAGATAGTTCGACAGCTATGCTCAACTTCTACATAAATGACAGTCAATCATTGCTATTAGCTTTTTGCTGTCTACATGCCATGCAATCACCATCACGGTACTAACGAATTCTCACCGCAAGAGATTTTGGACTCGTGGCGTCTAAACAACGACTCACTGTGTGTCTGTGTGTCCGCCAGTCTGTTGTCCTTTGGCGTGTTTTCCCCCAGGCTCGCCTCGGCGAGAGCAGTCGACGCTTGCGGGGCAGCGACTCCCCTTACTTCCTTTGGACTTGACTCTTGCTACTCGTTTTCTTCAAGAAGAGCCCACTCACATCGTGGCGCCTTGAGTCTGAGTTGCATCGGCCAGTCCATCCAGAGACGCCGCCACAAACTTCACTGTCACTGCGGCAACTTGATGTCTTCTTGATTTGTTTTTTCCGATCTATTCGCTTAAAATGTACTTTACTGCCACACATAATGGGTTCTGCATCAGCATCACTCCGATCTGACCTGCAATCTCTTAGATCGACAATCAATCTCTGCCAGCAACCTGGCCTCCTACCTCATGCTCAACAGTAGCTCAGCAGGTCGGATCGGGCCGCACGGAAGGTAGAGGAGTGTGCGTCCGCTTAGCCCAAGCGGCGGGAGGAAAGTGTCATTTTTGTCTACCACAACAAGACGGATGTGGGTTCGGGCGTGTCTGCCTCGCAGCTGGCAAACAATTAAGTAGCTAGTGCTTGCCAAATCTACCGGCCGCTAGCGGGCAAGTGAGTGGAGGCGGCGTGAATTCAGCCAAGACACAAAAAGCAGTTGAACAAGCCGGCTATGAAATGTAGCGATGCAGTTCAATGCGAAGTTTCGAAACATGCCATGATCGGTTGCTGAGCATCGCTAAGGTGTGAAACAGTCTCCCAAAAAGCGTGTCGGTGCGATTCTGCAAATGCACAGTTGGGAGTAATCTACGCCGGCGCCTTGAGCAGTGAGACCGGTTGACTGACCAGATCTTGTAGGGCATCGTCATCGGTGCCCCGTGGATCGTACTGGCGTTGAATGTGATTCGGCTGGCAGTCGTTGGCGGTAGTTGTGGCAGGAGTCTCTCTCTCTCTCTCTCTCTCTCTCTCTCTCTCTCTCTCTCTCTCTCTCTCTCTCTCTCTCTCTCTCTCGCTCTCTCTCTCTCTCTCTCTCTCTCTCTCTCTCTCTCTCTCTCTCTCTCTCTCTCTCTCTCTCTCTCTCTCTCTCTCTCTCTCTCTCTCTCTCTCTCTCTCTCCTATGGTGGCGGAATAAATAGTCATAGTTTGGCTGTGTCGTTAACCATCAACAAACACGTGCACCAACACCTCCGGTGCTACAGCTAAGCGCCTGCATGCTCGTGTTCAGCGAATCCCTGCAGCCCTGGATGAGCACCTTCACATAACTCCCTCTCATATTTGCGCCGGGTATTGACCGGTCCAAACTACCAGGCACTATATTAGAGAGGATGTCACTGTATCGTTAACTTAGCCAAATGAACATCGTGGGACGGGGAGAATCACCTCCGCTATGCCCACGGAATGATGGATACCACTCACAGGCACACCGGCCGGAAACTTCCCAAGCTTGGCAGCGTGCCATTAGTGAGTGGGGAAAACGAAAGCCGAGCTGGTTTGGCCCAGCGGTTAAGGTGCTCGCCCCGAACAAGGTTCGGCCGAGGTTGTGGGTTCGAGCCCGTGGCGTAAGTGAAGCGCCTGAATTGAGCTCAGGTTCTCTTATGGCTCTATTCAAATGAATTATAAAAAGGCTATCTGCTAGGGTCTCGATCGCAAGCCACCGGCGGCCGGCGTCGTTTACTCTGTCGGCTACGGTACTATCGTTCGCTACCACGCGATCCGACTTCACCCATTCATTCGCAGCGGCTACTAGCAAAGCGTGCTCTAAATCCGTTATCTATCGTGGCTAGTAATAGTAATATATACGGTGCCTTCAGAGAACTGAATATCTTTCTAAAGCACTTAACCCGTCTTTCAGGTGTTCACCACTGGACCGCCAATTGCCGATCTTGAGTCGCATAATAATAATAATAATAATTATTATTATTATTATTATCAAACATGTGTTATGGCGCACTTGGAGAACCTAATCTTTTCGAAGCACTTTACATTTGCTGCAAAGAAGCATGATCGAATGGTTAGTGTCAGCATGCTCGATGACAACAAGCATAACGTGGTTAGATGTGACAGGGTCCGATCCCATGTGTCAGCTACCCGACGTCCTCGGAGGCCCTAGCCACAAAACATGCGAACTGGTGTGGCTATCTTCTGTCGAATAGCGGGTTAACTGCCAGCTCGCTGTCAGTAAAAGTAAAGTAAACATCAGCTGATGCAACAGCCTCCTTTATATAGTGACAGAAGAGCCCAAGGGACCATCATTTTCCGCTGGGCAGTAGAGGATTGCCTTCCGAATGACTCGAACCCACGATCCAGGTCGCGAAGTTCGAAGTGCCTTGCCCCAAGAACCAGGAATGACCAAAAATGGGCTTCACTGGCGCAAGCGGCCCCCTGCGTGCCAGCCACCAAATGACGAAATGGCTTCGACGCACGCTCTCGATGTCAGATTAGACGGCCGCCTAAGCGCGTTAGGCGTTCACGTGGGCATTAGCCGGGTTCCGGGACGCTTCGTGGCTTAAGAGTCTTCATTTCTGCCACCAGTCGAGGACGCAAAAGTGCG
Organism: Cristatella mucedo; assembly: GCA_009760855.2. Classification (NCBI taxonomy): domain Eukaryota; kingdom Metazoa; phylum Bryozoa; class Phylactolaemata; family Cristatellidae; genus Cristatella; species Cristatella mucedo. Next base: position 3,131,671 of record WPIO01000001.1, on the reverse strand, counting down.
CAGCAGCTAAGCCGCAGGCGGTGCAGCTACGCTTGGACGACGCATGGAAAAGACGCGACGAGACGGCCGGCTAGTGCGAGACACGAGACCTGAGCTATTACCGCGGCAGAATTCCAGTCCTCCGAGCTCCGCTCGACCGGAATCTCCAGGCTCGATTTCGCGATCGTCGCCTGCAGGCCACCGCCGCCGCCGACGGCGCTCGAGCTGGGGCAGCGCCAAGTTCCAGCTTCGGTCGCCGAGCCACCGGCTGCGGTGACCCAAGCTAGCACGAAGCAAGCTGCTGTCGGCGAAGCCCGGTTTTCGGCAGGCGGTTGATGACGTCAAGCGCAGGGCTCGAGCTCGCCGGCGCGGTCGCACTGACGGTAGCTGGTCGAGCAGGGACGCGCGCGCCGCCCTACTAGGTCGATCTAAAGTGCGCCCCTCCCTCGAGCTAAGATTGGCGACGGAGCGGCCATCTGCGATCGGCCGGCGGCGGTGACGGAACAGCGGCTCTGGGCGGAGGTCTCGCTCGCGGCAGGGGCTGAGCGAGGGGCAGCTGATTCACTGCACGGCATCTGGCCGTAAAAAAAAACGAATCGAGCAGAGCGGGCTGTCGAAAGTATCCGCCGAGTAGCGGCACCGAGTGCTTCGTGCGTGGGCGGAAAGGCTCGAAGACTGATTAGCGGCCGCCGCCGCCGCAGCAGCAGCAGCAGCAGCAGCGGCGGCGGGCTCTCGGCCAGCTGGCTGCGGCGGCCACCAGCTTCCGCTCGAGCTTCAAAGCACCGCCGGCCGCGAGTGTGAGTCCTCAGATAAGTTCGCCACCGCAGCCACCGGCTTTGAGCGGCCCGTCGGAGCGGGCAGCAGATCGCGAGCCGTCGATAGTCCGATACGCCAGATCGCCATTCTCCGACCAGGCCGTGGTTTTCTCTTCCGGCCCAGTCCCGGCATCCCAGCATAGCGCAGACAGTCGGCAGTGCGGCGCCGTTTCGGTGCCGGCGCGAAAATTTTGGGGTTATGGCGAGCATCTGGCTGCCATATCAACAATTGCAGCGCTTCCGCTGAATCATCCGCCATCCGAGAAGAGAACGAGTAATCTAGATGGACTCGTAGTGTAGTCGCAGTAGCCCACCATTCGCCTCGGATTCAGCCTCGGGTCGCCGATTCAACTGTACAAGTGAGTCGCGACGTGCGTGCACCTGCTGCTTTCTCGAACCACACCATCGCCAGTGCACCTTCGCCCTGATGACGCAGGCGAACAACTTGATGGAGCCAGCTGATCGTTGGGCCAGCATTTGGTTATCATTTCCGAAGGCGATGAAAGACACTAGTTTCAAAATCGTCTCGGCAGAATCGTCGAGTTCATAGCGCTCCGCTCACTCGGAGGGGGTGGGCGGCGCCGTATTCCCGTTCTTCTAGAACTCCGCGACCGTGGCCATAATCTATCATTCCGCATTGACGACGTATCTACTCCGTCGGACTCGTCGTAGCTCCCATCACTCCTGCCTCTGGGAGCGAAACTCCCTCTTAGGCATTTTATTATTGAGTGGGCAGCTTGCCAAATGCCAGAGGTAATCGCCTATCGATTAGAACCGGGGCGGCGGCGGCGGCGGCGGCATCTGCGAGAAAGCGGCGTTGGCGAATACGTCGGCTGTGCGCAGCCTCGCCGAGGCCGAATCGAATGAAATCTGCGGCTCCCGCTCAACCGAACGGATCGAGAAAAAGAAAGAAAGAAAGAAATCCAGTCGCAGAACCTGCCAGGCACGAAACGCGCTCGCCGATTACGTCAGCGATTGCACGCGCCCGAGCCGGTGACTGCTAGTATCTCCGCGTGCAAACTCCGCAAGGCCGCAAAGACTAAGGGGGTGCTATGCAGGAGAGCTTGCTATCGTGCGTCCTCGAAGCGTATACGGCTTTTGGTAAGGATGCAGTAGCCAACAGACTTCGTCTCACGTAGCAGAACTTAAGTAAGAAGCATTGTAGTATTACTATTGTCACTATTATTGTTACTACTGTTATTATTACTATTGCTGAGTCAGGAGGGTATCAGCTGAGGTAGTGAGAAGCATAGAAGTAGCAGCTCAGAACCGCTGGAAAGGATGCGACATAGTCGGCAGCAGGAGAGCAGATGTCGTTTCGTAAGAATTGTGAAAAAGAGTTTCTCAGTCTATAACCTGCAGAGCAAAAGCTTTTGTCGCCGACGGTCTGTAAGTCCAGAAATTCAACAGCCAATTAATTGTCCATACAGGACCTGAGGGCATGAGAAGCCAGAAACTGGTGCTGCAGTTAAGCTAGGTATGAAGGAGCCAAGCCGTGACGGGCCTCGAGGGTCAGCGTAAGAACTTTACTCTGGTCAGCGTAAGAACCGTACTCTGCATCCCTTGATCAACCGGAAATCAGCGAAGGTCCTTCGGCAAATGAGAGACGCGTGGCTGAACCTCTGGGATTTGTAAACAATCCTTGCAACCATGTTCATCAGCAGCTGCATTGCCCTACTGGCTTTTTTGATAGACCAGAAAAAGGGAATTTCTATAATCAAACCTGGGCAGAACCAGGGATTTAGTTAAGGTTTATGCAAGCAACCGTGGTAGACAGTCCTCAAATCTTGTATAAGGGTGAAACGTGATGGCTAGCTGTGGAAGCAGTCTTCTTAACGAAGCTTTCACAATGTAGGCAGCCCTCGAGGACGACACCTAAGTTCCGAGCATAAAAGGATGGGGTCACAGTAGCATCAACTACTAGAAGAGCAAAGCTTTCTAGTCCAACGACATGCTTAGGCTGTCCTATAAGTTGCAATTCCTTTGTATTATCCTATAGTTTAAGAAAACTTACCGACATGCAGGATCGAACGTCTGTCTGCAAGGCAAGCATTCTGTGCATCAGTCGTGGCAGCAGATTCCAATTTTTTAAACGACAAATACAGCTGAGTATCGTCAGCGTAGAAGTGATAGCCGATATATTGGGCCCGAATCACTTTTCCCAGTGGTTCACTATAAATCAAGAACAGCAAAGGACCGAGAACAGACCCTTGCGGAACTTCACAAGCGACTGATCTAAAGGATGAGACTTGACTACCATACGATACGGATTGAACACGATCAGACAAGTACGATTTGAACCACGCTCGCCACACGCGGAGGCGCGCGCGGTCGCGACGAGCGCGCTGCTGACACCGGCAACACTGAGAGCAGCAGCGGCATTCGCAGGCTGCCACTGCTGCTGCTGCTGCTCCACCCCCGCCAGTGTTTGTGCGGTCGAATGCTGCTGCTTTCATTTCGCGCGACGGACGCCACCGCTTCCGATGCCACTTTGTAAATAGCCAATGGCGTAGCGAACTCTTCGATAAAGCGATTCCGCAAGGAGGGGGTGCGGTTAAGTAAAAATCGATGGTCTGCATTCTGCCAGCGATCACCCTACAAGTCGAACGGCGCCAACCGCGTGAATCTCCAATATGCCTACCGATTTATTTAGGCGACAGGCTTTGCGCCTCGCAACCACCGGAACCTAATTGTTAGAAGCAGAAGCGGACGTCGGACGAAATCGCGATTCCTCGTTGATTCTCGTCGGCGATCGTCGGGATTGAGTCCCAGCGATCCTCTGAATGAGAACGAGCGAAGCTCGAAGCGCCGGCGCGGAAGTTAAGGTTAAAGGCCGTTAAGGTTAAAGTCCGGCTTGTTTAAGAGCCTCGTTTGTATTTCGGCAGGAAAGCCTCGACGGCTGCCGCTGCCGCTTGCCGGTGGGACGATAAAGAGTCGTTCCAATGCAGGGGGGCTCGAACCCACGACCTGCGTCTCGAAGCGCCTTACCCCTAGGCCCACACCCGTGCGCTCGAACACCAAGCAGCCGCAGCGGCCTTCGAGAAGCATTTGACGACGGCGACGTTGACTCGACGATTCGTCGCAGCGCCACGCCTCGGCGTGCCGGCTCCCGTGGATCTCCGCTTCTGCTTCGTTAGCGGTCGGCTTCAGTTAGCTGTCGTTCCGCTCACTCGTCGCGACTGTCCACCTCGGCCTCTGGCGCCGCCCGGTGCACCGCCGGCCGGCAGCTAGAGCGTTGGACGAAAGAACGCGTTCGCGAGAGAGCTTGCCTTCGGCTGCATCGATGGCGGAAACCCGCCTCTCAGCGCTGCGGGGGGGGGGGGGGGGGGGGAGGCTGAGGAGCGCTTTCCGTTCGGTCGCAGTTCACTGCTTGCTGCTCGATTGAGAGAGCGTTCGCTCGCCGGGCGACTCGCCCTCGCCCTGCGGACGCCGAGATGAGAGAGAGAGAGAGAGAGAGAGAGAGAGAGAGAGAGAGAGAGAGAGAGAGAATTGATCGAGCGGCGGCGGCAAGGCGAGCAGTTTATGGCTGCGCCGGCGATAGCGCTTCCCCGTCCGTCGGCTCCTGCCCCGCAGTCTTGGCTTGGCGGCCTACGCGGCCCGAGCAGCCAACTGGCCGATCGAGCAGACTCGGCGAGGCGCTGGCTGCGTCCGCCTCTCCTCGCTTCCGCCGCCTCTAGCCTAGAGGATTTCAAGCTCGACGGCGACGGCACCTCAACCTAAACCACTACAGCGAGTCATTCATCCACTCCGGTAAGTCTCAAGTAGGCTCACGCACACACGCGTGCGAACGCGCGTACGCACGCGCATACGCACACACGCACGCACGTACACTCACATGAAAACATACACATACAAGCACTCACGCACAAACACACACGAACCAGCGCACATAATATATTACTCGAGTGCTGAAGGCGAGCGTAACACGTTTCCGTTGACCGAGGTTTGCAGTTTTAGGTGTGTATATATATATACATACTACTCTCTCTCCCTCCCTCCTTCCCTCCCCTTCTCTCTCTCTCTCGCTTTCTATCTCCATATCGCTCGCTCTCAATCATTGTTCTCTTGCCAAGTTTCAATCGCCGCCGTTATCTCGTTCTCTTCTCTAGTATGACGTAGCTAGAATAGACGCCTGAATACGACTGAAGTCGGTACTTCCGTTCGTCAAATTGCCAAGACGGCTAGCGCTCCGCCGCTCGAGCTACTACGTCGGTCGGATACAACGAAATCAGTAGCTCGGGCGTGTTTCTCGGCAGCGAGTGCCTGCTGCTGGCCTGGCCCCATGTCGTACGCCGCTGCCGCCGACGAAGTACGGCAGCCGCGGCCGCGTACGGCCGCAGCCAGCGCCGCGAGCCAGGCGCTCGCAGGAGAGCTGCTGAAATTCTTGCGAAAGGGTCTTCTGGACTCAGAGTGCGAAAGTGAAAAAAGCCTTCGCTCCGTAGGTCCTAGACTGGATAACAAAAAAATTCTTAGCTTATTTTGCAGCCTCCTTTGTATGGCGGCGGAAGAGCCTTGACGGATATCATCACCGTGCTCCTTTTGGCAATAAATAATAATGCACTTGATAAAGCACCCTCAGAGAACTCAATCTCTTTCTAGTCGTTTTACATTTGCTGCGAAGCGAAATGCGGTTAAATGGTGAGTGAATGTCATGCTTGATAAACAACATCAATAACATGGCTAAGGGTAGGATCACCCCTGCATGATTCCACGACCTCGGTCGTGAAGAGCGTGCGTCTTACCTCCTGGGCTATCACAACCCTGACCTCACATCCTCGCGTTTTACGCAGGGGCAGCCTTTTTGCCTGCTGGTGTCGCTACGTTCACTGGAGGCGTTAGCTGCTACATCTAGACCGCTTCCGCTGCCCGTCCCTCTAATTTCGCTTCTTCTGCTCGTTCTCGTTTCGCGAGATAAAGACCAGTGCAGCCATGTTGTCAGCTCCTCGCGCCGCCGCGCGCGATTTCGCGGCGGCGGCTGCAGCTGGGCGGTCTGCTGCAGCAGCGGCCGCTCGCCTCCGTCTGCAACGGTACGGTCGCACCACGGCGGCCATTTGCAGGCGTTCTCGTAAACGTCTCGTTGTCCTCGTATGCCTCGCCAGCGTGCGAGAGAGGCGGCTGGCGGGGGAGGGGGAGAAGCGGCGGCGACGGCGGTGGCGTCGGTGGCACTAGCAGTGCGCACGGGGCAGCGCAGACGACGTTCGCCAGCCAGTTCGTCAAAAGGCGTCCGAGCTCGGCGCTCGGACGCCGTTTGACGACGCAGCCGCGACTAATTAATGGCGCACATTTTCGCGGCGCTGCGCTAGCGTGCGACTGGCAGGTCTGTGAGCCGGAAGTCAGCTCGGGCGGGCGCCGGGCGAGCACGGCGCTCGGCGACTGCGCAGGGAACTCGGAAGGAGAGGCAGAGCCAAGCGGTTGGACGGCGGACTGGGCTGGGCTCGCTCGCCCAGCCGACGAAGCTCCGACGTCAGCCCGAGGCGTCGCCGACGCCACTCCGTTCTGCCGCCGCCGGCGGCCAGCCGAGCGTTTCCACTTCGCCGAGGGCGCGTGCGCGAGACGAGCGCGTGCCGTCGGGCCGCCTCTTCGAGCGGCGTCCGCATCGACCAGGAGCGCCTTGTTTTTCCAGGCTGCCTCGCAATCGCGGGCGGCGCGCAATGAATCAGCCGGCGTCACGCGGTGCGACTCGCCCTGGCGCTTCCCAGGTGCCGCGCAGGCGCAGGGCGACCGCGCCAGCGCCTTTATTGGCGGCCAGGACAGCGCAGCCATAAAAATTCCTGCGACGCCGCCGGCCGAGCGCCATTATCCGGTACATTATCCGAGCCCAGAGCGAGAGAGAGAGAGAGAGAGAGAGAGAGAGAGAGAGAGAGAGAGAGAGAGAGAGAGAGAGAGAGAGAGAGAGAGAGAGAGAGAGAGAGAGAGAGGCCGGGCGGGTGGGTATTGGTGGTGGCGGTGGGGGAGGGGAGAAGTCGGGAGGGGGAAGTCGCCACGGGAGGAAGCAAGCGGGCTACGCCGTTCCGGCCGTTCGCGCGACTGTGGTCGAGTGTCGTCTCCGGGAGCTCGAGGGAGTGAATGCGGTGCGATGCGGCGGCAGCCACAGCGCATGGCGGCCGACCGTCTCTCGACGCGCTTTATAGCCGGCGCTGCGCCTAATAAAAAGCGACAGTCGAGTGAGCACCTTCCGATTTAATCGATCAAGTTCGGCGCGACATGGAAAGTCCACGGGCGCGAGGTCAGATCGCCGACGCCTGCGGCGGCCGCAGCGGCTGCCGCCGCAGGCGTAGCTTGAGTCTCGCTTAGCGCACGCGCGGCCTCTATGAGAGGCGTCGAGCGAAGTCGGAGAGAGAGTGAGAGAGAGAGAGAGAGAGAGAGAGAGAGAGAGAGAGAGAGAGAGAGGGGGGGGGAGTTTCACCGGCTAGCAGATTGAGCAGCCGGTCGGCGAAGTCGTTGCAGCAGCGACCGCCTAGCGGTTCGCGTGCTCAATCGCACGCCGCAGGCCCATCGCAGACGCGGGCTGGTAGTCCAAGCACTTCCGGCATCGTCATCGTGTGGGAAGCGGTCGACTGTCGAGGGGCGTCGCGCTCTCAGGCCAGCTGAAGCGATCGACCGACCCCGGTTATTTACAAAAAAACAGTATTTAAATAAATAAGATCCCGCTTCGTCGAGGCTCGCGGTTTCGGTCAAGGTCGTGGAGCTCTATTTCGCCGAGCAGCCAGACGTTGCCGCGGTCGTCGTCGTCGTCGTCGTCTGCGAAAGAGTAGCGCTCGGGGCGCGAGCGTGCCGGATGCGTCGCGTCTCTCTCGCGCGGATGTCGCCGCCTCCTAGGCGGGCGGGCGTCACCTCGGGCGCTGGCGCCGTCTCGCGCGCCCGCTCCGCTCGGCCTCCGCCGAGCGCCTCAGGACGGCGACGGCGGGCCGGGCCTGGCGTTGCTCTTCATGGCGAACATGATGGCCCGCGCCATGTAGGCGATGGACTTTCGCCGTCGCGGCGGCGACTTTCGCGCGGCGGCGAGCTGTGCCAGGCTGTCCTGCGCCAGGGCGCCGAAGTGGCGCTGTATCGGCGCGTAGTCGTCCGCGGCCGACACCTCGCCGAACTGGCAGGCGGCGTAGGACAGCGCCAGCTCGTAGCCCTCCGTCTCCTTCACGGCGCGGACGTGGCCGAGGTCGCGCTTGTTGGCCAGCAGCAGGCAGGGCAGCCTGGGACGCTCCTTCTTGACGCAGCGCAGCAGCTCGCGAGCCCGCTCGAAGCTGCCCCGGTCGGCGACGCTGTACACGATGGCCGCCGCGTTGCACCAGGCCGCCTTGTCGTCGATGTCCGACGCGACGTCAGCCTGCGAAGCAGAGGCGCCGCCGACGCGTGAGAACGCGGCGGTGGCGGCGGCGGCGGCCAGCGAGAGCCTCGCTCGCCTCTCTCTCTCTCTCTCTCGCCGGCGGACGTCGGGCGCGTCGAGGCATTTGCGACGCGACAATGGGCGCGATTTGCGAGCGAGAGAGAAAGCGAGCGAACGAGCGCACCGTCAACAAGAGAGCCCGACCGACGGCTGACAGCGGGGCTCCGGAATGCGAGGCGCCGCGGGAAGAGAAGTCATTAGCAGCAGCGCGTTGAAAGGAGGCGGCTGTGAGCCGGCGGCGGCTTCGCCGGCCGGCCGGCGAAGCGCTGGCGCCGATCGCCGCTCCGATAGCGAGCCGCTCTCTGTTTCGGCTGGCTGGCGGCCCGCCCGCCCCGCGCGGCCCAGCTGCCCAGCCGTCGACTGCTCACCTTGGCTGCGGTCGACGAGGACGTGTCCAGAATTTCGATTTTGGCCTGCAAGTCTTCGCTCAGCGCCAGGCTGTGCTTGTAGTACATGTCTGGAAAAGTCGGCGGGCGCCAGGCCGGTCAGTCGGCGAGCCGATAGGAGCCGTCGGACGCGGAGTAACCGGGCGAGCGCAGCGGCGGCGCAGGTTCGCGCGCACGCGTCTGGGCGAGGAGAAGCGGACGACGGCCTCTTGGGGCCGTGCGGCCCCCGTTCGGTCAAGCTGGGCAGCTCGGCAGCGATGGCAGCGGAAGCGATGCCGGCGAGCAAAGGGGCGACCGCACGCGGGCCGGAAGCGAAGCCGCGCCAGGGAAGGGGGCGCGGTCGGAGGCGGCGTGCCAGTCGGCAGCTGCGGCGTCCAACCGACCAGCAGCGACGGACCGCCGCGAGCGGCGAGCTGGCACGCGCCGCTCTGGGTGGGACTGCCCAGCGGCGGCCGCCGGCCTCCGCGGCCGCCGTGCTGCGCGGCTCGGACGGCGGCGGACGGAAAGCGAGAGCGTGGGCGCCGAGGCACGGTGACGGCGGCGGCGGCAGCCGCACCTACCTTGTTCGCTGGTGTAGTCTCCGATGAACCTCCTCGTGATAAGCCGCACGGCTATGGCTACAACGCGCGAGGTCCGGCATCACCGCCACGCCGCCCAGCCGCCGGCCGTCGCGAAGCTGTGCGCTCGCAAACAGGCAGCGACAGCTGCCGCTGCGACCGCTGCTGCCGCCGTCGGCACCGTCGCTGCCGCGGAAGCGCCGGGCCTCAAGTCAGACGGGGCCGCTTAAGGCCAGCTCGACCGCGCTCTCCCTCCCCCCACCCGCCGCCGCCGTCTCCTCCGCTGGGCGCACCGAGCGGCGACGAACGACCTCTTGCGCTGGCCACGTCGCTCGAAGCTCTCGCTCACCTGACTTGCCGACGCCGGCGCTGCCGAACAGAGCTATCCGTATCATTTCGCTCCTCATTGCGCTAGCCTGTCGCTGGCGCAGTCGCACACGTACACGCGCGCGTATCTGAGCGCGTCGGCGCGGCGCCGTGGCTAAAATAGGACAGCCGCGTGCACGTGACGCGTGCGCGGCACCGCCCCCTCGCCGCTGAATGCGCGAATGACGTGGCGTGCACTGGCTCGCGTCGGGGCCCCGGGGGCGGCTGGCGATCGGATTCGACAATGGACTGCCCCGCGGCTTTCCCGCGCCCGCGCGGCCTCCGAGCGGCGCAAGGTGCGCGCGCTCCATGGCGCCGCGGCGCTACCTCCTGTTGTTGAGGCATAAACACGGTCCGAAGCTCAAGTGTATCGTGACACAGGAATGCGAGTGCACCGTCCGCGCGGCGCGAAATGCCGGGCGAGCCGGGCATTCTTGCATATCCGCATTGGCATGCCGCTGCAATAAAAAGCCGACCCGAGCCGCCGGCAGCAGCCGCCGCCGCCGCCGCCGCCGCCGCCCTCCCTACGAAGGACTCGCTCCGCCGCCCGAAAGCGCCGCTATAAATATCGCACCGGCCGCCGTTCAGCGAGACGGGTGTCGCGTTGAGCGCTCTCAATTGGCGTTGGCCTAAAGCGGTGCGCTCTCTCTCTCGGACGCGCGCGTTGACCGCCCATTCCCCGCCGTCGCCGCCACCCGAGACGCAGCTTGGCCAGAGGGCCAGAGGGCCAGAGTGCCTCTTCCGATCGCCGGCTGCGGAACTCGGCGGGCGCATCGGTTCGAGGAGCGGGACTCGTAGTAATCCCGCGAGACGCGCCGCCGCCGATCGGCTACTTCGTCGTCTGGCGGCCCGACTCGAGTGCCCGATGCCGCCGGTCCTAGCGTACGGGTAGAGTGCGGCGAGCGCACTTGGAGCGCGGGCGCGCAGCCCGCGCGCTCTGCGCGAGCTCAGCTACGGGAAGATACGCGACAGCGTTCGCCACAGCTGCGTCAACTTTCGTTTTTGCTTGGCTCTATCGACCGCATCGTTCAACCGGCCAGGGTCGCCGCCTCGCTCGCAGCTTTCCCAGAGACGCGTAGAGCCGCCGCTGCACAATATCTAACTTGCTGAAACGGCGCCAACTGACCTGGACGCAGACGATTAGACGGAGCGACGCGTACTGCACGCTGCAGCACGCGTCTCAGTCGTCGCTTTCTGTATAATAACCAACCACCCACCGATCGCACGCCGCTCGAGATCCTCTTCGCCGCAATCCCGCTGTAAGAATGAGCGAGCGCAGAGCGAACGCTTGGACTGCGGAGCGAGTGAGCTCTCTCGCTTGATACTAACTAAATCAAATGCCGCAAGCTTGGTCGCCGCTATCGTGATTCGCTGCGTTTTCGTTGCCTCGCTGCATATGACTTGCTTTCGTCGTCAGCACCCACCCTCTCGCTCGCCACGTTTCTTCTCTTCTTGCCGTCTGCCTGCCTCGGTGCTAGTTTGGCCAACTGGTTAAGGTGCTCGCTCGACCAAGGTCAAGGCGAATGTATCTGATGGCCGAGGTCGTGAGCACTAGCCCCGCGGCAAATGCGAAGCGTCTGAAGAGGGATTAAGTTCTATTAGGGCGCCATTCACATTAATGAATTAAATGTGGCAATTACGGAGCACAGACGCTGTAAAATGCGGTAAAAATTCAAATTTAGAAAATAGGATTTTATATTTATATGAGCGTGTAAACAGAATAGCACTCAATACGGGCATCCGGTTGGTAGATTATAGCCCTGTGCATGTCACCCCTAGCCATATTATTCATGTTGTTTATCAAGCATGATACCATTCACCATTTAATCGCGTTTCCCTTTGCAGCAAATGTAAAGCGCGTAGAAAGTGATTGAGTTCTCCGAGGGCGCTTTATCAAGTGTATTATTATTATTATTATCTACTCACCGGATGCCCCGAGCATCGTCTCGATAGCCCGCATAACTATGGGGCTATTTAGACGAAAAGGAGACGCATCAGCGAAGCAGCGCGCTAAGGCAATGGAGCTACGTATCTACTTCGTCAGGACCTTGCGCACAGCGAGCTCATTTTAGCCATTGGGAATGCGGGTCCCCTACAACTCGGGACCGTTTTCGTAAGGCCCTCCCTCGGTCGGCTGCTTTCGCAGCTTAACGTGCCCGGCCCTGGGCTCAGTCGCGGCACTTAGTCGGCAATTGTCTGCGTGCGGCCGTCGTCCGCTAGTCCGGCGCTCGCTCCGCCGCCGACGCCGCCGCCGCGGTGCACCGTCGCCGGCGTTCGAGACGAGCGCTCGAACGGGATTGGCTGACGCGAAACGGCAGTCGACGCTGCCGTTCACCTCGACAACCGCCTCTGCACTCGCCGAGCTCGCACGCACGCGGGCTCGGCGAGAGTAATGGCCGCGCGAGGAGCTTAGCTAGAAACGGCGCCTGGTCGGCTCGAGCTGACCCGCTGACCCGCGACGAGCTCGCTCGCTCGAGCACACGCCGCGAACCGCGGGCTGCAGCTGCAGCTGCGAGCGAGCGAGCTCGATCAATCGCCATTTGCGGCCATTTTAATCGGTCGGAAGCCAGCGCGACCGGCGGAGTATCGCATGCGATCGTAGCCGGCGCGAAAGCTTAGGGAAATGCTCTCGACGCGACGTCGATTCGAAGGCGTCGGACGCCCGCGGACGCTCGGCTACGCTGCCATTATCGCGCCACCGGCGCGGCGCTCTCTACGAGACGCGGCTCTACGCCCGCCGCTCGCACCCGCACGCGCGTCCGTCGGTTCAGTCGTCGTCACTTGCGAGCCAGCATCTCCTTCAGCTTTGTCTGCAGCTCGTACGTGACCGTCTTCTGCCGCTCAATATCGGCAAACGTACTCAGGCGCGCGCCTCGTGCCACATCGCCTCTGACCGCGTAGCAGCCGCCGCCGCCGCCGCCTTCGCCTTCGCCGCCGCCCGCCGCCCTAAAAGACCCTCGCGGCGGCGGCGGCTGCGGCGGCAGCGGCACCCTAAGGGACGACGGAACAGGCCGCAGGCCGTGCTTCGTCAGGCTCGCTCCGGGCTCTCGCTTTATCCAGCTCTGCCCTGGAAAGCAGGTCTCGGCAAACGGGACGCGGCCCCGCCTTCGCCGCTTCTCCGCCAGTTCCAGATGCTGGTCCAGCTCATTCCTCATGGGCAGCGTCCGGTAGACGGCGCGCTCCAGGCCGCGCTCGCAGTACACGGGCCTGTACGACGACGACGACGACGACGCGACACCGCCGCCACCATCGCCGCATCCCGCGGCGGCGGCGCCTGCGCCGGCCGCCGCCTCCGTCGACGCGGCCGATGTCTCGCGGCGTGCCTTTGTGTCCAGCTTCCTCAGCTGGCTGGCGAGGCGAGACAGTGGGTTCTCCGCTGACTCCGCGTCGCAAGCGTCGCGATCGCTCGACAGCGATGCGGCCGGAAGTGAGACGGAAGCGGAGACGTCGGTCGCCGAGTTCGACTTACCGTCCATAGCAGTTTGAGCGCGGAAGTGACGCCGCGGTTGCAGCGCGTGGCTGCCGTGACCTGCTGCCGCCGTCACGTTCCATCCTCGGTCCGTGTCGCCGGAGCTGGCCGTCATTTTAGCTGGTGGTGCGAGAGCTCGGCGGCGGCGGCGGCGGCGGCTGCGGCGGCTGCGGCAGTCCCGGCAGCAGCCGGCGCCCTCTCACCTAACGACGGCGACCGCAGAGAAGGACGCTCTTTTAAAAGTCTACGACGCCGCTTCGCAGGATGCGCCTGCTCACGGTCCGCTGGCGGCGCTTCCCTGCGGCTGTAATGCCAAGGTCAAGGTGGCCGCGACCCGCTGGGCCGCTCGAGCGAGCCGGTCGTGTCCGCGTCTACGGGAGACGCGCGGCGCGGCCGCGCGAGATGGCAAGGGCGGCTGCCTCAGCTCACGCTTCCGGGTGTGCGCCGTCCCCGCTGCTGCTGCGGAGTGCACTGTCGTCGTCCCGCGATACGTTCACTCGCACGCACGCCAAGGAAAGCACTCCAGCAGGCCTACGTGCGACCTCGCGTGGCTTGATGCTTTCAGCGTAACAATGACGACGCTGTCGTAGTATCGACCTCGGCCGAGTCTAGGTATCGACGCGCCTCCGGCGCTGGAGAACGGGACGGGCGGTGAAAATCCGCTGTAGCCGCAATCCGATGCGCTCGTCGCCGGATTCGTCGGTAAAGCAATCGTGCGAGTAATTTCATATTGCGCACGGCGCTGCCTCTCGGTGAAATCGCCTTACGCCCAACGTCTTAGCCGACGGAGACAGGTCGAATTGCATTAAACGGCGCCGCGCAGAACGCGTCGTTCAGGGCCGCAGCTCGCTCTGCGCGTGGTCGCGCGATACGCACGCCGACGGCGAACGCACTCGAGGCAGCACGACCGGGCGACGATCGGACCGGAAGATGCCCGACTAAGACGAAGTCGCGGCGCGCGCGCGCGCGCGCGGTCGACGACGTTCTCCGAAGGCAGCGAGGCGCCGACTCGAATCGGCGAGCGCCCGTCGCGCCGCCGCCGCAATCGCATGCGGTGGCGACCAAGAGCAGTTATTCTGGCTCTGCCACCGCCCTCCGACGTGGCTGCTTGCACGCGCCGACGCGCGCGCGCGCGCGCGCGAGGCACCGTACTTCGCAGACGTCGCTCGCCCACCGCGTCCGACCGCCCGCGCTCCGCCGCCGAGCAGTCGCCACTCTCGGAGCCAACGCTCGCCGACCGCCTCTGACTGCTCGCTCGCGGCGACGCGCTCACCGCGGGACGGGGCAGCGGGGCGGCGGCGGCGGCTCGCTGTGCTCGAAAACCGCAAGAACGTCGCGCGGCGGCGGCGGCGGTTCGAGTGGCCGGCTCGAGGCGCCACCGAATGGCACTCGAGGCGCGCGAGCTCCGCTCTTCGCGTTCGCGCTCGAGCGCGAAAAAGCGAACGCAGCAGCGAAGCGAGCGGCCGGCTTCGGTGCCATCCGGAGGCGCACAGAGACGGGAGACGCAGGCGACTAGAGAGAAGGAGGCCGCACTGGGACTGCCGCCCCCGCCGGCGACCGTCGTCCAGATCAGCGACGGCGGCAACGCCCAGCACACCGCGTCGCCGGGCCGCGCGCGGTCGCGCGATCGATTCGCCTTTCTCGCGCGCGAGCTCGCACGCGGGTCGAGAGACGACGCCTCAAACCCACGCGATCGCGGTCGCTCGATTCAAGAGCAATCTCGGCGGCGCGCGCGGCGCCGCTCGCTCTGAGGACATGTTCACTGGCCTACCAGCATGTGCGATCAGGTGATTGCAGCTGGTGCAAAACTCCGCAGTTAGGCTTGTCTGTCGTGAGTGTCGCAGCTGTCGCATTACACCACTTCTCGCCGACCTGCACTGGCTACCAGTCAAGCAACGGATTGACTTCAAGGTTTTGTCGCTCACTTTTAGGTCCCTTCATTCTATGGCTCCAGCCTATCTGTCAGATATACTACTCCATCAGGCAAAGCATCGTACCACCCGCTTTTCGGAATCCAACAGTCTAGAAATACCTCATACAAACCTTAAATCCTTTGGAGACCGTGCATTTAGTTCATATGCTCCCAAAGCCTGGAACTCCCTCCCGACCTGCGTCAAAACATCCCCTGACCTAACTACATTTAAAAGGAACCTAAAAACACACCTATTTAGGACAGCATTTAGTGGGTGCCTGTGATTCGTCTTTTATGTGCTTATGCGTGCTGACACTGTGCATGCTGCCACTAACCACACTTGCATGCTGACCCTGTGCATGTCACCCCTAACCATATTATTCATTTTGTTTGTTTTTCAAGCATGATTTTACTTACCATTCAATTGCATTTCTCTTTGCCGCAAATGTAAAGTGCCTAGAAAGAGATTGAGTTCTCTGAGGGCACTTTATTAAGTGCATTATTATTATTATTATTACTGTCGCTCGCTCGCTCTCTCGCTTGTTCGAACCTCCTGGGCGGCGAGAGCCAGAGAAAGCCGTGAGCGCGCGCGCGCAGCGAGACGCGCTCGGACTGAGAGCTGGGAGGCACACAGCCGCCATTGGACAGGCCGAGGTCTTGCGCTGCCGCAGCTCCGACGTCGCTGGCTAAGACGGGCGCGCCGACGCCGTGGCGCTGCGAAGCGCAGGCGGTTGACGCGGGTCAGCGTAAAATGATCGCGCGCGAGGCCGATGCCGGCTCGGGCGAGTCGAGCCTCGAGAGTCGAGGCGCGTCGCTCGGGTGATAGCAGCGAGCCGCGCACTCGACTAGCTCGCCGGCCGGTCGGCTGCAGCCGGCCGGCCGGCGAGAGCGCGAGCAGAGTCTCTCTCCGCGGTCGCTGTTTGCTGTGCGCCGAGTATCGGACGCTCGGCCGGATGACGTAAGCCCAAAGGTAAATCGCAGCCTTTGCGCGGACGCGCGTTACAAAATAGCGGTGCCTTTAGAAGGAGAGCTTAGACGGCGACTCGCTCTGCTCAGATTCCCGCTTCAGACGGCGGCATCGGGCTGACGGCAAAGTTCGCCTCCCGCGCGGGAGCAGCATTGTGAGCGCGTTAGCTGGCGACGAAGAAAGTTGCGAAAGTTCTCAAATTTCTCGTCGCTTCGAAACGCGCCGAGCGCTCCAGAGCAGCGGAACGAGGCCATGCACGGCCTCGCCATGGTGCTAGGAGCCGTGCAGCTTCGCCTTCCGCCGCCGCCGCCAATGCCGCAGCAGCAGCAGCAGCAAGCGGAAGCACAATGACCGGCCTTCGCGGCTACCACCCGCCTTCGCCTCTGAAGCGCGTGGTCCAAGAAGTGTAGCGCGGCGGAAATGACGCATTGAATGGTGGTCAGTGACACCTCCTAACGTTGGTGGCCACGCGACGCAGCTAGCTCGGCGTCTAGGCAACTTTTGGTTCTATAACAATAATAATAAATAATAACAATACAATTCGTTGGTACCAATTACATCTTTTTATGGGCACTATAACAAAACAAGCTAAAGCCCTCATGATCCTTACAGGATTGTCCTTTATGTGCTTATGTGCGCTGACACAATACATGTTGCATATACTTGCTGCTTATCCAGCATATGTATATATATATATATATATATATATATATATATATATATATATATATATATATATATATATATATATATATATATATATATATATATATATATACATATGCTGGATATACATATGCTGGATAAGCAGCAAGTATATGCAACATGTATTGTGTCAGCGCACATAAGCACATAAAGGACAATCCTGTAAGGATCATGAGGGCTTTAGCTTGTTTTGTAATGTCGTCAAGTCAGGGAGTTTAGTGAAGTATTTCGGGTGTGAGTTCCAGCTTTAGAAGCATACCAATTTAAAAGTTCGGTCTCCAAAAGATGTGTTAGAGGTATAGCGAAACGACCTGATTTATAAGTGCGGGCGCAACGATGCATAGCCTGATTAGGAAGTAGTTCCGATGGATATTCTGAGAGAATGAAGGTACATAAATGTGAGTGACATACCTTTGAAGTCGGTGCTCTACTTGGCGGGGAGTTAGTGCAGGTCCTTGATTCGTTGGCTAATATTAAAGCGGTCGCTCTTCCCCACTTTGGTCCTGAGGTCGTGGGTTCGAATCCAACAATGGGCGATTCTTTATTGCCACTGCAAGTGGTGGTGATATCCGCGAAGGCGCTTCTGCTACTGTGCAGAAAGTGGCTGTTAAATCAGCTAGTATTTTTTTTTAATGCTGACTATGCCGCCACGATGCCCCGACGATTTCCTCCCCCCGTGGGACGTGCCCACTTTTTCCGTGCCGTATAAAATCGATCGCTATTGTCCATGAGCTAGTAGTCTACCACCTCCGCAACAGGCGAAACGCCCGAAGACTCCCTGCGCCATGACATTCGCACGCCTGAAAGAACTGTCTCCTGTTACTTTACCGAATGAGCCCTCATCAACGCGAGCGATTCGGCCATTTCGCCGGCGCCACGTGATTACGAACCGGATTGCGGCCGACGCCTCATTTCACTGGCGCCCTTGTGAAAAACCGTTGTACATAAATTTAGGGTGCGACTGCTTTTAGACTACTACGCCCCGCGGAGACGGAGCGTCTCCGTCACATCGCACGAACGGCCGGTCTCGCCGTGCGATGACCGCCGTGAGCTGACAGCCCGCGGTCGGCGAGGCGTCGGCGCCCATCGACGGCATCCGGGGGCTTCCGTCCGAACGCATATCGACCTCCTCGACGTCGACGACGCCGAGCGCCGGCGCTCGGCGTTGCCAACACCCTCTCTTCCGCCCCCGCCCGCTACGGGGTGGCGCTGCAGACGAGAGCGCGCGCCTCTCTCGCCACATTCAGTGCGAGCGAGGGTTCGCACTGAGACGTCAGCGCCGCAAAGCGCTAACGTCGCCGACTCCGAAATAAGCGCACGGCGGCCATTCAACGGCGGACGGACGAGCGGGCTACTCGCGAGCGCGCGCGCGCCTGCCGAGCACCGCCGCTTACCGCAGTGCGGAGTTCGAGAGCGATAGCGCAACGCCTCGCTGCCGGGCCCGCCGCCGCGGCGTTCGTGGGTCACGTGTCCCGGTACGGCGCTCGGTCAGTCGTGGCCCAGGTGCGGCGGGCGGCGGCGGAGTTGGAGCAGCCGCCGCCGCCGCTGCCGCCGCCGCACCTGGGCCACGCTGACGCAGGTTGCCCAAGCTGGCTTTACGCGTGGATAAGCGCAGAGTGCCGCGTGGCTCACTAATAGCGGAACGGCGGCCGCCGGCGAGCGGCGGCGCCATGCGACGTGTGCTCGCGATCGAGAGCGCCTCAGGGGCGACGAGAGCCGATAGAGATCTTCAAGGAGCGCGAACGGCGGTGGCTACAAGCCGTCCCGCCTCTCATCCCGTTCTTCCGCTCCTCTTCTTTCCTGCTCCTTCTCTTCGTCGTCCTTCCCCTCCTCCTCTTCCTCCTTCTCCTCTTCCTCCTCCTCCTTCACTGCTTCTCCTCCTCTTCCTCCTCCTCTTCCTCCTCCTCATCCTCCTCGCATTCCTCCTCCTCCTTCTCCTCTTCTTCTTCTTATTGCTCGCCCTCGTCCCTACTCCTCGTCTCTACTCCCGCCAAGTCACCACCGCCACCGCCGCGGCGAGCTTTGAGAGAAGTACGCGCTATTCGAGCGGTAATTCTCACGCGGAAGCGCTCCGTCGCGCTTGGCCAGCAGACGTGAGCTGGCAGCGCACGTCACTCGCATCGGCCGCCGCCGAGCGAGTCGCACGCTTCGGGCTTCGCTCGCTCGCATGGCGGCGGCTGGCTACGCCGCTCTCTGAACCCGTCCGGCTAGCGGCGACGGCGATGGAGTCGTGGCTCAGGGCGCAGGCGCAGACGCCGGAGTCCGATGGCGTCTCCTTCTCCGCAAGCGCGGAGGGAGTGCACTCGCTTCGCGCAAAACAGGCGGTGGCCGTGCCGCCGGCTCGGTCTTTCTCCGCCTCTGCTCAATCGAGCGGAGGCTCGAGCTCGGCGAATGAATTCGTCACCTGCAGCGCTTTCTCTTGCGCCGAAATTAGCAGACCCGAGGGTGGGGGGCGGCGGGCGGGCGCTCTGCGTCAAGTCCGGCGCGCTCGAGGTGTAATTCGCCCGTGACGTAAGAGCCGGCGACACCTCGATGCTCGCTCCTTCAGGCGCCGGGGGGGGGGGGCGGGCGGGCGGGGAGGGAGGGCGCTGCCGGCGGCGGGCCCAGGGGCCCTGTCGACCCCGTCGGACCGACCCGAAGGGGGCGCCGCGGGCGGCCGAGCCATCCGACGCTGGGCCCTCGACTCCATCCTACGATCCTGGACGTGTCCAGGTCGGCACGCCTCCGGGGCGGCTTAATCCTGGCAGCGCTCGAGTGGCCGGAGGCGCCGCTGCTCACACGCGCTTTGAACGAAGCGACGCATGTTGGCGCTGCCGACGCCGAGCAGAAAACGAAATCCTAGAGTGACAGGCTCGAGCACTCTCGCTCGCCAAGCCGCGCACTACGACTGCGGAGGTCGCCGTCGTGCCGCTGCGGAGTGTGGATGTCAGGCTGCGGACTGCGGAGGTCGCCGTCGTACCGCTGCGGAGCCGCGGAGCCGCGAGCGGAGAAGCCGACGTGTCGGCGCCACGGGCTTCCGTGCTGCGGCCCTCGCGCCGCCGCCGCGGCCGTCGCTTGGCCTTCCCAACTGGCGGCCGAGCAGAGGCCATTCGCAGCCACTTGTCCCTCTTGACGCGTCTAGCTGTAAGCAAACAACTCGAAATGCTACTGCAGCTGCATTTCCGCCGTGTAGAGTGCAGAGGTCCGCTAGCTCAGGGTGGGGTGGCGGGGTCGGAGGCAGATAAGGACCGCCGCCGCCGCCGCCGCCGCCGCCGGCCTCTCGTGCCTGGCTCGCGGACAGCAGCGGCAGCGGCAGCGGCAGCGGCGTAAGGTGTCGCCGCGAGCGGATTCTGCCGACTCCGAGGCGGCGCCTTCAGCCGCGGCCGGCTGCTCGGTCTCTAGAGGTCTCTCGAGTTCTCTCGAGTGCCTCTCCGTCGACAGCTTGAGGTTGGCCAAAGAGCTCGAGGCGCCGCGGCCGCGGCTCTACACTCGAGACCCGACTTAGCGGCGCGTCGCTCGAGCGCGAGTGCCCAGCCTCGACTGCCTGCCTGCCTGCCTTCCTGCAGCCTCCACGCGAATCGCGGTGGCCGGCGGACGGCTCGTACAGCGAACTCTCTTTTACCTGCTCCGGTAGCCGGTCCTTTGTAGCCATTCGCACAGTTATGCAAAGAGGACATGCCTACAGGGGGCCGTCCTCACCGTTCGACCGCTAGAAGATCCATCTTCTAGTGGCCGAACGGCGATGACGACTCCTATAAAGCTATGTCTATAAACTCAAGTCTAAACACACCAGTAACACTTTGACACGTTTTGAGATGCATGTAAACCCAGCAGCAGCAGCAGCAGCAGCGACTGTGCTGAGGCACCTTCATTATGAGATTTTCCGAGGTTTGTGCACGCGACGTGGCTACCTTAATAAGGTCTGGTAAAAAGAGCTCGTCTCCTGATGACCATACACCATCGTCTCTGCGATCTTCACTGGCAGACACACCTAGCCCAGCCATAACCAAGATTGTTAATGTTTCTCTAGAAAAAAGAGTTGTACCTTCAAAACGGTCATCATTTGACCGATACTTAAAACAACCGGAATTAGCTGCAGATGTCCTTGCAAACTAACGCCCAGTTTCCCTTCTTCCTGTTTGTCAAAGATTCTTGAAAGACGTTTCTCTACGCAGCTTGCAGCACACATTGAAAATAATAGTATTTCAGAACAATTTTGATCGGGGTTCAAGCGGTACCACTAGACTGGAACTGCTCTCCTCCGTGTAATCAATGCCTTTCTACGTAGCAACGATGGCGGGAATGCTCCTGCTCTAACGCTGCTAGATCTATCAGCTGCCTTCGACACTATTGATCACGATATCATACTTAAATGATTGAGAACAGCTATCGGTCTTGAAGACGAGGCACTGGCTGGTTCAAGTTGTACATGTCCGATCGTGTTCAATCCTTGATGTGTGGGGTCAGGTCTCGTCTACCAGACCTGTCACCTGTGGAGTCCCACAAGGGTCCGTCTTCGGTCTTTTGCTGTTCTCATATTATACTCATCCTCTGGAAAAAGCCTTTCGGGCTCTTCGAATAAGCTATCACTTTGATGCTGACGATATTCAGCTATATTTGTCATGTAAAAATTTGGAATATGCTGCTGCTACTGATACACTGAATGATTGCCTTGCAGTCCAATTCTGGATGCTGGCGAATTTTCTTTAACTAAAGAACGGTCATGGAATGCTACTCATATAACATACTAAGCTTATGGCTGGATTAGAAAGCTTTGCTCTTCCAATACGTGATGCTGTTTCGCGACCATCACATTGCGCTTGGAATGTATGTGTCGTCTTCGACAACTGCCTAAATTTTGAAAGTTTCGTTAAAAAGGCTACTTCAACAGCTATCTATCACATTCGATCCCTATCTAAAATTTGGTACTGTCTTCCATGGTGGCTTTAAAAAAAAATCCAACTAGCTCCTTGGTTCTGTCTCGTCTAGGTTTTTCAATTCCCTATTGGCTGAGCTACCGAAAAAAGCAACTAGACTACTGCAGCTAAATATGAATATGGCTGAAGGCTAGTTTATAAATGTCAGAGGTTTGACCACGTGTCTCCTTTGCTAAAAGAGCTTGGATGTCTTCTGGTTGATCAGCGGATACATAGTAAAGTTCTTTCGCTGATCCAAGAGGCCTGCCGCGGCTTGGCTCCTCAATACCTAGCTGAACTGCTACACCAGTTTCAGCCTATTCGTGCTCTCAGATCTTTTATGGACAATAAATTAGCTATGCCATTTCTCCGCTTAAAGACCACTGGCGACAGAAGATTTTGCTCTGCAGATCGTAGACTGTGGAACTCTCTTCCACAATTCGCACGCAACGACATCTACTCTCCTGCTGTCGACTATGGCATATCCTTTCCAGCCGTCCTGAGCTGCTACTTCCACGATACTCACTACCTAAACTATTTTCCTGACACAGCTATGCTTCTCACTTTTTTGCTGTTGCGTGAGATGAAGTTTTTTGGCTACCGAATGCACACGGAAAGCTGCTTAGGCTTTGAGTGTGCAATGCAAGCACTCCTGCATAACACTTACACAGTCTTTGTAGAGTTACAGATGGAGATACATTACATGCATTGCATTGCAGGAGTGATCGCACCAATCATTTTCTCAACACACTAGATGTGTAGCCCAAGCAAAATCCAAATGCCTGAATTCGGATGCTGGACTAGTTTCGGTGCTGGAACAGTTTTGAGAGATTTTGTAAGCATAAAAAAGTAATGCAGTTGCTTTTTTCTGATTTGTTCGGGGAGTTGAACCCGAGAACTTTGAAGACGGAAGCACCTGTCGTAGCTACTGGCAATTTAAACAGAAAAGACGTCGAACGAGTGTGACGGAAAACGGTGGCAAATTTCCGCTAGTATGTACACCAGAAGGATGTTGGCCCAAGAATGTCATCTAAGACCAGATCTCATGCTGAATTGATTTCAGAATTTTCAAAATATTTTCTCTCTGACTTGTCCAGAAAATGCGTTCGAAGTATTTACTGACAATTTCAATCCTACGGTCAATATCAAATTTGAAAGCACGTTCCAGCCCCCAGCAAGCTTGTGCCACAAGCCACGAGTCTCCAATTCGAACAAAAAAAATGCCATCAACGATCAAAGCAGTGAAGCACTGCTCTGCACCAGATCCCTCGCAAGACATTCGACGATGAGCTGTTGGTGTCACTGATCAAGAGAACTTGAGTTATTTTTGTCCAATCTACTTCTTGCAATTCTTATCTGAGATAGTAGAGCGAGCGGGGGGCTCAGCTGCTAAGCGATTACATCCGTTCGTCAGATCTCACCAGCAAATAGTAATCGGGATTTATAGAGCTAATCATTGCGTCGACAAAAACCTGCTTCTTCTCAATACTGACCTTCCTAGCAATGCTGATCAGGGTAGGGGTCTCTCGGCTAGTTATACAAAATCCCACAGCAGCATTAGACACTGTTGAATCCCTGATCTTTCTGGAGCGCTTCTAGACATGCCTAGCCATCACTGGCACGTGGCAACACTGAGTGAGGTCCTACGTCAGTGACAGATTCTCGAGTTGTAAATGTAAATGACTATCGGTATTTCGAGAAGCCCAAAAATTATGGGGCACGTCAGGGTTTGGCCCAAGACCCATTCTTTTCACTATCTATACTCTACATTTGGCTGATGCAATCGTCAAACACGATCTCGTTTTCATTTCGACTCCGGTTATGCACACACAAGTCTACTTTCCATGACCATTCTTGGTCCAACTCCCCATACCGCTGAGCTACATCGCTACAGTCACTTGCGTCGATGGCATTCGTTTTGAAAGGTCTCTAACTTCCTGAAGCTTAACGAAGACAAGACCGACCCTAATAGCTATGGGCAAGCCTAGTGTCATATTCAAGTTAAAATCTCCCACCATCAAGATTGGTTTATCTGTTATCCCTCCCACGACATATGCCCATTATCTAGGAGCGCTACTTCAAAAAAATCACGTTATTTGAAGAGCACTCTGCCTCCACGGTCAAATTGTCCTGCGTTTACCCGAGGAACGTTGTCAAACTGAGATCTGGCTCAGACGTGAGTACGACAGCTACGCTCGTGCACGCGTTTGTGACATCGCCTGTAGATTATTGCAACTCCCTTCTTTTTTTAGGACTCCTGGCCCGCACTCTCCATCGTCTGCAACTGGTCAAAAACTAGGTTGTCATCGACGGTGTAGCTATCACATCATACCACTTCTTGGTTTGGTTTGGAGCTTCATCGGCGCCCTCCCAAACATCGTGACGACTTCAAGATCCTCTTTGTGGCATCCGATCGCTTTCTTGCGCCGGCCTTGACCTATACGACCTCCTTGCTCCTCCAGTGTGCTCTCGCATCGCACGCTCATCAGCATCTAGTCAACTCGCTTCGCCCCTCCCCTTCACTATCACTGAGCAACGCAGCAGCTGCAGCAGCTGCTGCTCTCGCATAGCGCACTCTTCTCAGTTTGCAGTCGTCTAGCCGCTCCACGCGCTGCATTGGAAATATTTTGGCGATCTGGCCTTTAAATCCTATGCACAGTACGTCTGGAGCTCGCATCCACATTTCTCTCCTGCCTACTTTGACTTTGCTTTTATTAAAGTCCCCATCTAAAGAGAAATCCATGCCGATTTTTAAATTTCCAAGCGCACATATGAACAGATCTTTTTCTGCATCCTGTGAGTGCTTACCTGTGCACGATTCAGTGCATGCACTAAGCAGGGGTCCTGCTAACTGGCAGCGCTGAAATTTTTCTCATGAGATTTTTCATGCTGGTCAACGCGACATGATTCCCTACGATACCTTACTCATCGTTAACTCTTGGCTATGCTTTCTTGGATACGCTCTCTTGGCTATGCTATCTTGCAGCGAGTTGTAAAGTACCGATTTGTATCTCCTGAGGCGCTTAACAGATGATGTATTAAGTTTTTATTGTTATCATTATTATTATTATCATTAAAATGATAATTAAGAAATTAGTATGCTGCACCTTTGACGTTGAAGCTTCGAAGAGCTCTCAAGGTGCTGTCTAGTGTGAGCAACTTTTATCTAGCGTCAATTTTATAACTATCTGCAACAATTGACATGCACTCAATAAACATTAGACCAAGCACCATTTCCGAGTGTGCGCTTACATTCAGATCACGCGAATGCAACTTGTGGCAATCTTGATCGGAGAGTGATTCTCCGATGGCACGGCCGTTGCCTCCATTGGATCTGAACGGCCTTTCAAACCCAGCGGTTTCTAGGCTGGCACTGAACTATAGCAGAGATGGTACATACGACTCAGTGGGACGATAGAAAGAGAGAGTGGCTTCTTTAAAGTAAATTGAAGTAACGGTTAGCCTATCAAGCAGCCTACTTTATGTAGCTGTAGACGAGCCGCTTGTAGTTAGCAATAGGGATCGTCCTCTGCAGGACTCGAACCAACGTCGTAGGTTTCGAAGAGCCTTGCCTCCGGGGCACAGAGACCGAGTGGCGATATTCGCCGGCATGTGCAAGGCATCAATGTCTCAACTAAAAGTCCTACCCAAAAAGAAGAGGTCCCACTCGGCCTTAGCCCAGTGTAAAGGTGCTCGCTCTCTTCACGACCCAGGGGGCGCGGGTTCGAGTCCTGCAGAGTGGGCGATCCTGTATTGCTCACTGCATGCGGGTTGAAGGCCGCTGTGGCTCTTCTGCCGCTACACATAAACGTGGCTGCTAAGTCAGCCTTGACCTTTTCTTTCGATTCGTTCAGCAAACGGAGCGCTGAAACTTCAAGTATTGATCACATTCCAAGCAGCTTCCATTGGCTCAGCTGCACGAGAGCAGCACCGCTGACATTTTGTTTTCCTGTGCACCTGTGGGTCTTAGCAGTATATACGGATTGCAGCCACCTGCTCCTGTTGCTAAAGTACTGTGCATGGAGTAGCAACTTTGCTGCGAGGGCAACAAATAGTGCAAGTTACGTCGCATCATATGCTCATGCAGGATCATGCTAAATGCTAATGTTTACATAACTGCGTACCTGTACACAGGTGCCGGTACTGGGTATGTGAAATCAAACAAAAAAGTATTTGGATTTGCTTGATATGTCTGGATTTGCTCGAAACCAGGTTTTCCTCAGCCACGATCTAAGCAGGAATGTAGGTTCTGTCTGCTATTTAAGCATTGGATTCCCGAATAGGAATCGTCACAGTAATGGGCAAGGCATGGCAGTATGCGCAAAATGAGATAACAGCCGTTTAAACTCGTCGTCATTCGTCTGCTGCTCGGAGGGGGGCGGCCGGAACCAGAAGGGTGCGGACGAGCCGGAATTCTAGGAGCATAACTCATTGAGCGGTAGTTATTTCACCAGAAGGAAGCTCTCCGGTTATGCCGAAGGTCATGCCGAATGTCAAGCTCAGGGAGAGGGTAAGACTACGGCGCTGCACAATGCTGCTGGGCACTCGTACGGTTAAATAATTTCTGCTTTCCTAGCACAACCGAGCAGGACTGTTTTAGTGCGATTCGAGGAAGGTCGTGAAGGCTGGGAGCTAGGAAAGGCTCCACGATCTGACCACTGGCCTCAAGCCACTTCTCGGAGGATGACGAGGGAAGACGCCACGCAGAACGTTGCGCAGCTTAATGAGTCGCTTCGCTTCGGGTAAAGCTCGTGCTCGAAGCCTCCGAGCATCGTCTGCGACGTCATCCAGGGGCGACGCCGCCTGAAGACAGTTAGGCGAGACTTGGTTTGCATTCGATCGAGTCGCCAAGAGAGCGCCGCTGAAGCGGTCCGCGAAGCCTTCGGTTAGTCTTTTGCCGGCGTGCCTAAGCTCGAATTCACTGGCAGTTGATGAAGATTAGGCTAATTATTAGCCTAATATCTATTATTATAATATTAT
Source organism: Cristatella mucedo (assembly GCA_009760855.2). Taxonomy (NCBI): domain Eukaryota; kingdom Metazoa; phylum Bryozoa; class Phylactolaemata; family Cristatellidae; genus Cristatella; species Cristatella mucedo. Next base: position 3,105,256 of record WPIO01000001.1, on the reverse strand, counting down.
AATATCATAAATATGTTGTTATAATATTGATTAATAATAATTAATGATTATTACTAATTATTAGGTTGTGCGGAGCGGCGAAAGACAATTGGCGCTCTATTTTGGACTGCAAAAGAAGGCGTTACGCTCTTCCGGAGACCCAAAGCCGTGTACTCGTGCCAATGACTGCAGCCAATGGTGGAATTCGGGGAGGTGAAGTCTGATGTTGTGGGGTATGCTTCAGCAGCAGAAATAGCGGCGAGTTCTGTGCCGCACCCTGTGACCCAAAACGGCCACTTGGACCTTCTCAATGAACGAATGCCTTAAGCGACAGGCCTTCGCGGACTGGATTGTATTTTCTAAAGCGACAAAGATCCAAAACACACCGCCAAATATTTTGTAACAATTTGTCTGCCTTCATTTCACATTCCGTGAAGGCTTTGGAGCGTCTGAATCAGTCTCCGGACCATGAATTCGATCAAGGATTTGCGGAATGAATTCGCGTTGCGTTTTCGGCAGCTGGATGATTGCTTATCGCGTCTGCTGGTGCACTTTTTGTTTACTTGCAACAAGCTTGGAGTACGGTAACTGTCGATTTTGAAAAGCATTCGGTCATCAGCTCAGTCCCTTGGCGAGTACGGCGGGTCAAATGTAGCTTCGTAATAGCTCGATAAATTAAGTACGGTTCGTGATATTTTCGGAAACGCAGCGCTTTTTATTATTTCATCAAGCTCGATTTTTTGGCTACAGCAACGTCTACTATGTAAACCAAATTTAGGTGTGTAGGCCGCCATCATGGCGCTAGCCTCCGTCGCTCAAATCCTTTGGCGGGCGATTGTATACTCAAGTTAAGGCAGTTTCTCTTCATTACCACCGGACCGAGGTCGTGGGTTCGAATCCTACGGGGGTGATTTTTTTTATTTCTGCTTGGAGCGGCCGTGATAGCCTTCAAGGCTTCTCTGTCGCCATACAACAAGAGGCTGTTTAATCAGCTAATATCGTTTTTATATGCTCACTATCTTCATCAGGAACTCCACAAAGCCACGGGGACTAAACGAGTAGACGGCCGTCATGGCGGCTGCCAGTGACGCGCTGGCGGTGTTGTCTAGCAAACTTACAGCCCAATAAGCTTCGAATAGCCAGAAACCTAGTGGCACAGCAGGATTTCTGCAATTTTATTTTTCCTAACGCTAAATTCGGTAAAAAGAATTAGACTGGCGAAAGAGGAATGCGTTGAAATGTAAGACAGATAAGAAACGGTAGGGCGTATCGGACAAAAGGTGCATTTTTCGCAACATCCCTCGTCTCTGCTGCACTTCAACGCTAAAAGTACCTACAGACGTCATTCTGCTGCAGGCTACATTCCGCACGCTATGTTTTATGATCTGTTCCTTCAATGCTCGTAAGCTGCCGCCTGCGCCTGAGCTCAACCTGCGCGTTCAGAACCCCAATCAGGAGTTCTCTCTCTTGCCGTCGAAGAGCGGAGCCGCAGGGCCTTAAAGACACTCTTTTCGGGATTGAAGTTGGTTATCGAGACTGCAGCGAAGTTAGAATCCTATAGTCTGCTTCGCTGTTCTACAGTCTCAAATCCTTGCGACATGACGTAACAATGCTACGTCATCAGATTGGCTACCTAAAATTATGTCTCTTCTAGCAGCTGCACCAGCTGGTGAGTGACAGGTGGTGACTTCAAAACATCGACTGCTGCCGTCATAGCGGCTGAAATATAAATTCGCGGTCTTGCTCAGAAAGATTCGATTGCACCTGGGCTCGCTCTGGAAATGTGATGCTCCTGTTGAACACGCTCCCTTTACGTCCTCCATTAAAATCTAAAGCAAACTAGCGCTTGATATATTTTAAACTTCAGAGCTTACAGAAACCATGGTTACTGATGCAAATTAAAACGTATTCCTCAGAAGGAACCTGCAAATGTATGTATTCGTTCAACTCACTCATTTATTTTGTTTGGGACGGTTGTAATCCGTTCGCAGAATCGCTTTAAATATGCCTGAACGTTCGTCTATACATTTACCCAATAATGTGTATACATATATACAATTTCATTAGCTGTGCAGTGTGTTCGTACGTGCGTGCGTGCGTGCGTGTGTGTGTGTGTGCGCGCGCGTGCGTGCGTGCGTGCGTGTCTAGGGGTTTATGTGTATTCTCCTGGGTTTCGCTTTAGCTACGCCTGGGTAAACGAAATGCATTGCATTGAAAGTATCCCGGTTGCCTGAGCAAGACGGTTGTACTGCTAACACACTAGAATATATATAGCCGATTATGGGTATGAGTTGTAAGAGAGTTTGCGTGCGATCAGTTGAACCATATTTCATAGATACCTTTTAAAGAACACATTTAATAGGGTGTACGGTACATTATGTATGAGATAATTATTCCAGAATAAATTAAATTAAATTTGTCGTGCTATATGTGACAGCGAATATAGCTAAAGGTCAAATATCTATTTTGGAAACCGATACTGAAACCCTTAGCAGATAACAAAGATTGATAAGCACTGTAGGCGAGCCCGAATTCGATCTCAGCTCGCCAGACAACCGCTGGCCTAGGGGTCAATTTATTTGGTAAAAAGAACGGTGAAATATTAGCAGCTAATAAGCTGCTGTCGGATCAAGCAGTATAGAGCCTGCCAATTGTGTCACTTCATCTGGTTCCTTGACTGAACAGTTGAGGTAGAAAGCTGCCTGCACTTACCTTTCGACTGCTACAAGAATGAGATGTAGCGAAAAGCAATCCATCAGCAATGCAGTCCAATCAAAGTGTAAGACAAAATATATAGCTATACATCAGCAATGCAGTACAATCAAATAGAGACCAGATTCTGACAGGCTACATGCTACCTGGATGTGCTCAGCACAGAAGAACTCACCGACCGATAATCGATAGTTGGCCACACAGCGATGCCAAGGCCAAACCCCAATCTTGCTAAGGAGGGCTAATTACGATAGGCGTGACAGGGCTCGGCGGCAGGTCGCAAGGAGGGGTCTGGAAAGTCAGTTCATCAATTATAATGACAATAGCAATAACACACTTGATAAAGCGCCCTCAGAGAACTCAATCTCTTTCTAGGCGCTTTAAATTTGCTGCAAAGGAAACACGATCGAATGGTTAGCGGTAGCTCGCTCAAAAAACAACAAGAATAATGTGGTTAGGGGTGACATGCACACGGTCAGCATACAAGTGTGGTTAGTGGCAGCATGCACAGTGTCAGCACCCATAAGCACATGAAGGTCAAATCACAGGGACCCACATGCTGTCATAAATAGGTACGTTTTAAATTTCTTTTTAAACGTGATCAAGTTAGGGGATGCCATGATGCAAGTCAGATGTGAGTTCCAGGCTTTGGGAACATTCGAACTAAAAGCACTGTCTCCAAAGAAATTTATGCTTGTACGAGGTATTGGTAAACAGTTAGATTCTGAAAAGCGGGTGGTGCGATGCTCAGCCTGGTCAGGGAGTAGATCTGATAGATATGATGGAGTCAAAGAATGAAGGGACCTAAAAGTGAGTGACAAAACCTTGAAGTCGATCAGTTGCTTAACTGGTAGTCACTGCAGGTCGGCGAGAAGTGGTGTGATGTTGCAACTGTGCCGCTCACGACAGACAAGCATAGATGCAGAGTTTTGCACCAGCTTTAAGTGCCTGATTATTATCCATATGGAATGCATGAATACTGCAGGCGTATATATGTATGAATATATATATATTTATATTTATATGCGGAGCTTGTCTAGCACTTTGAGAGAACTTAATCTCTGTATAGGTGCTTTATATATACCGCAGGGGGCTTGAACCCAAGTCCTTGCTCGTTAAAGGCCAGCACCTTAACCTTTGGGCCAAACCAGGGCGGCGGAGTAGATGACGGCCTTAAGCCAGAGCCCATTGACAAACGTTTACTTTCCCTTAGAGGCTTTCGTAACAAATTGCATGACCGTAAAGGGACTCGAACAAGCGACTTTGTTGCACAGCAATTAGTACCGCTGTCAAGAGTTCCTAACCTGAAATATGTAGTATTGAAAAAGCAGCTGCAAACAGCTCCCAACAGATCCACTCTACTGCGCTCAGGCATGACCTAATGTGTAGGTATTTGGTGGAAGTCAGTTCACCATGTATAGAACGTGTTCACTCACAAAACTGCTGGGGACAGTGGGGTAGTTTGCGATCTCTTTGGGAATTAAACTTTTAACCCCAACCCGCCCAAGCACCTGTTTCTTGTACCTAATTGAAGGCCCCTGCTCGATTTTGAAGCCGAAAACGCTTCGATCACGCCGGGTCGGCCACAAGGTCAGCCAACGGGTCAGCCACAAGCGCACGACGCTGGCTGCGCTCTGGACTGAGGGCATATATTCATGGGCAGTGCCCAGGCTATCGAGACATGACCAAGGAACTTACCTCACAGTCTAGGGCAGCGGTTTTCAACCTGTAGATCGTGACCCCTTTAGGGGTCGAACGACCCTTACTTAGGGGTGGCCTAAGACCATCAGAAAACACGCATTTCCACATTTTGCACACACTAATTTTATGGTTGGGGGTCGCCACAACGAGAAGAACTGTATTAATGGGTCGCGGCATTGGGAGGGTTGAGAACCACTGGTCTAGGGGCATGTCCAGGCGTCCAGTCGTGGTCGTCGATGCAGCCTCAAAGCTGTAGCAGCTTGGAGGCTTTGATCACGTCACGAGTCAGTCCTCCAACCATTAAGTATTAGCGAGCAGTCAAGGCATTCATTTATCGATTGATGTCCTAGTGGTAATTTCCTGCACTTGACCTGGGCTGCAGGCTAACCAGAGACGCCACTAGCATGCTACCACGCGACACCAGCTGACATGATCAACCAGTTTGCACCTCAGACTAAGCTTGAAGGCGCCCCACGGTTTACCGAGCACATTAAACTAGCTACGTCTACTAAGCCAAAGCACCGAGCTGGTTTGGTCTAGCGGTTAAGGTGCTCGCCCCGACCAAGTCTGACTGAGGTCGTGGGCTCGAGCCCCGAGGCATATGTGAAGCGCCTGAATAGAGATTAAGTTCTCTTGGGGCAATTTTATTAATCTAGAAAAAACATACACTAGATCAGGACTGACTGTCCATCAACAGGCGTACGAAGATTACTGTAGATCGTAACTATCGATCCTAGCAACGGCCAAGTCTACTTTCTATAAACATATTGTTGAATCACAGATGTACAATCCAAAAATGCTGATGTCGATGACCCATCATCTCCTCAACCGCTCCAAGGTTACCTCCATACCTAGTGATCCTTGTAATGATGTAACTTAAAGCTTCTCTAGCTTTTTTTTATAAACAAGATAGACAAGATCAGGGAAGTCCTTCCATAGGGTGGCAGCATCCCCTTTGGAATGTCCCTCAGTTCCGTGCAGCACCTTAATGTCTACATTCAAGGAGGTCACGAGTGACCTCATCCTGAAGTTCATACCCCAATTAAAGAAGACAACTAGTTCTCTAGACACTATTTTCACTATTCTGCTTCTACGATTTCTAGATCGGCTGCTGCCATGCACAACTAACATCAGAAATACGTCATTAGCCTCAGGCCATGTCCCGACAGCTTTCCAATAGGCTGTACTACAGGCCACTACTCAAGAAAGCAATATTAGACCAAGAGAACTTGAGCAACTTGAGCAACGTCCAGTCTCCCTTCTACCGTTCCGATCAAAGACACTAGGACGAGTCTCGGCAGACCAACTGAACTCATCTATTAAAACTTCAAATCTAGATAGTGAGTTCCTGTCTGGTTTTAAAACTAATCACCCAACGTAATCTGCATTGCTTCCGGTATATAACAACCTTCTTAGGAATGCAGACTTATGTAGAGTCTCGCTGCTGCTTTTTCTACTCAGTCTTTCTGCAGCTTTTGATACTGTCGATTTCCAAGTCCTTCTCGAGTGTCTCTCACCTCGCCAGGGAATCACTGGTACTGCACTGCAATAGTTCAGGTCCTATCTCAGCGGAAGATTCCAAAGTATTGATGTGAATAGAAAAAGATTATCCAAGGAGCCTCTGAAGTATGAGGTACCTTAGGGCCCCGTGCTTGGTCCCGTTCTTTTCACGGTTTACACTCTCCCTCTTGCCGATGTGATTGCTGGCACAATCTAGGAGTTTACTTCGACGTTGATGACACTCAGTTATATCTTTGTTATGATCTCTCCCTGCCTTCGAGTACTTCAAATTCTTTCAGCTCCCTTGTTGCATGTATTTCTGACAACTGCTAATAGATGGCAGCAAACTTTCTCAAATTGAATGATGATAAAATCAACTTACAAGTAATGGGCAAACCAAGTGTGACTCAGAAATTGGAAAACATCACGCTCTAAATCGGCTCTGCAAGCATATCTCCTGTTGAATCTGCACGAAATAGATGTCCTTTTCCAAAGAAACCTTTCATTAGACGACCGCATCAGGTCCACAGTCAAGTCTGCCTACTTGCAGCTACATAACATTGCAAAAATTCGGGCTTGCTTAGACAGGGAAACTACATGCATTTGTGATATCCCATCTCGACTTCTATAACTTACTGCTTGCTGGTCTGCCGACCTATGCACTCAAGTGCTTACAGCTGGTGCAAAACTCTGTAGCCAGGCTTGCTTGTCTATCGTGAGCGTCGCAGTTGTAACATCACACCACTTCTCGCTGACCTGCACTTGTTCCCAAGGTTCTGTCATTCACTTTCAGGTCTATTCATCCTTTGGCTCCAGCCTACTTATTAGATCTACTCCCCCAACAAGCAAAGCATAGTACGAACGGCTTTTCTGAATCTAATCATTTAGCTACACCTTGTACAAACATTAAATCCTTTGGAGACCTTGCCTTTAGTTCCCATGCTCCCAAAGCTTAGAGCTCACTTCCGACGGTCATCACATCCCCTGACTTGATGGCTTTTAAAAAGAAGCTAAAAAGGCATCTATTCAGCACATGTAACGTGCCAAGAAAGATAGTGAGTTCTCTGAGGGCGTTATATAAATTCATTATCATTAGCAACATTCCAGCGGTCAGTATCCTATCGATTCTAATGCTGCCTGAAAGCCTAACAATAGCTATGAATGTGAGTGGTGCACCGTAGGCAACTGGCAGACAACGCTTAGATCTGGCCCAGCTGCCGACTGCTGGAACTAAACAAGACAAACTGGAATCGCTACCTTACATTCTACCCAATGCACCGCTTGGACTCACGCCATGCTGTCTCAGTAACCCCGCTAGCTGGCGTTAAAGATGCCGAAATAAAATCCACTCAGTCGGTTTTAATCGCTGATTTCGTGCGATTTGTGAATCTTCTGCTACGGTGCGACCTTGAGGAATGCCTGCTCTTTCAGCCTCAGCCCCGGAAGCTCCCATTACTCACTAGGGCAGATGCATTGGCAGCTGCACGGGCAGCTGCCAGCGTGTCTTTTTAAAACGCCGCCCACTGGCTACTACTGCTGATGCTTTTCATGACCATAGCGCAGGCACATAGCAGGCACATGACGCTCTGACATCCACCGCACAGCGTCCCTCATGCAGTCAGCACTGTCGTTGCAAGTGGTCAAGTGAGACCTCCAAGTGGCAGTGGCTAGTGGATGCTCCAATTCCTCTTCCATAGCCTGTGCTTGCTTCGACCTCTGTAGGCAAATGGCTGGATGTGCCTTTGCATAGCACCTACAGGTGCAGGTAAGTGACCTGCCCCTGCATACCATGCACAGGTACACGAACGTGGCATCTAGGCAGCACCATCAGGTGCAGGTAAATGGCACGAAGTGCCTCTGTGCAGCATTAGCCGGCAGAGATTCGCTGTTTTTCCTTTACCTCCAGGAGTAAGACGATTGGAAAGCCAGCGGTTGTGCCCAGCTGCTCTGCTTCCACAGTGTGGGCAGCTGATAGAGCAGGCCGACTGACGTACTTGTTTTTCTGTTCAAGAGGTCAGTGCATCAGGGTAATGAGAGACCAGCCATCAGCTGCACCTCTTATTGCTGTATGGACAAAAGTGCTCCTACTCTCTCCTAATGCTCATTGGTGAAAAAGCCTTACCATTAAATGCTGAGATCTGCTTTAACGAGTGTCGTTGTCCCAGTATCGTTCCAGAGACCAACTGTCAATGCGTGCTGGGGCCACTGCACTACTACTTTCGTCCCTACCCAGAGAACATTTACATGTGCATGCCTACTGCTTTCTGCTGGTGAAACTGCCTTATAAGCTTATAAACAACCAAGTGGCTAATTCTCTCAGAAGTATCTATGAGTCGTATACCGCTACAATGGCTCAGATTAGTGTCCGATTGACTGGATTTAGCCTGCTTAGGACTGACATACCACGTCGGCAAACTGAGCATGTTTCAGATACCTACTTCCGGTCAGTAGGTCTGTGAAGGAATCTCACCATAACCAGTACTTTCCAAGACGGTCTTTGGAGCTTCCACCTGAATTTTTTTACAGTCCCGACTACCTACTCATCGCAAAAATTTCAAACAAGCTACCTTTCATCGCAAAAATAGTTTTCAGCTGGCCCTTTGCCAGGTTCTGCAGCAGTGCCCGATCTCTTTGAGGCAGCATGTGAGGTGCACCTGCCTCCGTAAATATAAGCAAGCCATCTTCGTGGGGCGTGGCCTATGCATGCGAGCAACCTCTCGAGCAAGTGAATTGTAGCGGCTATTTCAGTGCCATTACGGTATGCATGCAATAATGTCCAAGCTGAAAGAGCGGCCATGTGGATGCCGTTACCATTTTGCATCAAAGAGTTCAAAGAAGTGCATAAAGACTGCCCTCTTAAGTAATCCTGCCTCGTGCCCTTACTGCTGTGCTGAGAGGTTCGAGGTGCCGCATAAAGCCAGGGGATTGCATTAACTGAGGATGCACAAGGACCATGCATGCACCAGTTGTGCACGACAGCAAAATGAAGAAAAGCAGACTAGCGACTCGGTCGCTAGGCACCCTCCGGAACAAGAGTGTCACGGAAAGGTTGGTGGCATGACACTGGCGAAAGAACATGACCTCGCATCGAGAAGTGATTTTCGACTAACTAGTAAACAGACAAAATTATCGAGGACAGCGAGCACAGCAGCAGCAGATGAGAAATCACCAGCTGCTGCTGTGGCTCGGCGAACAGCATCGAGAAGAATCGAGGCTGCATGTTCAGATGGCAATATCGCTGAGATCGCTGCCCATTTTACTTGCAATTTAGAAATGAAACCATGGCCTTGCTGTCACAGGAGCCTTGGCTGGCCAAGCAAATCGGGTTCGTGTTCTGTGTTATGCAGCTCACTTCAGACACGGTAGCTCTGTCGCTCTTGTCTCTAAGTAATCGCCGGGCTTGGAGGGATGAGCAAACTACCTTTTTCCTACGATTGGGCAAGAGATAAGGTGCTCGCTCAGAGGTAAGGTGCCAGTTCCTCACAACCCAGGTAGTAGGTTCGAATCTTGCAGTGAGGCGATCCTGTATTTATGGCATGTAATGGTGATATTTGTAAGGCTCTTCTGCCGCTATACATACACATACACAAACACACACAAACACACACACACACACACATGCACGCAAATATAAATAAATAAATATATATATATATATGTATGTGAGGCTTTTGAATAAGCTAAGCTTAACTTTTTTCAACTTATACATATATATATATATATAGGTATATATATATATATATATATATATATATATATATATATATATATATAAAGTGCCAAGAATCTATCAGCTATCATATATATATATATATATATATATATATATATATATATATATATATATATATATATATATATATATATATATATATATGATAGCTGATAGCTGCCATAGAAGCTGGCTGTATTTGTCCATTTTGCAGGGCTCTACGCAGTGGTGGTGCCAGGGGGCAGGGTGGGGGGCATTTGTCCCTCCTACAGTAGAGCAGTGAGCTGGGCCGTCCCCTGTTCCTAAGCAGGAATCCACCGACGAAGAAAGTATGTCTGTCTTAATAACACTAAATGAGCGAGCGGCTGTCAAATTCGTGTCGAGTAATCACTGTGATTTTGTGCAATGCTCGTTTATCAATTGCAGATCTAGCCCCACCTACTAGATCCTTTGAAATCTTGCGAGGGTCAAGGCCCCGGCATAGAAATGCTGCAGGTCTAGCCCCGAGATAAGAATTCCGGCTCCGCCGCAAGCTTTACGCTTCAGAAGTGACTCGCTGTAGGAGCAAACTCTAGCGCGACTCGGCCAGCGCTTAAAGCGCCTACGAAGCTCGAAGGGCTCGCGAGCTTTGCATCGAGCCTACGAAGTGCCTTATGTGCACGAGCGTGCGCACCGGCTACCGGCACGAGCAGCTAGATGCGGCTCGATGCTCCGATTGGCTGCGAACGCGCTGTCTGAGCAGAAAGCAGCAGTTCGCCGCTGCCGGCGAGCTACCGAAGGCGGCACCTTGCCGAGGATTTCTTTATCGTCGAGCTTATGAGCGTCGATGAGTTTACTAGAAAAAGAGGCGCTTGCAAGCGAGGTCGCAGCGGTCATAACGAACGCGGATCGCACGACGAGAGGCGCCTCGAGACCCGAGACTGCGGCCCTCCTTTCTTCCGTCGAGGCAACTTTTCCGAACAAGATGCATTCGTCAGCTTGCATTGGAAAAGCATACGACAGCCGACTTCGGTAGCTACAGATCAATATTTCTCATGCATTCAATACCAATGTTCAATTTAAAAGCAGCTCCATCCGCTTGCGATCGTAGAGTGTGCTTTTATTAGCGTACCACGTGCTCGAGATCAACTCAGGTTTATGAGCAAATTAATTCGCAGAATTGGCCCAACTGTAAGTTTATAACGATCTTATGAGGAATGCTGCCTTAGAGAGAGTTGCTCAGGACGATCTCTTTGCAACTTCTTTCCACTGGCCACAAAATCCTTCTCGAGCGTCTGTCATCTCGCCGAGGCATCGTAGACATTGTATTACAATGATTTAGGCGTTACCTCAGTCGGAGAATTCAGAGGGAAGAGTTCAATTGACAAAGATTGTACAGTGAACCTTTGACATACAGGTTGCTCCAAGGATCCATTTTAGGTTCGTTCTTTTTCACATTTTATATTCTTCCACTTGCCAATATATTCACCAATCACAATCTAGGCTTTCATTTTTATGCAGACGACACGCAGCTGTACTCGTGCGTTGATTCTCTCCTGCCTTACAAAATCTCAAACTGTCTCAGCTCCCCAACAGCTACACTGCGTGCATTGCCGACTCTCGAACTTGGATGGTAGTAATTTTTCCGAAATTGAATGATGAAAAACCAACTTACTAATCATGGACAAACCGAGTAGTACTTGGAAAATGGAAAGTCCAACTCTTTAAATGGGCTCTTGCAGCAAATCTCCTTTGGCCTCTGCTCACAATCCGGCTGTCCTCTTGCAAAATGACCTGTCGCGAGATGAGCACATTATATCCCCAGTCGGCCTACTTCCGTCTACGTAACACTGGAAAATTCAGGGTTGCTTAGATAAGGACGTCATAGGCAACCTGGTCCATTCATTCGAGACATTCCAACTAAACTTTGGCAACTCACTCCTTGTTGGTTCCATTAGCGCTTGGTGATTGCTTCTCTTGCAGTTGTACAAGGCGACTTAGTTGCGATTGAGTACTCCTAGTACTGGAGCGCGGATTGCGATCAAATTGCCCGGATGCACATTTTCTGTAATCGCTGTTTCTTTCGATGAGAAACGCATTTTGTTCATTCAATCGCGGACTTGGATGATGAGAACTCTCAGCATGTAACAGCTGACGACCAGTCGCCCAAAGTAGGCACTTCCTAAATAAGTGAAGACATCACTGGAGATTCTTCATCCATAATTATACAGAGAATATTCAAGCATTAGATAAAGGCGAGCTAAATGTTGCCATTGCCGAAAGTAAACCATTAAGGCCAATAGCTCATGCCATGATGGTCCAGGTGGCAAGGTGCTCTCTCGTCCCGACCGGGGTTGTGAGTTTGAATCCTGCATAGGGCGATATTTTATTGCCCACTACAAGTTCCCCTTACAGCAAATGTAAAGCGCCTAGAAAGAGATTGAGTTCTCTGAGGGCGCTTTATCAACTGCATTATTATTATTATCATTATAAGTGGTAGTAACAGCCATTAAGGCCTTTCTGCCGCAATAAAATCGAGGATGGTAAACCAGCTAATGTCAAATAAATCCTTATGATTATAACTCGGGCCGATTGAGACAGAAATTGACATGCAATTTTTGCCTTCACTCATTAAATCTGGCCCAAGGAAGAGGGGCTCGTGGCCCTGATTCTTCAACCCTGATTCCTATAGAAATAAGCAGCCACAGGGTGTGGTGCAATTAACCCAACAGTGGTGCGCTTGAAGATCGCAGGCTCCCATGGCTCGGTGGCGGTTTTCCGTGTCCCACCGCCCTTCACAGACTTGCAGCAGATGCCAATTTTTGCCAGGACTCCTGCTGGGTGGCCCTGCTACAATCACGATCTGATACAGGCCAGTGTGGCTTTGACAGCTCTTGCAGATTGTACGCCCTGTGGTGCAGGGCAGTATTTGAGCAATACTTTAATCAGACAAAGAAACCTTAGCTGTGGGTTATTCTGCAGACATTTCGGGGAAATTCGGGCATCGCTTATGTATGCTTAGCTTGGAATAGAAGAATTCATTACCGCACTGCGAAATGCTTTTTTGCTGACGGGAGCGCGACTAGCGAAGTGCTGCTTACACTCGGGTGTACCCGCTCATTTGCACTAAAGAACCGCTCAAGACGATCCTGGCTCAGATTACAAATTAAGATTACAAATTAAAATTATACGTCCGCATCAAAACTGGGACCACCTATGCTAATTCGGAATCACAAAATCCGCAATCAAACTTTTGGCAGCATCGTGCCAGTGAAATTCGAATAGCCTTGCAATTGCAAGCATATGCGATAACTGTATGGCCGCCTCCCAGAATCCTGTGCACTACCAGTTCTACGTGTGCAGTAACTTTCAAGTGTTTGGAACGGTATTACGGCGCAGCATTTGTGTCTCAGGAAATCTGAGATGCCTCGCCAGTTTTCAGTTATCTGTAGGGCTCTTTATTCTTTTAACCGAGAGCCGTTGCCGTTCGATACAAGCCACCAGGCATGGGCTGTCGTGGCCGCCCTATCTGATACCAACTAATAAAAACAATTCAGCGGTATGGAAAGCACATTTATCACATAATTAGTAGACGGCCACAAGAATTCCTCTGTTCTAAGCTTTGCATAAAAACTTTCCAATTATCCACTATATTCAGCGGATAAAACCCGGTTGCGGCCTGTCATCTGATTACGATTCGGCGATCAGATACTGTGCTATAGCGAAGCATGAGGAGTATGTAAGAGTGGCCAAAGACGTGCTGCCCATGCTGGAAAGCAGCTGACCGCTGTAGATATAGGAGCCTGCAGCTATAAAAACGTCTCAGTGTTTGATCGCTGACGCCTTGCTCCGCGGCAGCTATCCCGGCAGGTAGCTCAACAGCCCCAAGCGCGGACGTATAGACCTCGGATTCTTCTCTAGGGGCAAGTATTGGAGAGCCAAGGGCTTACACGCTAGTGACGTCAGTCTTCACCCCGGCTTGCTAAATTAGCTTGCCCACTTCCATTTTCTCTCACATCAAACCTGATAACTTGGCTGCAAATGCAGCAGAACACACTATACCGACATATAAATGGCAGCCCACTACACTATTTCGTCGCCGGCTGATATCTATAGGCTGCCGTTAGGTAGCGTTCTCACCCTGCAACCGATTTACCTATATAATAGGGTTAAAAGCTTCTCCTGGCACTTACGTCGTTCACCGAACCAATCCCGGACTATCGCCTCCTTGCGCAATTCTTCCGATGCCAATTTGTCTATGTTCTGGTGTGCGTTGGTCTGGGCTGCAACGTAACTGGTTCGATGAGCATTCCTATCCACGGTATAATTATCTATAAATATCTGCGTTGCCGGTGCCTCGAAGCGCGGCTCACGACTCGAGAATTCGTTGCTTCAATACACGTAGGTAGGCCAACGGTAGCGGTGCGCAGCAGCATTAAAAGGCGCTTGTCTTTTAATCTAGCAAGTTCACGTCGTGTCGCTACGTAGACCAGTCTACTCCATACACAGGGAGAGGTACTTGCGTATAGCACCAGCCTTAGCCTACCACTCACACCGAAGCCCAAAGAGCTCTTGACTGACTTGTATAAGTTGGGCCTTTGTTTGCCTAGCCATAGATTTGACACAGCCGTTCCCTAATAATAATAATACTGATAATAATAATGCACTTGATAAAGCATCCTCAGAGAACTCAATTTCTTTTTCTTTTTTCGATCTTCTCAATTTCTAGGCGTTTTACATTTGCTGCAAAGGGAAACGCGATTGAATCGCGAGTAATATCATGCTTGATAAACAACATGAATAAAATGGTTAGGGGTGACATGCACAGGGTCAGCATGCAACTGTGGTTAGTGGCAGCATGCACAGTGTCAGCAAACATAGGCACGTGAAGGAAGAATCGCAGGGACTAACTAAATGCTGTCCTAAATAGGTGTTTTTAAGCTCTTTTTAAATGTGGTCAAGTCAGGGGATGTTGTGACGCAAGTCGAGAGGGAGTTCCAGGCTTTGGGAGCATACGAACTAAATGCACGGTCTCCAAAGGATTTGAGGTTTGTACGAGGTATCGGTAGACTGTTGGATTCCGAAAAGCGAGTGGTACGATGCTTGACCTGGTGGGGGAGTAGATCTGAGAGATAGGCTGGAGCGAAAGAATAAAGTGACCTAAAAGTGAGCGACAAAACCTTGAAGTCGATCCGTTGCTTGACTGGTAGCCAGTGCAGGTCGGCGAGAAGTGGTGTGATGTGGCAACTGCGATGCTCACGACAGACAAGCGCCTAGCTTCGGAGTTTTGCACCAGCTGTAAACGCCTGATTGCACATGCCGGTAGGCCAGCAAGCAGTGAGTTACAAAAGTCAAGACGGTAGGTCACAAATGTATGAACCAACTTGGACGCTGTATCCTTATCTACATAACCCCGATTTTTAGCAATGTTATGTAGCTGAAATTAGGCAGACTTGACTGTGGAGCTGATGTGGTCGTCTAGCGAGAGGTCACTATGGAACATGACACCTAGATTTCGAGCTGATTCAACAGGAGACATGCTGGCAGAGCCTCACGCTGGCAGAGCCTCAATTTTGAGCGAATGCGAATCATATTTATCATGGACTGGCTGATGGAGCATCCCGACATTCACCAGTTTCTCTCCCTAAAACAGCTGGGAAATGCGTTTAACGATGCAGCGACTAACTAGATCGATGAAGGCACTTTGGCCAAAATGCAAAGGATTTATGTCTTCCATAGTAAGGGTTAGCGTCTGATGCGTCCCGATCGTGGCGCGTTTTCTGTCCAGCTTATTTATGACACCGACCCATGTACGCATATATATGATGAAAGTTGTGATTGAAAATGACTGCCGTGTTTATCAAGGCACTTAGAATTAATGTCACTTAGCTTTTTTCCCTGCGCGCTCGTTGTAATGGGTCGGCATCGTCGAAATGTAGACCAGTGCATTTTTCTCTTTACCTCAAAGTAATTGCATCTCCAATATTGTCACCAAAATTTCGTTCTGTTACTCCATCTCAACCTCACTGACAATCTCCTCCAAAAATACACTTCAAATACACTACTCTTTGGATAGTCGGACAAGGCACGCTTGTATCTCTTCTCGTTACAGAGCTGATAGCAGCGGGTCGCAATCGATCAAGGAATAAGCTGACTCGCCGACCGAGTTGATTACTTGCTCTTGTATAATGTGCTTGGAAAGGTCATCGCATTCGTGAAGATACGTAAGATTATTATGAAAGTACGATCGCTTGCTTAGTCAGCTGAGTGCAAGTCCAACATCGGAACGGCGGACCGTCTCATGCAGGCACTTCGTACGCACAACTCGCGTACATTCTTCAGAACTTCTTTTGTCTCCTTTCTAGTGCAGTCAGCACACTTTCCAGTGCAGTATGCACGGCCGCGATCTGCGTAACTGCGTGCGTGCGACTGCCGCGGTCAAAAGCGGTCGTCAGCCTTGCTTAAACGCGAAATTTAGACCGGGATCCTTCACCAGCTAGCCAGCTCCAGTGACGCGCACGCGCGTACGCGTGCGATCGGCTTTAGGCCGGCGCCCCTGGTGCCTCCGCGCGAGTCGGAGCGCAGCGGCGGCGGCTCTAGGTGCAGTCTCGATGAAGGTACAGACGGCTCGGGATGAGATGGTGGTAAGCGTCTTCCGGCGCTCGACGGCTGCTCGGCTTCGCGCGCTGGCAACCGGCGGTATTCGCCGCCGCAACAACAGTGTGTGTGTGTGTGTGTGTGTGTGTGTGTGTGTGTGTGTGTGTGTATGTGTGATGCGGAGAGCATTCAGCGGAATGCTTCGGCTTTAGAGCCCCACCTTGTCCGAAGTTCGGCCGATGTTTTTTCTCAGCCACGGTTCTGGCAAGTACTTTCGTCGTCTACCGAGGCGTCTAGCGAGATCTCTCGGTGCGCTGAGCAAGCGATTTCGCACGCGCAGCGGATGCTTTGCCAAGATCTTTGGCAAGGAAATGGACCCACCGTTCGAGCACCGGCAGCCGTTTCCTGCAGCAGACGAGTGCCCGCCTCGCTTTTAGCGATCGATTGGGCATCGTCGCTCGCGCACTCGATCGCTCGCATGGCCTTGACCCAGACTCGCTTGCCTGCACTGGCCAGCTTTCGTCTGACCTGGCATCCAAGAGGGCTACTGTTCCAGCTAAACTGTGCGTATGGCTAGCTGGCGAACAGGGTTAACAACGGCTATCGCAATGCATGTGCGATTTAGAATTGCGAAAGTGCCGAGTTCATTGCCAGGCCAAGCTCGGCTGAAGCGTCTGCAGCGGGCGCCCGGAATTTCACGCCCAATCGTACCCACTCGTCGCGTTTAATCTGAGCGCGAAGGTTACTGAGGCGTTCTCGCAATTTGCCGCGCAGGCGCGCCGCCGCCGCTCTCACCTGCTGCCCGACAGCTGGCCGACTGGCGTAAGCGGAGAACGAGGCGCGGCAGATTGCGAAGTGTCTCCGGCCCGGGCTCGTTTCTCGTTGCCCGCGGAACTTATAACAATACTAACAACAATAATTATAGCACACAAATTAAAGCGATAAAGTGATAAATGTGACGATAGTGATAAAGCGCCCTCGGAGAACTCGATCTCTTTCTAGGCGCTTTACATTTGCTGCAAAGGAAACACGACAGAATTGTTAGCGGTGGCGTGCTCAATAAGCATCAAGAATAACTTGGGACGCGCGCAGGGGGGGGGGCGAGCGGATTTACGAGATTTACGCGACGCGCCACTGGAATGCGGTCGCGCCGCCATGTCCGGCGTGGACGAAGTCCGAGTCATTGCCGCTGCGACGGGCCGGTGCACGGGATCCTCGGACGGCCGTCGGCTTATGCGGAAGTCGACGCGCAGCCTTTCTGCGGAAAAGCCAGAGATAGAAACCAAACGAGTGCAGACGTTGTGGCTCGGTGCATCGTCGGCTACGCTTCGCAGTTGGCCCGCACATTATGCGTGGCGCCTCCCAGTATTTTCGCTGTAATTGTAACGCGGGCGCTGCATACATACATGCAGCTTATAACAGCCCGACCGGAACCGCGGCACACCGACAGGCTCCTCCTTCTTCTTCCGTACCCGTAGATCAATTAAAACCGGTCGAGGTGTCGCCACTGCGGCGCGTTCTACTCTCAATTTCAGACCGTTCGCAGTTCCTTCAAAACAGACTTTCTCATTCCTTGTCTTTAGCCTCTCCGATCTCTCGACGCTGCCAACGGTGGGAGCCATCTATCGTCCTCCCTACCCCCCCCCGCGGTACCGAGTCCTCCTATGTCTCAAATTTCTCTGACCTCGTTTTGACTCTGTGCCCAACAAGAAATCGATCTTTAATCTTTGCAGGTGATTTTAGCATTCGTTTTGATGCACTTTGACAGCTTGACTGACGGACGCCTTGAGTGCAGAATTGCCTGCATCGATTGACTCGTTTTCTCTTGTAGCGCACATACACGACCCTACTCGCAAAGCAGGTGGTCGGTCGCACGCACTCGATCCAGCGCTCTCCCGCAACTGCTGTTCTCTTTTCGCTAGCTGAATTAGCAGCGGCTTGCGTCTGTCCTCTGCGGCAGAGGAGCGTTAATGACCGCCGCCGCCGTCGCTTTCGGCTGGCAATTGAGGAGGATTCGAACACACGATCTCTGACGTGAAGAGCGAGCACCTTTACCTCCTAGGGTTTTCATCATAATCATCCCCTATTATTATTATTACCGTTATTGTCATTTTCATGTCTCCATCAAAGCATAAGTACAGTGCCTAGAGAGAGAGACAGAGAGAGACAGAGAGAGAGAGAGAGAGAGAGAGAGAATAGGTTCTCCGAGGGCACTGTAGAAAAATGTCATTTTATGAATACTAATATTATTATTATTATTATTAACAATAGAGTAGCGCTGCAAAATCTCGTCGAATTTTGAAGGAGTCGAAAAAGAGACGACGGATTGCTGTAACTAGGCGTTTTGGACGTTGATATACAGGGAAGCTTGCTTGAACTCCGGCTCGACCTCGGCCCTCGGGATGGGGTCTGGAAGCATCGGGTCGGGGTGTGGCATCTTCTACTTTCAACCCTGCTGTAGATCAAACTACCCGGCCGGAAACAAAATACCTCCTCCCCGAGAGCGAATCGCCTCCGTCTGAAAAGTCTGCACAAAGCGGCTATTGTACCAGACGGAGCTATTTCAGAGCACAGTGATGCATAATAAAACGGCGTCCGCCTTCACTAGCTTGCTCAGCTAGCTGGTCCCTAGAAGTTAGCTCCCACCGCTAACGCGAGTGCCGCTTACTCGCTCCACACGTTGCTGAGTAAACTAACAAAACTGCGGATGCAGCCGTACGCTTATATCTCCGCAATGTTGCGCCGATGCTCCTAGGTTGCGATTTTAAATCTGCTGATATTTATTTATTTATTTAAGTTCTCTGAGGGTGCTATACCAAGGAATTATATTTTACAGTTGACTCCGCTTGAGAATACGCTCGGGTCGGCAAGTGGCCATTTTTATAGGCGGACTATTCCCATATGCGGCGGAGTGAGATTATTGCTAGAAAAAATCTGGGACGCGGAATTGCCATTCTCATAGCGGAGTATTTTTGCATCCGATATTCTTATACGCGGCGGAGTCGACCGTATTTACTTTTTTGCTACCGGCCAAGCCCACGAAGCGCTTGTTTGATGCAGTTTCCGGCGACTTCCCGCGTCGCTCGGGCTCATCTCCAGCACCCGAGAGGTTCTCCGAACCTCGTGAGGCAAATCATGAAGCTTCTCTTTGTTTCTAGTAATCGTCTCCGGGGCCGCAGTCCATGCAGTGACCTTGTGTGTGCCTGTGCGTACAGCTGGTTTGGCCCAGTGGTTATGGTGCTCGCCCCGACCAATGTCTGGCCGAGGTCGTGAGCTCGTGCCCCGTGGCATATGCGAAGCGCCTCAATAGACAAATGAATTACATACGTGCGCGCGTGCGTCTGTGTAGGCATGCGCGCTCGGCTCGAGCGTACTTGCGCACGCGCGCGAGAGAGTCGTATGGCACGAGGATTAGCCACCACCGCAGCCGACTGGTCTAGCTGCTAGCCTATCGTTTCAGGGTTAGCCTACCTATTAATTCTACCATTTAGCCTGCGAGTTAGCCTGCCGGTTAGGGTTTGCCTACCGTGCGGCTAATTTCCGCTTCCCAGCTGTTTGCTAATTGCGACTATGCCGTATCGACGGTAGACCTAGAGCTAGAATGCGTAGTCCTTATTATGTAGGCTCCTATCTGGACGCAGGACAAAAGAGCTGGCGCTCGTACAAGCAGCGACAATGTCGCCGGCGACGTTCAGGAACTTGCGGCATTGATAGAAAAAAGAACGAGGAAGGAGGGGACTCGCCACTGGCGAGAACGCTGCAAAGCGATTAGTTGCCGCTTCCCTCGCCTTGACGCTATATAAAAAGCTACAGACCCATCTGCACCGCAAGTGCGAATCCAAGACGGAAAGATTCCGAGCTGCGATCCAGCGAGCCAGCGAGCGCTCACTGACAGACAGACGGAAGCGTCTCCCACGGGCTCGTCAGCTGCCGCCGCCGCCGCCGCCGCAGCCGCAGCCGCAGCAACAGACGCTGCAAAAGGGGCCGCGAACGTGGAAGTGAAGGCCCCGCGCAGGTCAATTGACAAAGCACACACACGAGCTCGTCGACGACAAAAGACACGGCATTCCTGCTCCGGTCGCCGCTATCAATCGGGCAGTAAACAAGGCCGCGCGCCTGTTTGCTCACGCCTGAGATAGCATTTGCAAAACAATGCGATGACTAGTTTTAATTGCGGAAGCTTATGAGATCCTCATGTTCAGCATCGATTCAACGGCTACACGCACCCGCACGCGCACTTTGCAAATAGCACGGTGCCACACAGCGAACCGATCATCATTACGCGCCGGCGAGCCGCAGCCCTGCGTGTGCGAAAGCGATCCGGTCGGCGGCGGTGGCGGCGGCGGCGGCGGCGGCGGCGGCGATCATTCGAATGCGAGGCTGCGACGCCCCCCCCCCCGGCACGGCCAGTGCGTGCTTCGACCGGACAAGAAGGCGCGCTAGCCTGACACAAGGCCCGAGAGCCATCGGACGCCACGGTCCGGTCACGTGTGCACCACTTCGACTATCCTAAAAAGGGACAGCCGCATTTGCATTTGCCTTGGCCGATGGCCAGCGAATAATATCCATAAAAAAAGTGCAAGCACTCTTTCACGAATGCGATCGCGTGTATTAAGCGAAGACTTGGCCGATTATTTGATAGCTTTTAGTCATGCAAGGATAGAGCTTCTGATTTCGAACAATGCAAATATATATAGCTTGTATAGTGCCCTAAGAGAACTTTAAATCTCCATTCAGGCGCATCACGTATGCCACGGGGCTCGAGCCCACGACCTCGGTCAGACCTTGGTCACCGGGGCGAGCACCCTAACCGCTGGGCCAAACCATTGCCCCGGCCCGGCTCAGGGCGGCAAGCCAATGTCCCACGAGTGGTTGCTTAATGCACTGAGCTGAATGCGTTTCTCGCGCGAGAGATGGACGCTCTAAGACGATAGACAGAGCCACTCTCTCGGAGTCGAACGCCGATTGAACGCAATAAACGCCAGTACACCTCGCCACTATCTTCCGCTTACTAGCGGACGAGAGCGCTTCATAATCAAGTGACCGAAAATCCGCGAGCGACTTCGGATTTAGCGTTTCGCAATCCGGATCAGAGCGTAGGCAATTGTGCGCTAGTTTCCGTTGGAACTGCGTTTGCAATTGTGGTCTCCGCAAAAACAAATGGGCTAGAATGCCTTCCGCCGTATTAGCTGGACGCGGTGAGAAATGGCGAGTGGAACGGGCGGAGGAGAAGGAGAGCGTGCGGCGCCTGGGCGGCGCATTGATCCCATGAGGACGACATCTTTGATTAGGGCGGAGCCAGTCCGAGCTAATAAAGTACTTATTTTTTTTTATTATAAGCTACTCAATAGAGAGTCAGTGCTAAAAGTTTTGAGGCGCGTTGTGGTTCCTTAGTAAGGGCGGTAGTGCTTATGGTTTCACGCAAAGTATCGTTACGTGCTCTGGCGTTTCTTCAGAAAAATGCATTACCCATGCTTGTCAACCGCTTGTCAGCCCTCAATCAACGTTTATAACTTTGGATGTACGTCCTCAAGTCCTGTAAATAGACCGATAAATCCTAAATGGACGCGAGAGAGAAATCTATCTATATCCAACTACAGGGTTTATAGTCTCTTGAAGATGCCTTAGAAAAAAGACAATATAAATAGCTCAATAGCTCTTATAAGACTAATTACAGTCCGTATTAATCCTACGGATTCCGCCTTCCATTGTGGTTAAGTGAATTTTTCATAGCAATGGGTCCGGAGCAAAAGTGTGCACTGCGAATGGAAAATACGCTTAACAATCTCACACAGGAACGAGAACAATAAGAAAATGTAGGAAGCAACACAGCGTAGCTTTGCCGAAACTCAATGCAACGTCGTCTGCTGCAAGAGGAAGAAACCGAAGAAGATATGCCGATGGAGCGTCGTGCTGTCAAAACTCAACGAGAAGAATGAGACTGAAGGTAATGTGCTAGCCCTTCACGATCCAGGTCTTGAGGTTCAAATTCCAGCCTGACTCCTACGCCGCGCTCGCCAGCCCCACAGAAAGTCCGCTTTTGCAATGCAATACTTGCATTCTCCGGGGATTTTTCACGGGCGTAACCTAGAGTTTTTTGTAAGTATTTCCTTTGCTGTCTGTCGTTGCTTTGTAGGTCCCCAAGCAAGCAAACTATTTATTTGCTGTTACATGTAAAGCTGCTCATTAGCTATTACCTCTATTGTATCTATTATTAGCTATTATATCTATTATTAGCTATTATATCATTAGCTATTATCGCTCTCGGTTTTCAGGTGGTTTGGCGTGCTTCCACGTTCGCTCTCTCGTAGCCGACCTCAGCGGGCGTAATGATCGGTACCAAATTTGCAATTCACGCATGCACTCATTCATTCACGCAATAAAACCGGAATTCGGCTCGAGAGCACGTGGTGACGTGGAATTTAAGGTGAGGCTTTTGAGTCCTGCGTTGAACTTCAACGAAAAGTAGTCTCAAAGAGACAGGATCGTTCCGTCATCCAGCGGCGAAATTCTTTTCTGTCACACAGTCGCATTCCTGGTGGCAGCCTTACAGTCGCTGTGTGCAGCAAATGTAAAGCGCCTAGAAAGAGATTAAGTTCTCTGAGGGCGCTTTATCAAGTAAATTATTACTATTATTATTATTATTAAGTTGAAATTCCCCCGAACGGAGTAAATGCTGCGAGGAGCCGGCGGGATTGTAGGCTTCTTTTTAAGGGCTGCCGAGCCAGGGGATGTCGCAATGTCCGTCGGTACGGAGTTATAGAGGCTTTAGGTTATTTATTGGCTTACTGGAGCTGACGACGCGATCCCCAAAGGACATCGGATTAGCTCCACGCACGGCCGCAAGGACTCGAGGCGGAGGATCTAGACGTTCGAGGAGGGCCCGATAAGTGTCTCACAGACCGGCAAAAAACTCAGCTCCCAGCTCAGGTCGCGCTACTCGCCAGGTAATATACACTGTTGCGTAGTGCCCACAGAGAACAAAATCGTATCCGGGTGCTTTACATACGCCGCAAAGCTCTAGCCCAGGACCTCTGTCGTGATAGGTGCTCGCACTGGGAACCAAGGTCTAGCTGAGGTCGTGGGCTCGAGTCCCGTGGCATATGTGAAGTGCCTGAATAGAGAGTAAGTTCTCTTAAGGCGCTATACAAATGACAAATATATATACACACATATATATATATATATACACATATATAAACACACACACACACACATATATATATATATATATATATATATATATATACGAGCACGTTACCCCTGGACTGATCGAGGGCGGCGAGGTTTCCGAGGCGTGACGACTTTTCTAATGGCGGACAGCGAGTCTGGAAAAGTGAAAGCAGGCACGCCGAGGCTTAGCAATGCATAATTTCGCCTAGCAGCGGCGCGTCGCATCCGCAGACTGTGCCACCGACGGGTGATGAGTAACTCACGCACATGTGACGACTCGCTGAAAGCTCCTGCTGGCTACTTTCTAATACTCACGCTAGCAGTTAATGACCAACCTTAAGTGCTTATGCTAAACTGCTGCACTGACAGCTCCATCTGATTAGACGCAAACTGATTGCACTCTTCTGGATAACGATCTCGGATTAGTTATAGCCGCCAGTCCCTTAGATGATATCCCTTGCAATAAATCATTTAGCATAGATAAGCATTCTTAGAAATACCGGTATGTAAGATTATAGCACATGAGCCGGGCTTTATTTACAGGCCACGGGACTGCGTCATTTGCCTTCACAGTAGAATCACCAAATCTCTAACTTAAACACAACTTGAACCAGTGAATTGCTTTGCTAGTGATAGCCAGGCGGGATGAGAGGCACTCGATAAGGACTTGGTGATCTACAGTAGCAAACGCAGCTGAAATATCATGAAAAACAAGCAGAGTGACTTTACTCAAGTCTGCATTCTACTACGGTCGTTATACACCTGAATCAATGCTGATTCTTTGGAGTAATTTGCTCTAAAACTTACTTGCTAGGTTTGAAGTTCGAATTGAATTCAGCTGGTCCTTCTAGCTCGTTTTAGTGTTTTTTATAGTAACCGTAGAAGGGAGACTGGGCGGACGTTGCTTAAGTTCTCGTGGTCTAGATTTGCTTTCCCAATTAGTTTTCTTGACAACAGCTTTTTTGGAAGGTGCAGGGACATGCCCTGAGGCTAAGGCCACATTTTATGTTAGTTATGCATGGCAGCAGCAGGTCTGTGTATCGTAGAAGTATGACAGTGAGAATAGGGTCCAGAGGATTGCTAGTATTCGTCGATCGGAGACGAATTTCAGCATGTGGTCGCTCGTGGCCTCCTTGAATGTCGACATTGAGGTAGGTACTGCATGGAATTGAGGGAAGGAAATATGCGAATATCTACATACGCACAACACTGTTAATGCGATACTATTTAGCTTCAGAATTTGTGGGTTCTCCTGCTAGGCAACGAATGCCTGCAGATGGTCACCAGACCAGCTCAGGCCAAAGGTGCTACCGAGATAGTAGATCACCGACTGTCAGCTTGGCGGCAGCGGCCAGATCACTGGGGTGAGCTCGGTATCATACTAAAGCAGATGTGCCAGCCACGGCGCTAGGGCCGTTGTCAATTGCGACCAGTCAGTGCTGCCTCAACACACTTCCGGTGTGCGTACCTATAAGGCATATTGGTGCAGGCAAGTGCACCCGCATTCTGTACACTACTATTCTGTACATTCTGTACACGTACGCATTCTGTACATAACGCATGCCGAGGACTAATTTACGCTGCCATTTTTTCATGCCCCTTCCTACGTTCCTTCTAGTACAGACCGTGCTCCACTCACGTGCTGCACATGCAAGCATGCATGCGTGGGCGCTCTCACACACACATACGCACACATTCGCACGTGTGCACTCGAGCCTACACACACAATACCAAACACACACACACACACACACACATACATACGCGGGTACACTGGAGATGGCACCTCCTGACCTGGTTGGCATGCATTTGAATGCTTACGATCAACCGGAGTAGAGGTCGATTTGGGCTTATATGCCACCATGCCGCAATCCTTCGCAGCAGGTCAGCAAGGCATAGTAGGCCAGCTAATTGCATGTGCTCTCAAGCTGACATTTATCGTTCAACGCCGGCCGGCCCAGGTAGGCCACCCGTCACTTCCGAACTGCATTCTATAGAAATTCACAATTAATAAGCATGCAAGTAGAGGCCAGTGCATACCTATGGCGAATTGATGGCGGGGCGGGAGCTTTGAAGTCAATTGTCTTGCCCATGCATAGGTGAATTTTCATGAATTTAGCAAATGCACCGTAAGCGAACTCTTTCGTCTTGTGTTCGAGGCTTCTCACCGCTTGCCGCCCTACAGAAAAGACTCGGAGTGGATCGGGAAAGATTTCAATATTACATTGAATCTACGTCGAGAACCTTCCCATGGATGTTGTTGCCCTATGCGATATGATTTTGGAAATGATAGGTGGATCGCCCTTCGAAAGTGCAGGCAACTATCTGGGCTTGGACCATTGAGAGGCCAATTGTACTATAACGGCATGCGAAATTGCTTAAAACTTACCGCATAAACACTAAACATATAGGAATCAAAGTCGCAACCTCGTGAAGCAAGGTCTTGGCAGCTGAATCTGATCTCCAGCTAGTGAATCGTAGCTCAAAACTGGCGGGCCACTGGCTGGGCCCGTGTCATTGGAAGCCGTTTGCCAGAGAACGGCCCAGGCGAAACGGCATGAAACTTCGCGAGTAAACCCAAAGCACCGGCGTCTTCAATGTGGAATTGAGTGCAGCTTACTTAGGGAAAAAACAGTGGTGGATCAGAACAGTGGATCGTAGTGGATCGATCCATCAATCGAAGGTTTGATCGATGGATCGATCCTTTGCGAGCAGAGAGAGCGGCAGTTTTGGCACCTCAGTCTGCCACTGAAGCTGTCCAGCCCGGCGGGTCACGCTGCTGAAGAGCGCAGGCGTTCTGTCTGAACGCGTCGTGCAGGCAAGACATCCGCGAAGCGAACATCCGCTCTGGCTCGGCAGGGATTACTTGAATGCGTACGCATTCGGAATCTGCTGCCGATAAGGGCTCCATATTTTGCAAATAATTGGCACCTATTAACAGCCAGTAAGTCATGCGCAACGAATGGGCACGGCAGACGGTATAAATCTCGGCAAAAACAAGCTTATGCGGGCCGTACCTAAAGAGCGCTTTTTGTTCGCATAGACCTGTGCGGCTGCAACCAGCCAGTGGATTCTGCAAATACGGAATCGCGCGCTCCGCCCGCCCCCCAAACGGCTCGCGGTGCAAGCGGGCGTGTCTTTTGTGGCGACCGCGGAGCCGAGCGCCGCCGCGCAGCAGCAGCAGCAGCAGCAGCGCGTGCTACTGCTGCAGCGGCAGCTCCTCGCGCTAGCTCCGCCTCAGCCTCTCAGGCTTCCGGCCGAACTGACTGACGGCGCTCAGCTCAGCCGCCAGCAAGAGAGCCGCTCAGCTCGCGTCTCCCGGCGCTCTCGCTGCGCTGCTATTCGTAAGCCGAAAGCTACCGCGAGTGGCAGCGCGGCACCTGCGCGCGGAGATCCGTGGGCGCCGCCCGGGCGGCGTCCGTCGCGTTCGCCCGTCCGACTGCCTCGCGCCGGGAGCGGTGACTGCGAAAACAGAACGGTGCACCTTCGCCTTCACCTTCACCTTCACCCTATAAATAAATAAATAAATCCTTGCTGATTAAACAGCCTCTTTTTGTATAGCGACAAAAGAGCCTTTACGGCTATCACCACCGCTTGCAGTGGCGATAAAGAATCGCCCCCTGCTGGAATCGAATCCACAACCTGGGAACCGAGGTCGTGAAAGCAACCGCCTTACCTAGTGTGCCATCACGGCTCACTTGGCCTACTAGCGGCGCTCGGAGGCAGCAGGAGGCTGGTGCGCTCGCTAGTCGCCAGTTTTCGCCGCGGACCGCTTACTACTTGTCGTCGCCGAATGTACGCCGAGCCGTAGCGAGCGGAGATTGCGCCTGGGGCAGCCGCTGCTGGCTTGGTCATCTACAATCTAGCCACTGGGCTCGAGCAGACTGCCGAGCTGTCCTTCGAAGGAGCTAGCGCGGGGCGGGCGGAGCGACCGAGGGACTTCTTGTCTCCCGCTGCCGACGCTGGCGCATTTTCTCCTATTTTTCGCACTTCATCTTCTATTTGGCGCGAGATTGAGCCTGCAGACTATTTTTCAAGAACAGATTTCCGATGAGGCACTGACTTGTCTCTGAGAAACTCTCGGCTTAACTGACACTAAAATTATTTGGCTTTGTTCACTTACAAATGGAGATAATAATAATACTAATAATAATGCACTTGATAAAGTGCCCTCAGAGAACTTAATCTCTTTCTAGGCGCTTTACATTTGCAGCAAAGTGAAATGCCGTTGAATGGTGAGTAAAATCATGCTTGAAAAACAAACGAAATGAATAATATGGTTAGGGGTGACATGCACAGGGTCAGCATGCGAATGTGGTTAGTGGCAGCATGCACAGTGTCAGCACGCATAAGCACATCAAGGACGAATCACAGGGACCCACTAAATGCTGTCCTAAATAGGTAAGTGAATGCATTGCCCGGTAGCATATACAAGATCTCACTTAAATTGAGAAGGCTAGCTAAACAAAATAAAAAGATTAATTCATTGATCAAAACGAGGATCGTTTTGATCAATGTAATCAGTCAAATCAATTTAGAGCATTCGTTTTTTTCTCAAGGCAACATTTTCTCTTATCTAATCGGCTTTGCCGAAGAAGTTATTAAAAAGACTACGCCATCTTTAACGAACCTTCAAAATTTCTTGCGCCAATATTAACTTCAAATTGTTGACATCAATTTGATTTTTCTTAACGGCAAAGACAGTGCCCTTATCACCTTCACATAACTGTCTGAAATATCACACGCCCCAAATGGCGCCTGCCAACCTTTGGAGGCTAATTGGCTAATGTGTGGGCGTGTTCAAGTTCCATTTGGACCTAAGATGCTCTCTCTCTCTCTCTGTCTCTCTCTCTCTCTCTCTCTCTCTCTCTCTCTCTCTCTCTCTCTCTCTCTCTCTCTCTCTCTCTCTCTCTCTCTCTCTCTTCTCTCTCTCTCTCTGTCTCTCTCTCTCTCTTCTCTCTCTCTCTCTCTCCTCTCTCTCTCTCTCTCTCTCTCTCTCTCTCTCTCTCTCTCTCTCTCTCTCTCTCTCTCTCTCTGTCTCTCCTCTCTCTGTCTCTCTCTGTCTCTCTCTGTCTCTCTCTGTCTCTCTCTCTCTGTCTCTCTCTGTCTCTCTCTGTCTCCTCTTCTCTCTCCTCATCTCTCCTCTCTCTCTCTCTCTCTCTCTCTCTCTCTCTCTCTCTCTCTCTCTCTCTCTCTCTCTCTCTCTCTCTCTCTCTCTCTCTCTCTCTCTCTCTCTCTCTCTCTCTCTCTCTCTCTCTCTCTCTCTCTCTCTCTCTCTCTCTCTAGCTCTCTGCTTCTCTCTCTCCCCATCTGTCTCAACTACCAAAGGCCGTCGGACGATGGCGTTGGAAGCTGCAAAAGAGCCGTTTTCCTTTTTTTTTCACAATTTGGGAAGCAGAAAGGTTATTGACGGGAGCTGCGTTGTAGGCAGTGTGAAGGGAAAAGGCTGACCAGATAAACGAAACCCAGCTCCCAGCCGAAGATAATTTAGCTCACCGGTCGAGGAACATTAAAAAAACCATTAAATTATAATTGCCGTCGAATTATTAATCGCTAGTGCGTACGACCGCGGTGTTTATTATGGACTAGCAGTTCCGGTAGAGACAACGGACCTCCTAAGAAAATCCGAATTACTGTCCGCGCAATGATGATTGGCTTACCTTCGGCTCCACTTTGCCAAACTCGAAGACTAGGAACTAGTCTAGGAAAAGGACTAGGAAAAGATCGACACGAGCAAGTAAAAAGCGCGTTTAAAACTTCGAATGTATTTTATGGCTCCAGAGAAGAAGAACTCGAGGTCTTTTGAAGCACCCCGACTTAAGGGGCGAAGAACGTACATAAACTGGCTGGTCGTTATGCCTCACACAATTGCAGCACCAATAAGCACGCCTAGGACACTGGTTCACATTAGCAAAGCCGATGCTACGAAGTGAAGGTTCGTTTATAAACTCGAGCCGCAGCCAACTCGCACGCTGTTTTCGCAACGAGAAAGCGAGCAACACGCCACCGTCTTTGGGTTAATAGTGGCATGCTCCAATGAGAAAGTGTATACGTTTTTTGGCTGTTTAAACAGTTCCATAGATGCTTTTTGGCATGTTAACGTGCAAATAAACAAATCTGTGTCTAGCCGCGGTGACGTTGCTGCTATCTCGCTAAGCGATCAGGCAGGTTTTTGTAGTGCTAAACTCACCAACTGATACACTCGCCAAAGTGGTATTGCGGTGCTAAGAAGAAATAAGCGTGAGTCAGATCTTCAGTCAGATCTTCAGAGGGCGTCCCAACGCACGACCTCCAGAAACCAGAGGCGAACTATGCGCAGCAGAAGAATATTAGCTTAACGGGAAAAGGCGGATATTTGATTTTGGTTTTGCTTACGTGTGGAGACATGAGTTTGCGTGCTGTCAGGCGAAATGTCACAACCAAGAAAATATAAGAAATTCTTAGATATTCCGGCTCTCCGTTGACAGATCGCATTGCCGTGAAGAGGACAGGATCGCATCGGGATTTATGTTAGTCAAAATTAAGGGATTCGCATTAGTAAATTTCTTAATAAATAATAATTATACATATTTTGTACAGCACTCTAAGAGAACCGAAGCGCTATCCGCATGCTTTACAGCTCACTGCAAGAGAAGCAATAACAAAGAAATGATAGCAAGCAAACTATCATACAGAGAGAATAAAAAAGCACTCAATTATCATTCTTATATAAGCTCTTTAGAAGCATGCAACCAGACATTCGGGGCAACTTGTCAGTAGGACTACTTGCCGTGCAGTGTCAAGGCTCAAATGCTATTGTGTCAATAGCCGTGATGGCACGCAAGGTAAGGCGGTTGCTTTTCACGACCTCGGGATCGAGGTCGTGGTTTCGAATCCTGCAGTGGGTGATTCTGTATCACCGTTGCAAGTGGTGGTGATACCTGTATAGGCTCTTTTGTCGCTATACAAAAGAGTCTGTTAAATCAGCTAGTACTTATTTATTTATTTTATTTAATAAAAATTCTTCCGACTGTCATATTGACCATATTTTTACGATTATAAGGCGCACACAAGTATAAATCTCACCCTAAGTTTATGGACACATTTTTTGGAAAATCTTTTCATTGAAAAATACTATCACTGAATATACTGCTCATTTTGCATTGATAGAAGTTTGCTTTAATCATTACAGTTAGCAAGAAACTCGTCATCCGTAACACTGTTAACACCTTCAGTCTTCTGCAAAATTGTCAACGTCTGAATCGTCACTGCCCTTATAGATTGCATCAGCTTCAGTTCAATCCAGCATGTTCAAAACTCCGTTCTTTTTTTATTGACTTCCCAATGACATATGTTTTGATGCTCTCCCGAGCATGTAAAACCCATTCACAATCATTTTTTTATACTGGATCTTCTAATTCCTTCTGTTGGTGCTAAGTAATCACTTGCAATATAAAAGTTGCAGGTTTATTTTTTCAAAAAAGATTGCAAAAAAGTGCGACTCATACTCATAAAAATACGGTGCTCAACCCAAATTGCGTATTTCATCAACTAGCAACCTATAGTCTACCCGCAAAATCAAAGGTGCAAGTAAAGGCATATCAATGTCCAGGTATTTTCAGAGCAATAAGCAGATAGTCTTTTCGGAGATCTCTAGTTCCACTTCCGCAACGGCATCGATGAAGTTATCACATTTATAAATCTGACACTCGCAGATGTAACGAAAGAGCAGTATTATAAGTGTACTTGCAAGTATGCTTTCGGTTTGACAAATTAAAGGAAGCGTAATAAATAAACTAGGTTTATACAAAGGCATATATATATATATATATATATATATATATAGAGAGAGAGAGAGAGAGAGAGAGAGAGAGAGAGAGAGAGAAAGAGAGAGAGGTTTACAGAAAAATGTATGCGATTGTTCAAAACAGTATTTCAAGCGCTCTGTTTTTGGAAATTGATCGTGACAGGAAATAATTGTTTCTCTCGGCCGAGAATGACTTCCAACGCATTTGCGCAAAACTTGAATTAGCTGTGCTCGTTAGATCCTCGAATAGTTATGGAGAATTGCTTTTAAAATGAAATCATTGTGAAGAGGCAATTGTATGACCTCCATTCGGAAAAAGATTTCCGCGAGACAGAGTGACAGCATACAGTGTTTGCCGTCTTAACCGGGGATTTTTGACGACTACATTTTATCCCAGTGGTGCTCTTTTAGCAGCTAAAAATCAAATCAACCAAAATGTTCAGATGACGGACGATAATTTAAAGATAGGCAATGAATTTTGCTATTAGGTTAAGAGTGCCGGAGACTATCGGTGGCCAAGCTTCTTAAAGCGTGCAGCGCAGAGTCAAATTTTCTGCACGAATTACTAGGATTATTTTGATGGCGAAATAACCTACGCGATTAAGGGCTCTCATCGTGGCTATAGGTGTTTATTCTGAATGGAGATCCGGCTAAATTTGAGCCGCAACAATGGTATTCAGCTTAACACTCTAGCCCTAGCTAAAAAATTAATTTAATCTCAACTTGTTTGAGGTGTGCAAAAGAATACCTTGATCCAGTGCACGAGAATGCCAAGGGATATGTATCGAGGTACAGCTGGTTTGGTCTAGCGGTTAAGGTGCTCGCCCCGACCAAGGTCTGACTGAGGTCGTGGGCTCGAGCCCCGAGGCATATGTGAAGCGCCTGAATAGAGATCAAGTTCTCTTGGGGCGCTATATAAATGAATTATATTTATTTATATTTATTGACACGTTTGCAGCTTCTAGATGAACAAACTTGTGACCTATTAACAGCTTCCTTTGTGAAGCTTGATGCCTTGTAAATTTGATTTCTCAGCAAATACTTGACGAATTATTTATTTCTTACGCGAGTTCAGCTCTTCTTCGTATGTCACTGCAGCACATTGGTGGCTGCTCGGCGTGGAACGAAAATAAACCAAAATCAGGGCCTGCTTAGAAATCAGTACAGCAGCTATCCTAGTTTATGCGTCTGTGACATCGCGTCCAGATTACTGCACTGCTCTGTATTCACGACTCCCAACCGGTGCTCATAGTCACCCATCACAGGTGCTTGTACTCGTGTGTGCGGCTCGTCCTATCTATCGTCAGCAGCGTAGCTGCTACACTGACATTGAACATGTTGCCCCTAACCATTTAATCGTGCTCATTTTAGAGCTACGCGAAGTTCCTTGAAAGAGAGATTAAGTTATCCGAGGGCGCTATGCAAATGTATTATTATTATTACTATTATTATTATTAGATGTCATTTTAGTGCGATCTTCGCATGTGCCTTTCAGGTGCCGAATCGACTTCAAGAGCCTCTCTCAGGAGAACAGGTGGCTTTTATAGCTTGCATCGGTCTACCAATCAAAACATTGTGCTCCTGCTGGTTTGCACATGCACCACCAGCTCCTCGACTTGCAGTCGTCTTGCCGTTCTACGTGCTAAAGTGAAATCTGTTGGTGATAGGAGCATTCAGTTAGTATGCATCAAACGTCCGGAACTCGAGCTTCAAGTTTTTTCATCACCTTCATTGGCTTGCAGTCATGCAGGCCTCAGCTAAAGACGCATCTTTTCAGCTCGGCTTTCCGTTTGCTCCTGTGAAATTTCCATTTTTTATTGTTTTGCGGGTGATGTGTGCATTATTGAGAGCTTGTTTCTAACCAGGGCTCATACTACGCGGTGGCCCCGAGCGTCTTCTTACCTGCATCTGTATGCTCGCTTAAGCACGGCACTTGCATGCTGAAGAATGCTTACTTAAGCCTTATACCTTGCTCATCATTAACTCTGGTATCATATTTTTCTCGCAACAAGTTTTGATGCGTATTTAAAGATCTGATTTTCTTTGGGCATTATGCAGGATTATTATTATAAGTGGCATTACACAATTCCCTATATTAGTAATTGTATATTATTAAATACTAAGAGAAAACGAATTTCGCAATATCATAACACCTGTCGTAGTTCACTGATCGAACTTCAGCTTTGATGAGGATGACTCAGTCTCGGATAACATCTGCCTGCTTATCTCAGCAGTCCTGTCTACCACCAGAGCATTGAGCAAATCGGATAAGCACCCATCCTCGCCAGCCGACGAAGACTCATCGGTATGCCCGAGTGGCCGTCCATAATGGAGTAGCACCTTAACGAGGGAAGGGCTCTGCCAGGTTGCAGATGAGGCTCGAGAAGCATTCCGTGCGTCCAGTCTTCAACTCTCTACAGCTGAGTCAATCTCTGGGTGGGAGCCTACGGTGAGCCGCGATAGGCACACTAGGTAAGGCGGTTGCTGTTCACGACCTCGGTCCCGAGGTCGTGGGTTCGAATCCTGCGGCGAGAGATCCTTTACTGCTGCTGCTGCTAGCGGTGTCGATAGCCTTTACGGCTCCTGCCGCTAAACAGAGAAGGCTGCTAAATCAGCTCGTGTTTTTTTTTATAGGAGGGGACCTAAACCCACTTGCTTCACAAATGTCAAAACCTGACCAACATGACAACTAACTACGGCACTGCCACAGCAAGTCGCGTAAGGATATCGGTACATCGACGTACAAGTTTGCAGCTTCTCGAGGTACACGCTAGTGACTTACGAACAGTTCCCTTCACAGTGGAGCTTTGTTCCTTACCCAAGCAAATACTTGACGGATTAATGTGATATTTTTTATGTGAGTTCAAATCTGCTTGTACATCACTGCAGTAGGTCATTTCTGATTTCGTTCGAATGTTTTCAATACGTGTCATCAAAACTCCTTGAACTTTATATTCTACAATCATGGACATCCATAGCAAAATCTATGCGACAGAGATAAAAATGAACTACTACTGTGATGTATCAGCAGAGATGAGCCTACATTTGTAATTTCAGGCTGATCCGTATTGTCCGCGTTATCGAATTTCCAGGGCACAAAGCTACACTATAATTGAAGCTGTTTAAAAGTAAAAATCGTGTAGCCCTACAAGCTACAACCATGTACTTTGTTGTACTGCGGTTTAGCAAGCTAGAAAAAAGTCGCATATGATGCCGAGATCGGCAAATTTGTTATTCGTACATATAGTGCTTCCGGTTTCCTTCTGGATTAGACATGCATAATCATTTGTAATACTTCAGAACTTGCGATCCCATATATTTAGACTTTCTGTCTTTTGAAATGTATTCTTAACAACTATTCAATTGTTGGACCAATCTTATAAGTATTTTCTCGATATTTACCCTTAGCATTCTTCCACGTTGCTCCTGGGTACTGCAGCTTGTCACCCATCACGGGGAGGCTAAGTGAGCAGGATTGGATCAATAAGCTGCTCACAAAGCTCACCGAGCGCCCACTACGAGCACTAGCCATTTGACAGTCAACTGCTGCTATAGAGGAACACTCTAAACGCTTACTGAGCACGGCCAGTCTAAACTAACTATTCTGAACATGTGTACAAAAAAATAAAAATAGTGTGGCGCCTATATCTATAAGACGTCTGACACCTAATCACTTGGCTGCTTCAAGGTAAACTTGTTGTAGTGGTGAAAAGCAGAGCTACTCACGAATTGAACGGCTTTGATGACATGGAAAAACTGTGCACGCGATTATAACCAGAAAATGCACCTTTGGTGACTTTCTGTTATGCCATCTCAACGTCAAGGTATCTCCAAAACGTAAATTTCTGGCAACGGCCACGCAACTACTCCGCGACTACTGAGAGAGGCAGCACAACTTTTCACTGATACAGCGCTTGGCGGTCACTCATGCTCTCAAAGGAAGCCACGATCCGACCAGCAACGCTCTGCAGCACCCAGTGTTTTGAATATTGCGAAAGGAAAGCAGAGCAGGTTTGCTACAAAGTATTTAAAAGATGACACTTAAAAAAAGGATAACTATGAACAGAGGGCATTGTCCTATCGCGTTGACGACCCTGCCCTGGGTCGGCTGCGCTTCCGACAAGGCCGTGACCTCCTCTCACTGCGACGCCGCCGCCACCACCGCCGCCGCCCACCGGCAGCATCACTTGACCCTCTTCTGCTGCTGCCGAGAGCGGTATATGTCGTTCGCGGGCGGCACGAGCGAGCCGCCATCGTCGTCATCACTCTCGTCGTGGCGTCCTTCGCCGCCGCCCGACGGCCGGGCTCGCTTTTTGCTGATTATGGTGCTAACGTTGGCTGAGTACGCCGTGCCTGGTTCGAGAGGGCGATCTTCTGCCACGGACGACGAGCCGTTCTCGGAGCTGAAAGCTGTTCAGCAGCGGGGCGTTTGGAAACAAAAGAGCACCGGCGGTTACAAGAAGCCGCGGCGGTGGTGCGCTTCACTCGCAGAGCGGACAGGATCCGCGCGGCGCCGCTCACCTGCAGGCAGCTGGACCCGCGAGAAATGCTCCAGAAACTTGTCTACCATGACGAAAGGTCCCTAAAACGATCGATAATAATAATAATAATCCTACTCGATTTAACAGCCCTGCTTGTAAAGCGACAAAAGAGCCCCTGACGGCCTGATCACCACCGACTGCAGTTGGCAATAAAGAATCGCCAAACTGCAGGATTCGAACCCACGTGACCTCGGTCGTGAAGAGCGGGCATCCTTGGCTGCGCAACCAGCCCGGATGACAAAGCGGCACACAGATGCAACTGGTGCGGCTGATAGCTGGGTGCCGATCGGCGGAATGAAAGCCAGTGGCCAGCGGCTGCCGGTGCCACTTAAGGAAGAGCTTTGTTTTTACGGTTTCGCTTAAATTAATCAGCTTCGAGGATTTACCATCGCCTCCCTTTAAGGTAGTTAGTTTCCCGGTATCTTCTGCTAAAATGACCTCCATGCAGTCGTTTCGGTACTCGAGACTAAAAAAAAGCTTGTGACACAGCTCGAAGCATTTGCACAAGCCGAGCAAGAGGCGAACATCCGGCCCAGGAGTTGGAATTTGGCAGGAAGACTTGACCATGGTGGAGGCACCGATTGTATGAACGCTACAAAGCAATTTGGCAACAGTGTCTGTAGATAGCAGAGGGCAGTGGGACGTTTGAGAATTCTGGATTGAGCAATAAGGTGCTAACAGTCGGTGCAAAAACTCTCCAGCCTGGCTTGTCTTTCGTGAGCATTGCAGTTGCCACATTAGACCACTTCTCGCCGACCTGTACAGGCTCCCCTTTAAGCAGCAGATCGACTTCAGAGCTGTTCACTTTCACTTTTAGCTCCTCCCCTCCTTTCATTCTCCACTTGCCTACTTATCTATCCTACCTACTTACTTTTCAATCAGCCTACACATTGTACCACATCGTACCTGCTCCTCTGACTTGACTTGTTGAGCTGTGCCTCTAACCAACCCCAGATCCTTCGGAAATCGTGCGTTCAGTTTCAAAGCTTGAAACTCACTAAAGACTGACGCAACGCCATCGCCTGACTTTACGACATTTAAAAGAAGTGAAAAATGCACGTGTTCTTCATAGCATCTGCTGTCTGTATACATTTCCTATGTGTGCTGATACTAGCTGATACCGTGCATGCTATCACTAACCATCCTTTAACCACAGCAACTTGGGGGCACGACACGAGGGGGCAGGGACAAACAGCAAGCTGTCAGGCCGTCCCACGGCCAACCTGCGCACAGTGCACATCTGCGCTGCACCGCACCTGCAACACATGCACAACCAATGCCCCCCCCCCCCGCAGCACGCCGGCTCACCTGGAAACACTTGGGTGGCGGCAGTAGCGTCAGCAGGAAAGAGGCAGCCGGCGGAGGTGGGAATATGCCTCCCAGTACCGGATGAGCGCCGATCGCTGAAATGTAGACAGCTTGGACGCTACAGCAGATGCCTGCAGCAGCAGCAGTGCAGAAGCACTCCAGGGGGCAGCAGTGGTTGGGTAGGGGTCAAGAGGGAGCGCTGGCGATATTTCAGCATCAACCATGAAGAGCTCACCAAGTGCACATCACTTCTTGCAAGGGCATATCGAAAGTGGGGTGGGCAGTCGCACACCCTTGCCCATCGCGGGAGATCAACCTTAAGAGGACTGGACGGCACCCAGCCGAGCACACGCCTCTCAAGGGCTGGCCGTGACGGGAGGGGAGCGGGCCAAGGCCGGCCGGTCCTCCTGAAGGACGTCGGCATGTGCTCCTTTGTTTCTTCACACAGCCCATGTGCAATCGTAACCGCACGATCCGGCACGGACGTCGGCACGATCGGCTCAGACTCGGGGACAAACACTTTCGCGAGAGAGAGAGAGAGAGAGAGAAAGACAAACGAGACTGGACGCTGGAGCCCATGCCGCTGCAGCCGGCCGGCCGGCCTGCAGCGGCCAGCCGTGGGAGGCCTCGGCTCGCCTGCTCACCCGCTCGCACTTACGAGCAAACTGCTTGGGCTTGAACGGTATCATCTGCTGCACGTCGGGACGAGGAAGCAATGACAGCTTGCCACCGTCGTCCTCGTCGGGCTTGGCGGCCTGAAGCAGCTTGCCATCGCCGACTGGGAGCAGGGCAGACAGCGCCGACATCGCGGTCGGGCAGCGGTACTCCTGCTCAAATGTAGGCGCGCCGCGCGTCTGAGCAGCCAGCCAGCCAGCGTGTAATAAGGCGGCACGCAAGCACCGAGCAGCGGCCGACCCATCGCCAGCCTCGAAACGACGCCGGCGGCAGCACGCAGATCAGATGCGGACGGCGCACGTGCCCGCTTTGCCTCCGCAGTTCTGGGCAGTGCTGCCCACCCCACCTCCTAAAGAGCTGGTGGAATCGTCAATAAGGGACTCGGCACACTGAGCTACTTCCATGCAAGAAGCAAATGTAAAGCGCCTAGAAAGAGATTAAGTTCTCTGATGGCGCTTTATCAAGTGCATTATTATTATTATTATTATTATTATTATTAAGAAGCTACTGCCCTGCCGGCTGAGAGCGCAGCAGCGCACACACGAGCGAACGACAGGTAGAAAGCGACACGTCGCGGGATGAAGTCTCACTGCTGCTCTTGCTATTTAAGAAGCTAATCTCACGTCAGCGAAGCAACTACAGCAGACAGAGAAATTAGCATACATACAGAGAAAGCAAGTGAGAGAGAATGGGGGAGAGGGGGGAGAGGGAGTGAGAGAGAGAGAGAGAGAGAAGGGAAGAGAGAGAGAGAGAGAGAGAGAGAGAGGGGGGAGAGAGAGAGAGCGAGCGTGAGAGAGGGAGGGAACGATGAGCAAGAGAAGCGAGTGAGAGTGGTCGAACATTAAAGGGAGATAAGAGAGGAGAAAGACAAAAGTGAGAGGAGAGAGAGGCGGGGCAGTCAATAGTGAACAAGCAGAATGCATGGGCTTGCGCTGACACTCAAGGACGTGAGGTGAGTGGCAGCTCCTCACCTTGTAACCAAGTGAACGCAGTTCGGAGAATGAGCACGGATATAAGTCAACATACTTGTATCGGTCTATCAACAATGACGTCTCCCGTATGTCGCAGTCTTTCAGCTGCAAGGCCAAAAGCACCATGGTCGCGCTGGTTCGAGCAGCGCATGGGGGAAGGGGAGGGGTGCCTCGAGGAGACGGCCGCACTAGCAGCGAGCGGCACAAGGCGTTGCACGAGATGTCAATTTTTGTAGGCAGCGAGGACGCAGATGCACGAGGCGCAGGCTGGCTAGGCCGTGCGAGCGGCACTTGGGCTCGCTGTACCTGCTGGATCGTCTGCAGCCGCCGCTTTTCAACCTTCCCCACACTTTGCAGGTCGCCAATGTTCGATTCGAACTCAAGAAACCGTCGCCATATCTCCCTTTTTTCGCGAACAAAGCAGAGCACGTGACTCGTAACGTGAGGCGAAAGCTCGATGACTGCTACGGCCGCTACAGCTTCCGTTACAGTCTGCGCACTGACTGCGCTAACTTACAGCGACTTCTCCGGAGAGAGCTGATTGGACGAGAGCACGCGCTCGAACAAGACCCGTGTGTTGTTGTCCTCTGCAACAAATTGCAAGTGTTCGTGGTGTGCAGTCTGCTTACTGAATGATTTGGAAGACCACAAAAAGCCAGTCTTGGTTCTACCCCACCGTTGGACAGGGTAGAAGGTAATTACACGACCGGAAGACAAGACTTAATAAGCTCTTGTAGTCATGATCAACCGGCTAGCCCAGATGACTTGGCAGGCAGTCTCTTGATGGAGATGTGTCCTATTCAAGACATACCCATTAAGTGCACAGGCCTCTCCTGCGATGACTCGGACGCCAAAACCATTTCGTGAAGGTAAAAGATTGCTTGCTTGCATCCATGGAACAATAGAGGCCTTGCATTCACGAGTACATGTGATCAACACACAAGCTCTCTCACACACACACACACACACACACACTCACTCTCACTCACTCACTCTCACTCTGTCTCTCTCTCTCTCTCTCTGTGTCTCTCTGTCTCTGTCTGTCTGTCACCCCGTCTCTCTCTCTCTCTCTCTCTCTCTCTCTCTCTCTCTCTCTCTCTCTCTCTCTCTCTCTCTCTCTCTCTCTCTCTCTCTCTCTCTCTCTCTCTCTCTCTCTCTCTCTCTCTCTCTCTGTCTCTCTGTCTCTCTCTGTCTCTCTCTGTCTCTCTCTCTCTCTCTCTCTCTCTCTCTCTCTCTCTCTCTCTCTCTCTCTGTCTCTCTCTGTCTCTCTCTGTCTCTCTCTCTCTCTCTCTCTCTCTCTCTCTCTCTCTCTCTCTCTCTCTCTCTCTCTCTCTCTCTCTCTCTCTCTCTCTCTCTCTCTCTCTCTCTCTCTCTCTCTCTCTCCATTCCGCACACATTCAGAGAAGGGGGCCGCATTATGCCGAAGGTATTTTGCACCCACTCGCCCAAGTTTTTAACACTTCAACTAAAAACATCTGGAACAACCTAGTAAGCTGGCGAGCTGCACTGTTTTTGCCGAACCGTGACTCTGCATTCAAATTAGCTAGGAAACGTGCAATGTTTTGCACATGAGCGACTGCATTTGTCGCCATTCATCTGTGCAACAGATGTGTGCGGCATCCCAGAGGTGTGAGGCATGCCAGAGGTAAGAGGTATGCCAGCATGCCAGAGGTATGAGGTCCTGCCGGAGCAAGGCCGGCAGTGGTAAGCAGGCCCGCACGGACTTACCGTTCAAATGTGACATGTACTCTATGTAACTTAACACGTACTCGGGGCAGTCGCCATATTTCTTGAGGCCGAGCTCAAATATTTTAAATGCAACATTCTTGTCCTACAGAGAAGATACACCGCATCGGGAGCAGCGAGACACACGCGGATGGGCATTCACACCGGCTTACGGATCCTGCCATGCAGTGCCATTGACTCAAACATTTAGTAGTGCCATTGACTCAAACGCTTATCTAGCAGGCGTTCAAAATTTTGTTGAACGCTGGGTCCACAATTTAGCTGAGCGACTGTGCACAGCCGACGTAGTAGTCGACACAGTTACTGACTGGGTGGCGATTCGAAGGATGTGACGCCCATCATGGCCGGCCCATGTAATAGAGGCAGGCCAGCTCATCGTGGGGCAAAGAAAATGCGCGATGAAAAGAAAATGACCACCTAATGTGCTCGCAATTCTATACTAGATAGAAAGAAGCAATTGTGCAAAAACAATTAAGTGCAACGAATTTGGGTGTGCGTGTTGCGTGAACGCATGCGTGCAAAGTGAGCCGTGGGGTTTGGACACGGAAGGAAAGAGAGATATGGAGTGAGAAATTCTGAGATAAAAAGAAGTGTGTGCTTGTGCATGTGTGCGTGTGTGTATGTATGTGTGCTTGCGAGTTTGTGTGTGCCTGCTTCTTTGCGAGTGCGACCGGGATGCACAAGCAGAGACAGAGAGAAGGTGGCACCGACAGCATGGGATACAACGCCAGCTGAGATCGAGTCAAAGTTCTGATCGAAGTTGGAGTGGATACAACAGGTGGCACTAGGTAAGGCGCAAAAGCCTGTCATGCACTGCGGCAAGTCTCGACAGGTCTGCTTCTGCTGCTGGCCTGTTGCAACGGCAGAGATGACTGTGGTAGCAGAGGTGGCTGCGGGCGCATGCAGAAGCCACATCGCTCGCTGGACGTCTGGGTAGGGCCAATGTCAATGTCCTTCACCTCTGTCAATCACCAATGGCAATTGTCAAAATCCAGCAGGTGGCTGTGAGACTGAGGATGGATCGTCAGTTTCGTCATAGTTTGAACACTTAAAGCCGTATATCTATTTTGGAGCCCCATCACCACTTGGCCACGACGTCTCAGGGTGCCCAAGCAGTGATCTGCTTAGG
Organism: Cristatella mucedo; assembly: GCA_009760855.2. Taxonomy (NCBI): domain Eukaryota; kingdom Metazoa; phylum Bryozoa; class Phylactolaemata; family Cristatellidae; genus Cristatella; species Cristatella mucedo. The sequence continues at coordinate 3,063,747 of WPIO01000001.1, read as the reverse complement.
CACCTTGAGACACTAAGCAAACATAACGAATCGTGAGTGCATGTAACTTTCACCGGGCAGAAATGCAGTGTGCTATGTGCACATCTATGTCGTTCTCAATTCACCACACTTCTGCAGCATTCCAAGGGGCTCAAGGGAGCTCAAGCTCATATTTGGCATTCGGCAGTTGTTCTAGAAAGACTCAGCAGTATTGCTGGTCACACACAAAGTGGCATACGATGTTCAGAGTACACCCATACTGTCGGCTGCTATCTAGTCACGCTGATCATGTGGGGCACTCAGCAGCAGTCGCCGACCGGCAGCCCTAAACCAGTCTAAAACAATAAACATGAATTCAAGACGAATTCAATCAGTAAGTTTCCACTGCATTTTCCATACCTAAGCACCATCGGATTGCAAGGCGTGCCGCCCTTGCAAGCATCTCGGGCTGGCTTACTTTGATGGCTCTGGCATTGCCATTTGCTGAGTCATCCATTTGCACAGTCGGCGAAAAAGAGGGCGGTCGGGCAGTAAGAGACGAGGGGAAGTAGCGACGCGGGCGGTGGCCCGTAGCTCAGTAGGAGGGAATGCTCCACTCCGCTCCACACACGAGCCGTTGGGTGATCCGGTGCGATGGCGAGCCGCAAGTGTGCACCGGGCGCTGGGCGGGCGACCGGGCACCTGTTCGGGGCGCCGGCTCGAGCGTCAAAACGAGGCGACGATGGCTGCAAGCAGACGATGGCTGCGAGCGCAGGCGAGCGCTGGCTACCTTGCTGCAAAAGTATTCCATCAGGCCGGCGGCAGCGTACACGTGGTAGCCAGAGCGCGCATCCTCCCTGGCCAGCTTGAAGACAGCTCGAGCCGACTTGATTCCCTCGGCTCGCCGAGCGAACTTCATGTACTGTATGTAGCACTACAACGTGCGCACACGTCACTTCGGAAGCTTGAGACACGTCGCAGAGATCGTCGAATGAGATCGCAGAGATCGGCGCAGAGATCGTCGAATGAGATCGCAGAGATCGGCGCAGAGATCGTCGAATATGCGGCGGCTGCAGCGGAGCTCACGGAAGGGTGGAGTGAGTAAAATCAATACAATCACAATTATAATATGAAATTTGCACAGCGCCCTCAGACAACGAAAGCCCCTTTCTAGTAGTTTGAGGGTGCTGAAAGGCAGCAATGATCCTGTCCCTTCCTATGACTACACGGCCGAAGCCACGACGTACGTCTGCGCGACCTCTTGTTTTAGACAGACAAGGTTTTGACAGCAATTGCAATATAATTACTTGCAGAGTCTGGGTTTACTTTTCCAAAACTGTCTGCCTCATTACTCGTGCTAAGAGAACAACTTAGCTGGATTGGCTTTTGAAGGTTATACCCCTGCCTCGGAAGACAGGCATGCATGCATGCTTGCATGCATGATCGCGCACAAATATATTATGAAAGAAATGTCATTCGGTTCCAAAATTTCGCGTGCAGCCCCAAACGCACGATATGGGTTTCTATTTTAGAAGATTTGTGAGTATTTACTACTGGGCATGCAGATATGCTAAGGTGGATTTGAGAGCTCATACTGACCATGCACAGCGTGCGTGCATGCGTGCACGAAGCACATACGTGCATGAGCAAGCATATGATTGCATTGCAAGCGGTACCGGTACCTCCACCGGGTGGAGCAGGTCAGAACGAGCAAGCAATGCTATGCTGACGCTCACATGTAAGACCGGGGAGCAGCAAGGCCTGAGAAACCGAGGGTAGCAGCCGAGTGCATTATCGGTGAAGGGGCGGACCTGAGCTTGACTTGAGATCAGCCCTCGTGGGCCAGCTAATCAAGGCGGGCGTCGATTAACGCTGCTGCCTGCGTAGCACTCTTCACAGTGCACGCACTCATGCGGTTGCGTGCATCCAAGTGCACATTCGAGGCTCGCGCGAAAGCCTTGCACTGGCTGGCGTGCGAGCGCGCAGGCACCCGTGAGTGCGGGTAGGACTCGGCACGGTCGGAGCATGCAGCTTTGCCGCGGGCACAGAAAACTGAGCGTGAGCTGAGAGCGCATGAGCTGAGAGAGAGAGAGAGAGAGAGAGAGAGAGAGAGAGAGAGAGAGAGAGAGAGAGAGAGAGAGAGAGAGAGAGAGAGAGGGAACGGCACAGCAGCCGAGTGAACAGCAAAGGCAACAAGCCGCACAGGCCAGGGCCAAACAGCAGACGCCGCCAATGCAAGATGATTAAAAGGCGCACTTTTAAATAAATGCAAGATATCAACACAGCACGCCACTTCGGATGATAAACGAGAGCGGTTCGCTAGTTCTTACCAGCGTAGGGTCGACATCGGTCATCGCAATGTACCGCTTGTAAATACTGTGCACCTTCTCATACCTCATCCGAGCCTAAAGCACAGGCTACTGGCATGAGGCACTCAACGAGGTCACGGGTGCTCAACGTGCGGCAGTGCTCAAGTGAGCGCTGCCGCACGCGCTCGCAAGCACATCGCGAGCACGAGCTCATACCCAGCAGCAGCAGCAGCATACACAGCTTGTAGGTGACTCGCCGAACCCAGCTGCAGCTGCCTAATATAGCACAACCTCCAAAACTTCTCTAGCTGGGCTTTACCAAAAACGTGCTGACACCGAGTATGAAGACATCGAGGGACGCCCGATAGACGAGACCCGAAGTGCTGACTCATTTGTCACCGGACCGCCGCGCGACGCTCCCAGTAATGCTGCTGCCTAGATGCTCTCTGACCCCGGGTCAGACGGGTTCGCATACGGTCGGAACCACTGCAGAAGGGGGCAGCCCTCCCCTCCTCATCTCATCCACAGTTCGACCAACGAAGAGGAGTCTGCTTGCCGAAAGTTCAAGTCATGGAGAAGTCGAAAACAAAATAGCTGTTCACTACGATGAAGTGAAGCCAGCCGGCCCACGCACTGTATCACTGATTGCTTCCGGACTGGAAGGAGGCTAGCGAGAGAAGGAGAGAGAGGGAGAGAGGAGAGAGAGAGAGAAGGAGAGAGAGAGAGAGAGAGAGAGAGAGAGAGAGAGAGAGAGAGAGAGAGAGAGAGAGAGAGAGAGAGAGACTAGCAGACAGACAGCAGACCGAGCATGCACCCACACGCCGAAAGTCGCCATACTCAGAGCAAGAGCGAGACATCCACACGCGGTCGCATCCAGCTGGTGAGAGCTGACAGCTATAAACTTTAAAATGTTAAAAGTGAAGACCAACCGATTAAACTGCCTCATGCATGTAGCAGCAGAACAAAAATATATGTTAGTCATTTGTGTAACGCTTTAAGAGAACCTAATCTCAATGCAGGCACTTTACATGTGGCACAAGGCTCGAGCCCCATGACCTTGGTCGTTAAAGGCTAGTGAGTACCTTACTCCTGGGTCAAACCAGGGTGGTAGAGTGCAAACGGCTATCGGCTACCTGCAAGGCAGTAATAAGTACGGGATTTCCGGACCGTGCAAATGAATGGTGGAGGCGTCGGGGCAGCATCGATACTAATAATAACGATATTACAGTTAGTTGTATAGCGCCCTCAGAGAACTTAATCGCTTTCTAGGCACTGTACATGTGTATATGAATTAGAAAGCATATTCAGTGCTTCCTTTACAGCATATGTAAAGGAAGCACCATCAAATGGCTAGTGGTAACATCCAGCTGTCAACAAGCATAAACAGGCAACATGGACAGTGCCAACCTGCAAAGGGACCAGCGCAGCGTGGCACAGCAAAGTTCCCGTACTAAGCTAAATGGGTGTGCAACGCACACGCACGGCCCTCCTCCTCCCAGCAGTTGGATTTCAACTTCAGACCGAGCAGCGTTCGGGGGCGGGCGACAATGCACTGAGCGGCAGAAACCGAAAGAGGTGGCGATCGCGTGATCGCTCCCATTCTACCTTGCTACCGAACGAGCTGCGAGCTTACCTCTTCGAAGTCGGCATAGGCAAAGTGCAGCAGCATGCTTTTCTTCAGCAGCGAGCCCACGGCTCGCTCGTACACACCGGCGGCTTCCTCGGCAAACACCTTGCCCGTGTTCTGATCCTGTAAGAGTGCACAGCCGCAGCAGGCGGTCACAGAGGCGCAGATCAGGTCGGTCTTGGACGGTGACGCCAAACGGCTCGAACAGCATGTCGAAAAAGTCAGAATAACTTGGGAACCCACGACCGGGTCGTGCCCCCTCCCATGCATGCACACGCGCATAGGCAAGCCCAGTTCACCGAAGGTGGTATACATATATACATATATACGGTATATACATATACATATACATATATATATATATATATATATATATGTATATGTATATATATATATATATATTATAAATATAATTATATATATATATATATTATAAATATAATTATATATATATTATAATTATTATAATTATATATATATATATATAATATTATATATTATATATATATAATATATATATATATATATAATTTACACCCCAAATGTGCCACACAGCCAAAGTTCCGGCACATGTGGGGTGGGTGAGTGGGCAGGCGGGTGGGCAGGGCTACAGCAACTAAGCATTCCGAGCTGCGAGCTGCAAGGGCGGCCGCCGGCCGCCCTTGCAGCCGCCACCGATACGCACCCCCTTCTCCGATAGCAGCCGACTAGCTTGCTCCAGGTAGCTGGCCGCCTCGAACCACACGTCGGCATGGTAACCGAGACAGAGGAGGCACTGCTCGTAAGCGAACATCACTCGCCGAGTGATGGTGGTGTGATCCTCCGTGCGCAGCGGGTTGGCCTTCTCCCAGTCGATGTATTTCTTCCATAGCTCCGTCTGCTTCTGCTCCTCGGCAGTGTTCTGCGGCGGAGCGGCCGGCCGAACGCGGTTCAGTCCCTTCGTGACGGCCTCGTACTCCTTGGCCACTCGTCGGGCGTTCATGTAATCGCGGCCGCGATCTTCGATCATCTTCTTCGCAATGATGGGATTCACGCTCTGCAGCATAACGGCAGCCATTTGCAAGAGGCCAGAGAGGAAGGCAAACGACCAAACTGACGACGAAGCTGCGGCGGAAAATAGGAAGCAAAAAAAGCTTTAAGTCTCGGCCAAACACGGAGCGTTTATAGCTGTCAGACGACGGAGGAGCTAGAAGTCGCTGGCTACTCTGGCTACTGCGGCGACAGGAAATGATGAATGCGAGCACGCGAGCAGACGCATGGGCCGTCGTGTAGCGCTAAGTAAAAAGTAATGTGTTGCTCAAAAGTAAAAACCTCACTTTCACTACAAACTTTAACTATTATAAAAAGTAAAAAGGAATGAATACGTTAGGGCTGCCACACCCATACTCATCAGCCTGCATTTTGCAGGTGCCTGGCTACGTGGTCTCTAGCACGAGCAGCAAAATCGGAGCTGGGGAGGGGGGCAGCTAGATGATCGCCTACCACCGACATGCTCTTCTACTTTGCACGGCTACTGCTGACTTGTTCCTGCGCTTGCCCACTATTTATGTGTGATCAGCAGACGACCTTGCCAGTCTATATGCCAACGTAGCCTGCATTGACCTGCAAACAATGGACTATCGATATCACGCTCGGATTTCCGGGGAGGAGCTAAACGGGCGACAGGGAAAAACAGTAGATGTGCAGTATTTAGATTCATCATGCCCAGCTGGACAGGGTACCCAACAAAATTAATTATTATTAGGTTTAATTATTAGGTTGGTCATAGCATCATTCAGTTTGAGAAAGTTAGCCGCCATCCAAGTGCAAATGCAGGCAATGTAAGCCAAACAGGAGTTGAGATAACCTGTGAGGTGCTGACAGGCAAGGAGCACTCGTAGCATCGGGTACAGCACGGTGTAAACATGCACACAAGTTAAATTCTAGATGGTGCTTGGCAATTACATCGACAAAAGGGTGAGTATCACTTGTGAAAACCAGTGGAACTAGAACAGAGCCCGTAGTATCCTATACTTCAAAGACTCACGGGATGACCGCTGGCTTCAAGGCTCTCAAAGTTTCAACTGGAGTAGGAGCTCAACCATTGCACTGCAATGCCGGTTGTGCCCAGGCAAGAAGACAGTTGCTCAAGACGGATTTTGTGATCACAGATATCAAATGCAGCTGAGATATCAAGCGGAACTAGCTGATAGACTCTAATCTAGGTCAACACTTCGCCAACAGGTACTAGCAAAGAGACCCTACTTCCATCAACTTTGCGAAAACTGAGCAAATGCAGGTGGTGAAAGCTGCATAAAACCATATGCCGCTATACTGAGCTTAGTCTGCACGATCGGACAAGTGCCGTCTTTAGTGAGGCACGACAGCGTGCAAGCATTCGCTGCTCCACGATCTGCGGTCCACGATGGGTGCCAACTTACGTTTTCGTAAGCGCAGTACTCTTTCCACAGTGTCTCAATATTCCACATGGGTGTGACCACGCCTCGTTGATAAATCTTCCGCACTGCAGTAATTCGCTGATTTTCAGCATACGATCCCACAGCCTCCCTATTGAAAAAGAAAACGAAGTTCGGCTGCACAGCAGGGAAGCGGTGCACTAAGCAGAAAGCACTTAGTAACGGCCACGACTCGACGGTCTATATACACGCATGAAATCAGCAGAGGGATAGACAATGAATGGCATCTGAAAACGAGAAATTGTGGGCTCGGCAACGCTACCACAAGCCCAGAAACACAAACCGAAAGACGACAATCAATAGCAGCAACAGCCTAAAGGCTCAAAGAATCGAAAAAGCGTCAAAGTAAAAATAACCAGCCACAAGAAAGGCGATCTGGCTAATCTTCCAGGAGCACTATTTCCGTGGGTGACAACTTCAGGCTCGGCACCCCCCAACTAAACAGATGAGCAGACCATCACTAGCAAGGCCTATGAGTGAGCAGTCAAAACGAATACTGAGTCAAAAATTTATGTTGCTCGTGAAAGAAATGTGAAAGATATAACAAGGTCATCAGCAAAACAACAGCTTTCCAGGAGCCACAGCATGAGTGCAAAATAAATTGCTGACTATGACTTCATGCAGAAAAGTGAGCAAACAGTTTAACAGAGAGCGTGGCAACAAAGGAACGTGGAGAAAAGAAGACAGACAGATAGACGAACGTACAGCGAAAGAAACGGGCAAGAGAGAGAGAAAGAGGAGAGGGAGAGGAAGTGCTGAGAGAGACAGACAGATAGTGAGAGGGGCGGGAATGAGAAAGACAGGAAGTGAGAAAGAGAGCTGGGGAGTGGGTCACGGAGAGATTGGAAGTGAGAAAGAGAGTGAAATGAAAAGTTGAGAAACAAAGAGAGGAGAACAGACAGACCAGCAGACAGACGAGACAGTGAGAGCGAGAGAGAGAGAGAAGAGATAGAGAGGGAGATAGCTGAAGGAAAAGAGTAAAAACGGTGCAAACGAGGACACAAAACTAGATAGAGAAAGGGCGTTTTGCCATAGCTGCATGGAAAAATGATCAGATACAGAGCCAACAGATACAAATAGTTAAAGTTCTAGAAAGCAGCAACGCCTTAAACTTCCACAACGTATGTCTTGTAGATGCACAAATTCCTATAACATGCACTTACACAGATTTGAGAAAAGCGACGTATTCCGACCAAATCGGAAACGATAGTATGTCCATTCCAATCTTCTCGAGAGCAAAGTCGTAGGCTTGAGCCATCTTTTCGCGATATGTCGGCAGGGCACTCTTTGTTTCCTTGACATACATGAGGTACAATCTCCACAGCTCTATGGCTAGAACTTTGATAAGACATCGCTGAAACAGCTAAAGCAGGCGAAGGCAGACTACAGCAGTCAGCCACCGTTAAGCAGAGGTACAAGTAACAGACGTAACAAGTCCGGCTAGCAGAGGACGATCGGCATTTTCAGTAACTGCAAGCTCAATTAACGGCGCGGGGGTCCTGTTTTCCCAGACCGTGTGCACGTGTCTTCTTGATGAAGCAAATACCAGTACGAGTGGTTGATTTGTACACTACAAGGGCGGTCGATAGGCCGTCTGGGCACTCGAGGGCTGACAAGATATATGGCCCCACTTGCTTCCGCAGTGTGGCAAGTCCCAGACCTTAGGAAATAACTCGAAGAGTGGGGGTCTCCATCCGAGTCTTAATGGCTTTAAAGGAGCTTGCCCACCGAACGTGTTCAAGTAATGATTTCCTGAGCACAACAGCTCGATAAGCACATGAACTATCCCTAGTCATTTTTAAGTAACAGACCAAAATGACCAGTCTATTTGACAATTATGATCCGGTGCCTTGCTACCTTATAGTAAGTCGTGAAGGCTAGGCAAGTGGGAGAGAGAGTTTATGCTCGCGACTTCAATTCACTTCAAAAAAGGATCAAAAACTAAAATTCCTGCTAGACTAGATTAGCCTATGACTATCCTTAAGCAAACTGGTGAGCCGGCTATAATTGAGAAAGCACACCACCAAGGTCGACGAAGTCCGCAGTTACCTCTAAACTTTCTTTTGTAACCCGTCGAAGAGTGAATTACAGCAATCCAAAGTTGAAATAATCCTTATGTAAACCAGCAGCTTTCTGTCACGAGGCATTCCAGACAGTCTGCGACTGTCTGAAATGTGGAGTAGTAGGTAGTATTTTGGTGTACAGTAAAGTGAGTAGTATAATGTAGGGGCAGAAAGGAACCACAGATGCTCTGCCAATGGAATGCATTGTCTAAACAACTCGATAAGACAAGAGGAAGGTAAGAGAATGACAAAATAGGCATGCATCGTTCAACTATCGTTTACCAGATGTCATTGAACATCCTTGAACTTAATTTTCTGCCATCGTGGCCCTTTATAGCAAAATGTATCCAGCCGAAATCAGAACTGAACTGCAGTGGTGCACAAGCTGCTGAACCAACATCTGAAATTTCACGTGGATCCATGCAATTTTGGCCCAGTTATCGAATTTACAATGCACAAAATTGAACATGTTTAAAAGCCACAAGCACCGGTGCACCAAGATCTAATAAGTTGAGACACACAAGTCGAATATGATGCAGAGATCGATAAATTTGTTATCGGTCAAAATGGTGCTTCCCGTTTACTTCCGGATTAGACACGTTTTGTATAATCATTGATTTGATGCTTTCCTTTTACGTGGAAATCGTCAATAGTCCTAGTCCCATTTCTGACATGTTTGTCTTTTGAAAGGTACCCTAAGCTAATTCGATTGTTGGACTTGTCTTCTCGGTATTTTCTCAACATTTACCCTTAAAGAAGGTCGACCAACGTACTTGAACTTTGTGCTTATTCGTGCTGACACTGTGCATGCTGCCACTAACCAAACTTTCATGCTGACCCTGTGCATGTCACCCCTAACCATATTATTCTTGTTGTTTAATGAGCATGTTACCACTAACCATCCGATCGCGTTTCCTTTGCAGCAAATGTAAAGTGCCTAGAAAGAGATTGAGTTCTCTGAGGGTGCTATGTCAAATGCATTATTATTGTTATTATTATTACTGTTATACTCGGCAATCACCAGTATCTCTAGTAAACTGTATCCAATCAAGATCAGAAAGGAACTACTGCAGCAGTGCACAAGCCGAGCTGAAGTCACAATTTAAATTTCACGTTGAGTTGGCCGTATTATGAAGTGGCACAAAACTTCACTGTAAATGAAGCTGTTTAAAATCACAAGCATGTACGCAAAAAGCTGCAAATATGTGCCTCGATATACCAAGGTTTAACTAGTTGGGACATGAGTCATATATAAGACTAAAGAAAAGTTCGAGAGTCGTGATTTTAAGAATAATTCACTAAATAAGAATTAAATAAATTTAATGATTTAATGAAAACACGGCGAACGAACTTTTTTCTCAACTTTATACGATCCAAAGATCGGATAACTTTATATTTGTTGTAACGTTGCTTCCGGTTTACTTCGGGGTTCGATGTGATTTGCCTCACCGGTTTTTGATGCTTTCGTTTTATGTGGAAATAGCTTGTCCAAATTTCAGATCCAATGTAAAACATACTTGTCTTAGGACAAGTGCCCTAAGCAAGAACTAGAGTGTTAGAGTAATCTTCTCAGTATTATCTCAACGTTTACCATTAAGTGACTGTCGTACAAAAAAGTCTGCTCTACGTGAGTTTTTTAAATCCTAGTAATACGATAAACTAGGCCACGACCCACTCACTTCAGGACTGCTGTGTATGAAGCAAACACAGCACAGGGACAACGGTCCAAGTTCTTTGTAAAGTAAAAAACATGAATACTTGCTCCAAACGGCCCAGCAAGTGTCCGAGGTAAGGTGTTATGTGATTACAGCTGCATGCACGCGAACTAGACGACACAGCTGACCAGTCCCTTATGTGAAGCTCTGTAGAAGCATGCAGCCTGAACATATATAATTACTTAGTATCAGATTTCAATTTATTCTTTGTTCTTATACAAGGTGTTTTACTAAGCCTTATGCCTAAAACATGAACAGAGCTATTGTTCCAAAAAAAAATTGTTGCTGCAGTCAAGACAATCATATTTTGAGTTTCTCCGGTTTTGCTGTTAGGTGAGGTACTGATGTTAGGTCAGGTTAGCACACGGTGTGCTGCTACTTGAATTGAGGGTTACGCCGACATAACACTACACAGTAGTATCCATGGAAGTGTCACAGTATAGTGACTTAAAATTTTTATTGCTTATGCTATTGCAAAATAAGAGAATACATAATATTTTATGTATTCTCGTACTCAATTAATTATATTAATAAGTAATATAGTAGTATATTAATATATATATATATATATATATATAATATATATATATATACTGTATAATAATATAGTAATTAGGGCTAAGTAATATAGAATAGCCCTATTTGATTGACATGGCATCAAGAGGTTGCTTGTACTCAGCAGATACATTTTGCAAAATGTGTGGATATTTGGAATTTATTAAGAGTAGAGCAAAAAAGTACTCCGTGATGGCTTCGGTTAAGATGTGGGAGGCCCACTAAGCATGATTCAGCGTGCCTTGCCTGTCGGAAATCAAGACAAGCCGACAGGGAACAACAAAACAGTTCACATACGAACACTGTAATCAAACTATATCAGGGTAAGGTGAATAATTGCTGCTTGCTAAATAGTTTATTGAACAATTTTAGGTATTGTGTTGAATATCATTTTTAATTTATATAATTCAAATGTTTACAAGCTGGCACGGGGGAGTGAGCTGTATTTGTTTTTGCAATTTGTGTTTGTATTTATTTATTTGTATTTGTATCTGTATATGCTCTTATTCCAAGAATTCTGTGGGAACCGACTGAACACAGAAGCAGCTGCTAATTCTCCATGATAGACTCACTTCCAAACAGCAAACAGGCAAATGTGTGCCACGTTCAAGTTACACACATATTCCGTCATCCATCGCTCCAGTACCACGCTGCTCTGAGCTCCCCTTTCTCACACCGGCGGAGTGGGATCAGCCCTCGTCGGCAGAAAGCAGCAAGTCAGACAGTGAGGAAGATATTGCAAATCGTGGTTTCAATTCCATAGATGCAGCTGAGGAGATAAAGTCAGACTTAGACAACCAGACAGACCTCAACGATCTGATCCGAAAAATTGGTCTTACCCAAGTCGAGGCTCAATGAGTGGACCCTGTTGGATTGAAGAGTTAAAGTTAACAGATCATCGATAGCACCACAAACTGTTTTTCAACTTTAAAGTAAATACATGTTAGTTTTGATTCATTTGCTGTTCTTTCTGACGAAGAACGAGATGTGAATTTGCTTGCCTTTCAGGATCGGGTATTGATCACGAAGTCCCTCAAGCCTCATGAGCGGCTCTCATCTCCCCAGGGCATCACTGGCACTGCGCTGCAAAGGTTCAGGTCCTATCTCGGTGGGAGACTCCAGAGCATTGACGTCAACAGGCAATAGTCATTCGAGAAACCACTTAAACACACAGGTACCCCAGGAGTGTGTGCTTGGTCCAGCTCGTTTCACAATGCATACCCTTCCTGCCGATGCAATCGCAAGCACATTCTAGGCATTCATTTCCATTAGGATGAGATGCAGCTGTGCCTACGCTCTTAACCCGATTGCCTCGTGTCAAGCCCACTGTCCAGCCGCTGATGCTTGACACCCAAGACAAGTTGCACACAGTCAAGTCGGACGAGAAGAAGCCTAACGTTGATGGTTGGTAGCTTACAAGCAGCATGCCGGCAGAGCTCGAAAATACGTCTTTCCTTTGCAGCGCCACGGTGCGGAGAAATAAAGTTCTCGATAACCTGACACACTAGCCCGGCGAAAAAGATGCACCGGGTGTCAAGCAGGACTGACCAGAGGAATAATTCCCCACCACTCATAGATTCCCCCTTAGGCAATCGTGGCCTGTCGGAGCCGGCTGGATGAAAGCCGTGATCTGACTACTGCCGGTTCTCCTGCTCAAGCAGCACAAACGGCCCTGTGCAGCAGCACTTTTTAGTAGCTACCGATCGATCAGTGGTAGCAGGCAGGCACTGGAGATGGGGGATATAGATCAGAAGAGCAGCGACAGTTGCATGCACGTGTGTGTGTGTGTGTGTGTGTGTGTGTGTGCGTGCATGTGTGTGTGTGCATGCGTGCGCCCTACCTTGGGCAGTGAAAGCAGGGGCGACATGGGCGGGACATTCCACGATACCTAGACACCTAGAACCAGCTGCAACGGCAGAAAGATGTAAGAGGACAGAAATCGTTAAGGAGACAACAGCGGCAAACCGAACGTGACAGTTCGACGTGCGATGGCGCTCACATACCTTTTCCACTCGTTCATAGTTTCGTGCTTTCATCTAAAATAAATTTCAAAACGTTCCTTTTGCTTTTATCTTGTTTGAAGCAGTCACGAAGCAAGCAAGCAGTGGGCTCTTCCTGCACTAACCGAAGTTTACTCGAAGAATCGAGCGTGTAAGTAGCACTGCAAGTCGGTTCGCTAGCTGGCAACCTCGAGAGCTGCACAGCTGTCGGAAGCAGAGCCGCTGGACATCGGACCAGCGCTATCGGGTGAGGGTGCTAGAATTTAGGACCACCAGTGGTTCTCCTTCTTGTCATTTGGCACTCGCAGTTGGGCAGCTGGTGCCCAGGCTAGGCAGCTGACAGCTCCTCTAGCGGCTCTGCACTTCAACAGGTCCTGCCTTGAGCCTGCTCTACGGTAGGTAGCAAGATTGCTAGCTAGCTACCAGACAGCAGGGGCCACCGAAGTGATCCTTTTCTCCTCAACACCGGCAACTGCCCCACCCACCGAGAAGCAGTGCAGAGTAGTGCAAAAAATGAATGACCGATGCTCAGCTGGTGCCAGTGAGCTAGCCTTCGACTGTTGCTCAGCCAGCGCCAGAGCTACGCCGTGAAAAGTTCAGTGACACCCTGGGGACGACCTGAGCACAACTGCAGAAAGATAGCTACCACAGCAACAGCAGCACAGCTGATATGAGAGCTCACGAATAGACTGTAAAGTATAAATATGTTGTAGTTGCAATGGGGATGGACCAACGTAAAGCTTAGCTGATTCAACAGCCTCATTTATATAGCTACAGAAGAGCCTTGCCGGCTATCATCACAACTCGAAGCGGGCAATAAATGATCGCCCCTGCAGGACTCGGAAGACTCGATGACTCGAACCCACGACCTGGCTTGTGAAGAGCGAGCACCTTATGCCTGGGCTACGACCTACACACACATGCCACACCCACACGTAGGCCACTAGAACCCTGCGAAATACAGGGCAGCAGTCTTACAAGCAAGGCATGAACACATTAGAGTAGATGCATGTGAAAGGCATTCATGTCTGCTTGCATGCCCACGCGTGCTGTGTGAGCGGCTGGCTATGTGTGCAGCAAGAGTGCACGCCCGCGACAGTTCGCGTGCATCTGCACGTGCCCATTTGTGTCTTGAGTGTGTGCACATGCGCACATGCCTACTCCTGCGCTAGTACACGTGTGCGTGACCTAGGCAGGAGAGCCAATCGTTAAGCCACTTCCAAGTAATGGCCCAGAACCTCTTGCCTCCTAGCTAACGATAGCCTGGGCGCTCGGTCAGCCTGATCTGATTGTTCGAGAGGAGCGTTTTGTTCGAGATGAAGCTAGGCTAGGGCGGAATCGTTCTCCGCGCACGACGACAGACTAAAGGGCAGTAGCTCACAGCCGACGATGACGACGGCGAGGCTGGCTGCGACTATCGTACGCACTGCAGGCGCTCACCAGGTCGTCGTCAGGCAATCCGAACCGACGGCTGACCGCCGATCTGACCGATTCCCCTGCCGGAGCTTTGAGTGGCCCACTGGGCCCAGGTGGATGATGCTAACAGCAGTTACTAGCAAGCCAGCAGCCAGCAAAAGAGGCTCTACGATTCGCCGAGGCTCGCAGGTGCCATGCTCTGAAGCCTCCGGTGGGTGCCGAGGGGTGACCAGCAGCTATATATAACTGCTACCAATAACAAGCCGACAGGTCACACGCCCGAACGGCTGTGAATATGTGCCGTGCCAAGAAAGCAAGCTGGTGGGGCACGAAAAAACAAGCCATTTATTACCACATTACTGCAGGAAATCTGATCGACAAGTTGCTGCTGCAGCGTAGCGCTTTAGCCAATGAGCTCAGCACGGCACGAATGAACTTGCTAATTGCGACGGGAGGAACATAGACAGCGCAATGCAATTATCAGCAACCAACAGCAGATCTCGCACGGCGCTACCGTTTGCTGCAAGTAAGCTCAGGAGAACGACGAACTATTTTGAGCCTGGTTACAGCGTAGTCAAATATTTATTTTATTTTTTCTCGCAGCAAAAGCAGTTCTACCCTGCAGCATTCTCTGGCAAGTGACTGGCAGTATTCTTACCACAAGATGCAGCAAAGCCGACTACTGATTCGGCTGGCAAGCAGGAACACACAAAAGCTGCCTAACTCCCCACCCTCACCCAAGCACCGAGTGTTCACAGCCGCTTGACAGTGGCATCGACAAGAGCGCAGATTCGAAGGCAGACGATTGGTTTCTCGGGCCAATCAGTCCCATCGCATATAAAATCGACTAACACGCCCCTATGGTACTGGCAAAGCTCTTATATATACATCGAGCCATACGACAGGTCGATCAACTTGCAGAGGTCACAGGCCCTAGTACTTATATATCAGCACGCTAGCAGCTCCCTCTCACTCTCACTTTTCCTCTCGGGTGCTCTCATCCCCTTGGTCGATCCACGGTCCTAGAAAGCTTTGGCCCGATATGGCTACACCTTCGGTATCCCAACCGCAGGCCCCAATCGAAAGGGCATCGGGCGACACTTGCAGTCCTTGCAAGCATCTGTAGCCTTCCACTGAACGGTTGTTCGAGCAAGCTAAATCTTGGATATATCCCTGAATGCGACTTTGGCTAGAATCCAACTGGTCAAACAAATTCTTTTCTAGCTTTAATCTTGGCAGTCAAACGTGATCGGGTCCTCCCTACTACACGAAATGCACCCGTGCAAACAGAATCAGAAACGTCACAGCAGTGAAACCTTGTCGGGAAAACGTGTGTTGTGTCAGCTGTAGACGTCCTCAGTGCTTGCTTGCTCTCATAAATCTTTGAATGAAGGAATGCCGAGATCCTTTAGCGGTAAACAGCACCAGAGTGGGAACACCAATGAATGAGTGAGGGATCTCGGGAATGGCATACGTAAGGACAACGGGTCAACAGCTTGACCCGCATGAACCACATAATACCAAACCAGCAAAGATTTAATCAGCACACTGAAGAATTACCGAATTCCCACCAGCACAACGAAAAGCAAAGGCAGTGTCATACCAGCTATATGAATTATTCCTCGACTCTACACTGTCACACCACACACTAAAACTCGTAACCGACTTCACATTGTATGCTATGCTAGCTAAGTAAGGGCCAAAATTCGGCCGATTATTCGACCTGTGTTTGAAAAAGGAATGACCATTTTCTGGACAACAATCCTTCATTTCCAAGATTTAACACGAATATGATAACCATTTAAAGCAAATCGACAAATGCATGAAACGGCAGTTCTCCCAACACAGTATTTTTGAGAGCTGTCGGACAATGCTTTGATTCTGTCCAGTTTGTGAACTGCCACTGCTGCCTTCTCGCACTCACTGCTCGGGGTTCTCTAATGATGCAGACAGCACAGACACACACACACACACACACACACACACACACACACACACACACACACACACACACACACACACAGACACACACACACACACAGACACACACACACACACACACGAGTGCATTGGGTTCGGGGAGTATATTCAAGTCTCCTTGATAAAGCAATCGCAAAAACAAGATGCCACTTCTTGATCTACTCGGCAGCGAGGGTGGCAAAATTGATCGTGATTCGGTAAATAGATATTGTAGAAAAACAAGTTCTGCTGCAAGCAAAGACATGGGGCAGAACGAAAACTAAACTATACATTCCACAGTAGGCCAGCGAGTTTTGGCAAATGCACAATTATTATTTGTAGCTTTAGTGTATAAAAAGGCAGACAAGGCTGTGACATGCAAGATTCTGCCAGAGGGATCCAACGAAAACAAGAACTAGCAGCAGGCTCGAACAATCAGCCCCACAACAGACTGAATTGTGCACACTACCCCACCCAGCCAATTAGGCAGATGCGCTCACTCAGTGCATTTTTGCGAACCTCAAAGGGCCATAAAATAACGCTGGACTCGCCTACAGTCCCATCTGTGGGTCTGTGATTTCACTCTCGATGCAGCCTACGCCCTTAGATTGCTGTCTGTTGTGCAGTTGACAGAGTGGCAGTGCTTGTACACTTCTCTTGCTATGATGGCAAGTTCTGTTGTCTGCAACAAAATACTATCATTCGGCATTATAATGATTGTAGATTATTGAATTTTGCTTTCAGCCTTTCTATAATCGTGCAAATGGCAAGGTTTCTTGAGCGGGCCAGCTATCCCGTCATCAGTCTGACAGTGATCAACGTATCCATCCAAACATTCATCCCACCCATCCTCCTGATTTAATCCGGCAGGTTCGTCTGTCTCAACATCCGTTCTGCAGCGCTTACCTGAGCAGGTAGTGACATTTCATATTCTAAGGCAATATCTACGAATACTGCTCCAGCAACTGTGGTCTCAAACCTATTTCACACTAGCATTGCTCGAAGCTTAGAATAAATCGTTTATGACTACAACTATGGGAACAATCACGGCCGATTGCAACAACACAACACTCCACTGTGCAAAACCAGCAAAACCGAGTCACACTAGTGACATCACCAGCTGCCTTCGAAGAGACAAGGTCTCCAAAGCCAAATTGATAGCACAAGTCGTATTGAGAGCCTCCAGAGAACTATTCATGTATGCCATGCCAAGCAGTTAACACACCTGCCAGCTGTTTTGCTTCAGGTGTGCCCCACACGAAAGATATGAGTGGATCAGGCAAGTACTTTAGAACAGCAACAGAGAGTTTGCCCTGTGAGGTGTCTAACTTGTCCTTAATTTATTCTATTCTGCCTATACCTAAATGCCACCAGCCGAATACAAATACCCATACGATACGATGCCTGTAGCCACCATTAATGCCAAGAAAGTACTGCTGCATCCGATTTTAACATTTGAGATGCAATACAACTCATTCAGTTTAACTTCCTTTCTGCGGACGCGTAGAAGTGTGCGCACCTGTGTGTATGTGAAATATGTGCGTGGGCATGCACACATGCAAGTGAAAGCATGTGTGTATTTGGGTCATGTCTCCTAGAGTACCTGTGATTGCGCTCTCAAGCTCACGTGAATGGGTGCATGCAAGCACGGTGAGTCGATTGAACTTTTGTGATGCCACAAGAGCAGCATTGGCCGATGAGGCACCGGCAGCTATTACAAAGCTTACGAAGCTTTTTAGCAGAGCTACCTGTCACGGCTTGCATGAAGGCGCCCAATGACGAACTAAAGAGACGACGAGCAACAGCAACAAAAACCGATGTACGAGCCACGGCTAACACTTCAAAAAGAAAACCTGCCCTCTCCGGTCTACATGAGGGTTTTCTACTCCTAGCTCGCACCTGCTTTTGTGTTACGTCCTCGACAGCAGCAGCAGCTGCTGGTGCTTGCTCTCTGGTTGCTCTCGAAGTGTGTGCCTCAAAGTGTGCCTTCACTAGATCACCTGCTTTAACGATTTCAGCCTATCCAGCTACGATGTGCATACAAGTTCAGAAGATCTCACATTCTTCCTATTTTCTTAAGAGTCAGTGGCCTACATCACTATGGCAGAAGGCCGTCCTAGCCAAGATGCAGCTAAGTTGTGGCTTACAGAAGTGATAACCTAACGACAAATCGCAACAGTTGTGAAGGGTCTACCTTCAGTAATAAGAATGGCAGATTACAGTAAGAAATAGACAATGACCTACATGCACCACAAAACCCCAAAATTATAGGTGCTTTGCTAACAATAACATAACATTGGAAAACGATGATTGCTGCAGCCAATACCACTCTATCGGTTGCCACGACTGCCATTTCCTTATGCCCAAATCCATGAGCACTTCCTATGATATCTAGTGGGTGAAGTGTGTGGACAGAATGTAGGGAGAAAGTAGGAAAGACGGCCGGCACATTGGGACGTCAAAACCTTCCACGGAGAAGAGTGGTAGGAAGGAAATAGTAATAAGGTAGGACCTCTTTTCACATGACTCAGCTCGGCATTTTTAAAAGCAGCACTGAATTACATGGCCATGTCAATAGACAGTACAACAGGAGGAGATAAGAGCCCTGCATGCCAGCCAGCCAGCCAGGGCTCTGGCCTCTTTCCTGGTCATCACTCATCGCAAGGTCAACTGAGAGTTGACCAAAACTAGTGAAAAGGAGAGTTAATTGCACAGGCTTGGCTAGGCATCCTGCGATGGCTACCAATTCAAAAGATGCAGCACTCTTCAAAGCTTGCATCGACAGACTACCTCCCTTCAGCTTTTGCCCGTAGGCCAGTTTTCATGCAGGCTTGCTCGACTAGCTTGGTGACTAACTCGCTACATTGTGGCTTCAACAACCACCTGGCTGATGGTTAGAAATGACTGAAGGTAAGAGGGCAAATGTATTATTCTGATATAATAATAATAATAATAATGCACTTGATAAAGCGCCCTCAGAGAACTCAAGCTCTTTCAAGGCGCTTTACGTCTGCTGCCAAGAGAACGCGACTGAATGGTGAGTAATATCATGCTTGATAAATAAATTAGACCTCCTTTAAACAGATGAAGACCCTTTGAGGCATTGCCCTTTGCACTGGGAAGGCAAACAGCAAGAACAAGCCAACAGTTTCAGGTCTCAGCCACCAATGTATATTCTAAATGTGACACTGCCAAGCAGATGACAATAGAGATTTCTGACCCAGGCTGCATTCTGCTTTGTTTTACCAGTAGTTACCAGCTAGTGACCGTACCTAACATTCCAGAGCAAATGCGGTACATTCCGCCATACATAAAGTTCAATCTCAATCTATATTTATCACATAGACCGCCAGGCTCCAAGTGTTCAACTCCAAAACTCATGATGATAATAAGACAGGCAAATCACAGTAATCTGATGGCCTCTCCAATCCCTTAGAATGCATTCTCAGTGTCAATAAGCCAAATGACACATTGCAAGCAGGATGCATAAGTTCATCACATGGGAACTTCATCAAACCCCACAAGCCGAACGTGCACGCACAATACTTGGCACCTAGAGACAGCCGTACACTATCTAACTCGCACAGCAGATAAGGGCAAACCTAATGTAAGTGCTGCAAGTAAATAACAATACCATCCGCTCATGCACATCACTTTCATCTGGTCATCAGATCTTGAATCCCATTCCTAGCTTAATATAATAATAATTCATTTTCTTTCATTTGCACAACGCCCTAAGAGAACTAAATCTCTATTCACGTGCTTCGCATATGCTACGGGGCTCGAGGAGCCCACGACCTCGGTCTCCTAGGGCGAGAACACCTTAACTGCTGGGCCAAACCAGGTACGCCGAGCTAAACCAGTTTGCAGGTGCTACCTATATGAATGAGCCAGCTTGTGAGTGAGGGACTCAAATACTATCTACATTGTGCATAAAGCTATATCCACAAGACAGAAGGTATTAAATGAGCAATGGCTGATGTTCACCTATTTATGTGGAGAGCATCTGAACACTGATGTGCTGGCCACTTAGATCTGCAGCCAAGAAGCACATCCTAGGTACGCTAATCACCATAATTCCTCCCTCCCAAAAGAAGCCTAGCATTGAAACCCGACAGACAAACTCAAGTATGATACTATAAGAAGAAAGCATTCGTATTGGATACTGCATGCCAGCTATATCGTCATCAAGCGGGCTCGTCCAGCATATAGATCGCGAGCACCAACTTCATCACACCACAAGCAGTAGCCTTACTGGGCTTGTCTAAGCACTAAAATCACAAGGAAGGTAACCTACTATCTCAGTAGTAAGCAGGCTGGTGCATTAACTTCATTGGAATGTAAGGACGTTTGAGCGTGTACATTAAGGTCCAAATATAAGGCTGCACTGTGGGCAGTGTGTGCCCTGCACATCTGGAGGGAGGTGGGTTTTTAACTGTGGCATGTTGGCTACACCAAATCCATACTGCACAAACAGTACACCTATATCTTAAATGGGTCTTAATCGGGCAGGCTTTTATGCAAAGTTTATTATGCTCTTAAATAGATCGATACAGAACATTTTCGGTCAGTATATGTCACACTTTATCTATATATCCTCACACTTAATATTTAACTTCCTATTAAGAGACAAGCAGTAACCGTCCCATGGCAGTGGAAAAAATTATTGAGCACTTAAAATTCCTAGCCTTATCATATGAGCACCGTGTATGTAGGAGCAACTGAACATGACATAGTATAAGAGCTCAAAAGATTATAAGCTACAATGTGTCAACCTTATCATACAAGCACTGTGACTGCACTGCCACATCCCAGAAATGGAATGACAAATCACCTCCCAAGATTCTAGCGATCGAGACTAGCCAGGCAGCAGGATAGTATGACATATCACTCTAAATCAGTGGTTCTCGACCTGTTGGCCGCGACCCCTTTGGGGGTCGAACAACCCTTTCACATAGGGTTGCCTAAGACCATAAGAAAACACACGTTTCCACATTTTGCACAATAATTTTATGGTTGGGGGTCACCACAACATGAGGGAAATGTATTAAAGGGTCGAGGTATCACTAAGATTGAGAACCACTGCTCTAAATACTCCAAATGAACATGAGCCCGACTCTAAATGCCACATTGAATCCCGACTTTTGTTCCACTAGTCTTAAGTCAGGTTCACTAAAATATATCAAGAGCTCAGAAATCCTTGTCGCCGAATCCGAAATCAGAGCCCAGTATAGAATAGAATAAGATTGTTTCAAGTGGGCTTAACCTTGACCTTGACGTCCAAGGCAGAAGAAGCATACGGTAGCACTTCATTGTAAATAAATAAATATAATTCATTTGTGGGAATGAAAGCTATAGCAGAGCTTGCTAAAACAGGAAAAGCAAGGAAATACTGCCAAGCATGCATAGACCCACATACAAGCTGCAGCACTGCTTGCTGTTAACAGACCCGGGCACTACAGACAGCCGGTCGATCCCCAAACCGGTTAGCACATGAGATTAGAGCATACGGTAACCAATCGACCTGCTACAAAGCACAATACGGAAATCAAGCCACATAGCTAGGCACTCTCAGAATTGATCAGAAGCATCTCGTAAGGCCAGAGGAACATGGCAAAAAAGGGGGTTTACGTGAGCTGCTCCATCGACCAGGCTCACATCCCGGCAGAAGGCACTTGCCTATGCCCAAGCTTTGCTGTTCACAGCGCTGCACTCCCCCAGTGAGGCACGACATTGTATGCAAGGGTAAATCAAAGAAAAAATCCGAAGGTTACCAACCGCTTTTATGTACAAAAGATGCCGATGCTCTGCGGGTCGAACGATCAGAGGCACATCGGGTACCACACTCAAAAACATCCGCCCCGGTGCACACAAGCGGTACAGGCTAAAGGGAAGAAAAGTTCTAAAAACCTCATGCTCTATGTATAGTTTCCAATATTTTCCGCAGTTCGGAAATTGAGCGATCAGCTTCTCATAGAGATGCCTTGCCTCTTCGATCCGCTTCCTCTGCAAAACACATACATCTAGAGCACTGATTTTGCTGCGGCAGCGGCACCGCAAGCTCAATGTGCAACAGTGATACGAGTTACGATACAAGTGGTACGAGATACAATACTGATACAAGATACGAGATACAACACCGATACGAGCAACCGCGAGCTCAATGTGCAACGATATGATACGAGAAAGGAAACGATGCGACAAAGATTGCCGCAATCGTCGGTCGGTACCTGGGCGTCTCGCAGAAAGAGCCCCCATGCTTCAGTGTCGTACGGATACGACTGTATTCTGGCATAAGCCTTCTTTAACTTCTCCGGGGCCTTCTCGAGGTCCTAAAATATGGCGAGCTTTAACTTGTCTAATCACACAGCATGTGGCGGTAATGTATCTAATGAAAAGCGATACAATGAAAAGCGTACACAGCGTACACGCCAGCAGCATTTAACCGCTGGTTAAATGCTGCTGGCGGAACTGCCGCTTACCGTACAAAAACATTTACCGAACCCATGTGCCATGCACATCAATCTCCCGTGTGAAGCTGTGCGACGCTTCACTTCCGCCATTACTTACCTCAGGTAACAGAGGTGCATTCGGAGTATCACTGTCCGTATTAGCACTAGACACCCTCTGAACACTGCTTTCGGGTGCAGCCGTGGGCTGATCGGAACTCATGACCATAGATGCCTCACAAAAAACCGACGAAGTTTCCAAGATCCGTTTTGGCTATCGAAGATGGTTGTAATTGTCCAATCGAAAGCGAAATTGTTTATGCAAACCGCACAAAGTGCCACAAAGCGCGCGCTCGTCTCGCTAGCAACATGGCAGCATACGAACATACGAACGGCAGAGGTCAAGGTCGTCAGCCCACCCAGTGCCGCTTACCGGACGTTTGATTCGCCGCCCTTAGACTACGATCTGATTTTGGTACACGAGTGTTTCTGGAAGAATCCGAATCGATTGAAGGATCCTGAGATTGTTGGTTTAATTTTTAATTTTGATCAGGTAGCAGGACTGCTTCGGACAAGGCCGACTGTGCTATACAACCTCCGGACTTACTGCAATGCCGCAGGGTCTGCGGAGTAGGCGTAATCTGCCGCTTACCAAGCGGCGTAACCTACTGCCGAATGCGGTTCGGTGCGCGCCTACGCGCTATAAGCAGGCCGCCGCGAAACGAGTGTTTCTGGCGATGACCTATTTATCGCTACTAAGGGGGTCGTGAGTTCGCGGCGTGAATTGGAAAATGAGACACGAATAGGGGATTTTTCTGAGCTTTATTCGCAAGCGCACAATGTCGCTGCGCGTCTAGCTCAGTTTTATCTCCGCATTCCTCGCAGGCTCTCAACAGCACAAGCACGCTTGCGGGGTAAATACTTCTCCGCACTTAAGCTACCTACTTCTATCGCGCGGAACAACCTAAATAAGGCGGAGGAGCCCGAACAACTGGAATATCTCACACAACACACAGAACTACTTCTCACTCGCATCGGCAAATTCCTATGCCGGGACCACGTGCACGCACGCACGCACGCATACACACACACACACACACACACACAAGCAAACGCGCGCACGCACGCACGCACACACACACACACACACCCACACAACTCACACACGCGCTCTGCACACAAACACGAAAAGCGAGCCGCGCGTGCTAAAAGACCGCATCTCCGGCGGAGTCCGCCGAATCCTTCGGGCGCTGCCTCGCTCTGTCCCGTCAATCGCCGGCGAACAGCCACCCTCCTACCTCGCTTTCAAAGAAACGAGTCCGGCAACTACCGGCGACAGCGCCGAAACTGGGCCGACGAGGAAGAAGGAACCCCTAGCGAGTGTCGCCCTACCCTTACATAACTAGCCGGGACAATGGGGTTGACAGGCCAGCTGACATCAATTAGCCTGCGGGTCCTAACACGACCGCTGCATCATCTCGTTCGCAGCTCGGGAACGCCGGTGCTCTTCAGCCTCCTTTCTCGTTCTCACGGAAACCCGTCCAGCAACTTTAGGGCGGCTGGCGGCGACAGCGACCTTGGCCGAGTGTTGTGTCCGATTCTTAAATTGCTAGCCTGGACTATAGAGTTTACAGGCCAGCCGATATCAATCGCCTCACGATCCTACTATGACGGCTGCGTCCGCTAGCTCAACGCTCTAGGCCATCGCCGTGCACGATAATACTACGCTCGATACTGCTAACAGAGACACAGCTAACAAGTGATAAAAACAAACTCTTAGTTGCTGGACCAAATCGTCGATGACCAATAATAGTGTCTCTATCTGCAGTCCGTGAAATTGTGATCCAGGCAAGTTGCGGAAGCGAGTCGCCCTCTCGAGCCTCAGAGTTCAGAGTTCGAAGTGCTGCAGGGGCTCTTGTGCACGAAGGCGGCACGACGAAGACGAACGCTCCGCTCACTAGCGAGTTGTGGCAATGACAACGACGGCTGTGTTGCATCGTACGCAAGCGAGCGAGCGTATATGCACATGTAGTAGCCATCGTCGAAGCAGCTCTGGAGCGCCATGAGAGAAAAGAGAACGTGCGAGTGAGATGCAGTAAGTGTGAGAGGGAAAATGAGTGGACAGCGTCCACAAGGCCGGTGGACGAGAAGAAAGTATTTCGCTGCAGGGCTCGAGAGTTATACGACCGCAGGTGACCCGTTGCAATTAAATCCAGCTTTCCTAGGCGATACCGCCCCCCCCCCGACTGCAGTGCCTAACGAGTAGGTAGGTACCCTTTGCGCCTGTTGGCCGTTCGGAGTGCTGTGAGTCCGACTGGGGCTGGAAAATATTGTGGGCGTGGCCACGCCCACAGTGCTGTCGTACTAATCCTGCGTAATATGTGCGATCTGGTCGAAATCAAAACTAGAGTCTCGGTGTGCTGTGAGAGTTACATCTACTCTTGCCAGGCATCAGGATAGATCTCTGGAGTGGAGATCGTAAGATTTCATGGCAGGAAAAAGGTAGAAATGGTGAAGCCTTTACCCGTAAACATGCACGTCTGCTCATTTTCTCGAAAGGAACTAATATTTTCGCTGAAGGCACCGTGATCAGTACGTGTGTGACCGAAGGAACATACGAGCTATGGAAAACATAGATAATAATACCGGTGTAATGTAATGCAATGTAATAGTGAACATATTATTGCTGTGAGGCTTTCTGCACAATAGAGCTTCCATCCTCGGGGATTCTGCGTCCACACAAATGGCTCTTTACGATCTACTCGAGCAGAAAAGCCGACCGCATCCGACCCTGTGGTGCCGATTGGTTTTCAACGGGTACCGACCGCCTCCATTAAATGTATTGGAAACCTAGCCACCATCTTCTACAGGAAGTTTTCTGCAGGAACGTATGTCTTACCATACGAAATGGTGAGTTCCATATACTAGTCTTATCTCACAAGGCGTCGTCTGAGGGAGCTTGTTTTGGTCTGTTTCTCATTGGTCAATTGCCCCAGACCACAACGATGACCGCTGCCTGTAACACGCTACATCTGCCTCCGATCACCCATCTACAAGTAGACCATCCAGAGCACAAAGCCTGCCCCCAGAGCCTGCGCCCAGAACGCACAGATCCTTCTCTTCGGTCCATCAACCACCCAAACTGATTACGAAGCAGTAAGCTCGAGGATGACTCAACATCGAACGTTCGCCAACCTAGATCAGCTGTGCTCACCCAACGCCGAGAGGCCGGCGCCTGTGTTGGTGCCTCGATGCTTTATAAAACGGTTTAGATCGTCCTTTGTCAGCTGGTCTTGGGATGGTTTCCCATCATGAAAAGAGCTGGTGAAGCTACAGCTGCTCTCGAAATAACTTGCTGCTTTTCACAGTTCCACCAGGGAAGGCAATTCTAATCCAATTCTAAATTCCCATGCAAAAGCATGTGAATTTAGAATTGGATTTGTGAAGAAGCTGAAAGCTTGGAGGTGGAATCTCGCTGCGACGCTCATAGCTTCTGCATCGGTCTCTCGCTGTTGCTGCGTTTGACGAAAGTTCAGCTTACGTCAAGTTTCTTAAGTGCGACGCGTATTGGCTTCTCCCGTTGCTTTTCTCTAGCGTTCGCCTCTGCGATAGCCACACATAAAATCGATGCCCTTGGCTCTTTTTTGTCGGAATTCATTCTTATCAAAACAGGACATTGTTGTTCGAAAAAATAAATGCTTACTTTTTAGTTTTCCAGGTACCACTTCAATGAAGAGATAAATATTGAGCACTTAATTTAGTTAAACTTGATACCTTTTACTTTACTAAATTGTGTGTGCTTTTTTAACCCTATCACCTTGCTGCACCTCGATTTGGATCACAATGTACAAGTTGTACTACTGATTTTCAACCAATAGCCTTATACACTTGCAGTTTCTCGCAAATGCACATCAGCATTCCAATAACTTTCCATCCAACTAAATGTTAAGTTCAATTTGAACTGAAAATGAAAGTGAATTTTTTCCGTCGAATGTGTGCAAATTGAATGGGCTCTCTTCCCACTGGTCAATGCCGCCTAGCGAATCAGCAGTAACTTCCGTCGACGAGACGAGAAGTACTGGAATGAGAACGTCGTGCACTTTCAAAATGATAAAAGTTGGTGATGCTGGACCCGCTTTCTTTCAAACGTACATCACCTCTCTCTCTCTCTCTCTCTCTCTCTCTCTCTCTCTCTCTCTCTCTCTCTCTCTCTCTCTCTCTCTCTCTCTCACTCTCTCTATCTTTTAAGCAGCGAATTCTTGAATGCTTTTGCATGCTTGTCTGAGCAGGATATCCTGCTTTTCGTTGACTAGTGATTATTTAGTCTCTTGCTTCGATCTGTAAAGCACCTGGAGAGAGATTAAGTTACGTTGTGGCGCTATACCAAAGACTTAATGATATAACTATCATTATTATTATTCACTTCCACTAGAACGCTGCCGCCCTTAATAATGCCGGACAGAGGCTGTCGCACACCGTTTATCTGATCTACGTGTGAGGTGCCTGGTTGAGGTCACACTGGCCCTGTGGCCACTATTTTGGGAGCTGCTTCAGTTAGCACCTGAGAGATGCCACTCGACCGTACTAAGCGTTTTACTTCTAGCACTACTTCGTTCGGTGACCTTATACCCAAGAGGCTGAGGCGCTCGCATGCAGAGAGTAGCATACATTTACTTCAGCTAGGAAGAGGCTGCCAGTGCTGGGGGTGGGTAACCCTTGTCCTCCAGGGCATCTTTTTAGGATTCACTAGTTTCGGTGAGCTTCGTGGAATTGTCAAGCATTTTTGTGCCTTTTGCAGACACTTCATTCTCCTCTTTGCTCTCGCTGACGTGGCTCGACAATAAACGAAGCCAATTTCCTCCTCTAGTTGAGGCTCATCTATGCTTACAAGTACGACATCACACACTCCTTTACATAGCCAGTGTAAACATCGTGTCCAAGCCGGACAGATGCGGCTAGCCAGGACAGGGAGAACGTATTGGAGGCAGACATTGACAAGGATGAGGCAGGCCTCTGGGGAGGAGCACACTGCCAATTGTGTGAGGTTCGTTAACTCCATACTTCTAGACACACTGAAGGGCAGTGCTTCTGACATCAGGTGAAATCCTGCTAAAGAAGTCAGCTGTGTGTTAGTGGAAGTAGATACACGTGACAATGTAGGCCCACGTCAATCAGGGCGAACCTTCGGACTATCCAGTTGACAAGGGTAGGGGAGTTCCCAAGCTAGATGAGGTCAGAGGTCAAATACGTGCAGTTTTAAGGACTATATGAGCTGTCAGCCACCCAGCAAGTCATTAAGGTTCGAGCGCTGAAATAGGCAATAGGTTGCTGCTCGCGTAAAGATGGCGGTGATTGGCTATTTCGAAGAGCTGCAGCTCGTATAGGGGTTGAGCTCAAGGGGCTTGTTAAGGGCTCGTGCACATTTGTCGGATGTCACAGGGTTCAGCAAGAAATGGTAAGGCGGTCTACCAAAACAGCCTCAAGCACTATTGGTTGAACAGGGCCATGCTTCCATGTGGCGAAACATCACAGCTCCACAGGTGCATTGCCTCGGCACACACACCACCATCTCGAGGGGAGTGAGCCGCAACGGTACAGATGGTCTCATTGCCTTCCAAAACCTAGGCATTTCCCAGGGCATTGGAGATCCTGACCTGGACGAGGCAGCATTGAGCTGGAGCAACTGCATGTGCACTAACTAGTCTGATGCTTCTGACGTATTCGAAGGGATTGCAAGCTGACTTGCTGTAGACAAGTAGTAACGAAAGGCGAGTGCAACAGCTGCTTCCTTCGTATATACAGCTCGCAGTAAAGCTAGTGCATCGGAGCATTTAAAGTGTGCATCTTGAAATGCAAAGAGGGACAAGTAGACGGTAGTCACGTAGACGGCGCCAAGTCAGCCACTAATGCGAAGTCGTGAGGTAATTTTCGATAACGAATTTCTTTAGCTTAATGCCAGTAAATTATTGAGAACTGCATGCTAAAGCGATGGTCCTAGATTGTGCCTCCATAGTCTCTCGGGAATACACGTATTAGCTAGCATGTGCACGCGAACTAATTACAACTCAGCTCGCGAACCCACACGTTCTGGCTTCTGATCTGTCGATGCTGCTGGCACTTCTGTTGCTCCAGCCGAGCACCAGCAAGTGCATGCTGGGGGCAGATCCCTGCTGCCCTGGCTGAAGAGCCTCCAAACAAACCGCCCCATTATAATGCCGGGTCAACTCTCCCTATCAGTACTATCCGGCTATAGCTAAGGCAGGATCGCAGTACCTAGTTCAGCCCTACAAACTGCACGATTCTCCAGCTTATAGGTTGCCACGGATTAACTGAGCGGCTATTCGACTTTCCATTCGTCTGGGTTGCTAGCTCGGCGATGCCCGTTCTATATTCTTCTTCAAATCAGAAATAACCTGGGTTACAAGTAATAGTAGCAATATTAAATAAGCACCCCATGAAAACCATATCTCGTTATCGCTCAGAGCGTGCTGAAAAGGAACCGTGTAAATTAGTTAGATATAGTATGGCACCTGTTCAGCACGTAAAAGAACGCCAAGTTAAAGTCACGTGGACAAAGCAAATACTGCAGAGGAGATGGTAGGCTTTTAGCTTCTTTTTTAATGTTATACAATTGAAAGATTGCGTGACGTCAGTCTAGAGTAAGTTCCTGGCTTCGCGAGCACATGAAATTAAGACGACGTCTCCAAGGGATTTGAAGTCCGATTATGGCAGCACACCAGGATCGAAATAATAAGAGCAGGCGGCGAGACGAGAAGCCTGATTAGTAAGGAATGGCAGACACCGCGTAGGCCAGAGCAAGAGACAGTCCAAAGCACCTAAAGGTAGCGGCAGGAAATAACAGTCGGTACGCTGCTTGATGATGAGCCGGTGAAGAGTGCTGAGAAGGGGGTGAACAGCTGCCGACGTTTGCGAAGCCATGGGCACCTTACTGTACAAGCAGGAAGGCTTGCAAGTAGTGAGGTACAGAAGTCCTGCCGGAATGTCGCGAATGCATACACTAGCTTATCTATGCCATCCTATACATGACCCTAGTTTTTGCAATGCTGGGTAGATTAAACTAGGGAAACTAGACTGGCGCCGATGCCGCCGTTCAGTAAACAGTCATTTTTTAGCAGGACACTCTGATTCCGAGCCGAAGCTATGCGAGATCTGCAGAGCTGGTCCATATATTGGTCTGGGCTTTCCAGCTTACGAGTAACACTAGGCTTTCTCATAACCAGTAATTAAATTTTGGTTCTTTTGCGATTTAAGAAGGTTTGCTACCATCCAAGTGCGAATGTCAGCAACGCTTCCTGCTTAAGGAGTCGAGATAGGTTGAGATTATCGAAGGTAAAGGCAAAGGCTCAAAAAATCAAAGCAAAAGTGCAGTTGCGTACGTGTCGCATACAAATAAAAGAAGGGCTAGATTGCGATCGGCGATTGCTCGGCAAGAGAGATAAAGACAGTGACAGAGACAGGCACAGACAAAGACAGAGGCAGAGAGATAGATAGAGAGAGAGAGAGAGAGAGAGAGAGAGAGAGAGAGAGAGAGAGAGAGAGAGAGAGAGAGAGAGAGAGAGAGAGAGAGAATACAGACAGAGGGAGAGAGAGAGAGACAGACAGAGGGTGAGAGAGACAGAGAGAGAGAGAGAGAGACCAAGACAAAGACCGAGAGAGACAGATAGACAGAGGGAGAGAGACAGGAAAAAGAGAGACAGGGAGGGAGAGAGATAAATAGACAGAGGGAGAAAAAGACAGAAAGAGAGGCAGAAAGAGAGGCAGAAAGAGACACAGACAGACAAGCAGAGAGGGAGAGACAGAGAGAGAGATGGAGACAGAGAGAGAAACAAAAACAGAGAGACAGAGAGATAGAGAGAGAGAGAGAGAAAAAGACAGTGACAGACGAGAGAGACAGAGACAGAGAGAGAAACACAGAGAGAGAGAGAGAGACATAGAGAGACAGAGACAGAGAGAGAGAGAGAGAGAGAGAGAGAGAGAGAGAGAGAGAGAGAGAGAGAGAGAGAGAGAGAGAGAGAGAGACAGAGAGAGAGAGAGAGAGAGAGAGAGAGAGAGACAGACAGAGAGACAGAGAGAGACAGAGAGACAGAGACAGAGACAGAGAATAAGAGGACAGAGAGAGAGAGAGAGAGAGAGAGCATACAGTGTGATTAGAAAGTAGACCTAAAACAGATCTCTGGAATCAGACTGCATACTGTAAAGTCTCACTAGATGACTAGATGGCCATTGACATTGACCTCTCTGAATGCTCACACTGAGATAAGACCTAAACATAAGCCAGGAAAGCTTATTAAAAGCCAAAAAATTAGCGAATCTCGGCCAGTAACTCCACAAAGCCACCAAGACTAATTGGATGCTATGCCGGAGTGCTTTATATAGGACGTCGATCGAGGCCTAAGAGGCAGTCGATGCCCACAGACGGGAGCCCACACAAGACTTCATTATACGAAGAAGCAAAGAGAAAGTGATAAGCAGCAGCCGAGTCAGAAATGTGAAGTCCTGGAAGTGATTAGCACAGAGTAAGCAGCTCAGGAATTCTGGAAAGAACTTGCTACAGTCGTTCGTTTGGTCCAGCGGTTAAGGTACTCGCCTCGACCGAGGTCTGGCTGAGGTCGTGGGCTCGAGCCCGAGGCATATTTGAAGATCCTGAATAGAGATTAAGTTCTCTGTGGGTGCTATACAAATGAAATGCATTTATTTTTACAGTCGGCAGCTGAAGAGGACAGGTCGTTTCGTAAGTATAGCGAAAGTGAGCTCAACAGTCGCGGACCTGCAGACCGAAGGCTTCTTTCGCCAATGGTCTTGAAGCTGTGGGGTCACCAGCTCGAAGCTGTGCAGTCACCGGCTCAGCCGCCAGTACCCTCCCTCCCCGATACGAGGCAAAGATCAGTGCAACGGCGCAGAGGAAATTGGCAGCAGTCAGCTTCGCATGCAGTCGGAACTACAGCGCCCTCGTCGGCTCTCAGACTACGTCGTGGACTGATCTGTAGGTCAGCGGGCATGGGATTGTGTTTAAATGACGGTACGGACCCCTAATCACTTTTTTGAGCCGCTGTAAGGTAGCCAGCCAGCTTGCCTGTGGGAGCAGCTGTTGATGTTGGCCGTTATGCCAATGCCGCGCCGCAGCACCGACTGCATGCGAAGCTGGCTGGCGGCTGCCAATTTCCTCTGCCCCGTCGTGCTGATATTTGCCTCTCGTATCCGGGATCGGGGAGGGTACCGGCGGCTGAGCAGGTGACCCCACAGGCATGCGGAGCACCTCACAGCCGCTCGCAGGAGGAGGCGCGCTGGCGCAAGCGCGGCCTTTCGCGACCAGCCGGCAACGTGGTCCGCCGGCCGTCGTCGTCGGTCGAGCCGACTTCCGCAGCCGCCGCTTTGCGAACCTCGGCCGCCGCTCGAACGCTCGAGCCTCTTCTGCCGACTCTGCCGCCGTGCATTCGGCCTGTGCACACACTCCTTGCGTGCGCACACTCTCCGCCCTGCGCTGCCGCGTCACGGCCCACCGGATCATCGAAGGCCAGCGTCGCCTTCGCAGCTTTCGCTGTATCGCAGGCCGTTGCCTCGCTGTCGGACGCTGCCGACTCTCGCGCGGATGCCCCATCTCTGCCGGACACAGCGGCCACTCCGGCGGCAGCCTGGCAAACCTTTGTCGCCCGGCACACCGTCGGCGATCGCTGCTGCCGCTTCCGGTCGCTCCATTCGACCCTCTCAGTCGGACCAGCCTTTACGCGATCAGCGTGCAGCAAGCGGGTCTGCCGGCCAGCCAGGCGAATGCCCTCACTAGGGCCAGGCGAAGCTTGGCGTAGTCGTCTTGCACTGCCTGCGGGAGACTCGAGGCAAACGTGAAGGCCCGCCTCGCATTGCAAAGAGCGAACACATGTGCCACTCACTCTATTCGTTGCGACTTTGCTCGATCTCCCTCTAGAGATTCAGCAGCCAGCCAACGAAGCGTTCCAAAAGCCATCCAAGCTTTGGAACGCTACGCAAGACATATCGAAGGCCGCGGTCGGCTCCATCCCGAGAAACAGCTTATCGTTTGGTTCGCACACGCACAGACGCACAAACTACATCCCACTTGATCTCAAGGATCAGAATCACACACACAAAGGAAAAACTTGACATGCTCGCCCCGCTGGTCACAGTGCCCATCCAGCACGAGGCTAGGCAACGCCGCTCGGAGGAGGTAACTCTCTGGCTATGTGTGGCACCTGCTTTCAAGCATCGCCGGCCCGTCCATATTTTCGCTTCGCCTGTCTTCACAGCACCGGAGATGCGAGCCCTTGCCTTAGTGGGTTCGACTAGGGCAGCTAGTACTGACCCGGCTTCCAGTCCATCTACCTCAGGTTAGAATGGCGCATTGTGCAGCGAATGGAGATGGTCAACTAATGTGCTCGCGTGTGTTTGACTAGGACACCGGGTGTAGACCCACTGCAGTTAGAATGGTGCCTGGTGCTGATGATGCGGTCAGGATGTGCATCGACCAATATGCTTAAATAGACATAGAGCTAGGTGATGGCAAGCTGGCGCAGGAGCCATCTAATAGGCTACAGGCGGTAACGAACGCAGCCTGAGAACGGACAACAGGAGTGAAGGCCGAAAAAATAGCAGCTACCGTGAGGTCAGGAGTTCAGATGAGAGAGACAACAATGGAGACGACTGGCAGAGCTCGTGGCTGCAGCTTCCGCAGTCGATGCGAGACTTCACTTCGAGAGCGCGAGAGTCGAGCCTACGGCGAAGAACAGCTAAGTGCAACTTAAATTGCGCTGCCGCTGTTCTGTCGGCCACTCGGTGAGCTGCTCGCACCTTGCGGTGCTGTAGCGGTCCGCATTCGGGGTCGGAACCATCGCTAGCGAAGCAGGCGTTGAGTAGTTTGTTATACTCGGGAGTTTGGGCAAAGTTCACTCCGTCGGTCCGGCGAGCGCCACCGTGGCGTAGGGTAAATTTATGTACTCGAGCTTCGGGAGTTTTCGCCGTCGACTCCGTCGGTCGGTCCGGAGACTGCCGCGTAACCGCTACTAACAGGCCCACAATAAACTGTCGCTTTCGACGCCGGAGTACGAAGAGAACGAACGCTTTCGCCGTTACAAAGGCGCCAAGCTATTACAGGCCTTGAGGGTAAGAGTAGTAGTTTTGCTTTTTCATCTGTGGATCGTGGAGCGGGAGCCATCGCAGCTCATTCAGAAAAGGGGAACGCGTGGCTGAACTATTGAGATTCGCTCGCTAGCCTTGCAGCCATTCTCATAGCCAGCAGTGGAGGATTGATGGCTTTTTTTCGGCAGCCCAGCCAAAATAGATTTGCAGTAGTCGTCCAGCCGAAGCAGTGAGCAGCTGCTAAAGGTATCGTTTTTAGCAAGCCGCCACGGTTGCCTGTCTCTAAGTACTTGAACAGGGGTCCAACGTGATGGCTAGCTGTGGAGCCGGTCTTCTTAATTAAGTTTTCGAACTTAAAACCAATTATCGGAGAGGTCGCCTAGATTTTGCTCGAACTTCGACGGTCGCACAACAGCATCACCAATTAGAAGAACAAAGCCGCCTAGTCCAGCCGCACGCTTGCGGTGGCAAATGTGTAGGAGTTCAGGTTTATCCTCATGTAGTTTAAGGAAATTTGCCGACATCCAAGATCGCACTGTCTGTCTGCAAGACGAGCGTTCAGTTTATCGGTCGAAGCGTCGGGCTGCGACGGTTTAAAGGACAAATACAGCTGGATGTCGGCAGCGAATAAGCGATCGCCGATCGCCGATGATCGCGAGTAACTTTTCTGGAGGCTCCGTATAAATAGAAAAATAGCCAAGTACAGAGAACGAACCTTTGTGCGACTTCGCAGTTGACTGCTGGATGAGACATGACCGGTGCTGGACACTGATTGAATACGATTGGAAAAAGTAGGACGCGAACAATGTCAGGACCTCCTCAGCCAGACCGATAGTTGTTCTCCACCAGTAAGAATCACGGTCAGTGTTTTGGCTATACACTCACCTGTTTCAGGGCTGTCGGGCGAGCGTATTGATCTGTCTACTGATCGGAGTTAGCGGGTTAATGAAAATAAGAATAATAATACGTTTGTTGAGCTCTCTCAGAGAATTCAATCTCTGTCTGTGCATTTTACATATACTGTGAAGGAAGCGCGATCGAATGGTTGTGGTAGCATGCTCAACGTCGTCAACAAGCATAACGTGGTTTAAGGTGACGTACACAAGGTCAACACCCAGATACGATTAGCGGCAGCACGCACAGTGTCGCATCTGCATACTAAGGACAAAGGGCGTGGACCAGCTAAATGCTGCGACAAATAGATGCATTTTAGCTACTTTAGCTGGTTAGTCCGGAAGGAGCTCTCTCCGTAGAGAGAGCGCCCTCTCTACAGAGCGCTCCGTGCTCTCTGTAGACGGAACGCTCTCCTGAGCGATCGACATTGGTGGGTTCAGAATAAGCCGACGTAGCTGACGGGAAAGCTGGATTGCCATTGGCTACGCTTGTCCATCATTTGGCTGCCTTCCATGCCGTCTGGCCTCTCCTAGTGAGAGGCAATCGCTTGATAGGGCAATCGTAGAAGAGTGAGACTGGCTAGTGCAGTTAGCAGTGCGTCGGAAAAGTCGGCCTGACCTCAGTCAACACTATAATAACAGCATGACCGCCAGCCCCCCTTTGGGGGGGGGGGGTGGGAAACCGCCGACCAACTGCTCGCCGAGCCGTATATGGGACTCTTTCTGTCAATCCGTTTGCCAGTACGGACGTTTTCCTTTCCTCTCTGTCTCTCTCGCTCTTCTTGTGGTCTTCACTGTGTGTGTGCGTGTCTCTCTCTCTCTCCCTCTCTCTCTCTCTCTCTTTCTCTCTCTCTCTCTTTCTCTCTCTCTCTCTCTCTCTCTCTCTCTCTCTCTCTTTCTCTCTCTTTCTCTCTCTCTCTCTCTCTCTCTCTCTCTCTCTCTCTCTCTCTCTCTCTACTGCATCCACTTAGTTTGCGTTCTTCGTGAGTGTCTAAATGCAGTTTCATCGTCTAGTATTTTACCATAGTAGCGTCGCCACTTTGACTCGCCTCACAAACTGCTCCCAGCTGATTTGTACCAGCTCAGGCAATCTAATCCGTACTTCTGGAATGACTATTAACATAACTTCAAATAGAAAGACTCCCTAATCTTAATTTGAGTTACTCGCTCTGCAGCAAGATCCTCTGCAACTGAAATCGCATCTGACTTGCTAGCCTAAGCAATCCTGAACTTGAACTGATGGAGCATTGCAGGGGCATTTCCCCACTGCAGGCAGCGACCTGAATCGCTCCATAGCGCTACGCCCTCCCCGACCGTCGCCGACTACGTAATTAATTATATCTTAATTCCACTCGATGAGCAACCGCCGAGTTCGTGTCGAATGTGGACAATGAGTTTGCGATACAATTCTCCAATCATTGTGCGTCTAGCCTGCGCCTGCATGAAAATCTTGTGGATCTTGCCGATCTTACATTAAAATTTTGTAGGTCTCTCGCTTTTGGATGAAAACCTGGCTCTGCATACTTCATTTCATACGCGAGCTCTATCCTCACTCTTTCTATCTCCGGCAGAGCCTGCACGCCAACTGCGACCGACTAATGCAGGCGCAAAAAAGTGCAACTACCATAAAACGGCGGTCGACTGGTATTCAATCAAGGGGGCGTGGCGTCTGCTCTGACGCTGTTGACCGTCCTGTTACAACATTTGAGTGTGTCGGCCATGAAGGAGGCCACTATCAATCAGCCTCTATATGATATAATATAATTCATTTGTATAGCGACCTAAGATAATCTCTATTCAGGCGCTTCACATATGCCTCGGGGCTCGAGCCCACGCCCTCAGTCAGACCTTGGTCGGGACGAGCACCTTACCAATGGGACCAAACCAGCTCGGCAAGCCGACACTAACCGCAGAGCTCAGTGCAAGGCTGAGAGCTAGGGAGAGGGAGAGAGAGAGAGAGAGAGAGAGAGAGAGAGAGAGAGAGAGAGAGAGAGAGAGAGAGAGAGAGAGAGGGAGGGAGGGAGGGAGGGAGGGAGGGAGTTTCGTGAGAGTGAATGACAGTGAGTAGATGGCAGGTGTCATGAAGTCATGAAAGCATCTCGGCGTCAGCCAATTGATTACTACCGACCCCAGCCGCCTGGGCGCCCTGTGCCTGCTGTGTTCAAAGGTGCCGTCCATAGCGGGTTTCTCTGAGAGCGTCGGCATACACGCTCGGTCGGCAACGATCTTCCTGCTGGTTTACTTGCCTCGAATGGGAGGCAGCCCCAGCCTCGGGGAGCTAGTACCGGGGCCGGAGTGCCGGCCTCGCGGGACCAGACTGGTGCGGGGCTCCTGCTGCTCAGGAGCGATAGGTCAGCACAGGCTGGAGCCTCACGTGCCGCACGCCAGCACCAGCACCGCCTTTAATGCCGCCGCGCACGTGTAGAGGCAGGCAAGCGTCAAGCATAGCTTGTGACGCAGCGGCATACAGATGCGACCGGAGTTCGCGGAAGTGTGGAGCCGTCAAAGAAAACGAGCGACACAAGCTGCCTTTCCCGCCTCGGTTATCTTTGGGCTGTGCACTTATACCTGGCTGTCGGTTCCTTTGGGAGTTACCTCTCCTGCCGAGACCCTCGCACGTGCGGAGAAACGTGACCGAGCCGTCGGCCCAGCGTCCGACCACTGGCTTTGCCCGAAGTGCCGGATGAGCCAGGAGTCGCCAAATGGGGGTCGTGTGGCGCCGACTGACTGCTGAAGCTCTTCATACTGATTGGACATAGCAGCACGATACTGCGATGCCGTTCGGCGATGAAGCCGGCAACGAGGCGTACAAAGCACTCGTAGTCATGCACTGGTTCCGGAGAGACCTGCGTCTGCACGACAACCCGAGCCTGCTCGGCGCGCTGTACTACGCCAAGGAGCTGCGATGTATTTACATTCTGGACATGGAGTCGGCATCGTACAGCAACGTGGGCATCAATAAGTGGAGGTAGTGTACCGGCCCCACCCATACCAGCCCCCTAGTCGGCAACCAGGACGTTCGTTAGCTTGCTGAGCAGCGATCGAGAGAGAGAGAGAGAGAGAGAGAGAGAGAGAGAGAGAGAGAGAGAGAGAGAGAGAGAGAGAGAGAGAGAGAGAGAGAAGGAGAGAGAAGGAGAGAGAGAGAGAAGGAGAGAGAAGGAGAGAGGAGGAGAGAGAAGGAGAGAGAAGAGAGAGAAGGAGAGAGAAGGAGAGAAGGAGAGAGGAGAGAGAGGAGAGAGAAGGAGAGAGAAGGAGAGAGAAGGGGGGAGAAGGAGAGAGAAGGAGGGAGAAGGAGAGAGAGGGAGAGAGAAGGAGAGAGAGGAGAGAGAGAGAGAGAGAGGAGAGAGAGAGAGAGAGAGGGAGAGAGAGGGGAGAGAGAGGGGAGAGAGAAGAGAAAGGAGAGGAGAGGAGAGAGGAGGGAGAAAGAGAGAGAGAGAGAAGAGAGAGAGGAGAGAGAGAGAGAGGAGAGAGAGAGAGAGGAGAGAGAGAGAAAGAGAGAGGAGAGAGAGAGAGGAGAGAGGGAGAGAGAGAGAGAGAGAGGAGAGAGAGAAGAGAGAGAGAGAGAGAAGAGAGAGAGAGAGAGAAGAGAGAGAGAGAGAGAGAGAGAGAGAGAGGAGAGAGAGAGAGAGAGAGAGAGAGAGAGAGAGAGAGAGAGAGAGAGAGAGAGAGGAGAGAGAGAATAGAGAGGAGAGAGAGAATAGAGAAAGAGGGAGGAGAGAAAGAGAGAAGGGAGAGAGAGAGAGAGAGAGCCAGAGCCTGAGACTGAGAGATAGTGATTAGAGAGAATAGCGGAGAAGGAAAGCGAGAGATGGAGAGGGAAGAGATGACCGATACATCGGGTCTGCGCAGGCAGTCACGGTGGGTGGCAGCTGTCCCAAGGGTGCTGAGCGTCTTCTGTTGTCGATGGAGTGCTGTTCTCCATAGCCTATCCTTCAAACGGCCCTGTTTACTCTTGTGCTGCTCTAGTGGCAACAGCCGGCTCTGTCCCTCAGGTCTACCCTCGAGGCACGTATAGGTAAAAGCCTGACGTTGCTCTCTGGCGTTGATCCTTGAGCTTACCGAAGCAGCAAACCGGAATTTCCCGAACATTTCAGACGAGGAGGAGCTGTGCAAATCACCACACCCTGGCCAGCGCGCTAATTTCATTGGAGCTTGAAAGGACTGGGTTTCTAAAATCTTTGCACTTCATTTGAGGAGATACTCCTACTTGCAGCCTGCTCGGATAAAATCTTTAATCACTTTCCCTGCTTCCCTTTCCCCTTCCAATATGGAAACAAACAGTGTGAGCATGTATACATGCGAAATATTTAAACAGCCAGCAAGTGTTTATCGTTTCTTTTCGATGTTATGTCATTCAACTAGCTGGAAATTAGCGTCGACGAGTCAATAAGGTCGCTGCAGTAGCGGTCCAAGTGACTGGCCACTGACGGTTTAGGCTCCGATGCAGCCAGGATTGAGCATGCAATGCCTAAGATCAAATCGAAGAATGGCTAAAGGGCGAATCAGGGCGAGATGCTTGGCACATGCTTGCTTCATAGGTTTTGTCTCTTTGGGAAGGGGGCCACCTGTTGGACCCCCTCCTTTACTGCCACATTTTTTACGCATGACTTGTGGGCCGACTGGCTCCCTCTGGCTTGGTCGGTGTTTTGCATTTTAATCATCCGGCAGCTGCTGGTAAGTGCTGCTCGATCTGAAATGCCCTTCACGGCTCGATTTACAATTTGTCCCTTCACTGCCTGCCTCTTCTGATGGCATCCCTTCGATATCACCTTGACTGGTGTCTAGGCCTTTTCAGTGTTCACTTTGCTCAGACCCATGTTGCTGAATTCCCAGGTTGTTAATGTTCTGGTTTGTCGACACCTGGGTCGTTGATGCCTAAGATTGTTTATGCCCAAGGCTTGTTGAGGTCCCAGGTTGTTGATGCCCCTGGTTCTTGACTGTCTTGGTGGACAGACAGGTGGGGTAGTATGGCTGCCAGTTTGAGATTATCCCTTTGAGATTGCTGCTTTATTGCTTCTGCTGCTGGTTGATTAGCACAGGTGGCAGCATCAGCAGCAGGCGCAGGCTAGCAGTTTGCTCTGCTTACACGATCCGGCTGGCTCTCTGGATTGGCACCACCGAATGCAGCATCGCCTTTCTTATAACTGTGCACTGGCAAGAGTATGTGGCCTCGAATTGGTCTGCCTCTCGTCCTTGGTAAGATTGGAATCGAAATGGCAAGTGATGAGGCGGAACTTGGCATGCTGATGCCGGCCTTCCGGATTATACCCCATACATGCCACCACGGCTGAGCTGCCTGGGAAACTCGAGTACACTTAGCCTCTGCCGATGCAGGCTCAGGGTGAATTTAGCCTAGGAGGGGGCCGGCCGGATAATTGCCTGTCCAGGGACTCATCAGTCGTAGAAGCAATAAGGTATGTGTCTGGCAGCCTAGTCGCCTGGATCTCGTTTAGATCGTGCAAAGGGGAGGGAGGGAGGGAGGGAGGGAGGGAGGCATGCCGGGCCCGGCTTCTCTATATGTAAAATACGATATAACAAAAATGGTTGTCGACATCGTGATCATTGCTGTTGACAAGTCCTCTGGACCCTATTCCCACTGTCCTGCTCCTACGTTGCATTGATCTGCTGCTGCCATGCATAACTAACATCATTAATATGTCATTAGCCTCAGGTCATGTCCCAGCACCTTTCAAAAAAGCTGTAGTCAGGCCTCTTCTCAAGAAAGCAACACTTGACCAAGAGAACTTGAGCAACTACCACCCAGTCTCCCTTCTACCATTCCTATCAAAGACACGAACGGGTCGTGGTAGACCAGCTGAACTCATTTGTCGAAACCTCACACCTTGCTAGTAAGTTCCAGTCTGGCTTTGGACCTAATCACTCCACAGAGTCAGCATTGCTTAGGGTATACAACGACCTACTTAGGAATGCAGGCATAGGTAGAGTGTCTCTGCTTGTTTTGCTCGATCTTTCGGCAGCTTTTGACACCATCGATCACAAAGTTCTTCTAGAGCGCCTCTCATCTCGCCTGGGCATCACTGGCACTGCTCTGCTGTGTTTCAGGTCCTATCTCAGTGGGAGACTCCAGAGTATTGACGTGAATGGACAAAGATCATCTGAAGTACCTCTGAAATATGGAGTACTTTAGGGCTCCGTGCTAGGTCCGGTTCTTTTCACGGTTTATACTCTCCCTCTTGCTGATGTGATTGCCAAGCACAATCTAGGTTTTCACTTCTATGCGGATGACACTCAGTTGTACCTTTGCTTTGATCCCTCCCAGCCTTCGAGCACCTCAAATTCTCTAAACTCACTTGCTGCATGCATTGATGACATCCCCACATGGATGGCAGCAAATTTTCTAAAACTAAACGATGACAAAACTAACTAGTTATGGGCAAACCCAGTGGTGATTCAGAAATTGGAGGGGCTGACGCTCAAAATTGTCTCTGCCAGCATATCTCCTGTTGAATCAGCTCGAAATCTAGGTGTCATGTTCTAAAGTGACCTCTCGTTGGACGACCACATCAGCTCCACAATCAAGTCTGCCTACTTTAAGCTTCATAACATTGCTACAATTCGGGCTTGTTTAGATAAGGATACCACGTCTTAAGTTGATCCATGCATTCGTGACATCCCGTCTCGACTTCTGCAACTCACTGCTTACTGGCCTCCCAGCATGTGTGATTAGGCAATTGCAGCTGGTGCAAAACTCTGCAGTTAGGCTTGTCTGTCGTGAGCGTTGCAGTTGCCACATTACTCCACTTCTCGCCGACCTGCACTGGCTACCAGTCAAGCAACGGATTGACTTTAAGGTTTTGTCGCTCACTTTTAGGTCCCTTCATTCTTTGGCTCCAGCCTATCTCTCCGACATATTCCCCCATCAGGCCAAGCATCGTACCACCCGCTTTTCGGAATCCAACAGTCTAGAAATACCTCGTACAAACCTTAAATCCTTTGGAGACCGCGCATTTAGTTTGTATGCTTCCAAAGCCTGGAACTCCCTCCCGACCTGCGTCAGAACATCCCCTGACCTGATCACATTTAAAAGGAACTTAAAAACACCTATTTAGGACAGCATTTAGTGGGTCCCTGTGATTCGTCCTTCACGTGCTTATGTGTACTGACACTGTGCATGCTGCCACTAACCACATTTGCATGCTGACCCTGTGCATGTCACCCCTAACCATGTTATTCATTTTGTTTGTTTTTCAAGCATGATTACTTACCATTCAATTACATTTCCCTTTGCAGCAAATGTAAAGCGCCTAGAAAGAGATTAAGTTCTCCGAGGGCGCTTTATTAAGTACATTATTATTATTATTATTATGATAACCGTGGCATGTGCAGAAGGAGGATAAGGTTTCTCATTGTGGTCAATCAACTGTCGTTGGTCCCATGATCAACCTGGTGCCTGCCAGTACAGTCACATCGGCAGTGATGAATACAAGGCCCCCCTGCCAACTGGCTGCTATTGCAATCTAGTCAACAGACCGGTGCCCAGGTAATAATAGTAATAATAATAATAGTGATAATACTTTTGTATGGCTACTTCAGAGAGTTGAATCTCTTCCTAGGCACTTTACAGATGCTATCTAGAAAGGATTACTAAATGATTTGTGTTTGCATCCGCAAGCAGCAGGTACAGCGTAGGCAGGTGCATGCACACGAAAGACGAATCACAAAAGACCCACCAAAATGTTGTAGTAAGCAGGTACGTTTTAAGCTTTTTTTTTTAGATGTGTCAGGGGACGTTGTGACGTGCGTTGGTAGTGAGTTGCATGCTTTGAGAGTATAGGAATTATAGGCACGTTCTCCAACGGTTTTGAGATTCGTACGAGGTATGGCTCCGAGCAAAAAGTTTATAGCTCCTCTCTTATGATTATCTACGAAGCCATGCTGGCTCGTCGAAAGATTGATTGTTGCTGAGTTGGCCGATGAGCAGCAAGTAGCTGCTCTCTTTGGTGTTGGTGCGTGCGTGTGTGCCTGTGTGCCTGTGTGCCTGTGCGTGTGCGTGTGCGTGTGCCTGTGCGTGTGCGTGTGCGTGTGCCTGTGCGTGTGCGTGTGCGTGCGTGTGTGCCTGTGTGCCTGTGTGCCTGTGCGTGTGCGTGTGCGTGTGCCTGTGCGTGTGCGTGTGCGTGTGTCCGTCTGTGACTCCACAAAGCCACAAAGCCAAGGTGGCTGTTACTTAGGAGAGTTGTCTATAGTGCACTCGAAAATGAAGCAGCTTTCCATATGCAGTTGATAGCCAGCAGACTTAATCTCAGTCAACAGAGAAAGCAGGAGTCAGGAGAGCAGTTAAAGTAGTGAGTAGCATGGAAGTAGCAGCTCAGGATGGCTGGAAAGGATATGCCATGGTCGGCAGCAAGAGGGTGGATGCAGCTGCATAAGAGTTGTGGAAGTGAGTTCCTCAGGCTAGGACCTGTAGAGCAAAAGCTTCTGGTAGCAACTGAGGGGGACGAGTGAATAGGTCAAGGACAAGGCCGGCCGCCTACCAGGCTCAGCCTCGATCTAGCATCTGTGCACTCTCAGCCTTCGGTTGCTACTGCTGGTGGGTATATCAGGTACAGCTCGGTTTTGTCTTCTGCCTGGATGGCCGGCAAAAATGCAAAACCACTCAGGAGAACTAATTCGATGGTACTGCCCCACTGCCGGGCTGTGTTTTATGTCAATGCACTGCATTGGCCCAACGAATGTCGATCACGCTCAACATTTGAACTGTTGCATTTCACAATGCCGAAAAAGGTTGCTAAGCTCTGGTTTTAGCTACTCACTGTACAGCAACAATGTGCCACAAGCAACTTTTAGCAGCCGGTTGTGGGTTGCATAAGGTTTTGATCCGATGTGGCCTTTCGATTGTGGTCGTTTTCGTCTTTTTTTTAACGAGCGTCTTTTTTTTTACGAGCTTCGTCTTTTTTTTTACGAGCTTCGTCTTATTTGCTCCCGTCTCTTTTTTTGATAGCCCGCTGGCTTAATGTATTGCTTTACTCCGACTTCCTTCTTCCTCCGACTTTTTCTTCCTCCGAATTCCTTCTTCTTTGACCTACAACCCAGACTTACTTTTTCTTTCTACTTCTTCCTCCGAATTCATTCTTCTTCCGACTTGCTCCTTCCCCCGACTTCCATTTTCCTCCGACTTCTTCTACTTCCGACTTCTTCTACCTCCGAATTTCTTCTTCCTCTGAATTCCTTCTTTCTCTGACTTCTTCTACCTCCGAAAGATGGTCTGTGCCACCACCTAGTAGCTGAACGATAATGATGACGAGGAGTAAAGTTATTAAAGTAGTCAAGTAAGTAAATTGGAAAGCCTCCTCAGTCGTTGAGAGTGGACTGTTGTATGCCAAAGGCCAGTGCCGTGGGAGCCATGCAAAGCAACGTGTCTTTGTACATAGGCAGCCTGTACAGAGGCAGCCGTCATTGTAAAGAAGCCTCGACTCGTCAATTAAAAGGACACGAAATGCAAGAATCAAAGATGGCTTTGACTTGTCGTCCCGGGGGAGTCGAGCCTTTGACTTCAGAAGGCCAGCCCATACCCCCTGCCGTAGACACCGGAAGTCGTTTATGGGCGAGCCGTCTTCGTTTATACAACGTTCGAGGAGATGCTGTGTTCGTGCCTAGAAAGCAACTCGTTCGTAACGGGCTGTGACAGCTGCTTTGCAGTTGCAGTTTCGGCTACTTATGGGCAGAGCACCAAGTTTAACCTGCTGGCTTGCGCCCTCACCTTTTTGTTCTCAGTCAGTGAATAAATGAGCTCATAATCTCTGTAATTCCTCTAGTCAGTGTGTATTAATTCCACACTAGTTATCGTCGACCATTTGGTGCTCTGGGCTATTTCTTGTCGACAACCGACTGATTAGGAAGGGGAAGGTTGGAGTCATTGTCTGTTGCCGTGCTGGTTTGGCCCACTGGTGCTCACCTCGAACCAAGGTCAAGGTGAATGTATTTGATGATGAATGTCGCGGGCTCGAGCTCCGTGGCATATGTGAAGCGCATGCAATGAGATACAGTTCTCCTATGCAAATTAAGTTTATTTTTTATATTTTATGACAAACCTTGCAATGTATAGGCTAGTTTACTACATCCCTTGTCGATCAGACCATATTCACGTTCCACACGTGATCTTGGCGATGGCGTGTGCATGCCGTGCTGCAGGTTCCCTGTGTAAATGATTCGTGTTGCATCTCTCTAGCCACTGGAGATTAAAAGTCTCTTCACCGCTTTCGGCTAGTCCGCTGTCTACTCAACACCCTTAATCCCAGTGCTGGTGAGAGGGGGAGAGAGAGAGAGAGAGAGAGAGAGAGAGAGAGAGAGAGAGAGAGAGAGAGAGAGAGAGAGAGAGAGAGAGAGAGAGAGAGAGAGAGAGAGGC
Organism: Cristatella mucedo; assembly: GCA_009760855.2. Lineage (NCBI taxonomy): Eukaryota > Metazoa > Bryozoa > Phylactolaemata > Cristatellidae > Cristatella > Cristatella mucedo. The sequence goes on along the minus strand of WPIO01000001.1, from coordinate 3,018,874 downwards.
AGCACAATGCCACCTCTTAAAGGCTTTACCCGTGTTGCGGATAATTGGTGACAACAATCGCCTTGCGTCCTATCTGTATGCATGCGTTTTTCCCACGTGGGCTAGCACGTTTAATCTTGGTCTACTTAGCAATGATAGGCTAATAATCTCAGAGACCGTTGATCGTAGCTCCTATAGATCTCAAGTAGTTGGTCGCATGATCTATTGTTCATACTCGAGGACATTGTCGTGGGACAATTTATCATGGTTAAAATATGTCAATGCTATCTGCAATCCCTGTATTAATTAAAGAGGTTAAACGATATTCATTGCTCTTTTGTCATGGTTATCGACCTGTTTCTCTGGGCCACTTTCCCACAGATCGCGTTCAGTCAAAGCCGGCACCGGCTCTGACTTTAGTTCGTTCAATCTGGCTCGCGGTGCAACAGTTCTCTCCTTCTGTCCCTCTCTTCCCTTCTCTCTTTCTCTCTCTCTCGTCGACTGCTGCACACTCTTGATCTGTACTGAGTGTTTTGTTTTTGAGCACCTACACTCGGCATTGGCCAGCAATTGGCTCCCGGCCTGAGCAAGGCAGCATTGCGTATCGTTGTCAGATTCTTGCTCGAGAGTCTGGAGGACCTGGACGCTAATCTCAGGAAGCTGGGCTCACAGCTCTATGTAGTCCGAGGGCAGCCTGCTCAGATGCTACCAAGGCTCATCGCTGTAAGTCGATTTTCGTGGCCACGGCCGCGCAATGGCGCCGGAGCTACTCGAGCCGCGACACTCATCGAGCAAGCGAGCGAGCGATCCTTTTCAGCCCCGTGCTCGTGCATGTGCTCGTGCTTGCTCGTTTAGTTGCCTAGTTACCCTCGTCCGTACCCGTACATACTGTACGCCAGCACTAGTAGTGGCATACCCACCTACCGTAGGTACAGGCTTTTTGTTCACCTGTCTTTGGAAATTTCCAAAAGCAGACGTTTTCTGCCTAATACATAATGCAACCTCTTCTCATTCATGGATACATGATTTTTCTGGCACTAAGCGTAAGGAGAGGCACTCACGTGTTAGCTGTATTTTCTGCGTGCCGGGAACCACCGAGAAATGACTCGTGGAACGTTCGGTCACGTGACGTTGAAATGCCTCCTTAGTACGCTTGCTTTCCATATGTGCTTGGAGTGACGCGGAGGTCATGCATTACGTAGAGCTTCTGGTGTACATTAGCGATTCTGGCCGGCGCTTGTGTGAGTGACTTAGTGAGAGACAAACGAAGCACTCGACTTATCCGAAGGCACCGTGCCCTCTCAGTCGTGCACAAATGTACCAACTAGTTTGTTTGACCGGCAGCATGTTTCATGCTACTTGACTTGAGAGATAAATTACGAGTGCTATCGCTGGTCCTCAATGCAGCCGTGCTAGTGCTCGCGCCCTCGTCCAATCATATCTGCTCAGTCTGTATTGCGTGAGCTATGTTCTAAATCGTCTCTTCCTGGAAGGTGTCTGACTTGAGAGTCGGTTCTAACAGAACTGAGCGAGTAGTTCACTTTGAGAGTTTAGCTCATTATTTCTCTACTACATTCAGTGCAGATCGAGTCGGCTCCTGGTCCTCTCGATGGATGCAATGCTGCTCTCGGTGACTCCTCCAGTGCTGCCGATGGCGTGGAAAAGGGAGAGAGAGAGAGAGAGAGAGAGAAAGGGAGAGAGAGAGGGAAAGAGGGAGAGATAGAGAGAAAGAGGGAGAGAGAGAGAGAAAGAGGGAGAGAGAGAGAGAAAGAGAGATATGATGATGCAGTGTACTGCTGCTGCTCTCTCACTTTCTTGCTCTCTCTGTCTCGCTCTCTTGTCCCTCTCTTGCCCCTCTCTCTCTTTCTCTCTGCACTCGTCAGCCAACCAGCACTCAGCCAGCTATCTGATAAGCTGAAAAATCTGCTGCTAAAGTAGGCATTCGTCATTTTTTTTTCGCCACGTCGCTGAGGTGGTGTTCGATTGCTCGCATGTATTTGTAGGAATGGCACGTCGACGTGCTGTCGTTCGAAAAGGACCCGGAGCCATACGCTCGGATGCGTGACACGGCCATGAGCAACCTGGCTGCACAGGAGAGCGTGCTCGTGCTGTCGCAGCACGGCCGCACCCTCCATCCACCGGAGCTGTGAGTGATGCCGACCCGCGCTTGCTCCCAGTCCCTGCTTGTCCTTTGCCTAGTGCCGCAATTTCCTCTTCCGTCTCTCTTTCTCTCTCTCCCCCACTCTTCCCCTCCTTGACCTGTTCCATGCCAGTTGCTTCTATCCACACTAATGAGCACTTCTTCACTCTTCCCTTTCCACTCATCGCCTCCTCTGACCGACCGACCGACCCCTGTCATCTACTTTGACTACCTCAGTTGCTCTCCAGTTTGTCTCAGACTTTCTCTCCTATCACTTGGCTCTCTGTATTCACTGTATAACTCCACTGGCTCTCTCTATCTCTCTCATCATGCTTTCTCTCTCCTCTCTCTCTTTCTCCTCCGCAGTCCGTTTGGCAAGCGATGTGTTTTGGGTGTCGCCATGCTTTAAATATGCTCAGAACGACTCCTTGACAATGGTCTGCCTGCTAAACAGCTTCCGTGCATGCTTTTTCTCGGATGTAGCTAAGGATGTGAACACCCAGAGTTCTCTTCCGCATTTGCTGCACTCCGGTGATCCGTGTGTCTCAGCCAACCAAGCCGGGCTTATCTGAATGACGTGTATCTAATTGGTCTATATTTCGAATAGTGTTGCAGGCTACTGTAAAGCTTTTTTTTTATCATTTATACGCCTTTTCGGGCTGAGAGGTACTCACATGTGCGGCTGTGCGAGGGTGACTCGTTCACAGAGCGACCTACTGTCGTAGTCGATCACACTCTTTAGAGTGTGGCACATTCGTTCTTGCATTATTATACTATCCTCCTCCAATTATGTTGCCGTCAGTCCACTCTGAGTGACACGTGTGTGTGTGCGCGAGTGTGTGCACGTGTGTGCGTGCGCGTGCGTGTGTGTGTGTGTGTGTGTGTGTGTGTGTGCGCGTGTGTGTGTGTGTGTGTGTGCAGCTTGTGTGTGTGGTCCCTTAGGCCGCTTCGTTTGGAATGCCACGTTCAGTGCATTGGAAAGCTGGCCTCCGGAGTGTATGCCATGTAATCAATTTAAGCATAAGACTGCTATGGTGTGCCACCACCTAGGACGGCCGTGAAAATGTTAGCCGTCGCGGCCGGCCCTCACGTGCAAGAAGTCCGACTCGACCGATTCAATCACATACATCGAATCTTTGACCGTGCTCGCCAGTACTTTGTGCAATCACCTCTGTGGCATGTGCATTGCTGCTGCTAACGGCAAGCGTTCACGAGGCAGGCACGGCGATCTGACCTCGCTGGTCGCCCTAAGTGTGGAAAGCCGTGGCAGCTATTGACGTAGCTAGCAACCCTCTGAGCCACGCGCTGCTCACAAGGAATGTTTTTTTGCGCCCGTCCAGATACACAGCTCAAAGTGGTGGCACGCTGCCGACCACATTCAAAGAGTTCCAGAGAGCCTTCAAGATGCTCGGCGCTCCACTGGCTCCCGTGGACTCGATCACCCGCGAGCACATCGGCGAGTCGGCCACGCCCACGGTGTGTGGCAGCGGCCCCGAGCTGGCCCAGCAGTTCCAAGTGCCGTCTCTGGACGAGCTGGGTGAGCCTGAGCTCTTTGGTGTTGCTGCTGTCGCTCATGAGAGCGCTCCTCCTCCCACCGCTGCCTCCGCCCCCTCGCTTCCCCCCACACAACATGCGATGCCTGTTGGCGCTACCTCGCCGTGCTGCAATACTGCTGGCTGCTGCTGCTGGCCGGCGAGCTTACTGTGCTTGCGTTCGATCGGTTGCAGGTTTACCTGCCGAAGAGGAGGCAGCATCGGTGTGGAAAGGCGGAGAAACTGAAGCTTTGCGAAGGCTGAACCACCACTTGGAGCGGCGGGTATGTGTATGCAATGCCACCTCCTCCCCCCCCCCCCCGCCTGTGGCTGCGAGATTGCTTTCTGCCTTTTGGCTCAGATCCGAGTGTAGGTCTGCTTGCTTTAGTGGTGCCTCTGCTGCGACTGGAAGCCCAGTGCTGCAGCGCTAGTTCGGGGGCAGACTTGTAAAAGTTCCTATAAGCTCGGCAGCAAGCAGTAGTCTCACTTGATCTTGTAGTCGCAATTAGCTTCCGGGAAAGAAGAGGTCATCAGGTCCTGATGTGGGGTGCATGCATAGTTTCAAGATACGGAGCACCGGGGAGGCAGGAGGGCGGCTTGCCGTAAGCCTTAAGCTACGAGACGCCTAAAAAGAATTTCGCCTCGATCGAGTGGGTATCCTGATTCTGTACAGCGCTCGACCGACCACCCTTCGTTCGACGTTTAGCACTGGGTCCCAAAGTCTTGGCTCTTCTCTCTCAAATTTCCACGTTTGTGCTTGAGCCGAGACCCTTGTGGTGCGCACGAATGAGCCTGTGTGTTCAAATGTTGCTTACAAATCATCCCAGCACCTAAGCTATGTCCCGTTCGCACAGTTCGTCGAACGATCGAAAGTTACAACCCCTTCTTCCTTTGAGCGACGCTGTGGCCGAACGCAGCTGCTGCGCAGTGTAGCTTTGTTGAACCTCGATCTCGCTCGAGTGCCAACCAATCGTGGCAAGTGGCGATCGGCCCCCAAAAAGTGGAGCAGTGCTGCTTGTCGTGCTACGACCGCAGCAGTGCTGCTTGTCGTGCTACGACAGGTGCTAGACTGGACATAGGGACTGTCCGGAGCAGGAGCTATAGGACTAGACTACTCGTGACCTCGTAGACCTATTGTACATTACCTCGGAGCAGCTCGTAGATCGTAGATTGTAGACCTATCGGAGCTCCTCCTGTCTACGTCCCTGCTGCCCGGCCCCCTCGAGCGATTTCCCTTTCGCTGCGCTGCGATGGCTCAGCGATGAAAGCCCAGCGACAGCGCCTGATCAAAATCATCAGGGTGTGGCACGACCGTCGACGACGACAGCGCGGCACCGCTGGGGCGGCAGGCGGCTGGGCGCACTGGGGGCTGGTACAAACCGCTGGCTGCTGCTATCCCCGCACCCCAGTATGCTCCGGGAGCGTATGAGCTATCTCGACACCTAAGGAAACCGTCGTCAGGTTGGGCAGTCGACACCGCTTCAAGGGGGCGGGCAGCCACGTTTATCATCATGTGGCAACCGCAAAGCCAGGCGTGTGGGATCTTCGTGCATGACCGGATGTCGTCTCTCACTCACAGGCTTGGGTGGCATGCTTTGACATGCCCCGGATGAGCGCCCAATCATTAATGGCGAGTCCCGGTGTGCTCAGCCCGTACATCAACTTCGGGTGCCTGTCACCGCGGCTGGTTTTCAGTCGGATTTCGGAGCTATTCAGTAGGGTAAGTTGCACTTTAGAGAGCCTTGTTGCCATCGCCTCGCATGTCATTGCCTCGGAATGTCGCTCGTTAGGCCGTGCAAATTGTGCCGTGAGATTATGCCGTGCGATTGTGGCAATTCTACTTACTACATCGACTGTGATCCCTACCTAGCTGCACTTGTCGTTTTTGTCTGTCTATTTGTGGGAGATAAAGTCGTTCGGCTCTCACATGATCATCGAAGGTTGCCTTGACTTTAAGTGTGCTGTAGAGGTAGAGAGAGAGAGAGGTAGAAAGAGAGAGAGAGAGAGAGAGAGAGAGAGAGAGAGAGAGAGAGAGAGAGAGAGAGGGAAGAGAGAGAGAGGAGAGAGGAGAGGGGAGAGAGAGGGAGGGAGGGAGGGAGGGAGGGAGGGAGACGGAGGGAGGGAGGGAGACGGAGGGAGGGAGGGAGACGGAGGGAGGGAGGGAGACGGAGGGAGGGAGGGAGACGGAGGGAGGGAGGGAGGGAGGGAGGGAGGGAGGGAGGGAGGGAGGGAGTGAGGGAGTGAGGGAGTGAGGGAGTGAGGGAGGGAGGGAGGGAGGGAGGGAGGGAGGGAGGGAGGGAGGGAGGGAGGGAGGGAGGGAGGGAGGGAGAGAGAGAGAGAGGGAGGGAGAGAGAGAGAGAGGGAGGGAGAGAGAGAGAGAGAGAGAGAGAGAGAGAGAGAGAGAGAGAGAGAGAGAGAGAGAGAGAGAGAGAGAGAGAGAGAGAGAGAGAGAGAGAGAGAGAGAGGGAGGTAGAGGGAGAGGATGCTGGGCGTGGTATCCCTGGCTTTGAAATGGCCACTGATGTGTCCGTGGAGAATCCTGGTTTAATATCCAAATACATTGGTTTCATTTTTATTGTAAATGAGGTCTGAGCTGCAACTTTTACAACTTGCTATGGACGGTGATGGGACGGTGTGTAAGAGTTGATGCGTGTGCACGCATACTATCAACACACACACACTCACACACACACTAACACACACACTCACACGCACACACACACACACACTCACACACGCACACACACACACACACACACACACACACACACACACACACACACACACACACACACACTATTAATGCTTACAGGTGTATGCACGGCATATTTAAGGACACAAATATTCATAGTCATAGTTACAGACTCAAGGCAAGTTCGAGCACGGTATTGCTGTATTTTCTTTATTTTCATTGTCAGAACTGCTGTTCTTCTGATGTAGGTCACCCGAAGTGATGACCCACCCATGTCTCTTTTCGGGCAGCTGCTCTTCCGAGAATTCTTCTACGTAGTCTCGGCAAAGAACAAGAACTTTATTGCTGCCAAAGGCAACCCCGTGTGTTTGCCTATACCATGGGATGCAAAGGACGATACAAAGTTTGCAAGATGGTCTGAAGTACGTAACAGGCTACCTTGCACGTTGCCGTGCAGCCTGTGTCTGCCTATAACCCTCCGGCTCTCTCTCTCTCTCTCTCTCTCTCTCTCTCTCTCTCTCTCACCTCCTCTGCATTTCTATCCCTATCAATGTGGGTTGCGATCTTCTCTTGCTGTGTTATCTCTTCTTTACCCCCTCTCTCTTTTTTCTGCATTTAGAAGCAGCTGTCCTAGGGGCGTTGCTGTGCTTATGATTTATGCACACGAGCTTTATGTGGCTTTAGGCAATGTGAGATATCTCCTTAGCAAGCCTGCTACGCGCTCACCACCTGCAGTATCAGGTAACTTACACGCAGTTCCAATCACTAGACATTCATGCTCATTCAGCAGCAGCAGGTTCATCTAGCGCAAGAGCCATGTGCGAGACATGTAGCTGCCTATGCTGCCCCCCCCCCGACAGCCTTGCTCTGCTTTGTGCGCAGAACACCACGGGCTGGTCAGCCTTTCTTGCCTCGCTTTGGTAGCTCGTGCTTGTTTCTTTAGTGCTACTTCTGCATTCCGCCACAGGGAAACACTGGCTTCCCGTGGATCGATGCCATCATGAAGCAGCTGCGGCAGGAAGGCTGGATACATCCGCTGGCGCGATACGCGGTGGTGTGCTTCCTGACTCGCGGCGATCTGTTCATGTCCTGGGAACACGGCCAAGAGGTGCTGCTATTTAACAGTTTGCCTGCTCGTGCATCAAGCAATGAAGCAGGTCTCTCTCGAACGGGAGCCCTTGCTGCTAAACTAGTGCATGCGTGACGCTGGTTGAATTCGCCTGAGCCACCTTGTGGTGACGTCGCATCTTGTGGATTTTACCTGCATTTTTTGCATTTCCTCTGCAGGTTTTTAATCGCTTTCTGATCGACGTTGACTGGAGCACTAACGCTGGGTTCTGGTTGCTGCTGTCGCAGTGTGCCTTCGGTCTGCAGCCGATTACGTCGTACTGCCCCGTCAAGTTCGGGAGGACTGTGGATCCCACAGGAAACTTCGTGAGGTATATATCTGCGATGCCATCATTCGAACATCACTTATTTTTTTGCCTTTGAGCCGCAAAGGACAGCTGCCCCAGTACCTGATCGACATTCTTGCTAATTGCCATGGCTGCTGCCAGCCCGGTGGTCGCAAACGAGCTGCAATCGTCAGCTTTCGTCAGGCAATCAGGTTAAGCATAAAGGGAAACCATCGTGACCCGGTCTGTTGCTAGCCTTTTACGGAGATACTTCCGTGTCCAGATACCAAACTATTATTCCCATACCGGCCTGGCTGGCAACCTAGCTGGTAAAGCATTCAATGGCCCGACATAATCCCAGCCATGTATAAACCAGATCTTACTGCAACCCGTTTGCCACAGCTTTGCCTTCCTGCTGGGGGGTGAGTGGGTGGGCAGGGAGCGGTAAATTGTTCATAGTCAATATCTCTTTGCTATGCAAGAAATTTCCCAAGCGTTCTTTTGATCAACGGTTCTGCTCTCTGTGTGTGTGTGTGTGTGTGTGTGTGTGTGTGTGTGTGTGTGTGTGTGTGTGTGTGTGTGTGTGTGTGTGTGTGTGTGTGTGTGTGTGTGTGTGTGTGTGTGTGTGTGTGTGTGTGTGTGTGTGTGTGTGTGTGTGTGTGTGTGTGTGTGTGTGTGGTGTGTGTGTGTGGTGTGTGTGTGTGTGGGTGTGTGTGTGTGTGTGTGTGTGTGTGTGTGTGTGTGTGTGTGTGTGTGTGTGGGTGTGGGTGTGGGTGTGGGTGTGGGTGTGGGTGTGGGTGTGGGTGTGGGTGTGGGTGTGGGTGTGGGTGGGGGGGCGAGGTCCCTGTCCTGGGCTGCCTGCGAAACCGAGTTGATCTTTTTGGCCGAAAGCCTCTTTGGCCAAAGATCTAGATTACACATATGTCATTGCATTTTAAAGCATAGAATACGGCGACCAAGTACTTAAATGTGCACGCAAGTGGACTCGTCTCACAGCTCTGCTCTCAGGTATAATAATAATTATAATAATTCATTTATATAGCACCCTAAGAGAACTCAATCTCTATTCAGGCGCTTCACATATGCCTCGGGGCTCGAGCCCACGACCTCAGTCAGACCTTTGCCTGGGCGAGCACCTTAACCGCTAGACCAAACCAGCTCGGCAGGTATGATCTGGCCGCACCAACTTGATGTTGCCCAACCGAAGGAAAGCCTTGCTAGGCATCTGTCTGCTAGGCGACCGTGCAGACTTAGTATCTGGCTTCACTTGCTCTCTCACACTAGGTACTTGGTGCTATAGAAGGCAAAAGTTACAGCAGAGGACTGGTATAGGTATGAAAGCACACGTTTAGTGGTTTTTCTATCGCATCCCAAGGTCCGATCAGTTTTGGTGCTTACTTACTCACTCACTCACGCACTCTCACATTCACTCACTCACTCTCGAGATTGAGTAGGCTTGCTCGTCAGTCATATATTATGCTAGTTCGGCCCAGTGGTGAAGGTGCTCGCCCCGGTCAAGGTCAAGGTGGATGTATTTTATGACGAGGTGGTGGGCTCGAGGAGAGCCTTCCCGGCCATCGGCACAGCTTGGAGTGGGCAATAAAGGATCGCAATACTCGAGCCCACGGATTGGGTCGTGAGAACCGAGCGAGCACCTTACCTCCTGGGTTTAGACCCAGGTCTGACAACGACTTGGCTGACAGCTCGTATCGCCTCCACACCGGCCCTCACCTACTGTTTACCAACGCGTGCCACTTGCTTCATCTGCTCGAGAAATGCACTTGCTTCATCTGCTCGAGAAATGCACTTGTGCCACTTGCTTCATCTGCTCGAGAAATGCACTCTTTTCCTCCCAGACTATCGGCAGCCAGCTGACATCTGATCTTGATGCAAGGCAGCCAATAGAGACCCAAAACCTGTATGCTCGCATCCAGCTTGAGCAAGAGAAATCCGAGCGCCAGAAGTGAGCCGGAGCCCGGCAATGCACTTCGGATGTTCTGTGGCTGCTGAAACTGATGTTTCGTTGGGTGATCGTATAAACTCTCCAGTCAGGCGTGACTGTCGTAAACGTTGCAGCTGCCGTGTGGTGCCATTTCACCTTGACCTTCACCTTGACCTGCATTGACTGGCTCCCCATCGAGCTATTGCATCGACTTCTTCAAGGTTGCCTCTTCGTCGTTCTCTTTTAGGTCCTTCAGCCCCGTTTCTCCTGCTTGCCAACTGCTGCAACGTACTTGTCAGGCATCTACTCACGCTGCGGTCACCCCCTCCTTTGGCTGTGCCTCGAACTAACCCAAAATCCTTGAGAGACCTCATGTTCAATTGCTAGGCACCTACAGTCTGGAACATGCTGCCAACTGACATCGCTGCAAGCTCAGAATTGAAATTAAACAGGAAGCTTAAAGCTTTAACCTCTTTCTCAGAGCATTTGTCGAGCACTGCAAGTTATCCTTTTTGTGTGCTGCATGCTGCCAAGTGCAAGTCATCACTATTCAGTTGGCCATTGGGCTCCTTTCGGTGGATACAAATTGCCTAAACAGATTTAGTTTTCTGAGAATGCTATGAAATGTTTATTATTATTATTATTATTATTATTATTATGAATACCATGTTCTCATGTAATGTAGGGCATTCAGTTTTTAAAATTAAAGATCACTCAGATAGGTGAATAGCTGTGAAAAGGCACAGCTGCAACGACTCACCGACCAGCAGACCAATGCCAAAACTAATAGTGCAGTCATGCATGCTCTTCATTTTTATCCGTCTACTCGGAGAAACTCCTCAGCGTTTTAATAAATAATTGAATTAAGTGATGATCAAAACTCGGCTCACACTGTTTCATAAATCAATGCACAATTCAATGTTCAATTTCAGTAAAGAGAGTGTATGTTGTCCAAATTAGTAAATTATCACTCTTGCTATTTTTGCTGCCGTTTATTATAACTGCACCGTCGTCATTGTACCACACGGTCCCATCTCAGTGGGAGACTCCAGAGTATTGACGTGAATGGACAAACATCATCCGAGGTACCTCTGAAATATGGGGTACCTCAGGGCTCCGTGCTAGTTCCGGTTCTTTTCATGGTTTTTTACTCTCGCTCTCGCTGATGTGATTGCCAAGCACAATCTAGGCTTTCACTTCTATGCGGATGACACTCAGTTGTACCTTTGCTTTGATCCCTCCCAGCCTTCGAGCACCTCGAATTCTCTAAACTCACTTGCTGCATGCATTGATGACATCCCCACATGGATGGCAGCAAATTTTCTAAAACTAAACGATGACAAAACTAATTTACTAGTTATGGGCAAACCCAGTGGTGATTCAGAAATTGGAGGGGCTGACGCTCAAAATTGGCTCTGCCAGCATATCTCCTGTTGAATCAGCTCGAAATCTAGGTGTCATGTTCTAAAGTGACCTCTCGTTAGACGACCACATCAGCTCCACAATCAAGTCTGCCTACTTTAAGCTTCATAACATTGCTACAATTCGGGCTTGTTTAGATAAGGATACCACGCCTTAAGTTGGTCCATGCATTCGTGACATCCCGTCTTGACTTCTGCAACTCACTGCTTGCTGGCCTACCGGCATGTGCAATCAGGTGATTACAGCCAGTGCAAAACTCTGCAGCTAGGCTAGTCTGTCGTGAGCGTCGCAGTTGCCACATTACTCCACTTCTCGCCGACCTGCACTGGCTACCAGTCAAGCAACGGATTGACATCAAGGTTTTGTCGCTCACGTTTAGGTCACTTCATTCTTTGGCTCCAGCCTATCTCTCAGATCTAATCCCCCACCAAGCCAAGCATCGTTCCAGCCGCTTTTTGGAATCCAACAGTCTACAAATACCTCGTACAAACCTCAAATCCTTTGGAGACCGTGCATTTAGTTTTTATGCACCCAAAGCCTGGAACTCCCTCCCGACTTGCGTCAGAACATCCCCTGACTTGACCACATTTAAAAAGAGCTTAAAAACACACCTATTTAGGACAGCATTTAGTTAGCCCCTGCGATTCTTCCTTCACGTGCCTATGTTTGCTGGCACTGTGCATGCTGCCACTAACCACAGTTGCATGCTGACCCTGTCCATGTGCACCCCTAGCCATGTTATTCATGTTGTTTATCAAGCATGATACCACTCACCTTTCGATCGCATTTCCTTTGCAGCAAATGCAGAGCGCCTAGAAAGAGATTGAGTTCTCCGAGGGCGCTATAGCAAGTGCATTATTATTATTATACTTATCCCATAAGCTCCGTCAGCGACTTCTGTTTACGGACTCTCATACAGACAGACAAGCTCGCATTCAGAATTATTCGAGTTAAATGAGAGCTTGTGTAGCCTGCGGCTTTTTGTTCACAAATTACAAATTGTGAATGTCAAGAACGTTTGAAAAGTCGAACTTCAATGGCTGTCGCTTGTGTAGAGCCAGTAGCTCTGGTACTGCACTATGACTTGCTAAGAGAACTTTTTTTATATGCATGAATCTTTCTTTTAAACTGTAGTGGAAGTGCAGCTATTCAGCCGTCCTGTGTAGGCTGCCTAACGTCAGACTGGCGAGCAGGATTTTGCAAAGAACGCCTTCACAGCGACTCATTAGTCGCCGCTATTAGACTCCACACTGACAGTCACGAACGATTTGTTCACCTCTGCAGGCAAGCATGCACAAGCACGAAAAATAGTGCACACACGCACACACGGACGCACACACATGCACACACATGTACAGATTCATACGGTCATGCATGCATACACACCCTAGTTTGAATACTCGATAGTGGGGATGTGGCATGTCTAAAAGTGCAACCTCGAAGGTAGTTGCCGTTTGGTTGGCAGGACAAAGTCAGTAGGTGAATTTTCACGGGCACCACGACTCGAGGACGGTATTTATGAAAATGATACGCGATACTGCACTGGATCAGGTCTCCTTGTAAGTTGCTGCCCCTTCAGACTGTGATGCTTGTATTACTGTTTCCGGAAGTCATACGCCAGCGCATTACTTTTGCATTTCCCCAGGAAATACCTACCGGTTCTGAAGGCATTCCCCACCAAGTACGTGCACGAGCCGTGGATGGCGCCGCGGGAGCTGCAGGAGCGCGCCGGCTGCGTCGTCGGAGTCGACTACCCCGAGCCCATGCTGAACCACGCGGAGGCATGCTCCGCCAACATGGAGCGCATTCGCAGCTTCTTCGACTCGTACTTTCCTCACAGCTCCTCCTCCTCCTCCTCTCCCTCCCCCTCTTCTGGCGACGGCCTCAGTAAGTTGCCACTCCTGCTGCTGCTGCTGCCCTCGCGGCCTTCTTCATCGTCGTTCGCGTCGTGTGAACCGATGAAAGCGATGCTTCTACTGCCTCTTCCCTCCCCCCCCCAGTCAGTGAGCCAGCATCGAGTCGAGCGCCTGTCTTGTGCCGCGCTCGCGCCGAAGTGACTTCCTTTTTTCGTTCGTTCCTTCCTTCCTTTCTTGCCGATGCTGTGTAAACCGCCTGGCATGCCATCCTGCCACCATTCTTTGCGCTCACCTCGCAATCGTCGCTTACAGGACCCTCGGCAGAGAGCCTGGATATCATGGTCGGCTAGGCGGCTCCAGTGTGCGATCACCGACGTGATCCTGCTGCCGTGCCCAGTGTCCCAGCGATTGTGACCCGATCGTGCTGAGTCCGACGTCCCGGCCGTGGTCGCAGCCACCCTCGCCATCCTCTGGACGGGAACGCTCAGATGTCTTCAGTTGAAGAGTCACTTGAGATTTCGTCTGGTCTGCTAAGCGAAGTTGCTCGTACGAGTGCTCGGAACGATAGTGGAGCATCAGGGAGTGGCAGCTGCAGTTTGCCGTTGCGTCAACGCCGCCCGAGCTCTCTGCTTCACTCCGTTGACCGCCAGATCCTACACCTATACTTGTACCGCCAGACCGTTGTACGAGATGTGTGAGACGGCATGCATAGCCACCGTTGTGTGTCCTCTTTTCATAGTAATGTCTGCGACATTTCAAATTCAAATACTTTCCGAATGACTGTACCAACTTTTTCGCCAGCGAAGCCGTTTGCCGCCTGTAAAGCGTATTTTTTCATCGGGCGGCGCCAGAATGTCTTCATGGCGTCTCGAGGAGGTCGGTTTGCAGCTGTGTTTACAGGGTACAGCTTATTGCCATCAGCGAGGTTCGAGCTGCTACCCTCTCTCTGGCGCTGGGGGCGGGGCAGCTGAGGCTGCTGCTGCAGCAGCAGCAGCAGCAGCGGCAGCGTGCTGTGCAAAGGTTTGAGAAAGATCGTTCTGCTGAGATTAATATTAATGATATTAACATTTGTATAATTTGGGTTTTCAGCTTCTTTTTAAATACGAAGTCTGTAGAAGATCGTGACAGGAAGAAAGGTTGTCCATTTCAGTACCCCTTCAGCAATCGGTCCATACAGTCCACGTTCAAATCGGCCAAACTCCTGTTGAAAGATTTTTATTGGCTTTAATACTGGCACTAAAATCAGTTTAAAAAACTTGGTCAAGCATGAACGCTGCAAGGGTCACATTAGTTTAGTTGAGGGACCGAAAGCCTTAGACGGCCATTCAGATCATATGACCTTGTAGATCAATCGGGCTAGCCACTGTGGTAAGCAATAAGCAATAATAATAATAATAATAATAATGCACTTAATAAAGCGCCATCAGATAACTCGATCTCTCTCTAGGCGCTTTACATTTGCTGCAAAGGGAAATGCGATTGAATGGTGAGTATGATCATGCTTGATAAACAACATGAATAACATGGTTAGGGGTGACATGCACAGGGTCAGCATGCGAATGCGGTTAGTGGCAGCATGCACAGTGTCAGCATGCATAAAAACATAAAAGACGAATCACAGGGACCCACTAAATGCTGTCCTAAATGTGTTTTTAAGTTCTTTTTAAATGTGGTCAGGTCAGGGGATGTTCTGACGCAGGTCGGGAGTGAGTTCCAGGCTTTGGGAGCATGCGAACTAAATGCACGGTCTCCAAAGAATTCGAGGTTTGTACGAGGTATTTGTAGACTGTTGGATTCCAAAAAGCGCTGGTATGATGCTTGGCCTGGTGGGGGAGTAGATCTGAGAGATAGGCTGGAGCCAAAGAATGAAGGGACCTAAAAGTGAGCGACAAAACCTTGAAGTCAATCCGTTGCTTGACTGGTAGCCAGTGCAGGTCGGCGAGAAGGGGTGTAAAGTGGCAACTGCGACATAATAATAATAATGTACTTGATAAAGCACTCTCAGAGAACTTAATCTTTTTCTAGGCGCTTTACATTTGCTGCAAAGGGAAATGCAATTAAATGGTAAGACGCTCACGACAGACAAGCCTAGCTGCAGAGTTTTGCACCAGCTGCAATCGCCTGATCGCACATGCTAGGAGGCCAGCGAGCAGTGAGTTGCACAAGTCAAGACGGGATGTCACGAATGCATGGATCAACTTGGACGTGGTATCCTTATCTAAACAAGCCCAAATTTTAGCAATGTTATGAAGTTGGAAATAGGCAGATTTGACTGTGGAGCTGATGGTGTCGTCTAACGAGAGGTCGCTTTGGAATATGACCCCTAGATTTCGAGCTGATTCAGCTGGAGATATGCTGGCAGAGCCAATTTTGAGAGACAGCCTTTCCAATTTCTGAATCACACTGGGTTTGCCCATAACTAGTAAGTTAGTTTTATCATCGTTTAGTTTTAGAAAATTTGCTGCCATCCATGTGCGGATGTCATCAATGCATGCAGAAAGTGAGTTGAGAGAATTTGAGGTGCTTGAAGGCTGGGAGGGATCAAAGCAAAGGTACAACTGAGTGTCATCCGCATAGAAGTGATAGCCTAGATTGTGCTTGGCAATCATATCAGCAAGAGGGAGAGTATAAACAGTGAAAAGAACCGGACCTAGCATGGGGCCCTGATGCAATGTCGTATAATCATTCACTAAAAAAAGCTTACTAAGCAAAAACCAGCAATGCAGCTAGCTGGTGGCTAAACAAAGCCCTGCTATGTAGAACTAAACCTACTATTGTGGGGCATGGCAGTTGTAGTCTAACTTGTCGTCGCGAGCGGCGCAGCACGCTAGCCAACGAGGAACACCACCAGTTTATTTCCTCCACACTCACAGCCGGCGGAAGCACTACTGCCGGCCGCAAACGTCGCCCGCTTCTGTCCTCTGCGGTACCGGAACGCTGCGCTCTCATTCGTTGGCGCCGTTGCCAACGCCTAGCTGAGCTCCGATTGCCTAACCGGTGGCCGGGAGGGCCACCCAGCCTAGTACTGGCAGATAACAACATTTAGGCGCTGTCACCGACTGCGGTCTACATAAACAAAAACCACAGTAGTTCGTCAGCAGCATTAAATTGACGATTTCTGACCGATCACTGGGGCGTGGGGCGATGGGTGTTTGCCAGCTGCATTACCTGAAGCCTACTATAAGGTTACCTGCTGATACCAAGTGAATGGTTTGCTCCAGCTGGTTAGTTAGGGAACTGAAAGAAATTAGGATGAAACTGACATGGCTTTTACCTTATTCAACTGCTCGGTTAACTCAAAACGCTAACTGAGAACGTAAGGGATGCGATTGTAGCTCACGTCATCACATATCGTACAGCTCCGTACCTCGAATGACGTGTCACGATGCTTTGCAACGTAGGTACGTTCCGCTGTTTGGATAACCAATGAGTCGTGATTCTGTAGCATTATGGCCTGACCACTCCCTGAATTCGGAAGGGTGAGAGCGTTGACCCTTGGCGCGGCTGGGTATGATGTGGGGTTTGTGATCTCACGTTCAACTCCGAGGCAATAATATTTGTGTACACTTCCCAAAAATCTAGCTGCCGGTTAGAACAAGACTCTAAATGTTGCTTGACCAAGCTCACGAAATAAAATCACTTGAATTTGAAGTAAAAAAGGATATACTTAATGCTACGGAAGAAAAAATATACAGACATGTCCAAGGCCAGATTATACAAGAAGAAGCGGGAACGACTACCTCTCGCTGCTGCACGATTGATTTATAAATCCGGCCCTCGTTACCAAATTGCATTCATTATTTAATGAAGTTGAATAAATGTATGCGTTCGCTTCGAAAGTTTAAGAAGCTCTCAAAAGAAAGGAGGCTACCTTAATAGCCGAATGCCAAGACTTATCAAAGAAGCCCCTCATTCAGTGTATAGCACAGCGCCGGCCTGACTCAAGTTGTAGAGCGCATAAGAACTGCTCAGCAGGAAGCACCTCCGTCCTAGAGCCTCGAGCGAGAGAGGACGCAGCCATCGTAGTAGGGCAGCGACGTAATTGATATTGGCTGGCCTGTCAACCCTATAGTCCCGGCTAGGAATTTAAGAACGGGGCAACGCTTGCCCAAGGTCGCTGTCGCCGCCAGCCATCCTAGATTTGCTGGACGGTTTCCGTGAGAACAAAGCAAGTGGGTGAAGAGCATCTGCGTTCTCGAGCTGTGAACGAGGGGACGCAGAGGTCGCTGAGGTGATTAATGTTGGCTGGGTTGTCAACCTTACTGTCCCAGCTAGTTACATAATGATAGGGCGACGCTCGCTCGCGGGTCCTTCGTCGTTTTCGGCTCCGTCTCGACGCCGTCGCCGGTAGCTGCCGGACTCGTATCTCTGAAAGCGAGGGAGAAGGGCGGGCTGTTCGCCGGTGATTGAGGGACAGGACGAGACAGCGCCAGGATGTTTCGGCGGACTCCACCGAAGACGGTCGTATAGCGCTTGAGCTCGCATTTTGTGTTTCTTCTGTATTTTGTGTGCGTGCGTGCACGTGGTCTTGCGGGCGCGTCATCGCCGTCACGTGGTTCCGCCCCCAGCCGACGTTCCGTTATGTAATGTAACGTATCTCCGTCAGTAACTCCACAAAGTCATACAGACCATGTGGGTGTTACGCAGGAGAGTTTTGTATAGCGCACTCACAGCCTAAGCGGCTTTCGGTACGCATTCGGTAGCCAACAGACTTCGTCTCACGCAACAAAGAGAAAGTGGGAAGCATAGCAGAGTCAGGAGAACAGTTGAGGTAGTGAGTAGCATAGAAGTAGCAGTTCAGGACCGCTGAAAAAGATGTGCCATAGTCGGCAGTTGGAGAGTAGTTGTCGTAGTGTAAGAATTGTGGAAGCGAGTTCCACAGTCTAGGACCTGCAGAGCTAAAGCTTCTGTCGCCAACTGTCTTTAAGCGGAGGAAAGGGACAGCTAATTTATCGTCCACAAAGGACCTGAGGGCGCGAACAGGCTGAAACTGATGCAGCAGTTCAGCTAGGTACGAAGGAGCCAAGCCGTGGCGGGCCTTGTGGGTCAGCGTAAGAACCGTTCACCCAACGGTCGCGCTCCTTGCCGGCACGTGACGCGTTCCTTGCCACGCAATTCACTTTCTGCCTGTGCACTTTCTGCATGCACGCGCGCTATCCACACTCTTCTCTCTTAACACCTCGTGCTTCGGAGCAGCACGCACGACGGCTGCTATATCGTATAATACAGCCGTCGTCGACAACGCAATAACTCGCTTGTCTGGCGGGGCTTCGCTCTTCGTCGCGCCTTGATGAATGTTTTTTCCCCGATACGACATCCGCTCGGTTCTACCTTCGGCTGTCATAAAAATTACCCGACATCGTATCGTGAAGAAAACTTTCATCACTAAGATAGCGTCATTTGTATTACTTAGCTTACTAAAGTGATACTAAAATCCACAGTCCTATAATTATATAATTTATTTTAGCAGACATATTTTTACCTTATATAGCAAATGACTTCTCAATCGAGGCAAAGAAATTCTTTTCTTTTTGAAACTAGGAGGTAATGAATATTGGCTTTGATTCATCAAGCAGAAAATATGCTGGAAAACAAAAAAGACTTAATTAAGTTGGTTTTACAGAACCGGTTGTTACTGGAGGTGGAAAAACTTAACTTTTGCTTATAAAACAAAGACAAGATATGCTGATTTTGAATCACTTACAGAATTTCTTAGATATCAAACAAACAAGTTACTTGATAGAGTTAGAAGTTCATTGCCATTTATTAGAGTTCACTTTGAGGTATCATTCGATATGAAAATGTTTGATAATGGAGAAAGAGAAAGAAAATGAGCACAATCAAAGTCAATATTGACAATGAATAGTGAGTCAGCAAATACAATTTATGAAAAAATAATGCTTTCCCTTGGTACCAATTCTGAGATGTTAATAGAACACAACGTTGGTTCTGGATGGTTATTTTTTGGATATCATTCATTTTCAGTTGTTGTTTCTAAATATACAACTATAGGTGGTGGAACATATATTGAAACTCCTGAATATCTTGCTAAGAAGAAGTGTATAATTAATTTAAAAAAATGGTAATGATGAGTTTTGTGCTCTATGGTGTGTTTTAAGAGCTTTAAATCCCGTAGAAAGAAATAAATGGAAGATAAATGACTTAAAAAGAAATACTATCTTTTAAATATTCTCACTTGATTAATGAAATTAAATAGCCATTAATGGTTAAAGATCTTGATAAATTAGAGAAAAAAATAAATAAAAATAAATAATAATAAATAAACAATAATAATAATAAATAATAATAATAAATAAATTAGAGAAAGCAATGAATGTTATTAAATGTTTACTCATGTGGACATAACGAGTCAAGAGTTTCTCCATTAAGAGCTGTTAAAAAGTCAGATGAGAAAGAAGGTAGACATGTAAATCTATTATTACTTGATAAAGGTGAAAAAGAACATTATATGTTGATTAACAATTTTAATTCACAATGTAGACCTGTAAACCCTGGAGGAAAACAGTATTATTGTCCCAGGTGTTTAAATAGATTCTTTGATAAAAAACAAGTAAATGAGCATTTAGAACAATGTGAAAGTATAATTTCTTGATTAACAGTTTATGTAATGCCTAATTAAAAGAGCAAGTTTATTAAATTTGATTCTTTCAAAAATCTTAATACATGTCCATATGTTTGTTATGCTGACTTAGAACGTATAACTGAAAAAGAAAACATGGTTCAATTCATACTCCATGTTCAGCTGCTTATGTTATTATTGATTGGAAAAGAGAAGTTTTTGATAAGTTTATGAATGTTAGATCTGATTGGTAGTTAAGTTTTTACAAAGACTATTTGATGTATCAGACTTCTTGAAAATTAAATTGATTGAACATAATTCAAAAGTATAATGGATGATTTAACTGAAAGTGAAATAGAAAAATAGAAGAACATAAAAAAGCTATTTTCTGTTGGATGTGTAAAGAACCATTCAATTCAAAAAAGAGTGATATGAGAAAAGTTCATAACCATTGTCACCTAACAAGTAAATATAGAGGAGCTGCTCATCATCTTTGTAATCTAAAAGCTGGAATTAATTTCAATAAATGGCAACTTCCTGTTATATTTCATAACTTTAGAGGATATGACTCACATTTAATTGTTAAAGCACTTGAAAATTTTAGTGTTGAAGCAGAACTAATAGCAAATAATCTTGAGAATTACATGATGTTAAGAGTTAATTATTTAGTTTTTAAGGATAGTGCTCAGTTTATGCTTAGCTCATTAGACTTCGTAGCATCAAAAATTGGTAAAACAATCGATTGTTTTCCAATTTCTAGTAAAGTTTTAAGTGAACAGCATCCAAATAAAAACCTTAATATGCTAGCAACAAAAGGAGAGTATCCTTATGAGTTCATGGATTTATTTGAGATTTTTGTTCTTGTCTTCCAAATGAGGAAGATTTTTACTCAAGTGTTTACATGACTGGTATATCTGATGAAAGTTATAAAAAAGCAAATGCTGCTGGAAAGAGTTTGATTGTAACAATATGTTGGAATATCATTATTTATATCTATTAACAGATGTTTTATTACTTGCAGAATGTTTGGAAAGTTTAAAAAAAGGTTTGATATCAAAACTAAAACTAGATCCTGCAAACTTTGTAACAACACCAAACTTCTCATGGAGTGCAGTATTCTGGTTTTCAGGAGTAAAGATTGAATTGTTAACTGATAGAAATAATTCTGATATGTTTAAAAAAATCTATACTTGGTGGAATATGTTAAGTGAAAAGTAGACTTGTTAAAGCAAACAATCAAACGGTTCATGGTTATGATAATGATACACCAACAACATGGGTATCTTATCAAGATGCAACAAGTTTGTATCCTACAGCAATAACGGAACTTCTACCACAAGGAAATATTGAAGAGATATCAAGTGAAGGATGGAATATTGATAATATTCTTAAATTAGAAGATGAGTTAAAAATTGGTTACTTTTTTGTTGTTGATATTGAGTATGATCCTAAAACTAAAGAATATTATAATGAATTACACAATGAGTATCCATAATGTGCTTGCAATAGAGTTGTTGATTGTAGTGAATATTCTAACTTTCAAAATAAATTCAAAACAGGAGCTAGTAATGTTCCAAAGTTAATGTGCGACTTTCTACCAAAGAAAGATTATTTGCTACACTAAAGATATTTAAAATTTTGTTTGACACATGGAATAATATGTAATGCAAATAGAGTTTTTAAGTTTAAACAATCGAGATGGCTTAAACCTTATATTGAAATGTCTGCTGAAATGAAAGCATTAAATTCAAGTACAAAGTTTTAAAGAAATATTTAGAAACTTATAATGAACCCGTTTTATGATAAAACTTGTGAAGATGTTGAAAAAAAAATTAAAAATTACTTAGTTAGTGCTATCGATGAAATAGAAAAAAGAAGTTCAATAAATGAATCAGAGATCCAAAAATGGTTAATTTTAGAGACTTTGGAAAATCATTGACAATATTTCAAATGAATCAATCTAAAACAAGATTAAATAAACCAATATTTATTAGTAGCACAATTCTAGATTTATCAAAGTTACATATGCAAAAGTTTTATTATGATGTTATAAAACCAAAATATGGTAGCGAAGCTAGTTTAATCTATACTGATACTGATTCTTTGATTATGAATATTGAAACACATAATTTCTACGATGATATGAAGGCAATGCCAGACTACTTTGATGTTGATACAATTGGAAAGTTTAAGGATGAAAGAGAAGGAAAAGTAACTTCAGAAGTATGTGCTTTAAGACCAAAATTATACTCTGTAAGTATTGTTGATGCTGAAAGAAAAGCTGCTGCAAAAGGAGTAACAAAATCAGTTTTACTAAAACAATGGGGTAAGATACATTTGTAAATTGTTTAACTGATAGTACAAACATTTTCAAAGGTAAAAAAATTGAAGGATTTGGTAAAAAGCAAACTAGAAAGTTTCATAAAATATCTCAAGATAAACATGAATTATTTAATAATGAGTTAGAAAAAGTTGCACTGTCAGCATTTGATCCAAAACGATACTGGTTGGATTGTGGAATTCATAGTTATGCTTACGGACACTATAGAATAGAAGAGACTGGTGGAAAATGCTTTGAATGTTTAAAAGAATGTAAGATGCCAAAACGAAAGAATGAAGATAACAAACAAGTTGTTGTACAGAAAGTAAGATTTGCAGATAAAGAGAAAATGGGAACAGATTAAAAACACCTTGATATACAAGAAGAAATAGAGCTGTTCAAGAGTCTAGAGAAATTAATTATAAATAAAATAAAATATTTTCACTATTATAGGATGGATCCAAAAGTAGAAGATGCTTTTGAAATTACTAGTTTAGATAGTGAATCTGAGTATTCAGACGACTTAGATGAAGATCCGGACCGTGTTCATGAATCAGAATCAGAAACAGACTTTCATATTGTAGTATTAGTGAAGAAGGTGATATAAGTCTTGAAGAACTTCTATTTGGAGAACAAGAACAAGATGAAGTATTTGAAAGTGAATGATGAATATGGTGATTTAAGTCTTGATTAAATTAATTTTAATTAAATAAAATTCTTTTTACTTACATAGAAAATGGATGTCTCAATCATTCTTAGCTGTGAACAATCTAGAGAAATGGCAATAAGAATCTGTTTACAAAAGCTTAAAGGAGAAGATCAACGAATAGTTAAACATTGACTTGATAAACTTATTCCTGATTTAGATAGTTCATTTATTAGGGTTGTTATTGAGATTTACGATACATGTGATAAACTAATGGAATGTCGTAGTAAGATAAATGAGATGCTAGAAGAAGCAAATAAAAAATCTAAAACTCCAAAGACAAAATCTGGTGTACAAATTTTATAATTATATATAGTAATGGAAGTTTCTAGAATTCTTAGTTTTAAAAAAGCTGGAGAATTAGCAGAAGAAATTTGTTGTAGAAAATTTATATGTTATGTTAGAGATACACTTAAAAATAATCTTTATAACTATATTCCACAGTTAGATGATATAATTATTATGGGTCTTATAGATACTTGTGATGCATGGGATACAATATATGAGTATGAAGAAAAACTAGATATCAGTATTAAAAATACTAGAACTATATCACGTACTGATTAGATTATGTTTACTTTGTTAGTTAAGTTTGTGTGCATGTATTTTTTTTATTATTATATAGGAAATGGCATCTTCTGACGTTAACTATCCAACCCTTGCAACGAGTGCTACTGCACTAAAAGCTTACGTAGATTATCTTGTTCAATAAAGAATGACAACATACGACCAACAAACACTTGATTCAGATATTTCATATATGACTGACACATCTGTTAAGAAATTCGATCTTGATGAATGCGATATTGAAGCTCAAAAGATGATCTCTGCAGGACTATCAGATGTAACAGCAGGTATTGAATCAACAGCTAGAGCTAAAGTTGATGCTCTTCTAGATACACCTGGTGAAATCTCTGGTTATACTACGTGGATCGCATCACAACTTCCAACGCTCTCAACTGTTATATCAGGAGTATCAAGAGTTAAACCTGACATCTCTGGTATTGTTATAGATGAGTGTTATGCAGTTCTACCTGATATTTCTGATGGTACAAGTCCAAGACAAAAAGCAACTGCAGCAGCACTAGCAGTACAAGCACATACAACTACTGATGCACCCACACCAACCACTACTGTTTAATTAATTTCAATTAAAACAAAATAAAAATAATATTATAGTATATTGGTTTCAGTTGAAACAAGAAGAAAAGACTGTCTCAATGAAGTACACGGTCAACAATATTCAAACTTTATCAAATCTGTTCATATCCAATGGGTAGAATTGAAGACATTAGATACACTTTTTAGATGCTGTAAAACTAGTACTAGAATATAAAGTACTTTAAATCAATAACTCTGAACCAGAGATCGCAAATATATTTTCTAAATTTAGAGATGGTGCAGTCTTTGAAGAGTTCCTCAAAGACTTATAAATAGAAAAATAAATAGTATGAAGTCTGAAGCTTACTCTAAAAATAGAACTAACTAAACAAATAAAGAAAGAAATAGATGGAGGAAATACGTGTGATCTACCTGAAGGATTGATAAAAGAAACAATGGATTGGAAGATGTAATCAGTAGGAGGATCACCAATAGGTATACCAGTAGATGCATCAGCCCAATCTGGAGGATCAGGAAGATCGCTGATTAAAGTATCAGGTGTTATTGATGTTGTAATATCAGGTGAAGTATCGTCTGGTGGATTTGTGTCAGGTTTTATTCGAAGAATTATTCCATCTTGAATGGGATTGTAAGATGGATTAACAAAACTAGGATCTATAAGATTAATTGATCTTGAATTTGAAATATTTACTCCATTAACTAATAAAATCTCAATATTATCCTCACCATTTGGAGTCATAAACTTTGATAATTTAAAATAGGATACAGAATATCAAGTACAATACATTTTTTTATTTATCAATAAAATTAAAATTAACTAAAAATTACTTAATAATAACATATAATTATTCTCAGCACCATAATAAAGTTTAATTCCAAGTAAATTTGTTGAATAAAAGTTTGGAGAATACAATGAATAGTTGTACTTTAAAATTATAATATCACCATCATAGAGTTTATTTACACTTAAAGAAATTATTGCTTCTGCAAATTTATAGTTTATTCTAGTTCTATTATCATTATTAAATAAAAATGATTTATCTATATATTTTCTTTCATATACTACATATTTAGTGTTCCTATTAATAGTTTTAATATCTCTAATGATTGAACTATTAATATCTTTTATTTTTATTACTATCTTTGAATATATTGGTTTTTATGTTTATATCTGATAATTTAGTTAAGACCAATTTGTTATGATAATTATAATAAGTAAATGGTATTGAAATATCAATATTAGTTATACTATTTACAGTTAAATTACCAAAACACCCAATAAAAGTATAGCCTCCAATAATCTAAGTAGTAAATCGATTATCACCACATTTTAAATGAAAAGGATGTAAATATTTATTGCAAATTAAACCATTTGAAAGATATTTAGCAAATTTGTTTCATTTCTATTTATTCTTAATCTATTAACACTTCCATTAACATTTCCATATTAACATTTCCATTTATGTTTCTATTTGAACTACATGCATCAAGATTTGTATCAAGAGATTTTTTGTTACAGCATCACTTCCATTAATAGGATCTAATACATTTACATACTTTTTTGAGTTTGCATATAAATTACCAGTTATATATTGATCTGAACTAATCTTTTCATAATTATTATCAGCAAATGACTTTTTAGCAGATTCTAATAAATCTTCAGTTTCTCCAACATTTGTTAATCTGTTTGAGTAAAATTTCAAAATTCCATTCATTTCTAATTCCTTTCTAGAAAGCATATTATGTTAATGCTATTTTAACAGTTAAAGTTATATTTTTTGAGTTATAAGATCTTGTGCACATACTATTGGTGAATCCGATATTACTTTTTTATTTGAATCAAGATTATAACTTCCAAATATTTGAAAGGTAAAATTACTTATTCATGTTGGTGGAAGAGGAATAAGTAGTTTTTGAAAACCGTTTGGTGCTGTGTATAATGTTGAAATTACAAACAAAGCTCTTGGAATTATATCATTAGATAAATTATCAATCCGTTTTCCTTGGTAGATATTCCCATATGAATTTGTTTGCAAACCTGGATCTGCATATCCTAAAAATGTTATTTTTGCAACATTTCCATCAGGTATTCTATTTAGATGAGCAAAATTAACACCATCTTAGGATTAACAGGATCATTTACAATTCTAATACAGTTATTCATCATATCTAGATTTCCATTAACATTTCCTCCACATACGCTAAGAAAATTACTATCCATTAAAGCTTTATTTGGAATATCATTAGAATTGTTAGCAGGTGGATTAGTAACACTAATACTTCCATTTACAGTTAAATTTCTACTAATTATTCTACCTGTAATTGATAATTTCGTATAAGCATAATCTTTCGTTGCAGCATCACTAGGATTAATAGGATTAGCAAGATCTACTAATCTATGATTATTCATGTCAATATCTCCACCAGTAGTTGTTCCTCTTGAAATCTTTGTAACAAAATTCGTATCTATATACTTTCTGTTTACAGCATCATCAGCATCAATAGGATCACCTAAGTTCTTTATCATATTACAATTCATGTTAAGATTACCAGATAGTATATCACCAGTCTTTCTAATATAAATCAATGCATTACTTCCTTTTTATCTATAACCTAACAATTCTATACAATATTAACAAGAAAATCTATATAACTAATACCACTTGCAACAGTAAACTTATAAGCAGCATAAGTACAACTTCCATCAATACTAATTACTAAAAATATAGTACCACTAACACCATATGGATTATCACAAGTTAAATTTAAGTAGGAAATTTTTTATCCGTTTCATACATAATACTATGAAACCATACTAAAATTAGGTAAACTACCAGGAAAGAATATTTTGAGATTGGTAATAAATCCTAACATTCTTCCTGTTCCCTTTTCTAAAATTCGCATGTCATTTGGTGTAATTTTTGTGGCAATGAAAAACTTGACTCACTACTTCTATTAGCTTTAATATTTAAACCTAAAATATCAAGTTTGAATAAAGTAGGATAAGTATTAGAACTCAATCCTTAATATCTAAATCGTACTTGTTTACTACTATCAACGTACTGTTTGTTTCAGCATCAGTCTTTTACGTTTATAATTTTCTTTTCCTCCATATCTATGCTTGCGGTAGCTTTACCTTGAAACCCTTGTGTCATACTCTTTAACAATTCATAGTTTATTACTTTATAAGGTCTTAGGATCACTAAAAACAGTTCCATCAGCAGAATTACCTGACAAACCAATAAAATTCTTTTAATTCAGTTGTGACATCATTTTTGCACCACTCTTTGGTTATTTAGATAAAGTTGATACAATTGCTAACTCTCCAGTAGCATTAGTAATAACACTACCACCAACATTTGAACTAAGAGCATAATCTAATCTTATTGCATCACTATCATTAACAGGATAGCTAAGTTACTTACTCTATTTCCATTTGCATTAAGATCTGTATAAACAATTCCATTAATTTTACTTACTTTTTCCATTACTTATATGAACTTATATGAAGAATAAAAAAAGGTAAAGGAGTAGCAAAAGAAGTTAAAGACGGAATTAGCACTAGTAAAAAAGTTGTATCAGGAGTAACAACTGCAACTGAAGTTGGTTAAAAAGCAGTGATACAAGTAGTTCCTAAAATGGCAATGAAGCTGTCGTTACAGGCGTCGAGTATAAAGCAAAGATAGTTCCTAAAGTATTACAATCATTTAAAGTTTTTGGAACTGCTACTAAAGCTCTAGGGGGATTTCTTTCTGGTGTTACAGGTATAGTAGATCTTGGCCTAATTATCAAAGAAATTGTAATAATAATAATAATAATAATATTGCACTTGATAAAGCGCCCTCAGAGAACTTAATCTCTTTCTAGGCGCTTTACATTTGCTGCAAAGTGATACGCAATAGAATAGTAAGTAAAATCATGCTTGAAAAACAAACAAAATGAATAACATGGTTAGGGGTTACATGCACTGGGTCAGCATGCAAATGTGGTTAGTGGCAGCATGAACAGTGTCAGCACGCATAAGCACATCGAGGACGAATCACAAGGACCCACTAAATGCTGTCCTAAATAGGTATGTTTTTAAGTTTCTTTTAAATGTGGTCAGGTCAGGGGATGTTCTGATGCAGGTCGGGAGGGAGTTCCAGGCTGTGGGAGCATACGAGCTAAATGCACGGTCTCCAAAGGATTTAAGGTTTGTACGAGGTATTTCTAGACTGTTGGATTCCGAAAAGCGAGTGGTACGATGCTTTGCCTGATGGGGTAGTATATCTGAAAGATAGGCTGGAGCCATAGAATGAAGAGACCTAAAAGTGAGCGACAAAACCTTGAAGTCAATCCGTTGCTTGACTGGTAACCAGTGCAGGTCGGCGAGAAGTGGAGTAATGTGGCAACTGCGACGCTCACGACAGACAAGCCTAGCTGCAGAGTTTTGCACCAGCTGCAATCGCCTGATCGCACATGCTGGTAGGCCAGTAAGCAGTGAGTTGCAGAAGTCGAGACGAGATGTCACGAATGCATGGACCAACTTGGACGTGGTATCCTTATCTAAACAAGCCCTAATTTTAGCAATGTTATGAAGCTGAAAATAGGCTGATTTGACTGTGGAGCTGACATGGTCGTCTAACGAGAGGTCGCTTTGGAATATGACACCTAGATTTCGAGCTGATGCAACTGAAGATATGCTGGCAGAGCCAATTTTGAAAGTCGGCCTTTCCAATTTCTGAATAATACTAGGTTTGCCCATAACTAGTAAGTTAGTTTTATCCTCGTTTAGTTTTAGAAAATTTGCTGCCATCCATGATCGGATGTCATCAATGCATGCAGCAAGTGAGTTGAGAGAATTTGAGGTGCTCGAAGGCTGGGAGGGATCAAAGCAAAGGTACAACTGAGTGTCATCCGCATAGAAGTGAAAGCCTAGATTGTGCTTGGCAATCACATCAGCGAGAGGGAGAGTATAAACGGTGAAAAGGACCGGACCTAGCACAGAGCCCTGAGGTACTCCATATTTTAGAGGTACTTTAGATGATCTTTGCCCATTCACGTCAACACATTGTAGATGATATTGCTCCAGCAAAATACGATCAAGTCTTCTGGAAGACAATGTCAGAAAAAAAGAAGGATTAACAAAGATGATAGCAAGTTTAGAGGTAGGCTTTTACATAAATGAAATACTATTAAAAGCAGCGAAAGCAAACTCTGGTATCTAAACCCTAGTAAATTTTTATCTGATGTTTTTGGAGAAGAGGTTAGTTGGAGTGTAGAGCAGTTAGATCCTATATCTTGGAAAAAGAATTTCTTAGAAATGAGAGGAGGCTTTCTTCCTGCAATTCCTACAATAACAGCCAGTATAGCTAGTGCAATAGGAACAGTAGGATTAGCAGTAAGTATAACAGTAGCAGTTGCATCTCTAATAAAAAAGATAGTAGATGAGACTATGTTTACTTCTAGAGCCTCACCTATGAACACTCATGAACAAAGAATGAGTACTTTATCACTTCAAAGTGAAAGATTGAGAAATGCTATTACAGATATTAGAAACATGGTAGAACTACTTAATAAAGGCGTTTATTGATTTGTCAGATAAGGTTCAGAATTCTGAAGTAAAAACAGATTGAATTACTTGAATAAAGGAAGAGATTTAGTTGAGAAAGGTGGTGTTAGTTAATCAGAAGAATTACAATGAGACATAAAAAGAGTAGAGTCAAGTACAGTTGGTGGTCGTAAAACGTGTGACTATAAGGCAGAATCGGCAATGCTGTTGAGTAATCTGTTTTCTAGAAGTGCAAGTCAAGAAGAAATACATTCAGAAATACTAAAATTACGTGCTGAGTTGAAACGCAGATGTAAGAGTTGATAGTCACTGTAACGAATAATTTGTTATCTTCTGTAAGTTTATATGCGAAATTTAGTCTAGAAAAATTTAAATGAAGGTGAATTGCTTCTAGATCGCGTGCTACAGCTGCATCTTCTGCATTGTCAAATAGGCCCAAGTGATGTTTATTATTATCTATTTTAATATGTGCTACCCATTTGTTGGATCTTGTATACAAATAAACGCCAACAAATCCAGAAGTATTATCATAACGTTTTCTGTTATTTCTTTGGTTTTCTGAACGATTAGCATCACATAAATTATCAAAAAAATTATATAACCTATTTCCATCTTTGTGATCCAACTTATGAAGTGGAAATTTACCTGTACTTATTAACCGAAAAATTCTATGAACAAGATATAATTTTCTATCAATTCCTATCTGTCTATATCCAGTACTTGTATTGATTGAACCGGCTTCTTTTCCACGAGCTACTCCCTGTCGACTAGTTTTCCACGTAAGTTTTCCATTATAAGGATTTCAGTCTAATAACTCTATCACTCTTTCACGCAATGGCGTAGTCTCATCAATTCTGTTTGTAAAAACTTCATCAAAAGACATTTCTATATATTGTTTTTTAACTGTTTAAAATAATATTTATTCATTAAAAATTACATCGAATTCTTGTTCTCCAATTCTTAATTTATATTTTAAATCATTTTTAATATTTTCTATTTCATTTGCTTGAGTAATTTATGTTGGTAATATTTCATAACATTCAGATATTGATTCAATGATTCTTTCTGTTTCCATCATATAAAATACTTTTTTATTTATTTACTATATAGAAATGAATTACAAACAAGTTAAACTTCATCTATACGACCATCAATTAAAACTAATAAACAACTCTAAAGAACCTATCTCAATCAGAGTTAAACATGAAGACTTATCTGGAACTGTTCCAATACTTATTACATAAGCTCAACTAAATAGAATTGAGAAAAAAAGAGTTAACCTAAAAACACTGGCTTGAAACTTAATTTATCTCTTAAACAAACAAAACAAATAGAAAAGTTGGTTCAGGTTTATTAGATTTCATAAACAAAATTACTGGTAATAGAGAACTTCACATGAAACTGCCAGGAGGATTAAAATAAGAATTTGTTCCAAATGGAAATTTTAATAATAATAATAAATATAGTTATGTTGGACCTGGAGCACAATTTACTCAACGTTTGGAAGAAAATTACCAAGGGGTCAATGATTTGGATAAGCGTGCGCTTATTCATGACCATACTTATAATGAGACAAGTTCTATGTCAGAACTTAAACGAACAGAGATACGAAATTTATCTGATCTTTTTCTTGCAGAGTCTGCAGCTCGTATTGCTCTTGATACACGTCAGCCTTCTTATGTACGTGAAGAAGAGAAAACTGTTGCAGCAGTTATGGCAGCGAAAGCAAAATTAGGTTTGGGACTTGGTGGTATGTTAAATGATTCATTTGAAACTGACTTTCAAAAAGATAAAGTATACAATCCTGCAAGTTTGAATAAGATTAAAAACTATGCACGTGGAATAGTTGATAGAATGTTGGATATAGCTAGAAAAAAGATACACAATTTAACTAATATAATTTCTGTTTTGTTTATTGTTTTATCTATTTTTATTTATGTTTTTTATGTCTAATAATCAACAAGATTGGATTCACTTCTTTTAGCAACACTATAAACTTTAAGTTGATCTAGTTTCAATCTAATATTAAGTCTTTCTTCTGAATTGTATTTATCTTTAGTTACATAACTTCCATCAAGAATTCCTGCAACAGCAAAATCATTACCAAGTTTTTGAATTACATCAGCAATACTTTTAAACTTTAGTTGTCTTTTTGCCTTTTGCCTTTGTTGTTTTTTGGTCGAAGAATATACTTGGTTTAGTACCAAAGTAAATTATTACTCCAATAGTTGATCGTTGAGATAAATCATAACCACTTTATTCAAGTTTCATACTTGCTCTATTCACAATATCTTCTTGTGCTGGTCTCATATCTTCACCGATATACATCCATGCATTGAAGTAAGGTTTAGAATCTTTAGTAAAATTTTCTACGATATGAACACGTGCAGATTTTCCCTTTGGGATTACAACTGAAGAATTTTCAAGTACAACCAATTTTTCATTTTCCATTTCTATACATGGAAAAGAAAATGTTTAAATTAAATTAATAATTTCATTGTCGTTCCAAAATCTGTTTCTTGCATTAGTTTTAGAAAGATTAGACATCTTCCGCAATCTGTTTGATTGTATTCTTGTAGTTTAAATGTTTGAAAGCTTGGTATTGCACCAAAGTAATTTATTACTTCTGGCATTGGTGGAGCTTCAAATGAATCCAAGTAAAAACGTTGTTTACCTTCTTTTTTAAGTGCTACCCAGTGATAGATTGCTAAATCTGATTCTCCTGTATTACAAATAAGACATTCGTTTTCTAGTGGTTTTGATAGTTCATCTCTTGCAAAAAATCCTTTAATTTTTTTATTACTAATTATTTTATATAATTAATTATTTCTAGATCTGTTAGTGGTGCTGATTATATATATTTTTAGTTTGTCGATTGTCTTTTTTTAGTTCTGAAAGTATTTGTTGTTTATCTTCTATACAAGAACCAAGTTTCTTTCCATGAGTTAGTACACACGTTCCTTTCTTTCCATGAGATAAAACACTTGTGCCAAGTTTCTTACCGTGTGTTAATGCACCTGCTCCTTTTTTCCATGTGATACAACTCCTTCACCAACTGTTACAGGTTGACTTCTTAGCTTTACAAACTTTGATTTCTTACTTCCACAAAGAGTACAAACACCTTTGTCTATTACCCTTAATCCTTTTGTACTATCTACTTCAACATATACTTCATGAATTGTATCTTGATTTTTTACACTTCACGCAATAAATTTCATATCTATAAATATAAATTTTTTTTTTAGTATAGAATGTCATTGAGAGTTACAGCTTTTAATTTTCGACAAGATGTTGATACTGGACATAAAGAACCATTACCTAAAGTACATATTAGAGCATTAGCACTTGGACCAAGTATAACAGGTAAATCACAGTTAGTAATGAATTGGATATTTTATGGCATGTTAAACTATGATACTTGTACAATCATGGCTTCAAGTTTAGATCAAAAGTTATATCGTGGTCTTATGTCAATGACTAAAGATAATTCTGCTTATGTTTGGGTAAATGGAATTGATTCTATGCCTGAAGTTGATTCTTATAAGAACTGTAAGAATGTTGTTGTACTAGATGATTTGATGACAGGAGATCAATCAAAAATCTTAAACTATTTTACTCGTGGTAGACATAAAGGATTGAACATATTTTATCTTGCTCAAGGATTTACTAATATTCATAGAAGAGAAATAAGAAACAATATAAACATGATTATAATCTTTAAACAAAATAATACTGATATTGAGTATATTTGTCATTCTTATTTGGTGATATAGATAAGAAACAGTTCAAAGAATGGGTTAATACTTCTACTAGAAATAGATTTGGATATTGTGTTATTGACTTAACTAAAACTGAATCAGAAGGAAGATTTTGGTCTGTTGATAGTACAGGTAAACAATCAATAAACTATTTTTAATACTTAATAGATACAGGAATGATTAATGGAAAGTTATACGCAAGTAAAAATAAACACCTTCTAAAGGAAGTGTCCAAGAAGCTACTGATTTACAAAATAAACTTAGAAACTTAGAAGAGTTATGTGTTGCTACTATACTTAATAATGGTCAAGAAATACAAAGAATTGAAGCAGAAATGATTGCAAGAGACAGAGTAGAAAATGAACTAAATGACCGTGCTAAAGAAAAATCGAAAGATAATTCAGGTAATGTTGTTATTGATAAACTAAAACAAACCAGACTTAAACTTGCTATAGAAAAGAATAAAAGGGAAAAAATGAATAAAGCTTCGGGTTTTGACGTGTGTGAGTATGGAGATAAACTAAAAGGTTTGATGGGAAGTATTAATTCGGATTATAAAGATCAATTAAAAATGTATTGGAATATAAAGAAGAAAAAATATTTAGATCAAGCACAATAAACTATAGAAGAAAAATCAACACCAGACATTTCAAGAGTTTTAAAAGAGCAGTTGAATCATACAACAAAGGCGAACCTAAAAAAGCCCTTAATGTAATTAATAGTGCAATTACAAATGCACCTAATGATGAAACGATGAAATGTCTTAAAGAAACTTGCAAATTCATTGCTGATAATCCTAATGTTAATCCTTCAACTGGTACACGAAGAAGATAAAGAGCAAGAATTGAAGAAATACAAGAGGATGAACCACTTGCAATTGCTGCTCTTCCTGTTCAGGTTAAACCACCAACAAATAAAGAAATTCATCTTGAACTTGTTGCTAAAGGTGATGTATCTGGCAATATAAGAGATACTCAAACAAGAAGAAAAAAGAAATTTGACGGTGCTCTTTTCAATGTCTGTACAGAATTACATTCAAAAAGAAAAGAACAGACGCAGAAGAAACCATCTTGGAGTATCTTAAACCGAAGTTTAAACCAGAAGCAAGAAGTCAAGGAGTAGAAGTAATTCCATTAGTTGTAAGTAGTGATAAAGAAGTTTTTGATTAGATTGATTTATGGATTCGTGAACTTGCTGCTGGAAATAAAAGAGTTGTAAATTCTATTAGTGCTGCTGTTCATTATCTTGCTAAGTCTAGAAAAGTTCCAAAGTCTTATGTTGCAAAAATAAACAATCTTTTATATAATATATAGAAATCAGTGATTAATTAAAAAGTGTTAATGATATATTTAAGAGTGTAGAAAGTCTAGTCAATCAAGTAAAGAAGGATATGTATTTAATTTAAATGGTACTACTAATCCTATTAAAACGCATATTGATAATCCAATTTTATAAAGAAATAAAAATTTTAAGATATATTTTAAGAAATTAGTTGGTACTAACTCTATTAGAAATATTAAAGATTCTAATAATACTTTTGTTTATAGAGTTTCTGGTGGATCAGAATTAACAATAACAATAAGACCTAGAATTTACTCAGCTATATACGATGATGTAAATATTTGTATTGTAGATATGATAATTAACTCCATTACACAATCTGGCGCAACTACAGATAAGTTTGAGTTAGGTGTTGATACAGCTAATTCTAATTCTTGTATTAAAATGCCTGTTGGTTGGACGTTTCTTTCTAGTAAATCTAGTATTTCTAGTGTTTTTGGTTTTACTAGTGATGCTTATACAAAAGATTCAAACTTTTCAACAATGTAACCAAGTATAACAAATAATGTTGTTTGCACACCAAATGTTCAGTTTATTTCTGATAATGAAGTGTTTGTTTCTGATCTAAATCTTATATTTGTAAATTATAATTTGGTTGTTAGTGGAACAAGTTTTATAGAAGGATCTGAAACACAAGTACTAAGAAGTTCTTATTCCAAAGCGACCTCTCGTTAGACGACCACATCAGCTCCACAGTCAAATCTGCCTATTTTCATTTTCATAACATTGCTAAAATTAGGGCTTGTTTAGAAAAGGATACCACGTCCAAGTTGGTCCATGCATTTGTGGCATCCCGTCTCGACTTCTGCAACTCACTGCTCGCTGGCCTACCAGCATGTGGAATCAGGAGATTGCAGCTGGTGCAAAACTCTGCAGCTAGGCTTGTCTGTCGTGAGCGTCGCAGTTACCACATCACACCACTTCTCACCGACCTGCACTGGCTACCAGTCAAGCAACGGATTGACTTCAAGGTTTTGTAGCTCACTTTTAAGTTTCTTCATTCTTTGGCTCCAGCCTATCTCTCAGATATACTCCCCCATCAGGCCAAGCATCGTACCACCCGCTTTTCGGAATCTAACAGTCTGGAAATACCTCGTACAAACCTTAAATCCTTTGGAGACCGTGCATTTAGTTCGTATGCTTCCAAGCCTGGAACTCACTCCCGACTTGCGTCAGAACATCCCCTGACCTGATCACAGTTAAAAGTAACTTAAAAACACACATATTTAGGACAGCATTTAGTGGGTCCCTGTGATTCGTCTTTTATGCGCTTATGCGTGCTGACACTCTGCATGCTGCCACTAACCGCATTTGCATGCTGACCCTGTGCATGTCACCCCTAACCAAGTTATTCATTTTGTTTGTTTTTCAAGCAGGATTTTACTCACCCCTCAATTGCATTTCCCTTTGCAGCAAATGTAAAGCGCCTAGAGAGAGATTGAGTTCTCTGACGGTGCTTTATCAAGTGCGTTATTAATATTGTTATTATAAGGTTTGCTTACAACTTATATCCATGGGAACAAATGGTACATGAACCAAATACAATTGAGTATCATAATATAACTAGTGATTCTATTTCTGATAGAGTAATTACCGTTACTGACCAGAATGTGAAATTCTTAGATTTTAGTTCACAACAAATAACTCCAGTTTTAGTAATCGTTGAATTATAATATAAGAATGTCTGTAAGATTAACAGGGACTACAAGTTATGATTCAAAAACATTGGTGCCACCAATTATTTATGGTTCAAACTCTGGTTATAATAAAATTGGATTACGAAGAGTAGAGTTTACTTATACAAATAAAGTCATATCAAATATTATTACAGGAGTAAATGATACACTCGGGTTTAGATATAATTTAGAAGATTTAAATAACTCTTCAATTTAATTTAAAGCTAGATATTGTGACACAAGTAAAATTGTTGCAGTAGTTAATACTTCTTTAGCTAAAAGTAATGCATTTTATGATAGTACTAAAAGAAATAGCAGTGGAATACAATTTAGTGTTGATACTGATGATAGAATAATAATGCAGGTAACACTAGATTTTATTGTGCTACTTGGAAATAATGCTGCTGGTGTTAACAATTCAATTGGTGATACATTAGGTTTCAACTCAAATCAAAAAGGAACATTTGATGCTACTTTTGTTGGTGGAACTCTTTATGAATTAATGGAAAAATTAATGTATTACTCTGGAATTTATAAAGCATGGAATAACTATGGTGCTGCCAGATAATAAAGAAATAAGATAGATTAGTGTTGATTGTGTTTCAGTTGATCCATTTAAGAATTATATAAAAGTAACACCAGGTTATCCACAACAATCTTCATCTTTATATGTTATTGATATTTATGATGTCAATCCTGATGATAAAGTAGATCTACATATTCCTAATATATTGTATTTACAAACACGTGGTGATATCGATTCAAGAAGTAGTTTTAAAATAAGTTTTACAGATCAGAATGGAAATAAAGTTAATGTTATTTCAGATGTAGTTGCAACAATAGAAATTTCAAAGTAATATAGAGCAGTAGGTAGACATGCGAGAATTGATCATGGTATAAATGGAGATAAATATAATGGATCAGGATTACTAGATAAAGTAATTGATGGTGTTTATAAAGTAGCACCTGTAGTAACTGGATTAACTGATCTTAGTATGAATATTGCTAACAAAGGTATTGAAATGCATCAAGCAAGAAAACTAATTGAACTACAAAGAATAAAAAAAAGATAGATCAAGAGCATGCTAAAAAACGTAGAGAGATGGATGATAAACTTGATAAAGATAGAAGGAAGGAAGAGCTTGAATATGAACTTGAGAAAAGAAAGAAAGATTATGATAGAAAAATTAAAGAGATGGATCTTGAGATTTAACGTGCTATGCTGGAAAAACTTAAACCAAAATCAAAAAATGTCGTAAAGCAAAAATGGAAGAAGAAGCTGAAGTAGAAGACTATTCAGAGACTCTTTAAGAGAATGATCTAAAAGCGTATGAAGAAATAGAGAAGGTAATAAAAGAGAAAGCTGTTGTACCAGTTGAAAGAACTAGACCTGGTGGTTATGGTGGTGGAATGAGGAAAAAATAGGAGCTGGTTTATATATTCAAAGTAGAAATTAAATTTTAGTTTTTTTTTATATAGAGAAGAAATGGCAAGTGCTCCTATTAATACTATATGAGAATTGGGGAATTCTAATTTTCCCAATTACAGTATTAAAGAATATCAATATAGCGAGTTTTATCCAAAAAATGGTATTGAAACTGAGAGCATTGCAAATAAACTAGTAACATTCATTGTTCCTTGTGAAAAATAGACGTGTTATATTCTTTCTGATGCTGATATACTTCTTGAAGGTCAATTACAAGTTCAAACTGTTGCTGGTGGTGCTTATGGTGCTCCTACTAGAAATCTTACTGCAGGTCTTGTTAACAATGCAGGTGCGTGGATGTTTATTAGTATGAGAATTACACCTGGTAATAATAATAATAATAATAATAATAATAATGTACTTGATAAAGCGCCCCCAGAGAACTCAATCTCTTTCTAGGTGCTTTACATTTGCTGCAAAGGGAAATGCAATTCAATGGTAAGTAAAATCATGCTTGAAAAACAAACAAAATGAATAACTTGGTTAGGGGTGACATGAACATGGTCAGCATGCAAATGTGGTTAGTAGCAGCATGCACAGTGTCAGCATGCATAAGGACGTGAAGGACAAATCACAGGGACCCACTAAATGCTGTCCTAAATAGGTGTTTTTAAGATCCTTTTAAATGTGGTCAGGTCAGGGGATTTTCTGACGCAGGTCGGGAGGGAGTTCCAGGCTTTGGGAGCATACGAGCTAAATGCACGGTCTCCAAAGGATTTGAGGTTTGTACGAGGTATTTGTAGACTGTTTTCCGAAAAGCGGGTGGTACGATGCTTGGCCTGATGGGGTAGTATATCTGAAAGATAGGCTGGAACCATAGAATGAAGAGACCTAAAAGTGAGCGACAAAACCTTGAAGTCAATCCGTTGCCTCACTGGTAGCCAGTGCAGGTCGGCGAGAAGTGGAGTAACGTGGCAACTGCAACGCTCACGACAGACAAGCCTAGCTGCAGAGTTTTGCACCAGCTGCAATCGCCTGATCGCACATGCTGGTAGGCCAGTAAGCCGTGAGTTGCAGAAGTCGAGACGGGATGTCACGAATGCATGGACCAACTTGGACGTGGTATCCTTATCTAAACAAGCCCTAATTTTAGCAATGTTATGAAGCTGAAAATAGGCTGATTTGACTGTGGAGCTGATATGGTCGTCTAACGAGAGGTCGCGTTGGAATATGACACCTAGATTTCGAGCTGATGCAACTGAAGATATGCTGGCAGAGCCAATTTTGAAAGTCGGCCTTTCCAATCTCTGAATCGCACTGGGTTTGCCTATAACTAGTAAGTTAGTTTTATCATCGTTTAGTTTTAGAAAACTTGCTGCCATCCATGTGGGGATGTCATCAATGCATGCAGCAAGTGAGTTGAGAGAATTTGAGGTGCTCGAAGGCTGGGAGGGATCAAAGCAAAGGTACAACTGAGTGTCATCCGCATAGAAGTGAAAGCCTAGATTGTGCTTGGCAATCACATCAGCAAGAGCGAGAGTATAATCCGTGAAAAGAACCGGACCTAGCACGGAGCCCTGAGGTACTCCATATTTCAGAGGTACTTCAGATGATCATTGTCCATTCACGTCAATACTCTGGAGTCTCCCACTGAGATAGGACCTGAACCACTGCAGAGCAGTGCCAGTGATGCCCAGGCGAGATGAGAGGCGCTCTAGAAGAACTTTGTTATCGATGGTGTCAAAAGCTGCCGAAAGATCGAGCAAAACAAGCAGAGACACTCTACCCATGTCTGCATTCCTAAGTAGGTCGTTGTATACCCTAAGCAATGCTGACTCTGGTACTGAAGAAGTAGAAAGTGTTACCCCTCAACAAGGTCCTGGAACTGTTTCAACGTTGATGGATTTACTTTGTTATCCAAATGATTAAAATAGAACTGAAGGTTTTGCAACTGGATCGAAAAAAGATGAAGCTAGTTCAATGGATGATATGTCTTTTAATCTTACTGCTAATAATGTTCATCCTCTTAGTTATTCTTATACTAGTCCTGCAGTCTCAACTGCAAGTTCTTCAAATATTGGATTTCTGTATAGAAGAGGAATGACGAATGTTCTTGCAGATAATGCAGGTGCATTGAGTACATCACCACCTCAATCTAGACTCTCTGGTTTTTGTGCTGACATTAATAAAATTCTTTATAATGCTCCATTTACTCTTGAATCAACTCGAGTTTGTTGAAATGATTTTGATTGTAATATGACAGGTGCTTCTAGTGATGCTAATGCAGTTGTAAGCAGAGGTTTTGCTAATGCTGCTGGAAATGGTACTTGGAATGCATTTAAAATTATGATTTCAAAAATGAGATTGATTGTTCCATGCGTTGTACCTACGGAAAATATTCAGAGATCACTTGCTGATATTTCAAGTGAGAGAACCAAGAAACTAAGACTGAGCTACAGAGTTAGACGATATGAAAATATGACTCTAATTAATTTCAACTAACGTATGAAATATACTAGAACTCTGTCTGTACAAAAAATATAGATACAGTTAGATGGTTGATTGTCGCAGCACAAAATTATGGTAAATATGGATTTTATACTGAAAATCCTTGTACATACAGTCATTTTGATATAAAAAGTATGACTGTACTTGCTAATGGATCTAAACAATATCCAACTGTTCCAAGAAGTAATTACCCAAGAGATAGAAAATGTTCAACTTCTTATCTTGATTTTACTACATTCAGAAAACAATATCTTATATTGAATGAAGTAACAGAACCTGTTGGTGTTACGTATCCTGAGTGGTTATCTCTTTATCCAATTCATGTAATTGATCTGCAATACAATGATGAACCTCATAGAGTGACATCTAAACTTGATGTAGCAGTTGAATTCAATTCTTTGATTCGCAGTGCTGCTGATGCTGGCAATGCTGGTGTTGTTGGAGCTGGAAAACCTGCAGTTCCTGCTAAAACAATAATCCTTCACTATCTTACTATCTGTGAGAATACTGCTGAAGTAACGTCAAATGGTAATGGATCTAACTTTACTTGTAGTAAAGGAACGTTTTTTATGATGGAAATAAATTTTAAATACATTTATAAGCAGAATATAATGCAAAAAGCAAATTTTGTTCAAGGGTCTGATGAGTGGAAAAAAGCTACGACTTTAAATATTCGTGGATCAGAGGTGTATTCTGTAGTAGGAAATGATATGGTTTTTGGTGCACAAATAGATTGTGATATTGAACTAATTGCAAATAGAAAAATAAAACAATATATATCCAATTCCCAACCAATGAAATTTCCCCAAATGTTGTTTGGAAATGTTTTTGAACCTATAGTTGCTAAATTTTTAGAAATGAAACATGATAGAAAGATTGAAAATGCAAACGATTGCTTTACTAGGGATGGAGTTTACAGGTATTCACCAGATTGTATTATTGATGAAGACACATTGAGATAAAATGTTAATGGTCAAGGAGTATTGTTGAGGAATTCATACCAAAACAGTACTCAGGACAGCGATTCTTGGATTACATGTTTTAAAACTAAGTAGATGCTTTTAATGTGAATTTAAAATATTTGTTGAAGGGTTAAATTGCGATGAAAAACCTGAAAATTGTATAGCAGCTGGTAATGTAAGGATACCGACAGATTATGTTGTTGATATGCCAATAAGAACTCCCTTGTTCATGTTTTTGCTTAAAAAAGAGAAGTAATTTGACTTCGAATTCGATATAATATCTGATTATCGTCGCTTTTCAAAAAAAGTTTTGATTCTGATATAAAATACTATAAAAAAAGTAGAAATACAAGTCGTCGAGGAGGAAGATTAGGGTAGATTTGCAAGAATTGTTCCACTTATAAGGCAAGTTCTAGAAGTAAAGTATTAATAAATTCTTATCTTGATGAGTGCACAATTTAATTCAACTGATTATATATAAAAGATTAATGGTTTTATACTATCAGACCTCAATGCAAACGGAAACATATTAATGAATTTAGCTGATCCAATTAATGATAGTGATGCTGTAACAAAATCTTATGCAGATTCTAATTTTGTTGTTAATTCAGGTGCGTCACTTAATCTTACTGGTAAGACAATTAAAAATCTCGGTCCTGGTGTTAATCCTAGTGATGGTGTTAATGTTAATAAAAAAAATCCATGTTCAAAAACAGGTGAGACAATGTTAGGTGACTTAAACATGAATAGCTATGCTATAATATCTATTTATTGGAAT
The DNA here is from genome assembly GCA_009760855.2 of Cristatella mucedo. Lineage (NCBI taxonomy): Eukaryota > Metazoa > Bryozoa > Phylactolaemata > Cristatellidae > Cristatella > Cristatella mucedo. The sequence continues at coordinate 2,977,189 of WPIO01000001.1, read as the reverse complement.
TCAGGTAAGGGTAATCCAGTTGTATTAAATGATGACTATTGTGTTACATATGGTGGAATGAAACGCGATGCATTACTAAAAGCATTTCCTTCAACTACAAATAATAATATCGGTGGTAATTCGATAACAAATGTTGCAGATCCTGTTAATCCTAATGATGTCGCAACAAGGAATTATGTATATAAATCAGTTGCAAAAATAACAGAAGTAATAACTATCTCAATGAATCCTAACGCATTCAATTCAATTATAAATCTACCAATATCTTACTCATGGACAAATAAAACATCTCCACCACTAGTATTATTAGGTGTTATGGTTGTTGGAGCATCTAATTGTGTTTTCCTCAAACCTAGTAGTGATACAACTGTTGCTTCAGGTGATGTAAGAGCTGTAAATACTTCTCCAAGTGGAAGTGTTGACTTAAACTATTGTGCTTATTTTATTAGATTGCCTACAGATTATTACTTCATTGACAATTTTAGAAATTTAAAGGTAAACCTCTTGATTAGTTATGTATCCTCCTGAGATGTATAAATGAATTATTAACACTATTAACTCTTTTAGCTTTGTTGCTTTACGTTTACCTTTAACTAGTGGGAATAGTTTTGAAATAGCACAAATAGCTTCATGATCCAAGCAATGATGTAAACATGAAGTAGAGCATCATCCTTTTTTAAGTGTTTCTTGACTAATGAATATAATTTAGTAGGCCTCTCTTTTTTAAATCTATTAGAATTTATGTTACAAAATGAACAAATTATACTTGTATCATTACGTAAAAGACTAGAATCAAATTCAGTTTCATTCATATCTAGATCACAGATATCACAACGAATTTCATACTTTTGTTTTGGTCTCTTTATTTTTGGTGGTTTACAATAAGGATGACCAGATTCAAGGTATTCTAATTCAATAAATGTATTCAAACATATATCACAAAATATTTCCGTGCTCTATAGTACGTCATTTTTAACTCTAAATGAAAGAAAAAAAGAAGGTAAGCGAAATCCTACCTCAGATATAAGTCAAGTATTCAAACCAAGACCTAAGTATATTCCACAAGGTTTCTTTCATATTGTTGAACCTAATGAAAAACGTCAAGCAGACATTTTGTATATGCCTAATTATTCTGGATATAAATATGCTTTGAGTGCTATTAATGTTGCTAGTAAATATAAAGATTCAAGACTGCTTAAAACAAAATCTTCTAAAGAAGTAACAAAAGCAATAATAGATATTTATAGTAAAGGTCCTTTGAAATTGCCAAAGAAGATAACAGTAGATCCAGGATCAGAGTTTAAAAGAGAGTTTGCTAAAGAAATAAAAAAACACGAAACACGTGTGATAGAAGGTACTAGTAAAAAGAGTGTTGCATTAGTTGAATTAGTGAATAGAACAGTAGCTGAGAGAGCATTTATTGCGCAATATGAAAAGGAAAAAGAAAATATCAATAAAGGAGATTATACTAGAAACAGAGAGTGGATTTATAATTTACCAAAGATTATTGATTATCAAAAATTGTATTACATGAGCAACTGGTGAAATGCTTGCTTAAGCAATAAAAAAGAAATAGTAAAACTAAAGAAACCAAAATACAATAGAAAAGTAGGAGAACAAGAAAAGTTGTTGGAACTTGGAACAACCGTTAGATGCTAATTAGAGCCAGGTGAAGGAGAAGAGGAAAAAAGAAGAAGAGCTACAGATGCAATATTTAGTTTGACTAAAAGTACTATTGTTAGAATAATGGTATGGCAGGAACAACCAGTTAGTTTTTGAGTAAATGATGTCAAGAGAAGTTTTGTAAGTGAAGAGTTGCAAGTAAGTAAGATTTAGAACCATCTGTACTATCTAATTTCTCAACAACTATTTCATTGAATTCTCCCTTAGTTATTTTGCCATCATCTAAAGCATCAACAATCTTTGAAACCAAGTTAATATTTGATTGAAGTGTAGATATTTTTCTTCTATCAATTTGTGATATTGTACAATCTATTGAAAGCAACATGGTTGCAACTCCACCGAAAACAGTAACCATATCAGATTAATCAGAATAGTCTTTAACATATGTACTAGTTATAGTAATTGCAAGAGCTAATAACATATTTATAAATTGAAAAGAATACCTAATACGTATTAATTTAGTTTAACAACCTCTAATTCGTTCATTGTCTGCTAAAATTCTGTTGCATTTATCGTTGGCATATTTTGTTCGTAGATCTTGCAATGTTGTTCTAAATTAAATATAAATTAAGCAAAGTAACACGAATGACGCTATCTTAGTGATGAGGGTTTTTCATGATACGATGTCGGGTAATTTTTGGACAGCCGAAGGTGGAACCGAGCATGGACAAAAATTAGCTGAGGTCGTATCGGGGAAAAAATATTCATCACTACGCCATCGCGCGCCCACAAGCCCCTACAGTCTCGCCAAGAGTGCTTGGTGTAGTGTGTGGGGTATTAATGCCGTAAGGTGGAAGCGGAGCGCTAGTTCTCCGGTAGGGTCTAAGCTCCGGTTCGGGATCCTCTTCTTCTTTGGCTCGTTCCCCACAATAGACTTAGGTAGCTTAAGTGCGGGGACGAATTCCCTCAAGAGTGCGCGTGCTGTTGAGAGTGTGTGAGGAGTGTGGAGATAAAACTGAGCTAGACATGCAGCGACATTGTGTGCTGGTGAATAAAGCTCAGTAAAATCCCCTATCTGTGCTTGTCTCTTTCTAATTCACTCCGCGGACTCACGACCCCCTTTAGTAACGATAAGTTGGTCAGCGCCAGAAACGCTCGTTTCGTGGCTGCCTACTTATCGTGCGTAAGCGCACCGAACGGCATTAGGTGCTAGGTTACGCCGCTAGATAAGCGGCAGGTTAAGCTTACTCCGCCGAGCCTTAGGCGTTACAAATGGACCTATAGAAATGCTCGCGGCTATATAGGTATGCAATAATCATAAATAAATATTTGGTTGGAGTAGAAGCATAATTTCCAGTGCAGTAGATTCACGTAAGCTCGAGAAAAAAATCGCTTTCGATGTAGTCTTGTGGCACTGGCAGGGGATGCCGAATTGTGATCGTGCTTTTATTTTTTTATGTTATCCTGACTGTGGCCTGTTATCGATCCCCCCAACCAACAAAAACATTTCGAATTCTCATTGAATGAAAGGTAAATGTCTCATCAATTTATCAACTTTTACAAAAGCAATTTAATATCAGGATCTAAAAGCCGCTATGGCACACTAGGTAAGGCGGTTGCTTTTCATGACCTCGGGCCCGAGGTCGTCGGTTCAAACCCTGCGGTGGGCGATTCTTTATTGCCACTGCAAGCGGCGGTGATAGCCGTTAAGGCTCTTCTGTCGCTCTACAAAAGAGGCTGTTACATCAGCTAGTATTTTAGTTAAAAGAGTGTTTCCATCGATAGACCTAGAATTGCTATTGGTTGCTTTAGCTATCAACAAATTTGAGCTTCTAGATTATGGCATGATAAGGCGGTTGCTTATCATGACCCCTGTTCCGAGGCCGTGGGCTCGAATCCTGCGGTAGGCCATTCTTTATTGCCGCTGCAAGCGGTAGTGATTGCCGTAAAGGCTCTTCTGTCGATATGCAAACGAGGCTGTTAAATAAGCTATTATTTATATTTGTATAAAGGATTTTAGGAAGTGCTTTAGTTTTTCCCCAGTGTGATCTTCTTGCCAGTGTTCGTCATTATTTGTGCAGTGCATGGCTTAAAAGTCTATGCTGCTTGCTGCATACGTACAAGCTAGCCAATCGTCTAGTAATCAATCTCTCTACGCTGCGTATTTGTAATATTTCGCCACTTCTGGCTATTGATCTGTTGTGGGACTCTCCTCAATAGAACACAATTTGTTCTTTATATATATATATATATATATATATATATAAAGAGGGGATATATATATATATATATATAAAGAAGGGATATATATATATATAAAGAGGGGATATATATATATCCACCATGGAATTGCTTGTAAAAGCTATTCGGCCGTCAGAACAAACAAAATTCATTGAGTCCAAATCTATCCAACCTATCTGCCAGCACACGCAAGTAATTCAATGAGCCAAAATTTACTGAAAATATCTGTATATTGCTTGCACCTGCCACTAGCTCGGAAGTCAAACCAGGTGAAGCTGCAGCTACTCGTAGCTGGAAGGCTGCTTTGATTTGATACACTCTCACTAAAGAGAAACCTGCGACATATGTGATGACGTAGCTCTTTGCAACTCCAGACTGCCTGTGGCAAACGCCAAGCAGTAGAAGTAGCTGGAGGGAGAAGGCAGAGGATAAGAGAAGACCAATGGACTGAGGCGCCACCTAGATCTTTGAATCAATCGGAGTACGCACCTAAGGCTCAGTCTAGGCACCGCACATCCCCCGCCCAGTTATGGTCGGCTGCCCCAGAGTGGCTTCGTCAAACCTTCCTTGGCTCAATCCTAGCTTCGCCTACAGGAGCAGATGCGAAAAGCTAAAACTTAGACAAGAGGTTCCCAGCCCGAAGGCCGGACTGTTAATTCTGATTTAACGCAAGGGCAGAAGGGGTAGTGAAGCAGCACCGCTTCTTTTCCAGTGCCCTGCAAATTCTGGACTTGAAGTTGGCAGGTCAAAGTGTCCACGAATAATAGTAGGTGGCGCTGCTTTCGCCACGAACATCTGCCAGACAAAGTGGGGCTGGATTCAGCTGATCTGAATACTTCTGCAACGTTTCCGGTTTCTCAATCGGAGTTCTGCAGAAATGCACGCCGGCGCTACTCTGCAACCGCCAATCCAAACCCAAGTCAACAATGAAGAGCTCAGCCATCCGAAAGCGTCTCGACGGATTCATATTCGCACGGGGAATACCTTATATCGCCGGTTAACTATCGGGATGAGAGAGCTCAAACATTGCACTGCCGCAGCCGCCGCCACCGCTTTAGCGGGAGTCAGTTGGGAGGGGCGGAGGAAGCTCGGCGTCGTAGTCGTCGCCGCGAGATGTCGCAGCCGCAGCTGGCGGAGAGGACAGGAGCGGAGCGGAGCAATACCAATCGTCCAGGGCTAAAAATGGCGGCTTCCAGCTAGCGACGCGGCCTCTCTGGACAGACTGGAAACGTATCCGGCCGTGTCCCGATGACGTCGTCGACCTCGAGAGTAGCCTCGCTAATCGGAGTGCTTGAGCTCGAGTGAGTAGGGCGAGCAGCGGCGGCTCTCCCGCTGATCGCCCTTCTTCCCGCTGCCGCCGCCGCCAGGCCAGTGCACATAGCAGGGCGCTTCGGGGTATCTACCCGAGCTGGCCGCCGACGCGAACGTCTCGGCCGGTACTCCGTCGACGCACATGAGCACCGACTCGGCCGAGCCGGAAGAGTTCCGAGACGGCGGCAGCGGTGGCCGCTCGCGCTGCTGCGTCTCCACCACTGCCGAAGTCGCTGCCGAGTGGCTGTTCGCTCGACTCTTTACCGCAGCTCGGCGTGCCGCGCCTCTGCTGGATGCCGACGCTGGACGCTTCGCTGCCGCCGACGCGTAGGACCTGGCAGCAGCCGAAGCCGCAGAAGCTCGTCTGGAGACCCATCGCGATGATGACGAGCCGGTCGACGCCGAAGTCGCTGCCGTCCTTCGGCTGCAGCTTGTGGCTCGTGAGCCGCCGCCGGAAGCCGCTCTCACGCGGCCAGGCCGGTGCGCCCGCTGTGTGGCGGCGGCGGGTGTTGCGCTGGCCGCCGCCTGGCGGCTGCTGAGCGAGAGGCTCCGCTTAGCCACGTCGGCGGCCCACTGCTCGGCGTTGAAGCTCACCACCGCTGGCGGACCGCCGAGCTGTGGCTTCCGGCGCTGGTAGCTTCGCAGAGCTACCAAACCGACGACGACGGCGGTAAACAGGAGCCCGACGATCAGTCCGACGTGCCACGGCAGCGGGCCGGCCGCCAGCTCGGCTGCGGCGAAAACGTCAAAGCGGCCGCTGAAGGAAGCACCTGCGCACGCCCTTGGCTCGAAGCTCTGCTAGCAAACGAGTGAAGTTCGACTGATTTTCGAACGGGCAAACCGAATGGACGACATTCTTTGTTGGCGACCTGTGACCTGGGGCGACATTCAGTTCATCGGTGCTCCCAGAGGACCGTCTGCCGCAGTAGCAGGATAGCTCGACGTGCGAACGTTACCACTGTGCAGTAGAACCCGCAAAGCGCAGTTTCGTAGGCGCTTGAAGACGCACGCGCAAGGACTCACTCGTTTCCTGTTGGATTTTATCGCTGGAAACGGACGAACGCCACATTCGAGCGCATGGCCGCTCATCAGTCGGCGGCGGCGGCGAGCAGGGCGAAGGAGCCTGCCGCAGGAGTGGGTAGATATAACAGCTAAAATTAATAGTACCCTAGCAGCACTTAATCTCCATTCAGGCGCTTAACATTTACCCAAGAACTCGGCCATCAAAGAAGACTACTAGTCCTCTAGGCCCTATTCCCACTGTCCTACTTCTAAGATGCTTTGATCTGCCTCTGCCATGTATAAATAACATAATAAATACGTTCTTAGCCTCTGGTCACGTCCCTGCACCTTTAAAAAAGGCTGCTGTGTAAGCTAATAATTAAGAAAGTAGCGATACACCAAGAGGACTTGAGCAGCTTCCGTTCGTGGCCATTCTCCCGTTCCCATCAAAGAGACGGGCACAAGTTGTGGCAGACCAACTGAGCTATTATTTTGAGACCTCAAACCTAGCAAGTTCCAGTCCGGGCTCAGAGCTAATCGCTATACAGAGTCAGCATTGCTTCGAGTGTATAACGACCTTCTCAGAAATGCAGACTTAGGCAAAGTCACTCTGCTTGTTCTGCTTGATCTTTCTACAGCATTCGATAATATTCTATTGATCGCAGTTCTTTTTGAGCGTCTCCCATCTCGCACGGGCATCACTGGCACTGAGCTGCAACGGTTCAGGTCCTCTCTCAGTGGGAGACTCAAGAGTATTGATGTGAACGGACAAAGATCATCCGAAGGACCAATTAAGTACGAGAGACCTCAGAGGTCTGTGCTTGGTCTGCTTCTTTTCACAGCTTATTCTCTCTCTCTCTCTGTTGCTGACGTAATCGCCAAGCACAATCTAGGCTTTCAGTGCTATGCATATGATACACAGCTGTACATTTGCTTTGACCACTCCCAGCCCTAGAGTACGTCGAATTCTCTACATACCCTTGCTGCATTTATTGACAACATCTGTTAAATAGTAAATAAATCCTAGCTGACTAAGCAGCCTCTTTTTGTATAGCGACAGAAAAGCCTTTACAGCTATCACCACCGCTTGTAGTGGCGATAAAGGATCGCCCAACGCAGGAATCACAGGAATCGAACCCACGACCTCGGTCCCGAGGTCGTGAAAGCAACCGCCTTACCTAGTGTGCCACCACGGCAGCAAACTACTTTAATTGAATGACGAAAAAGCAAACTTACTAGTTATAGGCAAACCAAGCATGATTTAGAAATTGGAAAATCTAACGCACAAAATCTGCTCTTCCAGAATATCTCCTGTTAAATCAACATGAAATCTACATGTCATGTTCCAAAGTGACCTTTCATTAGACGACCACATCAGCTCCACAGTCAAGCCTGGCTTTTTTCAGCTACATAACATTGCCAAAATTTAGGCTTGCTTAGACAGAGACTACGAACCATACTAGTCCATGCATTTGTGACATTCTATCTCGACTTCTGCCACTCAATGCTTGCTGGTCTCCCTGTGTCTGTAATCAGGCGCTTCAGTGAGTTCAAAGCTCTGCAGCTAGGCTTGCCTGTCGTGAGCGTCGCAGTTGCCACACCAGACTACTTGTCGCCGACCTGCACTGGCTGGCAGCCAATCGACGCATTGACTTCAAACTTCTGTCACTTGCTGTTAGGTCATCTAATTCTCTGGCTCAAGCCTGCAAATCAGTTCCCCCAGGCGAATAATCGAACAGCCCGCTGTTTTGACTCAAATCGTTTAGCCATTGTATGAACCTGAACACCACTGGAGATCTTGCCTCTAGTTCCTATGCTCCCAAAACCTGAAATTTACTACCGACGCACGACGAAACGTCCTCTGATATGACGAAATTTGTATAAGCTTAAAATGTACCTGTTTGTTACAGCATTTAGCGGGCATTTGTGATTCGTCCTTAGGGTATCTACTTACACTATGGCAGCTGCTTGCGGATGCTATTGTCAATCATTTTGGTAATAATGGTAATAATAATAAAAATGCACTTGATAAAGCGCCCTCAGAGAACTCACTCTCTTTCTAGGCGCTTTACATTTGCTGCAAAGGGAAATGCGGTTGAATAGTGAGTAATATCATGCTTGATGAACAGCATGAATAACATTGTTAAGGATGGCATGCACAGGGTCAGCATGCAAGTGTAGTAAGTGGCATCATGCTCAGTGTCAGCACGCATAAACACATCAAGGACGAATCACTGGGACCCACTAAATGCTATCCTAAATAGGTGTGTTTTTAAGTTCTTTTTAAATGTGGTCAAGTCAGGCGATGTTCTGACGCAAGTCGGGAGTGAGTTCTAGGCTTTGGGAGCATGCGAACTGTATGCACGGTCTCCTAAGGATTTGAGGTTTGTACGAGGTATTGGTAGACTGTTGAATTCTGAATAGCGGGTGGTACGATGCTTGGCTTGGTGGGGGCATAGATCTGAGAGATAGGCTAGAGCCAAAGAATCAAGTAATGCTTTCTATACAGAGTCTATAAAAAATCTAGATAGAGATTCGGTTCTCTGAGGACGTTATACAAATGCATTGCTATTATAATTATATGTATTGTTATAAATACATTCACCGTGACCTTGGTCAGTGTGAGCATCTTAAACAACTCGCCTAATCAGCACGGTGATATATTGCATAAGCGCTAAGGCGCCACTCCGACGGTCTCTCGGTTGCAGAGTCACCGAGCGTGAGGTGAGATGCAGCCATACGCAAGCAAGCGGTCCGCTGGCGACGGACGTGTCTGCGAGACTAGCTATCGCCTAAAGAAGGCGCCCAAACTCGCACACGACAGACCCACAGTCAGCCGATGCTAGCGGAGATCATCGATAGCGAGTTAGCGAGAGGTCTTGGTCACGCGGTAAGAGAGAGGTCTTAGTCGCGCGGTAAGAAAGAGGTCTTAGCCACGCGGTAAGGTGCTCATTTTTCTCAACCCCGGTTAACCTGCGAGCTGTCCTGGGATATTCTACTCAAACGGGACCCGCTTAGCATACGGTTCGATATCACCATTAGTCAATACCTACCGGCTTTCTTCTGCCGGTCAGTAATCCTCCTTTCATCCTGCGCCCAAAGTAACAGCAGCTCGGATATCAAAACTATGACCCGTAAGTTTAAAGCATCGATTAGGCAGGTGCTCGTGTTTTTTGACCCAGTTTATCCATGAGCTGTTTGTCCCTCGGAATTTAGGTGTCGCCTTTGACAGCTGCCTAAATTCTGAAAGCTTCGTTAAGAAGACTGCTTCCGCAGCTATAGCCGTCACGTCCAATCCCAACTAAGATTAGGAATTATCTTTCAGGGTGGCTTGCAAAGACTTTAACCCCATTATCTTGCAAAGACTTTAACCCCATTATGCTCCCCCATTATCCTATTTATAGCCAACTGAACACTTGTGCGTCGGCTAGCGTGGCTAGCGACTCGAGACCTGAGACGCGGCGTTTCGAAGCGCCAGCGCCAGTTTTCGCCGTTCGTCTGCTTGGGCAGACGCATGCTGCCGAGTGCACTTCGTTCTGGATAGCGAGGACATAAGTGTTTGCGAAACTACTTCGAGATCGCTCGCTGAGTCATGTTTGACGTCGTGGCGGTCGGCGACGGGGAAGTCAAGGCCGCGGCGTCTCAGACTGGAGCTCTCGAGAGGCGAGCTTTGAGAGTCGGCAGCTGAGCTCACTCACCGACGCAAGGGATCGAAAGACACTGCTGCGAGTCTCGAATGGTGCGAGACATCGAGCAGCCACTCGCGTTCCACTGCAGCTTCGCCCAGCGGTCGCTGTGGCCCAGTCCGCCACAGGAGCTCCGAGCACAGCGAGTCCATGGCTCCCACGCTAGCAGGCTGACGTCTTCCTCGGCTGAAGGAAAGTGAAAGGCCAAGCTAGCTTCGGCGACTCGGCGGCGGCAGCAGCGGCGGCAGTGAAGGCACCGAGACTTCTGTGGGAAGCGGACTCGACACGTGCCCTCGTCGGTGATGGATCGCTCATTACGAGCAGGAAGGCCACTGCAGGTCTGCAGCTTCCCGCTGGCAAGCGCCGGCAATGTGAAGCACTGGCTCGCGCACGCACACACACACACACACACACACACGCGCACGCACGCACACACGCGCACGCACGCACACACACACACGCACACATACATATATTATACAATATATATTACATATATGAAACTATACATTATATATAGATTAACAATTATAGTAATCACGAACAGTCAATAATTATAAAAATCACAACAATAATACTAACGAACAGAAGTCCGATCCATGGGATGGAGTAAATGCTGCGAGTAACAGGCTTGCTTCGCCACTTCCATTTAAATATGATCAAATCAAAGGATGTCTTTATATCCATCAATAGCGAGTTTTATGCATCGCAAACGCATGAACTGTTGGTACTATCTTCGAAGGATTTGAGGTTGCTTATAGACAAACTAATCGACAGATCAGAGCATGTAAATGATGCGGCCTAAAGGTGGGTGACACAGCTTTTATGTCGCTGAGCTGCTTAATGGAGGACTAGAGCTCGTCAGAGGGAGTGTCAGCCGCAATTTGAATCAAAAGAACTCTGCCTGGCTGCATAGTTTTGCAACATCTGGAAGCCTCATATTTGCACCAGCAGAAGGCCTGCGAGTAGTGACTTGCAGCTGTCAAGGCGGCGGCTGCAGTGGTGTCGGTGGCTGCAGTGGCGGGGCGTGTCGAGAGTAAAATCTGCTCGCTCCACTCGCCGGACAGCTCGATTGATCGCAGAACGCCATCCGTTTCGAGGGAAGAGAACGAGAAAAAGATTGAAGAGAGGAAATGAAAAAGAGGAACGCTCTGGCTGGTCTGTTAGATGTCTGTTGGCGACGTGACCTCCTAGACTTGAGCGAGCCATGCACCTAGCAGCTCTTTCGCCGGTTGCTCTACCTGTGCAAAACGGTCTTGCGTCGCATGTCTGAACTTCCGCCACGCAGCCGCTTCTCTGAAAGCGACTGCGGTAGCCAACTTGAGGGAAACAGCAGGTCCATGGTCCCCATACGTCAGCGTCGGACGCTCCACCGGCATTCTCGTCGAGGACGTCGGGTGCGTGACGCGCCTTAAAGGAACAGAACTAACGATGGAGAGCTTGTTAGCAGGCAGCGTCCGATTCTCTTCGGGCAAACCTCGACTGCCGAGGCAGACCAAAACCTTGACCTTGCCAGTGACTGATGAAATACGGGCGACGCCTAGGAAGAGTGCATGGAATAGTAAGGCAGTTATGTCTAAGAAACTTCGTTCGGCAGCAAGAGAGGAGAGAGCAAAATGTTTCAAAACCAGAGAAAATCTCCACACCAGTCGAAGCGACCTCTGCTGGCTAAAGTTGAAGAGCGGCTTTTTTAGTATGCATGTGCATCGTGCGCAGAGGAGAAAGCTTTAAAATATTGAATTTTTCATGTTTCTAAAAGTTAAATCTCCAATTTTAGCTCCCATCAGCGCAGACTAAGACTGAAGCTCGAGTCGAGAGCTCGATAGTAACCAGCATTACCTGTTTGGCAATATCCTCGGAGAGCAATCTCACTGGATAGCAATCTCCCCGGTGAGCAATCTCTTCGGAGAGCAATCTCCCTGGAGAGCAATCTCCTGGAGAGCAATCTCCCTGGAGATCGATATCCCCGGAGAGCAATTTCCCTGGAGAGCAATATCCCTGGAGAGCAATCTCCTCGGACGCATGCCAAGCTCACTGGACGCAGGTGGTTCGATATTCTAAGACACCAAGCTAGATTTCTAAGAATCAGCAGCAGCTCCCTCTTCCAGCGTCGCTGGTGTCCTCCTCGGAAAACCGATTCCATTTTTAGCTCGTTGCCTCCCATTCCCGACCGCCGACATGCGAGAAAATCTTGCTTTCTTTCTGGTAGACTAGTATTCGTTGGCATCGGCGAGGGGCACGTCGTTAAACCCAAGGGCTGTCGCACCATTCCGCCCATTCATGGCACGTTCGCGTCCCTGAAATGCTGTGCGGATCGGGCAGCCACGCTTTTCTAATGATATGTACACCGTGTTAATCTAATTGCATACATATAGAGGCATCCACACACACACACACACGAACACACGCACGGACGCATGCACACCAAACACATATATCCATATGTATATAGTGACTTATCCGATGATACATGGTTACATTTCTCACTGCCAAAGGCCATGGCGGCAGGTAATAGGACGAGATTATAAGCAAGATATAAGCGAGATAATAAGCGAGATGCACCTCCGTCGCCCGAGGCGACCGCCTGGCTGGGGTTACATCATCTCTCAGAGCCTCCTTGCGCCCAGCCGGAATGGCCGCGTTGGGTTCGCTCCAGAGGCATCGACAGTCGGTCATTGAGCCAATAGAAGCAATATAATCGCTCAGCTAACGCTCACTGACGGGCGGCGTTCGCTCTCACGTGCTCATTGGTTGCATCGTAGGCAGGGTGTCGTGGGCGGCAGCGTGGGTGGCAATGCTCGTGAATGGTTGCCGAGAACAGCGGTGGATCAGCGTACGTCTTCAAATCAGCAGGTATTTTGCCGCTGTATTTTAACCACCCAGAAAACCGAGAAAGAAAGCACCCAGAAAGCCACCCAACGAGCAGACTAGCCGATCCAGAGGCACCGAGGTCACGGCCGCGGCTGGTCGAGTACCTGGCCTCGAGGGCTGGCATCATTTGGGAGAGCGCTACTCGTGCAGAGCGTTCCGCCTGCACTGTGTCTCACTCTGATTCCTATCGCGAGCTCGTCTTGTCTGCTCGTCCTGCCGCGAAAATACGACCCGGTAGCTCATTCCATTCAGCAAATTTGGATCTTCAAAGTCACTATCGCGAGCAAGACTTATTTGTGGCCTAGTGTAATCGGCGCTTCACCTCCTTGGCCCAAGCGTTTCCTGGCAATGAAGGGAGCAGGAACGCAATCTCATAACTAACCTGGAGCAGCACCTCACTTAAACACTTGGCTGTTGTGAGGGTGAGTGACGCCACTCTTCCTATGAGAGTCTGGTTGCAGGAAATCCACAGCGGAGTCCTTGAGTACCCTATAATTATATCGGTGCGTTGCATATCGCTTGCATGAAGAGCAAACTGTCACCGAGCCGATCAGGATCAAGTGAGGCAATTGGTGGTATTTGGCGTTCATCAGCGTTATTGCCACCCTAGTTTGGCCCAGGGGTAAGGTGCTCGCCTTTAATGACTATGGTTGTTCGCTCGAGCCCTACGGCATTTATAAAGCAGCTGGATTGAAATTAAGTTCGATTAGGGCACCGTACAATGAAAAAATACTTTCACCCGTAATCAGAAGTCCACAAAGCGGCAAGGTATCTATTCGCTGGCTGGGGTGACGTAATTGCCCAGACGAAAGCCTTTAATGCTGTAATCCAGGGTTCACTCACAAAGTCAATAAAGCGCAATTTATGTACCAAGCGAATGGGTGGTGAAAATCGAGATGTGAGGCGAAGAATCTGAACCATCTTAAACACTTGATATTGCATAGCAGATTTGCCACTGGCTGGACCTTATTTATCATTCATCCTATAGTTACATACATACACCAGATACATACATAGCAGTCGCTTGCTGATCAATGCCGATTGCAGGTTACGCTTTCTCTTTCGCTTTCGCTTTCATACGTTAAGGCTATGAAAGCAGGCCCGCAGCTGTTCTTTAATAATATTCTTCGAGTCTGTCAGGGTGCTAGAAAGAAACTTTTGGAAGTCTGATGGCACCGAAGAATGGATTGTCATCTTGTTTTAACTGCATGGGTGATAACAGCTACACTATATTTCATAGAAATGCAGTTCCTATATCATAGCTCAAGACTTTCTTCTACACCTGCTACATCATTTCGCTGCTACAATTATGTAATTTAGTCTTACATGTTTAAATATGAAATACCCATGTTATTTCCGTTTTTGAACCTTTTTACATCAACATTTTATTCTTAAATTAAACTAACTTTTTCATTATTAAATCCGGTATTTCATTCTAATTGGTAGCAGTCAAAATTGAGTCCTATTCTCACCGTTTAATTCACGAGAATTTGAACAGTTCATGCCACGCTCTATTGAATGAAGTCAAGAGAAGGGATTTAATGTTGTTACAGCAGTCACAATCAAGTGGCGCTAGGTCATTTGGGTAATTTCAAAATACAGAGCAACAGAGTCTGCTGCGAGATTGAGCACCGAAAAAGGAAATTCACACATGGCGGAGAGTGATCTCGATAAGTTTCCTCCCGGCTTGCTCCACCGCCGAGAGTGATTACGGGAGCTAAAATGCACCTCATGGAGAGTTAAAAGGCACCTCGTGGTGCATTTTAACTCTCCATGACTGCTTTTATCACCCGCCACCTAGTTACTTGATTCTTATATGACCAGCTCGAAGTGTGCAATAAATAGGGACTCGTGGAATGCATCGATGATTTAGCCGGTTGATTCGCCCACCGTGCTTCTTTAAGTAATAAAGAAGGCCTTGACCCTTGACAATGCATACGATAGGTCATTTGTTTAGTTTTGCCCAAGTCTTGGCCAAGAAGAAGAACCACACTCAGCTTCCGAATCTTCGTTAAATTTTCCTTAAGTCTTGGACCAGCCTCAGCTTTTTGGGAACAATGTATGCTCCAAAGATTGAAGCATGACACAAGCAAGATCCGCAGAGTAAACGCGATTTTACGTTTGTCCACGTAAGCAGGATAAAACCCTCACAAGAGATTTAGCACCACGTCTTTGACGTCCTGGACGAGAAACTATTGTTACACATTTTAGTTGCACTGAAATAGAAACTCTTTCTTTGACGTAGACGTGAATGCGTATGTAGAAACTTCAAGTCTTTTTTATATAATCTCAATTCCATAAGTCGTTTCTTATCTAGTTTGATTTCGCGGGAAGCCACCTTTTCACCCTTCCCTGTGGGTGTTCAGTTGTATAGCCAATCGTTAGCTTGTACATCACTAATACGAAGACAGGTCTTTCAGAATTAATGGTATAGAGCTTCAGTGCACAAGTGCACCATATTACCACCATTTCTATTTTACAGACTTCCTTAATCGTATAGAAATCTAAACATTTACAGTGCTTATTTAGAATGTATACTTCATACTCTGGGAGTTCGAAAGAAGTGAAGTTGCTATGTAAGCCCTATAAGCATACTATCAAAGCTCTCATGAGTCCTATATAAAAGATTTAATGATTCTTGCAGCCGCAGTAATTCGCAGCTTTGGTTATAATACATGTCAGGCATGTCAGGGGAGAGAATACCGCCAGTGGCACGCTGATGTAGGAGAGTGGCGGAGGCGGCAGCGGCTGGCATGACGACAGGTGGCGTCAGGTCGCTGCGGTCGCGAAGTGCAGGTATCCAAGAAGACAAGTTTCTCATCGTCCTTAGGGGACACAGGGACATTTAACACTGTCTAAGCCATTCTTTTATGTGCGGAAATAGCTGGAGACCTAGCCCCTGTCTACAATTAAGTTTTTTTTTAAATCGGCCGGGGCAGTTTACCAGCACGGAGCAGACAAACAAAAATAGTCAACCACCGGGCACTGGTCACACGCTCATGCCGTCAGTTGTCTTATCCCCTCATACATCACAAATCTCTCTCTGATGCGGGCATTGTGTGAGCATACCTACTCGACTGCTGCCTCCTAACCTAATGCAGATTTACAAAGCGCTGCTTTAGATAGTGGCAATCAACAATGGTGGTAGTACGTGATTTCCAGGGAGCGGACGGGGGGGGGGAGTACTTAATAACATATTCCAAGCTGTTCCATGCGAATGAGGGTCTGACCAGGCGCTGCTTACAGGGAAAAATTCAAGGCTGGTGAGGCGCAGCTACAGAGCAATCTCACTGGGCGCACCGAAGATCGCGCGCGTCCAGCGAGTCGGACGCGTCAGACGCGTCTGGACGCTTTCTGACTCGCTTGCGAATCTGAAGAGCTCCGCGGGACTCAAATGTGCGTGAGCACGGAAGATGGTTTAATTGGCTGTGACCGATGGATGTGCCACAAAGAGTAGCAGCTTTCATACGTACCAGCAGCCGAGTAGCGCGGTGTGCAATGTTGAGAATCGACACGCAGGCTGACGTTGAGCACTGCCGGTGCACTGTAGTTGTAGGCTGCTGAACAGGACGTCGCGGCCACTCCCTCTACGGCTGATTTTGCCGAGAAGCTGAATTCAATCTGCTTCTGACATAAGCAATGCTACAAGAAACATGCTAATTGTTGTGCGCATAGAAAAAGCACATTAAAACTCCACAAATACAGTACAACTTCGTTAGCATAAGCCTAGCAAGCATTCATTTCGATCGCATGTATGTACCTGCTGTTAATGCTCTCATACGAAAAAGCAAACTGCTCTGATACGGAGAGTTGGCCTTCAAGTTCATGCTGTATTATTATAGGGATAGATTCTGCATAAGTATCAGTTAATTCAAATATCCTGATACAACTAGCAGCTAGCGCGCTGCTGTGTCGCCAGCGTTGTTTCAGTCATCATCCACACTTTTGAGGATTGCTGATTATATTTGAGATTTTAGCCATTATCCTGAAAGCAACAAACTTCTTCATAGTTGGTGAATAACTGCTGAAAATGGAAGGTATTTTTGAAAATATACTAGAGTTTATTTCTTAACCTGTTTCACAAAGCCGCAGCAAAAAAAGCAAAAAGCCGTCGTCTGGCTCTAAAAATGATCAATCATCAGTATAAGATCATATTATATAAATATTAATGATACCATATTAATAGTATTGTACAATTAAAATTGCAATCGCGTTGTGCTTGATAATTCGTGTCCTCGTGATTGCTGTTGAAATTAGGGCAGCTGCAACAAATTCATTTATTGTTAATGATATCACTCCTTAAGGCCAACGGATAAACTAGGCAGCGATTCAGCAGTGCTATATATGCAGGTATTTCCTCAATAATTTTGTCACTCGCTTAATCTATCTAAGCAAAGTGACAGGTAAGCCAGAGAACAGTCGTACTTGCTTCGGGTTTAGCCATAAACCAGTCAGTTTTTCTTCATTTGATAAGCAAACATGGGAAAAGAAACGTTTGGCATTGAATTATTATGAGCTATTACACTTAATATTCTTCTTTAGCTAGTTCATAGTTGCAGAAAAGTCATACGGAATATGTAAAGTGCCTGGAACGAGATTAAATTCACTGAGGACGCTATACAAATTTATTATTATTAGTGCGCACTTACGCTGCTTTATCTTCAAGCGCCTTGTTTCGGCAAGTAGCTGGTGCTTTCAAAATGTCATAGTAATATTATTATCATCACTAGATTAAATGTGATTTGGTTTTCCACACAAGCCGTTAAAGGAGCAAAAGTGAAGGGTTCGGGCAATGAAGCAATGCGATAACGCTCCAGGCTACATTCGCTCGTCACTGGAAGAAGCCTGAAGCCAATTTGCAGCAGCATCGGCAGTGATGCATTGATGCTGCACTCATACGCGAGGCCTTAAATGCGTTCTTTCCTTCTGTGATGGATTTCTGCCTTTGTGAAGACTTAAGCATAAAGCTGCAGTAGGAATTCGATTGACGAGAAAAAGTTAACATCAGGCATACAACCTTTTTATTAGCTCCTAATCAATCAAAAGCAATACAATAAAATGACTATTAATAAATTAAAAAAATGTACAAAACAGGTGATTACTGGGCTATTCTTCGTAGCGCTGGCTGTCATTTAAAGTTTTTACTCTAAAGCGCAATCTCAAAATTCTCATTCACGCTTAATTTTGCAAGCACATTGCCATAAAAAGGGTGCTATTCAAGAACCTAAGCACTCCTAAGAGCAGGCAGGCAAGCAGGCAAATGCGCCTAATACCATACACTTGAGCTGGAGTCGTCCGTGACGTTGTCTAGCAGTGCCTGCGGTCCAGCAATCGTCACGTCTTTTGCTATCGGCGGTTGGAATGCCGCTTCCACTCTGACCTCACAAAACGCAATGTGGGACCCGAGGTTCGAGCCAGTTTTAAGCAAAGCCCTGATGAGAACGTAGCGAGCGGCCATTCCGATGCTGGGCCCCGCGCTCGGTCCTTTTGGCTCTGAAGAATAATTAAACGCGCCGCAGTCTGCCTCAGGTGCAGAAGCGAAGACATCAGACGCTCAGACGTAGACACCGAATCTCCCTGTTCCGCAATAAGAGGACCGCGCGCCCGTTTCATGCCTCGTGCCTGGTAAGCAGACGTAGAACACGGTCGTCTTGTTTTCGACTGCCGCACTCACGGAGTTGCTGCTTCCGTTGACTCGTCTACGCCAAAGGGACGTCTCGTCGTTTACGCTCGCCATGGAGCCATCCGTCCAGGCGAGCGCTCTCAAAATGAACACGCGATACTCGCGCGGGCACCGGATATTCAGCTGGTGACCTCTGTCGACGTCCTGGCGGATGCCTGCAACGCAGCTCGGCGCACTGCATACTGCTGTAGACTTCAAGGCGTGCTTGGCCCTCCTCCCCGAAGGCGGCCTCGGGCCTCAGACTGGCCGCGAAGTACTGATGCAGTCTCCTACTCACTGTTTCCGCTATCTCTAGACGACGTCAGGCACACGTATTCTGTCCACAGGTTGCATTTCATCGGTGCAGTAACTACCGCACAAGGAGTAAAAAACGGTAGCATTGGCGTATTATCTCTGCCCGCATTTTTAGATCGAACGTTCCATCCTGAATATATGATAAATCTGTCCGCTAGCTGAACTCGCGTGCAGTCGGCTTCAACGAGAAAGGGGTCTGCGAGTTATGACGGCTGACTTAAGCTCGCACACAGTAAAGCATGTATGCGGAAAAAATAACAATTATAGTAAAACTGAAATATTGATACATCGCTCGAAAAAAGAACTAAATTTTATTTTGGGCACTGGAAGCATAAAGCGAAAAGAGTCACGTATTTGATAGATGAAATAACCTGCACAGAATTTCTCAAGCAAAGGAAGGAAAATTTACAGGGGTGGAGCAAAAGCTTGAGCAACAGGTCACTTCGTAACTTCTTTATAAATTTAGTCAATTCAGGGGATGGCGGGATGAAGGTCGGATGTAGTGTAACGTGGCAGTTGCAATGTTACCAAAAAGAATAAAACTCACTACTGAGTTTTGCACAAACTTTATAACTACTATGTCACGCTTTCCTACTTCAAGATTTGAAACATCACTCGTGGAACGAGCCCAAGCGTGGCCCCGTTCAAAGAGTCTGCGTTGATGTTTCTTGGAGTCCTCCATATTTCATCATCAAGAGACCTCGAGCGATCGCAGATAGAAAAAACTTTGTTCAAATGTCGCACCATTGAGGGGGACTTGCGTTTCCAACAAAGATTATAAGGTTGTGGTTCAACAGGAGCTTATCACGCCGCCTTGGATGACAGGAGCGTAAGCAAAGAATGTTTAGGTTTTCACTAAGCATTGAAGCCAGTCTCGAATAGCAAGATGGTTAGCTCTCACCAAAAAAAGCCTTTCGGCCTCGAACTGCTAATAGTGCAACCGCCGGAATGCGCTATCACCCGATCAAATGCATTGGCACGGATAGACAGAGGATCGTCCCAGGTTGATCGAACAGTTGAGTAGAGGGACGCTAATGGCCTGCCAAGGCTTTTAGAGTTGGCATCCTTTTCAGCAAGTGCTTGCATGAACCAGTTGGCCTCTTATCTGCTTTCTTCTGGATATCTGTGTGATTTCCCCAGTTTCATTTAAGCGACAGGTTAATGAGCAAGTCATCAGGGCAATACTATATTTTGCTTTCATACGCCTTACGCCGCGTTATCTGATATTTATGCCTAGTGGCTGATTTTCGGAACTTGCAGGCCCCAGGCTCTTGCATTTCCGATACCAGCGAATACAGGATCGAGATGCTACTTTAGCGAGCAAGGCGAATAACCTATCCTCATCTCAAAGCGATAGCCAAAAACCAACAGGGTATACAAGGTATTTTGCCATTTGTGGAGATTTCGCACGATTAATGCTCAGCAGAGTCCGAAATGAGGTTAATAAGTGTAGAGGGGCCAATAAATGTGTGCACACGAAGCTCTCGCCTCCATTTACTCGTGTCTGCGGAAGCTACGAACATCAGAAATGGGTGCTTGTTGAATCTATTCAGCTGCAGAATAGTGAAATTACTTGGTGGCGTTGTCTTAGAGTACTCTACCGGCAGTCATCACTCAATCCAACTAAAAACTGGTTATATTCTGTTCTGCCTGAAAATTGTTCTCTCGGATTTCATATATGGAGTGTTTCAGGCAAAATGTATGCCCAACCTCTATTTTACTATTTTCTGATATAAATTACATTAAATATTTTGGTTTGATCTGACAGCCAAGTGGTTAATATTAGAGATTCTGAAGAAAAGGTTAGAGATTCAAATATATTTAAAACTAGTATTTTAGCAGGTTTTCGTTACACTGGTTAGTTCGTAGCCCTTAATTTAAATGGTATACGGGTGTGACAGCAGCAAGAATGACCCTCAAACAAGTGTACAACAGAGTCAGGCTAACCACAGTGCATAGCACTTTATGTGTTAAAAATTTGTATGATCAACGCTTTTGCTCATCAAGTCATAGATTGACGTGCTAAATTCAGATGAAAAGCATAGCTATCCTTTCTCCTACTGCAAAGTCTGACACCATGTGTCTGCGTGACATTGGTTCGTGCATGGTGCATGCGTGTGTGTGTGTGTGTGTGTATTTATCGGTATCGTTCGAGAGTGCTGTGGGTGTGAGTGTGTGTGCTCACTTGCATGTGAGCACGCACCATAGCCGAGGCCTTTGTTCAGCCTCAAGGTTCATTCCCGCGAACCTCGCTGCTCGAATGCCGAAAGGGGTCAGCGAGAAGTTTCTGCTCCTTTCACGAACTCAGGGTTTCTTTGGTCTCAACTAACTAAATATACAAAAATAAAATTAATTTGTATAGAACCCCGAGGGAACTTAGTCTCTATTCAGGTGCTTCACATATACCACAGATCTTGAGCCCACGACCTTGGACATAAAATCAGTTCACCATCGAACTGGTCGAGGCGAGAACCTTAACCACCAAACCAAACCAGCGTAGTATAAATTCGACATCATTCGGCGAAACCCCTCTCACTCAGGGAAATAATGCTCCACCAATCACTTCTGCGAACCGTCCGTCGTTCGCCGCCATTGCTTGGTACTCAGATTTCTTTGTTCGCTCCATGCTTCATCTCGCTCTGCGGTTGCTCACATTCGCAGGTTCATACGCCATTATTGGATCAATTTAATTCTCGCGTGCTTTCCGAAAGCAGAAGCAAAGCGATTAGTTAGTGTGCCCAGTATAATCATCAGTTGCCAATGAGTTATAAAATCTTGCCTGGCCGAGGCAGAGTCACACTAGCATCGGCTCATTGACGAGTGTACCAACTAGAAAGCGAATGCGCCGGGTGCGTATGTACCAACTAGAAAGCGCTTGAGCCTAATAGAGCCGCACTTACTACCCGGAGATTCGACATGCAAAGTAACGATGTGCTGAGAATAAGTTATACGAGCATCAACTGTGCATGTGCTCACACACAGTACACAGCAGTGGATAGTTGAGAGAACAGCTGACGCCTAAGACCGTAGCTGTCCGCTAGGGCACTTCAAGAAGCGAAGCTGTGACTCACTATACAGCCAAACGCTTTTGATGACGGCGAGCCGCTGTAGGTCAATTCGGTAGTTGATGCTATGAAAAGCGTCGCGCTGTTCGTAGCAGGTCTCTGTGGATCCGTCAACGCCAAACGATGGCCTCTTTGACCAAGAAAGATAATGAAGTTGACTAAGCTCGGCCTCGTTTACGATTTCTGATGGCGGTACTCCTTGAAGCTGGAGTATTTTGACAAGGTTCACTATAAATGCACATTACATCAGATGGTGACGAACGCGATCGACCGAAGCCGATAGAATAAAAAGCAGAGGTCAAAGAAAGGCTCCGACGCACGTACTTTCAGCCTTGAATTAAAGACGCTTGCAGCCAACTAAGCCTGAAAAGAGCACATGAGTTAAAGGCAGTGGTGGAGCGAGAGTTTTCATCTATGGGAAAGACCTACAAGATTTCATGCATAGGGGCTAGACTCGGAATTAATCAAAGTTTTACAGCATACAGTTATAGCGTTTATTCAACACAAACTCGGCGGTAGCTGATCGAACGAGTGCGAGTAAGACATAACTTCGTCGTTGTTGACGGTCGGGGACGGGGTGCAGGAATATAGATGTGGCTATCTAGGTCACTGGCTCACTGCAGGGGATAATGTCCACTGCGCCTCTGGCTCCGCCACTGGTTCGAGATCTGTATCTGATGCGGATGTAGGACCCGAATCGTTTTAGCTTCAAAAAGAGATACAAAAGGTTGCATTATTCCATTTTAGTATTATCGTAGGGTACAAACTGTGTTTTCTGAATCACTTATGCATAAAACAAATATAGATAAGCTGCTGTTACACGAAGGTTTGCATGCTGCGTCCGGATGATGACATTTTATAATATAATAATAATGATAATGCACCAGAGAAAGCGCTCTCAGAGAACTAAATCTCTTTCTAGGCGCTTTACATTTGATGCAAAGAAAATATGATCGGATGGTTAGTGGTAGCATGCTCAATACACAACAAGAATAGCATACGCAGGGTCAGCATGCAAGTGTAGTTAATGGCAGTATGGGCAGTATCAGCTCACATGAGCACATAAAGGATGAATCACAGGGAGCCACTAAATGATGTCATAAGTAGGTGCGTTTTTAATTTCTTTCTAAATGTGATCAAATCAGGGGATGTCGTGACGGAAGTGAGGAGTGAGTTTAATTTTGAAATGATCCAGTTTTACTGTTAGTTACGGTGAGGTCAGGTACGGTCAGATTCGCACGTACAGTAACCAGTAGTGCCGTTACCCCAATAAGTGAGGTTTGGGCCGGCATAACACTATAGAGTAGTATCTGTATAACTAAAACTCTGAATGTGCTTTTAACAAACATTTTATTTTATGTTTTTGTAGGGTAGAAGTGTAGTAAATAGCTTTATTTGATTGAAATGGTATCAAGAGGTAGCTTGCACCCAACAGGAGAATTTTTCCAGGCGTTAAAAATTTATCTGAACAAGAGCGAACAATTATCATTCTGCCGAAGGCAGAAGTGAATTTTCATAGAAGTGAAAGCCTAGATTGTGCTTGGCAATCACATCAGCAAGTGGGAGAGTATAATCCGTGAAAAGAACCGGACCTAGCACGGAGCCCTGAGGTACTCCATATTTCAGAGGTACTTCAGATGATCTTTGTCCATTCACGTCAATACTCTGGAGTCTCTCACTGAGATAGGACCTGAACCACTGCAGAGCAGTGCCAGTGATGCCCAGGTGAGATGAGAGGCGCTCTAGAAAAA
The DNA here is from genome assembly GCA_009760855.2 of Cristatella mucedo. NCBI lineage: Eukaryota > Metazoa > Bryozoa > Phylactolaemata > Cristatellidae > Cristatella > Cristatella mucedo. Next base: position 2,953,662 of record WPIO01000001.1, on the reverse strand, counting down.
CTTTGTGATCGATGGTGTCAAAAGCTGCCGAAAGATCGAGCAAAACAAGCAGAGACACTCTACCCATGTCTGCATTCCTAAGTAGGTCGTTGTATACCCTAAGTAATGCTGAATCTGTGGAGTGATTAGCTCTAAAGCCAGACTGGAACTTACGAGCAAGGTGTGAGGTTTCGATATGTGAGTTTAGCTGGTCTGCCACGACCCGTTCCAGTGTCTTTGATAGAAATGGTAGTAGGGAGACTGGGCGGCAGTTAACTAGCATCTTTAAATTTTTCTGATGTTTTTCACAGGCTGGTAAGTAGAAGAAAAGGTAACCACGAAGTTTGCTGGCCCAAGAACTCTGTGGGCACCGACTGAGCACTCAAGCAACTGCTACTTCTTCACGGTGAATGACTTCCCAACGTCAGGCTGGCAGGATGACCACTCACCTCGTGCATCATCACACTTCATCTGCTGCCCTAGCACCATACTTCCCTAACTTCCTGGTCCATATCCCGTTAGAAAGGGATCAGCCATCTTCAGGAGAGAGAGCACCAATTCAGACAGCGGTAAAGAGACTGAAGGTTCAGATTCCAAATTTGCATACGCGGTTTTTAGGAGAGAAAGCCACATTTCATCTAGCAGAAAGACCTCAATAATCTGATCAGATATCTTGGTCTTACCAATTCGTATCCTGATCTCTGAAATATAGACATCTAGGAGTGGAACTTGTTAGATAAAATTGCTAAAGGAATAGATTAGAGAAAGCCTCACAAACTGTTCCGCAGCTTCTTCAGTCGGAAATATGGGCTGTATTTCTGCAACAATATTGTCGGTCAATACGAGGTGTTTGAAAAGCATTAGCAGCCTTTGTGAATAACACATGTTCATAGAGAGTTTATCTAGAAAACTTAAACCTTTACTGTTTCATAATAGAAATAAGTACCCATATCTCCCCAAGACTCATTCTGTGCACCTCTATTAGAGAACGGTGACATGGGCTGCCCACGAAAATGAGCCGAGACCATTGAGGCTTCCATCTAAGTAAGCAGCTGCGTGCTGTCGTGCGGTTTATGACAAAAGCTGGCGTCTGATGACTCGGCGGGCGGGTGGTACAATGCAGCGCATGTGCGGCATCTGTCGAGTCATTCATCTATCTACGCTGCCACCAGCTGTCATAGAGTAGTTTCAGCACGACGCGAACAATAGCTAGGTAGTGCTAAACAATGCGTATTTATCGAAAAAAATTGCTTTCTGGGGATATCTTGAATCTTGAGAGAGAGAGAGAGAGAGAGAGAGAGAGAGAGAGAGAGAGAGAGAGAGAGAGCGAGAGTGGGCGGGATCTTTCTACACCTACGGTGGTGTATAGGGGATAGGTTGGGTTCAGCCAGAGAGCTTTGTCAAGAAAGTGTTGATGTTGGAGTTACACGACTTGTCATTCGCCCCAGGGGCTTATTCAGTGGAGCAAGGCGAGTGCTTTCACCAGGATACAATGAACTTTATAGCAAAAATATTACGAGGTTTAGGGACTAGGTTTAGGGGCTTTATTCAGAAAGAAATTTGCAGTTTAACCTAAAGTCTAGAACATATATTCATTTCCGAACCGTTTTGAGTGACCAGTTTGAATGAGCGACTAGATTTGATTCATTTGCTGTTCTTTCTGACTTAATGCAAGCGAAAAGGAGCGAATTTGGCAGTTTTTTAATTGGAAATGGATTATTTTCAAGTTAATTCCTCTCCTGGACGCAATTGCCAAACTTTTAGGAAATAATGGCCATTCATTACTTCTGAGTCATTTGCAATCCTGAGATAACATTTAATACCCGGTGACTGAAATCATGTTACAGAGTGACATCAATCAATTTTCCAAGTTTTCCAATGCAAGAAATGAAGAGCAGAGTTCGCATGGCTTATTTTGGTCGTGCCCTGAGGAAACAAAAGCTGATCAGAACAATTCTTGACTCACATGTTAGAGGATCGCCTCATAGTCACGTACTTCTGTTTGTAACCACTAAAAATTTAAGTCACTGTTACAAAGTCGAGTTTTCTATAGCAGACTCGAAGCCTAAAGAGCTTTAGGTGCCAACTTGGTAGCCAACGGACATTGCCTTATGCAATAAATAGAAATCAAGATGCATAACTGAGACAGGAGGACAGTCGAGGAAGTAAAGGGGACATACTTAGTTTCGTTTCCGCCGGCTAGCGATCCATCGCAACTTCCTTAGAAAAAGCAGCCGCGTGACTGACCTAGAATCTATCATCCAATCTTTCAACCACGTTCCTTACAAGTGTGGAGGCTTAACTGCTTCTTACGTAGCCCTGTCGATACTGAATTGAAGTAGTGCAGTCTACATATTACCGAGAAGCTAGCAAAATCTTTTGCAAGCCACTTCGGCGAGCAGTGCCTAATCATCCACATATATTGAACATGATAATTTGCCGTGGAGGCGGTCTTCTGAATAAAATTTGTAAACTTCAATCACTATATCGTCAGCATCTGTTCATCTCGACGTCTCTCGCATTCAATTGAAATATTTTGCTGATCGGGCGCTTCAATTCGTAATACACTGAAAGTCCTAAACTCATTTCCACGCTTCGGTCACTACCAGTCACAACCAGCAATGACTTTTACATTCTTAAAGTGTCTGCCCAACAGATGCATCTGCTCTTCTCAGCTTGCTCTTTGTCTCCGTGAAATTTTCTTTTCGTGTGTGTGAATAATAATAATAATAATAATAATGCACTTGATAAAGGGCCCTCAGAGAACTAAATCTCTTCTTAGGTGCTTTACATTTGTTGCAAAGGGAAACACGATTGAATCGTGAGTAATATCATGTTTGATAAACAACATGAACAACAGGGTTAGGGGTGATATGCACAGGGTCAGCATGCAAATGTGATTAGTAGCAGCATGCACAGTGTCAGCATGCATAAGCACATGAAGGACGAATCACTGGGACCCACTAAATGCTGTCCTAAATAAGTGTGTTTTTAAGTTCTTTTTAGATGTGGTCAAGTCAGGGGATGTTGTGACGCAAGTCGGTAGGGAGTTCCAGGCTTTAGGAGCATACGAACTAAATGCACGGTCTCCAAAGGATTTGAGGTTTTAACGAGGTAGTGGTAAACTGTTGGATTCCGAAACGCGGTTGGTACCATGCTTGGCCTGGTGGGGGAGAAGATTCCGGTTTACCTTGCTTGCTTACCTGTGCATAATTCATCGCTTGTTAGTGGTGATCGGTCTTACCAACCGGTGGCCATGAGTGACCACCCGCTTTTCGGAATCCAACAGTCTAGAAATACCTTCTACGAACCTTAAATCCTTTGAAGACCGTACATTTAGTTCATACGCTCCCAAAGCCTGGAACTCCCTCCCGACCTGAGTCAGAACATCCCCTGACCTGATCACATTTAAAAGGAACCTAAAATACACACCTATTTAGGACAGCATTTAGTGGGTCCCTGTGATTCGTCCTTTATGTGCTTATGCGTGCTGACACTGTGCATGCTGCCACTAACCAAATTTGCATGCTGACCCTGTGCATGTCACCCCTAACCATACTATTCATTTCGTTTGTTTTTTCAAGCATGATTTTACTTACCATTCAATTGCATTTCACTTTACAGCAAATGTAAAGCGCCTAGAGAGAGATTAAGTTCTCTGAGGGCGCTTTATCAAGTGAATTATTATTATTATTATTATTAATGTTTGCTTTAGAGTGTGCTGGCCTGAGCACGATACTCATTTCCATTTTCGTGATTAAAACCATGAATGACAATAAACCTTGTGAACTCATTCTCTTGTAGAGTGGGTTAAAGTAAGTCCCTGGGGATGAAGACTAAGTTCATTTATGGCGCTATGCAAACAACCAGTCATTATTATTATTGTTCTCAGTCTTAAATGAGGACACCAAAATTACGAGGACTCCACAACAGTCGCACTACAAAACTGCTAATTAGGAGAGCCAAATCAGTAATTAGAGACGTAATCTTTTTGTTTCGTATGAGAATGATTTCGGTTTTATATCCGCGTTTAGCTTTCTGAAATTTTATAAACATTTAGGCCTGGCGTCTGCAAAGCAGGCTTTCTGTTTTCGCGTTTTTTTCTGAATCTGCTAACTTGAACGAACAGTATGACAAGCTGGGTTTCGACTGAATAAGAACTGACAGACAATGCAACTGCCCAAATTACATTTCCTAGGGCGCTATACAAACGAAGAACGGCAACGGGCAGCAGACAGCAGGTGGAAGGAACTCCACGGGTGACACTGATCTGTTGGATGAGACTTGACCACCAACGACACGAACTGCACATGATCTAGATAAGAACGATTCAAACGAATCACGCCAGAGTCTTATCAGCCAAATTGATGTTCTCAGTCGCCCAAGTAGGCTGTTTCGATAAATTGTAGCCCCGGCGACCTGGTTCGTCTAGAGGGAAATCGCGGCTAAATATAACGATTATGAGCTCTGTCATGCTCCGAAGCCAAGAATATGGTCGCCGGAAGCAAGCTACCTCTAATAAGGCGGAATGCACGGATGCGCAGTTCCGAAGATTCAGATTGCGTAAGCCACCGTTTAATCCCTCGCGAAACCGGGTCGATTGGGCGTGTTGTGCAGTCTGCTCTTGCGGCGACAGCGTCTGCCCTGCACAGCGAGCGACGCACTTTCCATAAACTGGTATCAAGCTCGGCCCATTTCTTAGTTTAACCTTCAACGTCGAGTTTTCCAGTCGAAGCTCGCGAGCTGCACTCCCAATAGGTGTGCGCTGTTTAGTAAGACTGCGAACCTACCGGTCGGCGGTCGGTGTACGGAGGCTACGAGCGGCAGCTCGGACGGCGCGCAGCTGCGCGGGCGCTGAATGTCGTCGCTAGCACTCTACTCACACTGTTCGTCGTACTCTCCAAGCGCAACAATTGCGACGCCCAGGGAAAAAAAGAGAAGACGCTCGGAATGGTACGCACCGCAAGCAGCAACCATTGCGTTTTATATTTTCCTCGCTCCTTAGTTACAGCCGGATGTTCGGCGCAGCGTTTCCTTTTCCGGTCGGCGTCTGCGGATAAGCAGCGGCGTCGTTTCTAGGCTCGCTACGGCCTCGCGGAGGCCGTAGCGCGTCGGCGAACGCTCAATGCTGGCGCAGAAGCTAATGCAGAAGCGCTGGTGCGGTTTAAATCGTACTCGTGTTCAATCATTGTCGTCGTGTAGGTGTCAGGTCTTATCCACCAGACCAGTCACCCGCGGAGTCATTCAAGGGTTCGTTCTTGGTTCTTTTTTTCTCCATTTATACTCAACCTTTGGGAAAAGTTATTCAGGCCCAAAGAATAGGTTATCAGTTTTATGCTGATGATACTCAGCTGTCATTTAAACCATCTGCATATCTGTCATTTAAACCGTCGGAATCTGCTGCAGCGACTGATAAAACGAAAAGATTTCTTTACAGACATTCGATCCTGTATGTCCGCAAGTCTCCTTAAACTAAACGAAGACTAAAAAACGGAACTGCTGCTCATAGGTCAACCCCAAGCGCGTGGCTGGACTAGAAGGTTTTGCTTTTCAAATTGGTGATGCTATCGTGCGACCGTGACCATGTGCTCTAATTTAGGTGATGTCTTCGAAAGCTGCCCACATTTGGAAAGCTTTGTTAAGAGTATTGCTTCCACAGCTAGCCATCACGTCCGATCCCTATCTAGGATTTGGTACTGTCTTCCACGGTGATTTAAAAAAAATTAACTAGTTCCTTGGTTCGGTCTCGGCTAGATTATTGTAATATAGTTTTGGCTGGGCTACCGAAAAAAGCCAATATGCTACTGCAGCTGGTGATGGATTAGGCTGCAAGACCAGTTTACAAATCTTAGAGGTTTGACCACGTGTCTCCTTTGCTGAAAGAGCTCGGGTGGCTGCTGGTTTTCAATGGATACAGAGCAAAGTTCTTACACGGAGACAAGGCCCACCACGGCTCTGCTCCTTCATACATAGCTGAATTGCAGCACTTTTTCAACCTCCTCGTGCCATCAGGTCCTGTATGGACACAGATTAGCTGTTCCATCACTCCGCATAAAGACCTTTGGCAACATAAGCTTTTACTCTGCAGGTCCTAGACTGTGGAGTTCACTTCTGCAGTTCCTACGCAACCACAAATAATCTCCTGCTTCCAACTATGGCACATTCTTTCCAGTCATCCTAAACTGCTACTTCGATGCTACACACTACCTCAACTGCTCTCCTGACTCATCTATGCCTTTCAATTTCTCTTTGTTGCGTGACATTAGGTCTGTTGGCTACCGAATGCTTAAAGAAAGCCGCCTAGGCTGCTGGAGTTTGCTATACAAAACTCTCCTGCGTAACGCCAACATAATCTTCGTGAGATACATTGCGCTACATTACATAGAGATTGTAGCTAGCGCTGTCAAGGCATCTATTACTATTTCGGCGAAACCGTGGTTCAAAGCTGGCTTGCCAAGGCTGTGTGCCTTAATAAGCAGGTTCACTTCGCCGATTCTCTTTCTTACCGATTTTCACAAGCTTATTTTCTCTTAAAACAACGAGACAAGAGTTGAATCTATTGGTGGGATTGAATCTGTCAAGTTTTCACTAAAACCACGTTTACATGGACGATTCCGCGCTCATTTACGTACCCTTAAATTTACAGATCCACAGATTCGCTTATTTCAGGCGTTGAATCGAGCTGATTCATAACAAATTTTTAGCCCTTTACGACTTCGGAACAAAAGAAGAATACCATTTTACAGGTACATATTATTTGAACTTTGTGAAGGCTCAAAGTATCCCGAACTTTAATAGACCTAATGAAATCGGTCGACTGGTTTTCTTCAAGCAGAGAGCTCCGCATGATTTAACATCCGTGAGTCAGCCTGATCTTCCATAAAAAGTGAAGGATGCTAACCAATTCCTTTCACGGGCGAGAAGCAGGTGCCAGGTTGACATTCTGATGCACGGCTGCGATGTCAGACCTTAGGCGAGGCGCCACGCCAGCAGAATTTTATGCCACGCCAAAAGGGAAAGAAATAGTAGATTCGTCCAGAGGATAACGGATATGCTTACGATAAATAGGCTTACGGTGCTTCCCCATCAGAAGTCACCGCCCTCAAGCATTTCTTTCAGCACCCAGTGCACGCCAACAATGTCCATGTTAATTTTGTCATTTTCCGATTGTTGCAATGCTATGAAATGCTCAATGTGAAAGGGAAACCTTCCTTTCTGAGAGCAGAAGACTCGTCAGCTAAGATTTAGAGCAAATAAGTTCTCTGAGGGTGCTTTATCAAGTGAATTATCATTATTATTATTATTATAAAGTGAAATGCAATTGAATGTAAAGTAAAATCATACTTGGAAAACAAACGAAATGAATAATATGGTTAGGGGTGACATGCACAGGGTCAGCATGCAAATGTGGTTAGTGGCAGCATGCACAGTGTCAGCACGCATAAGCACATAAAGGACGAATCACAGGGACCCACTAAATGCTGTCCTAAATAGGTGTGTTTTTAGGTTCCTTTTAAATGTGGTCAGGTCAGGGGATGTTCTGACGCAGATCGGGAGGGAGTTCCAGGCTTTGGGAGCATACGAACTAAATGCACGGTCTCCAAAGGATTCAAGGTTTGTACGAGGTATTTGTAGACTGTTGGATTCCGAAAAGCTGGTGGTACGATGCTTGGCCTGATGGGGGTAGTATGTCTGACAGATAGGCTGGAGCCATAGAATGAAGGGACCTAAAAGTGAGCGACAAAACCTTGAAGTCAATCCGTTGCTTGACTGGTAGCCATTGCAGGTCGGCGAGAAGTGGAGTAATGTGGCAACTGTGACGCTCACGACATAGATGTGGTATCTTTATCTAAACAAGCCCGAATTGATGACATCAGCACATGGATGGCAGCAAATTTTCTAAAACTAAATGACGATAAAACGAACTTACTAGTTACGGACAAACCCAGTGTGATTAACAAATTGGAAAGGCTGACGCTCAAAATTGGCTCTGCCAGCATATCTCCAGTTGAATCAGTTAGAAATCTATGCGTCACATTCCAAAGCGACCTCTCGCTAGACGACTATATCAGCTCCACAGTCAAATCTGCCGATTTTCAGCTTCATAACATTGCTAAAATTTGGGCTTGTTTAGATAAGGATACCACGTCCAAGTTGGTCCATGCATTCGTGACATCCCGTCTCGACTTCTGCAACTCACTGCTTACTGGCCTACCAGCATGTGGGATCAGGCGATTGCAGCTGGTGCAAAACTCTGCAGCTAGGCTTGTCTGTCGTGAGCGTCGCAGTTGCCACATTACTCCACTTCTCGCCGACCTGCACTGGCTACCAGTCAAGCAACGGATTGACATCAAGGTTTTGTCGCTCACTTTTAGGTCACTTTATTAGCCTATCTCTCAGACATACTCCCCCATCAGGCCAAGCATCGTACCACCCGCTTTTCGGAATCCAACAGTCTACAAATACCCTATACAAACCTTAAATCCTTTGGAGACCGTGCATTTAGTTCGTATGCTACCAAAGCCTGGAACTCACTCCCGACTTGCGTCAGTACATCCCCTGACCTGATCACAGTTAAAAGTAACTTAAAAACACACCTATTTGGGACAACATTTAGTGGGTCCCTGTGATTCATTTGCTTATGCTTTCTGACACTGTGCATGCTGCCACTAACCACATGTGGATGCTGACCCTGTGCATGTCACCCCTAACCATGTAATTCATTTTCTTTGTTTGTCAAGCATGATTTTAGTCAACATTTAATTGCATTTCACTTTGCAGCAAATGTAAAGCGCCTAGTGAGAGAGATTGAGTTCTCTGAGGGTGCTTTATCAAGTGTATTATTGTTTTAATTATTACTAAAGAGAGGGCATATAATAATAATATTGATATTATTATTATTTTATGCCCTCTTTTTAGTATTAAGTCATACTATTGTTATTATTATTTTCATCAAGTTTTTATAGCGCCGTCAGAGAACTAAATCTCTTCCTAAGCAGTTTACAGAAGCGTAGAAAGCAATGCCAAGTGATTGGTGGTAACATCCGCAAGCTGCAGGCGTAGTGTAAGCAGGTACATGCACATCTTCGAAGTTGTTCTCGGATTCAAGTAAAACTGAATGAGGCCAGCACCTAGACCAAGTGCAACTAGCTCTTACAGCCAAATGTCTGCCATTGTATTAGAACGTTTCAATATATCCGCCATGTATGTGCACGCTCAGAACAATGAATGCATACCAAAGTGCTACTCAACAATGTTAGGAGTAGATACAGTCCGGAAATCATACATTTTCTTTTATTACTGTGTGTTAAGGTATTTAAAAGAGTCTGGAAAATCAAAACAAACTGTTGGAGTCTACTGTAATGCCAAGCAGTCGGGAACAGCGAGCCTCTCGCCTCGGATAAGCGGGTGTGCCATGTGCCAGCTCTGCCTAGTAGCCGGGCCTAGTTCCATGCGCTGCGGCACGGATTAAATAGACTGCCTCACCTGAAACGCTTGGTCTGCGAGACTATTTGCCGCCGCTGGCGTCGTGAGGCTGCTGGCATGCGCTGAACCAAATTATCAATCAAGAGTGTCCGCGATGTTACATAACTTTATTTGCAGTCACACGGTGTCGGTCGTTTCTCGTCTAGCTGGGTTTTATTATTTGACTCTCATGGCTTAATCTCGCCATGATAAGCATCTGCACCTAGTTGTATTGGCAAATGTATACATTTACAAATGCATATGTACGTATGTACACATTGAATTCGTAAAGCACCCTAAGAGAACTTAATTTCTTTCCAGGTGCTTTATGTACGACAATTTCAGGTCTTTGAAGGCACGCACCTTATCCCTAAGCCAAAATTAGGCGGTGACATGCAGAGAGCCTCTGGTCACCTGTGCCACTCTTGGGTGCGATACAATACTACCAGGAATTCCTCTGGAGCTCTATTCCCTAACAAGGAACACATTTACTTAGAGCCAAGTTCTTAGCTGGGAACGCATGCATAATTTGAATCGTGGGCCCACTGTTTCAGTAGGAGATGTAGTACTAACTAGCGGTCGGTAGTTGGTTGATGGTAGTAAATAATTCTACAAAGAACGGCGGCTAAGTGCTGGAAAAGCGTAACTCGCATCTCGCGACGACGATTCGCTTGTTTTGAAGGCGTGCTTTCACCTGGCTGATTAATGATAGATCGACTGCCATTTTGAAAGTTCCTACGCAAGCGACGGCGTGGTCACAACATTATGATTAAAAAGTTGAAATACTATTTAGACTTTGGAATACAGTCTCCGCTAGATTGCAATAGTCAGCAGATCCTGAATTACAGCCTATATGAGCCTATATAAGCAATCAATCAGAACAATAAGCTAGCTTTGTTAGTGAGCTACGAAGTCCGTCGCAGTTGTCACGCTTAGATTATCCTCACTGGGATATTTAAAGTACGTCTATGACAGCACAGAAATAATGCCACAGCATGCCACATTTTAAAAAGGGGCTTTAGTTTGCTGATTTGCCTATATTGCTGCAACCTAGACTGTTAAGGTGAATTGAAAATGACTTGCGTAAGCCACGGACTTGCAGAAATATAATATACTCACGTATCTTCACGTGGGCATGCTATGTAGCATAGTCTAAATTTAAGGACAGTCAGCACATCCGCACGGTCCGAACAAGCCACTGCATACCCGGTTCGCTACCCGGTGCTGACAAATCAATTTCATACGATTTGATTTGTTCTCATTTTATAGGAAAATCCCAAAATATAATAACACATTATAAATTCGTTTTCATTTTTTAACTTTGACAGATTTTTCTCCAGTAAATAGGAAGTTTAAGCTTGGCAGTCACCGGCGCGGTCTCATCGGCTAGGTCAGTGGACACTCATGCCCACCTTCCACAGCCAAGCTGGAGTTTTCGGCGACTTTTTCACGAGTGCAGCAAGATACTACAGCCAAAACTCAATAGAAACCTCGCGTACGACAAACGCTGCAGTAGTAGAAGAGACCAAAGAAGAAGCCGCCGGTGAGCTTCACGCTGTCAACGCTAAGCGAACGCTTCACTTGTGACAAGGTAAAGCACAGACCGAGACTGACGATTGCACAGCATTTTGAATAGCATTTGAATAGAACCCTAAGAGAACTTAATCCCTATTCACGTACTTCACATATGCCACGGGGCTTGAGCCCACGACCTTATTCAGATCTTGGTCCTCGGGGCGTGCAACACAACATGCGGACCAAACCAGCGCTGCGTAAGATTCCAGCTGGTGGTATGGTTCGAGTACTTCAAGATCCAGGTCTCGTGGTTTTGAGTACTTGCCTGACCACAGGCCTGGCTCGCCGGTCCGGGCTGAGCTTACGCTTAGGTCATTGGACACTTAGGCCCATATTGTAATGAAAAACGAAAATTCCCCGCGGTTTTTCACGGTCATATGCCACTATGCGTGTTTCGGTGCAACCTCTGTGACTCTGTAGCTTACTCCGTGATTCAAGTCACAGAGGCTCTGCTACTTATATTTCTAGCATTTTCCTAATCAGTATTTGGCTCCGCTAATATTTTTTCAGAGGTCTGCAAGGAATAGCACGTCGTGAGCGCTGTATTTATGGCACGTGGACCCCTACTCCCAGGACGGCGAAAGCGCGCAGTTGGACTGTCTGAATTCTAATCGATAATGCTGTCGAGTGACTGTAATCATGCGCTTGAAATTTAGCTTTCCAATTTGGTAACTGCTTGAAGTTTGAAAGCGGCTTCAATATGAAGACAGGCTCCTTATCTAGCCATCGCAGTAGAGTCGTGTCCAAGATTAGCGACCAACTACCGTGGTGGATGGCTAACGATCTTATTGGATCCCTAGTCTTACTTAAGCTGAACTTCTGTAATTACGTTTTGGCTGAGCTAGCAGAAAATCTTTACAGCCTCTTCAGCACGTGATGAAGAAATGGCTGCAAGGCTAAGTAAAGAATTCCAAAGGTTTAGCGGAGTGTCTGCTTAGCGAAAGAAGGAGCTGCGATGGCTCTGTGGTTGGCCAGCGGATGCAATGCAGAGTTCGTAGTCGTCCTATCCACCAGGTCTGCAGTGGCCTGAATCTTTCACAGCTAGCTTAACCTGTTTGCCAGTGTCGGCCTCTTCGTATTCCCCTCCGTGTCTCTACGCCCTATTCCAAGGCTTGAAGGCAGCAGGTGAAAGATGGTTGGGCTCTACTGGTCCTCGACTGGTGAAATCACTTCTGCAATTCTCACGCAATGACATCTCTGTTCCTTCCCATCAGGGCATTTAAATTCCAGCCATCTTGAGCTGCTACTGCCTTGCTATTAATTGCCTCAAACTGTCCTCCTGGCTCAGCTGTGCTTCTCCCTTACTCTTTTTTTAACGTGAGATGCAATCTGCTACGGCATGGACGCCAAATTCAGCTTAGACTTTAAGTGCTCTGTATACAACTCTCCAGTGTAAAACCCACTTACTCTTAGTGGCTTTTTAGTTACAGACGGAGATGTATTGTGTTACATTATATAATTCTTCTTATTTTTAAGATTTCTTTGCTTTTCGTTCAGATCCGCGGTTTTTGAAACAATGGTCGATTGCGCGCTTACTTTGCAGCAATTGTAAAGCGCCTAGAAAGAGATTGAGTTCTCTAGCGGGTTTTGTCAAATGTATTAGTATTATTATTAAGGTTACCAGAACTCAAATCCTTGGTAGCTTACAGTCAAATGTGATTAAGGCTGAGTTTTCCAAGAATCAGGAAATCAGGTGTGCTAATTGTGGCAACAAGAAACCCAAGTAACACCTTGAAGAGCGAGAGTTATTATTTCGCATGAGAGCATGGAGCTGGGTGAAGGTAACGCGTAGGTGTCTGTTTCCCTAACTGAAGATACGAAGAACGAAGTGGCCATTCTTGCTGTGCCGCGTCTCAACCGCTGCTTAAGCTGCTTTGATTATCTGCAACATTAGTGGTATTGGAATCAGCACAAAGATTCATGAAACCAGATCTCGCCATGTTCCTGATGAGGACCATTTTTTTACTATGTGCACTGCACTGATATGAGTGTTTATCTTTTAACGATGGTTCATAATAAACGAGGCTATTCTATCTAATAATTTTCACTTTTTGAAAACTCAATTACTTTATGACAACAGAGTCATCTATCTAGAAACTCCAAAGCGTGATTTTTCCTGACAGCCCTCCACTGGAAACCAGCCACTGGAAACCAGCCACTGGTGTGCATGCCGAAGGCGTGCAGCCTTTATAGCTACATCTATAAGAACGAGAAGTTGAAAATCTGGTGAAACAGCCCAAATCTGCTCGCGGAGCATCTGGAGCCGATCGATAAGACCGGTATCCCCTATCTGGAAGCACGGTAACCTCTTAAGTACAGGTCGAGAACCATTGCCAACTCGCAGAGAGCTGACCGTGGTTCACGAGACCAACCGGCTGCCGATGGCGGTCCTGAATATGAATCAGCACCTGTGCTCAATTGATAGAGCGGTATACGCGACTGAAATGCATCGATAGTTTGTTCCAGAATAAGGGTTTCTGATGAGACCTGCGAATGAATGAAATGCCTGCCTCTGGTACGCGGATGCATGACACTGGGCTGGGTGTGGGGTGATGATAGGAGTATTCCCTTTTACGACATCGTCTAATTTTTCTACAACCTCGGTTTCACCATCGGTTGTCAAAAAGTTACCCAATATCCTAAAAGGAAACATTCTATCATCACTAAATTTAATCGTTTATTAACAACACTAAAACTTTGTTCTATGATTTTTTAATATCTTTGTAATCTGACTTGCTTAACTAAACTAATTTCAATAACATCAGAAGGACTAGGTGTTCTAAATCATGCGTAACTTAGAACAGGATAACTAATATCGAATGTTATTATTTTTTTATCCCTTTCTTCCATGATAGCAAGGTTTCTTATAGAATTACTTAACGTCAACATGTAATCACCTTCCACACCGTAATAAGGTATATTAAGTAAATTAGAAGGAAGAAAGTTGGGTGAAGAGAATTTATGGTAGCAGTTAGTAATTATATTATCATATTCTGTAGACAACTTTTCCACTGTTATAGATATTGTTGACGTAATAGTTCTATAGCTTATTCTAGTCATGTTATCATCTTTTAGAAGAAACGATTTAGTTTCAGCCGTTCTTCCATAAACATTGAAATAAGTGTCATCATTGATAATTTTAGTATTATCATTATTTATTCTGTTGATGTCTCTTATTTTTAGTGTTATCTTTGAGTAGAGTGGTTTTTTTAAGTTAATGTCAGATAGCTTTGCTAAGGTGGCGTCAGTGGTGTTGTTAGATAAACTAATAACACTTTTAGCTCCTATCATTCCTTCAACAATCAATGACTCGTGGTTAAAAAGTCTATTCGTTCTTAAAAACGTTGAATAAGCGCTTTCTCGTGTGTATGAACAGTCAGTGGTGTTATTAGCAATTAATCTATCTACTTCTAGTGTTCCATCTATTAACTGCCCTCCATCTGTCCCAACCTTTATATCAAGATACTGTTTTGTAGATAAATCGTTTCCACTCTCTGGATAACGCACATGTGCATATTTTTTGACCTACCAGATAAATCTCCTCTTACAATATCATTAGAGTCTTTTTGAATATAGTTATGATCTGAAAAGATTTTACTTACAGCGTCTAAGTCACTAATAGTAGAACCAACATTTGCTATTCAATTTTTACCAAGATTTAGAGTCCCATTGATTTCTAATAATCTTTTGCTAAGCATTTTTTTACGTTGTCGCTATATAAACAAAGATATTTAATTCTTTATCAAATAAGTTTGAACCAGATATGAAAGTTGATGATTGAACAAGTTTTTTATTTGCATCAAGTGCATACCCACCATATAACTGGTCTTGTAATGGGACTAATGTTTCAGGTAGAGGTCGTAATATACCTTTTTTTCCCGTTAAATATTCATACAATGTTGTAACAACAAACAAACCTCTTGGGATGGTAGTATCAGCTAAAGTAGAGATCCATCGACCGTTAACTGTTTTTTCGTATAAAGATGTGGTTAAAGACCCATCAACTGTTGCTTTAAAACTTACTATAGTGATATTTCCATCTGATATTCTGTTTAGATACCTACAGTTTACACCATCGGTAGGATTAAAAGGATCATTTTCTCAGAAGATAAAGTATCCATTCATATCTAAATTTCCATTAAGAGTTTCACCTGTCAGTTTAAGGAAGTTAGTGTCCATATACGATTTATTTGGAATATCATTATCAGAAGTAGGAGGTCCTCCAACAGATACATTCCCATTTACGGTTAGTGTTCCATTAATAGGTCCACCAGTCTTTGATAGTTTACTGTCGGCATAATCTTCAGTTGCAGCATCACTAGGGTTTACAGAATTTGCTAGTTCTATTAACTTCAAATTTTTCATATCGATATCCCCATCAGCTGTAGTTCCTCTTGATACTTTGGTAACAAAATTGTTATCCATATACTTTCTATTTACTGCATCTCCAACATCAACAGGATCACCTAAATCCTTTATTAAGTTTCCATTCATACTTAAACTACCAGTAAGCACATCACCACTTTTTTAATGTAATTTGTTATACCAATTCCTCTTCTTTTAGGTCTGAAAATTTCTATACAATAGTAAAAAGAAAATCAATGTAAGTTATTCCACTTGCAACAGTAAATTTATCGATAGCATATCTACACGTTCCATTAGTGTTAATTATTAAAACTAGAGTACCACTAACTCCATAAGTATTATAAGTAGATAACTCTACGTAAGACTTTGTTTTTTCAGTTGCAAACATAACACCACTTACCATTGCAAAGTTGGGTAATACACCAGGAAAGAATGTTTTAAGATTAATCATGTACGCAACAACATCTCCAGTGGCTGCTACAATAGGCTTATCACCGAGTGTAAGTTGTTGTGTTTGAAATTTATTTCCTCTGCTACCATTAGCTGTAATACTCAAGCCAAGCATGTCAAGATAAAATACGGTTGGATAAGTACCAGAGCCTGCTCCAAAATATCTAAATAATACTTGTTTATTATTATCTATACATTGTTTTGTCACAGTATCAGAGTCTTTTAAGTTAGTAATATTTTTTCTACCCATATTCATACTCGCTGTTGCTTTACCTTGAAAAACCTGTGTCATATTCTCTAAGAGTGCATAGTTTATTACTTTATAAGGTCTTAAATCGCTGTATACACTCCCGTTAGCAGAGTTGCCTGATACACCAAAAACATTTTTACAATTCAACTGTGACATCATCTTTCCATTAGTCTTTGAAAGAAACCCCGACATACTTGAAACAGTTGCTAAATCACCTATAACATTTGTAGCAATGGTTCCTCCAAAGTTTGAACTAAAACCATAGCTCAAGTTTATTGCATCACCATCATTAAGAGGGTAGCCTAAATTAGTTATTCTTTTTCCGTTAGCGTTAAGATCACTGTAAATAGATCCATTAATCTTTCTAACTTTTTCCATTCACTTATAATATATGAAGAATAAAAAAGAAAAAGGAGTTGATAGTATAAAAGAAGGAATTGATACAACTAAAGAAGTGGTTTCAGGTATTACAACAGCAACGGAAGTAGGCTCGAAAGCGGTTATAAAGATAGTACCTAAAGTTGCTATGAAGCTGTCCTTACAGGCCTCAAACAAGATCGCAAAGATCGTTCCAAAGGTATTACAATCGTTTAAAGTTATTGGAACAGCCACAAAAGCTCTAGGAGGATTTCTATCGGGAGTAACAGGAGTAGTAGATCTTGGTTTGTTTATAAAAGAAATTGTTGATGACATATCTTCTGGAAAGTATGGACAAGTCTTCTGGAAAACAATGGCAGATAAAAAAGAAGGACTATCAAAGATGGTTGAAAGTTTGGAAGTAGGTTTTTACATTAATGAGATATTATTAGAAGCTGAAAAAGCAAATAGTGATTGGTATTTAGATCCTAGTAAGTTTTTATCTGATACATACGGAGAAGAAGTTTCTTGGGATGCAACTCAACTTGATCCTATAGCATGGAAAAAAAACTTTCTTGAAATGAGAGGAGGTTTTCTACCTTTTATTCCAGCCATCATCGCTAGCATAGCAAGTGTAATAGGATCAGTTGGTTTAGCAGTTTCAATCACTGTTGCTGTTGCAGGATTGATAAAAAATAGTAGATGAAACAATGTATACTGTTAGAGCACCTAAAACGAATACTCATGAAGAGAGAATGAGTGCTTTGTTACTTCAAAGAGAAAGATTAAATAATGCTATGGTAGACTTGAAAAACATGATTGAACTACTTGAAAAAGGGGTTGATATCAATCTAAGTGATAAAGTGCAGAATTCAGAAGTCAAAAACAGATTGACTTACCTTAATAAAGGAAAAGAACTTGTAGAGAAAGGAGGTGTTAGTTATAGTGAAGATTTAAAAAAGAGACAAAAAAGTAGAAGCTTCTACTGTTGGTGGTCGTAAAACATGTGATTATAAAGCTGAGAGTGCAATGCTATTGAGTAATCTTTTTGCACAAGGTAAGAGTCAAGAAGATATATATAACGAAAGGATTAAACTTAGAGATGAACTCAAAAGAAGATGTAAGAACTTAAAGTCAGTGTAGCAAACTATTTTATTATCCTCTGTTAGAGTGTAAGTAAAATTAAGTTTAGCAACTTGGTGATGTAAACGTATAGCTTCCATATCCCTAGCAACAGCTGCTTCCTCTATATCGTCAAAAAAACCAATATAGTAACAAACTTTCTTTACTCTTACTTTCGCCATCTATTTATTTGAACGTTCACTCCAACATACTCCAATAAAACCAGAAGTGTTATTTCTTAGTTTTCTTTTATTTCTTTGATTTTCACCAAAAGTTGCTTCACGTAAGTTATTGAAGGAATTATTTAGTTTATCATTATCAATGTGATCAATCTCATTCGAAGGGAATTTACCAGTCACTATCAACCACGCCAATCTATGAGCGTAGTATGATTTTCCATCAATTTTTATTTGTCTATAACCGTTACTTATCACCCCAGCTTCATCTCCTCGAAGCACACTTCCACGACTTACATTCAAGAACAAACTTACCTGTAAAAGCATTGTAAGATAATAATTCATTGACACGTTCTCTCAAAGCAGCAACTTCATCTTGATCCATTTATACATAGTTTTATAAACGTTTAATGTAATTCTAGTTTATATAGAATGTATAAAGAAGTCAAACTTGATCTATCCGATCATCAAATTGATCTAATTCATAAATTATAGGAACCAATCTCTATAAGACTAAAACATTCCAATCTAAGTGGTACTAAATCTATTCTTGTAACAGATACTCAAAAAAGAAGAATAGAAAAGTATAAGATGAAAGGAGTAGGAATGCAGTTGAATTTAAGTCTTAAACAGTTAAAGGCAAATAGAAAATACGGCTCAGGTATTGTTGATATAATAAATAAGATATCTGGAGGTAGAGAGTTTCACTTAAAGTTGCCACAAGGAGTAAAATCAGAATTTGTTCCAGACGGAAATTTCAATAATACTAATAGATATAGTTATGCCGGTCCGGAAACTAAGTTCGCTCAAAGGATGGAACCGGGCTACCAAGGCGTTAATGATCTCGATAACCATGAACTTATCCATGATCATGCATTTACAGAGACTGGTGGAATGCCAGAACCAAGGAGAACAGAAATACGGAATCTGTCAGACCTTGTTCTTGCTGAAAGTGCTGCCCGTACTGCTCTTGTTCCTAAGCAGCCTGCTTATGTTAGGGAAGACGCTAAAACAGTGGCTGCTATCATGGCGGAAAAAGCAAAATTGGGTTTAGGTATTGGTGGAATGTTAAACGATTCATTTGCAACTGATTTCTTAAAAGATAAAGTAAAACAAACATCAAGCTTGAATAAGATAAAAAATTATGCCAGAGGCATTGTTGATAGGATGCTGGACATCAGTAGAAAGAAGATATAAAAAATTAACTAACCTAACTAATTTTTATTTTAATTTTTACTTTTTTAATAATCTAGGAATCAGCAGGATCAAACTTTCCCCGTTTTACTGAGTCATAAACTTTAACTTGATCAAGCTTCAATCTAATAATAAGTCTTTCTTCAGAGTTGTAAGAGTCTTTTGTAACATAACTACAATCGAGAACTCCAGTAATAGAAAAGTCATTTCCAAATTTATGAACTACATCAGCAATAGAACTGAACTTCAATTGTTTATTTTTTTGATCGAAGAATATACTTGGCTTAATACCAAAATTAATTCTAGCTCCGATTGTAGATCTTTTACTAAAATCATATCCTTCGAAATCAAATTTCTTACTCGACCTTTCTACAATGTCTTTAATATATGGCATTATGTCTTCAGTAATGTATACCCACATGTTGTAATATGGCTTAGAATTTTTTGAAATCCTCTCTTCAATGTGAACTCGAGCTGGTTTTTTTTGGAATTACGACTGAGGCGTTTTCAAGAACTAAGAATTTCTTATTTTGGATTTCCATTTCTATAAAGGGTAAATAAATTGTTTAAATCAAATCAATAATTCCATCGTTGTTCCAAAATCAGCCAATTCCATTAGTTTTAAGAAGATTAAACACCTTCTCCCACAATCTTTCTGATTGAAATTTTGTAATTGAAACGTTTGAAAAGATGGAATATCACCGAAGTAACTTATTACCTCTGGCATTGGTGGTGCTCCAAAAGAATCAAAGTAAAAACACTTAGATCCTTCTTTCTTTAATGCAACCCAGTGATATATCGCAAGGTCTGACTTTCCAGTGTTACAAATAAGACATTCATTCTCTAAAGGCTTTGTCAGTTCATCTCTTGCAAAGACACCTCTAAAGTTTTTTATATCTAATTCTTTTATATAATTATTTATTTCTTTTTCTTCCATCTATTTTGCTCTTGGTTCTCTCCATTCTTTTCCATTATCAACAAACTTTATTTTACTGATAACACCTCCTTCTTCCTTCTCGTGTTCAATCTTTCGTTTAGGCATTTATACTAGTATTAGAAAAACATTTAATACACCTTCCACCACTCTCTTCTATTCTATAATGTCCGTATGCATAACTACAACGACCGCAATCTAACCAGTAACGTTTTTATTCAAATGCTGAGAGTGCAACTTTTTCTAACTCATTAGTAAATAGTTCGTGTTTATCTTGAGATATTTTATGAAACTTTCTGATTTGACTTTCACCAAACTTCTCATTTTTTTACCTTTAAAAATTTCTATAATTTCAGTAAACAACTAACAAATGTGTCATGCCCCATAGTTTTAGTTAAAACTGTTTTTGTCACTCCTTTTGCAGCAGCTTTTCTTTCAGCATCGACGATACTTACAGAGTATAGCTTTGGTCTTAAAGCACAACTTCTGAAATTTCTTTTCCTTCTGCTTCATCCCTAAATTTACCAATTGTATCATCATCAAAATAATCAGGCATTGCTTTCATATCATCGTAAAGATTAGGTGTTTCAACGTTCATAATTAAAGAATCAGTGTCAGTATAGATTAAAATAACCTTATCTCCATATTTATGTTTTATAACATCATTATAAAACTTTTGCATCTGTAACTTTGATAAATCTAGAATTGCACTACCAATGAATATTGGTTTATTTAATTTTGTTTGTTTTCGATTGCTTCATTTGAAATATTGTCAAATATTTTCCAAAGTCTCTAAAGTTAACCATATTTGGATCTCTTATTCGTTTATTGAATTTCTTTTTTCCTGCTTCATCAATGGTACTAACTAAATAAGTTTTAACTCTTTTTTCAACATCTTCACAGGTTTTACCATAGAACGAATTCATTATAAGTTTATAAAGGTTTCTTAAAAACTTTTTACTTGAATTTAATGCTTTCATTTCAGCACACATTTCAATATAAGGTTTAAGCCATCTAGATTGATTAAACTTAAAAACTTTCTTTACAACACAAACCATCCCATGTTTTAAACAGAATTTCAAATATCTATAATGTAGAAGATAATTCTTTTTTGGTTTAAAATCACATATTAACTTTGGAATATTACTTGCTCCTGTTTTGAACTTATTTTGAAAATTTGAATATTCACTACAATGAACAGCTCTATTAGAAGCACATAATCGATATTCGTTGTGTAAATCATGGTAATACTCTTTAGTTTTTGAATCGTATTCAATATCAACAACAAAGAAGTAACCAGTATCTGATTCATCTTCTAACATAAGAATTCTATCAGTATCCCATCCTTCATTTGAAATTTCAACAATGTTTCCTTGTGGAAGAAGTTCCATCATTGCAAAAGGATAAAGACTTGTCGCGTCTTGGTAAGTTAACCATGTTATTGGTTTATCCTTATCATAATCAGGAACTAATGGATTATTTGCTTTAACAAGTCTACTATTAACCTGACATATTCCTCCACGAATAGATTTTTTAACATGTCATAATTCTCTCTATCAGACAACAACTCAATCTTTACTACTAAAAACCAGAACACTGCATTCCACGAGAAGTTTGGTGTTGTTACAAAGTTTGCAGGAACTAATTTTAGTTTTAATACCAAACCTTTTCTAAAACTTTAGAAACAATCAGCAAGTAATAGGACGTCTGTTTGAAGATATAAATTATGATACTCTAACATATTTTTACAATTAAACTCTTTCCAAACATCATTTGCTTTTTTATAACTTTCATCGGATATACCAGTCATGTGAACACTTGAATAAAAATCATCTTTAGTTGGAAGGGATGAAGTGGAAAGCTTCTCAAAAGAATCCATGAACTCGTAAGGATATTCTTCTTTAGTTGCTAGCATATTAAGGTTTTTATTCGGATAAAGTTCACTTGAAACTTTGTTAGAAATTGGGAAACAATCAATCGTATTACCCATTGTTGATGCGATAAAATTTAATGAGCCAAGCATAAATTGTGCACTATCCTTAAAAACAATATCCCTAACCCTTAACATCATATACTTCTCAAGATTATTCGCTATTAGTTGTGCTTCAACACTAAAATTTTCAAGAGCTTTAACAATTATGTGTGAGTCATATCCTTCAAAGTTGTGAAATATAACTGGAAGTTGCCATCTTTTAAAGTTAATTCCACCTATTAAGTTACAAATATGATGTGGTGGGCCTCTATATTTATTTGTTAGATGATAGTGATCGTGAACTTTTCTCAAATCACTTACTTTTGAATTGAATGGCTCTTTACACATCCAACGGAATAAAGCATTTTCATATTCATCAAATTCACTTTCAGTTAAATCATCCATTTTACTTTCTCCACTATGTTCAATCAATGTGCTTTTCAAGAAATCTGATAATTCAAATAATCTTCGAAGAAACTTAACAACACAATCAGACCCAACATTAATAAACCTATCAAAAACTTTCTCCTTCCAATCAACTATGATAAAAGCAGCTGAACATTGTGTGTGTGTTGAAGAATTTTCTTGTTTTTCAATTATGCACTCAAAGTCGGCATAACAAACATATGGGCATGTATTAAGATGTCTGAAGGAATCAAACTTAATAAACTTTCTATCACCACGTGGCATTAAATAAACAGTGTTTCCAGAGTTCATACTTTCATATATTTCTAAATGATTAGTTACTTGTTTTTTTTTTATCAAAGAATCTATTTAAGCATCTATGACAATAATACTGTCTTCCTCCAGAGTTTGTTGGTCTACGTAATGAATTAAAATTACTAATCAACATATAATGTTCTTTTTTACCTTTAACCACTAGCAAAAGATTTACATGTCTACCTTCTTTTTCATCTGATTTTTTTACAACTCTTAGTGATGAAACCCTTGATTCTTTATAACAACACGAGTAAACATTTATACTAACATTCATTGCTTTCTCTAATTTATTAACGTCTTTAACCATTAAAGGCCATTCAATCTCATTAAGAAGATTAGAGTGATTATTAGCTAATATTGTTTTTAAGTCGTTTATTTTCCACTTAGTTCTTTCTACTGGGTTTAGAGACCTTAAAACACACCACAAAGCGCAAAACTCATCATTAAGATTTTTTAAATTAATTATACACTTTTTCTTAACAAGATATTCAGGTGTTTCAATGTATGTACCACCGCTTAGGGGTATGTATTTACAAATAACAACAGAGAATAAATGATAACCAATAAATAACCATCCAGAACCAACATTTCTTTCTACTAACATCTCAGAATTTGTTCCTAAATAAAGCATTACTTTTTCATATATCGAGTTCGATGATTCACTATCCATCGTTAACATTGATTTAGATTGTGCTCCTTTTCTTTCTATGTCTCCATTATTAAACGTTTTCATGTCGAATGATATTTTAAAATAAACTCTAATAAACCTCCATGAACTTCTAACTCTGCTAAGTAATTCATTTGTTTGATATCTAAGAGACTCTTTAAGTGACTCAAAGTCTGCATATGTTCTTTTTGTTTTATAAGAAAAAGTTAAAGTATTTCCACAAGCAGAAACAACAGGTTCTATGAAACCAACTTTGTTTAGTCGTCCTTTTTTTCCAACGTATTTTCTACTTGATGGTTTGAAATCAATGTTCATTAACCTTCTAGATTCAAAAGGGAAAGAATTTCTCTGACTTATTCGAGAAGACATTTGCTCTATAAGGTAAACATATTTATGCTAATTAATATCGATTTGAATTTAGTGATGATAGAATGTTTCCTTTTACGATATCGGGTAATTTTTTGACAACCGATGGTGAAACCGAGGTTGGAGAAAAATTAGACGATGTCGTAAAAGGAAACATTCTATCATCATGGGGCTGGGTACTTAGGCTTTCTTAGATCTAGCTGTAGGGGTAGGGTTCATCAAACCTAATCAAATTTTGGCTGTTCATGCCCTCCCCATCCAAATACCCTTTTAGCCACTCTTCGGAGGCCCGATGGCGATTTCTTTTCGGCTACCAATATATCTGGTTTAAAGAGGGATGGTCAAGAATGGCAAGGCCAGGCGGCCAAAAACTAGAGCGGATTACTCTAGATTTTGGAGTTAGACGGCGAAGCAAGCAGTTTTCTGCTTCTGCTATAATAAATGAATAAGAACGCGTTCAGCAACTACGACAGCAAAAATACAGTTCGGCTACACGAACAACGGAAGTCATGGTGTATCACGTGACCGGAGGTCCACGAAGTCGCTTTCTCGACCTAACCGAGACCTCCCAGGCCACACGCAGGCGGCATTGATGTCGGTGGAGCTGCCGGCACCGGTAAGCCCAGCATGGAGAGAACCGCAGAGGGCACGGGTGTTAATACTGCAGCTGAAAGTTCAGTGATACGAACACGCGTCGGGATACATTGGTTTCGGCAGGATCTACGGTTTCACGATCAACCCGCCCTTGAAGCGGCAGTGAAAGGCTGCGATGTGCTTTACTTCGTGTTTATATTCGATGGTTTTGTTGCGAATTCCTCGAACTCGGGATACAATCGCACTAAGTTCATGATGGAATCCCTGCTTGATATTGACAGATCACTGCAAATCAAGTATGGCTCGCGATTGCATTGTTTGTACGGGAGTCCGGTCGTTTTACTACGGAAACAATTCGAATTGTGGAGAGTTACCCAGCTATCATTCGAAGCTGAAGTAGAGCCCATATGGAAACCAAGGGATGATGCAGTCAAGCAGTTGTGCTCTTCGATGAACGTAGAAGTTGTTGAAAGGATAGGTCACACCCTGTGGGACCCAGTGGACATAATCAAAGGCAACGGCGGCACACCGCCGTTGACATTTGCTATTTTTAATCACGTTCTTGAATCTTTCCCTCTTCCCGCCAGACCTCTCGCTGACGCTGACCTGACCCACGTAGACCTGCCCATAGCAGAGCAATATGATAAGATATACACACTACCGGCTGAATCGGATTTATTTACCGACCATGAAATGGATAGTGATGTTTCTGCGAGTGCGTGTCACCACTTGGTGGGCGGTGAAGCCGCTGCCCTCGCTTTACTTGAGTGTCGCTTAATCGAAGAAGAAATCGCATTCCGTAATGGTTACGTGCTTCCCAACCAATACAAGCCCGACTTGATTGGGCCACCGAAGTCGATGAGTGGTCATCTTAAGTTTGGCTGTTTGTCAATTCGACGTTTCTACTGGAGCATGCACGATATTTATAAGGCTGTGTACCCAGATCGCATGCCACCTCTTGGCATAACTGGCCAGCTCATATGGCGAGAATACTTCTACACAATGGCCGTGAACAATCTCAGATACGGACAAATTGTCGGTAACCCCATATGTATCCCAATAAACTGGCACGATAACAGAGAGGAGGTGGAGCTGTTCCGAAAAGGTCAAACCGGCTACCCATGGATTGATGCCATCATGAACCAGCTTCGTTCAGAAGGATGGATACACCATGTTTGCCGTCACATTCTCGCCTGCTTCTTGACTCGCGGTGACCTCTGGCTGAGCTGGGAGGAGGGACTGCGAATATTCGAGCGATATCTCATCGACTACGACTGGTCTATATGTGCAGGCAACTGGATGTGGGTGTCGAGCTCGGCGTTCGAGAAGGCACTGGATTCCCTACACTGCTTCGACCCGGTTCGCTATGGAATGCACATGGACCCAACAGGAGAGTACGTGCGTAGGTACTTGCCTGTACTGAGGCGTATGCCTCTGCAATACCTTTTCCAGCCGTGGTTGGCACCGCAGGCCGTGCAGGAGCAGGCCAGCTGTGTGATCGGGCGCGACTACCCGACACGAGTTTGTGACCATCGTGCTGCATCGCGCCGTAATATGGAGTCCATGGATCGGCTGCGAGCTTATCTAGTGGCAGAGTTGACACCGCACTGTGCTCCTTCCGATGATGCTGAGTTGCGGCGCTTTTTGTGGCTGCCTGAGCGCGTGACATCAGGGGAGCGCCTCGCAGACGATGACAAAAACCTGGAATGTCTGTGAAGGCAAGTAAATGCAGCATCGGTGCAGTCTGCTGCCGTTGCAGCTCCTGTTGAAGGCTACTTGCTCACTGGTCATGTTTGGCTAATGGTCTTACCCATGCCTCACACTTGGGCTGTGGACTGACTGCTTAACGGCCTGATGTGAGAGCAGGGCTGGGACCCAACCACTGTGTAGACAGATTCCAGTCTGGCGGTGTGTGCAAGAAACTGCAGCAGCTGCCATAGTAGTTTTGTTGCAGCCCACTGACTGCTGATCAGCTGCAGCAGGTGACATCGTGATTGTATGTCACATGCCAGGTATGAGGCCATATGCTGCCTCTTTCTTCTTTCACTATCGGTGCCTGCTGCTTTTAGCAGCAGTCACTAGGCTGTCAATGCCCAGTGCGTACCCCTCGCCATGCTCAGTGTGTTCTATTATGAACCTAGTGCCAACCTGGATGCACTAGCCTCCTCTTTCATGTCGAGCTGCTCACCAGTCCCTTGCCGTTGCATCAGCTATTCTCTCAGGTCATTTGGGGCAAAGCATAGCAGTGAAGGCGTTAGGGAGTTCGTGCTGCCGTTAGCCCGGCCTTGAAGTTGGATTAGACTCTTTTGGCACGTGTCAGAATACAGGATGCCTAGTAGTTTCTTTCGCCTGCTTCACCCCACTAGTTTGTGCATGAGCAGTCCCTGAAGCCTTGATTCAATAGCTGCCTGCCCCGGCGTGTATGTTGTCGGTGTGCACTCGCGCATATGCCTGTGCATGCTGCCATTAATACGATTAGGCAGGCCCTGGCAGACGAAACCGTTCCTGAGCAGTCGCTTGCGACTCGACCTGCACAGCCCCTTGCAGCATCTAGTAGCCGTGGGCGGATTCAATAATAACAGGAATTCAGCCATCGCTTGTTGGCCTGTTGGACAGGAGTCATCGCTTTTTACAAAGGCTGAATTTAAACTTTTTGGCACGGTTTAGAAGGCTGTGATCTCATGACCTGTCAAACAGGAACGGTACAGGAGCAGCACTGACCAACATGGCCCTGCCCACCTGTGCACAAGCAGCCGAAAAAACAGAATAACTCCACAACCTTCTTGAAAAAACAGAACTCCCTGTTTTGCTCCAAGCCCCTGTGTGCTGTCTCCTCACTGACTGGGGTTTGCCTGGTCTCTTTGATTGATGACCATTTCTGACCAGGCTACAGTGCCGTGTGGCTTGGCAGGTGAAGTTCACTTGTTGTCTGAGGGAGGCACTCCCCCACCAGGCAAAGCTTGTGTCTAACATAGCCCATGCTTGTGGGCTACTCTGGACGAAAGCTTGGCTGATGATTGTAGCAGGGCAGGGCAGTAAAGAGACTTCGGTTGGGCAGAATAGAAGGCTAGGAGCCACCTGTGTACTAAAGGACGTGGTGAGTGCTTTTTCGAAGCCTAGATTTATTAACGTGAGCTCTTGTATTGTTCTCATCAATGAGATAATAAAAAATGATCGCGTTGATGAAATAGTTTTACATTATGCCAGCTGTGGAAAGGCAGCCGAACACATTAGCGAAAAAACCCTGTCGAAGCAGCCTTTAGCATTGCAGCAGTAAAGATACTCCATAGATTTTCTTTTTTATATAATAACGGTTTCCAATTTTCAAACCTAAAAATTGACATCTCGTATTGCCGTATTTATGCTTAACTGTCTGTTAGTACGGCTCTAAAATTCGCCTATCATTTATTCATTAAGTCCATAGTATAATGAGTTCGGCATCGAATTCACTGTCTAATGCTCGTATAATAATAATAATCGTAATAATAATAATACAGTGGTATGACGCCCTCACAGAACTCTTGTCTTTCTACACACTTTGCATTGGCTGTAAAGGGAGCATGATCACATGGTAAGTGGTAGTATGCACAATGTCAACAAGTATAACATGTTTAGAGGTAACATGCACAGTGTCAGCAAGCAAATATGGTTTGTGGCAGCATGCACAGTGTCAACCCCCATATGCACACAAAGGACAAATCACAAGGACCTACTAAATGTTGTGCTCAATACGTGTGTTTGTAGCTTCTTTTTAAACGTCGTCAAGTCAAGAGGATGTCGTGACGTCAGTCGGGAGTGAGTTCCAGTCTTTGGTAGCATACGAGCTAAAGGCACGGTCTCCAAAGGAATTTGGTGTTCAAACGAGGTGTAGCTAAACGATTTGATTTGGGAAAGTGTATGGTAAGATGCCCGGTCTAGTGGGGGAGTAGTTGTGATAAGTAGGCTGGAGCCAGAGAATGAAAAGACCTAAAAGTGAATGACAGAACTTTTAACCTTGAAGTCGATGCTTGCTTGACTGGGAGCCAGTGCAGGTCTGTGAGAAGTGCTGTGATGTGGCAATTTCGAAAGTCACGACTGGCAAGCCGAGCTGCAGAGTTTTGCACACACTGTAAGCTCCTGATTGCACAAGTCGGTACACCTACAAAGCAGTGGAAGTCTAGATGGGATGTAGCAGATGCATGGACCAATTTGGATATAGTATCTCTGTCTAAGCAAGTCAGAATTTCATTAGTGTAATGTAGCTGAAAGTAGGCAGACTTAGCTGTAGAGCTGATGGGGTCATCTAGTACAAGGTCACTTTGGAACAGGGCACCTAGATTTCGTGCAGATGCAAAAAGAAATATGCTGGCAGAGCCCAATTTTGAGCATTAAGCTATCTATCCAATTCGAGTCACACTTGATTTGCCCGTAGCCAGTAAGTTGGTTTTATCGTCATTCTAATGCGAGAAAGTTTGATGTCATCCACGTGCAGATGTCAGCAATCAGCAATACATGCAGCAGTGAGTTGAGTAAGTTCATCGAGCTGATGTAAATTATAGTGAAATTACAAATGAGTGTCATCTGCATAGAAGTTAAAGCCTTGATTGCGCTTAGCGATCACATCGGCAAGAGGGAGAGTATAAATTGTGAAGAGACGCAAACCAAGCACAGAGCCCAGTGGTAACCACAGTGATTCCTCGGATGATCTTTTCCCGTTCACATCAATACTCTGGTCTCACATTGAGATAGTACTTAAACCATTGTATTGCAGTGCCAGTGATGCCTAAGTGGGATGAGAGGTGCTCGAGAAAGACCCGGTGATCAATAATATCAAACGCTGCCGAAAGATTGAGCAAAATAAGCAGAGGCTTTAACAAAGTCTGCATTTCTGAGAAGGTCGTTATAAGCGCTATGCAATGCTGACACGAGTGATTTGCTTTACAGCCATATGGGACTCGCTTGCTAAGTTTCAATGTAAACGTTCAGCTGGTCTGCCACAACTCTTTGCAGTGTCTTTGATAGAAATGGTAGAAGGAAGACCGGGTGGAAGGTGCTCAAATTTTCTAGGTCAAATGTTGCTTTCTCAATTATTGGCCTAACTACAGTCTTTTTGAAAAGGGTAGGGACATGTCCTGAGGCTAAGGATATATTTATTGTGCTAGCTATGCACGGTAGCAACAGATCCATGCTTTGCAGAAGTAGGGCAGTCTGTATAGGATCTAGAGGAATAGTTGTCTTCTTTCGCAAGGAGGTGAATTTCAGGATGAGGTCACTTGTGGCCTCCTTGAATATATACATTGAGGTGCTGCACTGAATTGAGGGAGGGAGTCCTGTGGGTTTGTTATTGAGGGGCAGGAGTCCAGAAAGGATGCTGCTACCTCAGGGACGGACTCTCTGATCTTGTCTGTGTGGCTAACAAGAAGTGAGAGAAGCGATCGGCTAGATTGCCACGTGGATCACTAGGCAAGGAGCTAACTTGGGAGCAGTTAAGGAGATAGTTGATCGTAGGCATTACCATTTTTCGATTGTGAATCTATGTTTTAACCATATTTTTATAGAAGCTAGACTTAACCCTTGCTAGGATTGATTGGTATGATCTACAGTAGTCCTCATATGCCTGGTGGTGGACAGTCAGTCCTTATCTTTTGTATGCATTCTCAAGCTTTGGCTTAGACCTAGCTAGTTTGCGGTAAACCACAAGCTGTCTGGGCAAGGGTGCACAGAGCCTAGTAAGAGGTGCAATATTGTTGGGCGTGTCAGATAGTGTCGTGTTGTAACATTCTACTAATGATGACAGGTTGGAGGGGGGATTGAGTTGCAGAGGCAAAGGAGATATTCTCGCATGGACAGCTTCGATTTCAAAGTTTCGAGATTTCGCGATTCATAGGTATATATAATATAGATACACACACACACACACACACACACACACACACACACACACACACACACACACACACACACACACACACACACACACACACACACACACACACACACACATATATATATATATATATAACTTAATCTCAATTCAGACGCTTCACATATGGCTCCGGGCTCGAGCCCACGACCTCAGCCAGACCATGGTCGGGGCGAGCACCTTAATCGCTGGACCAAATCAGCTAGGTGACTTTAGATGTGCTAACACTATAGACTGAGTGAGAGCTGCATGTGGTCAGACTAGCAGAATTGTGTAAAAGCAGGTGACGATAGCATACAGTTGTAGTAGAAATTTTGGTCGAATGTATGACCCTTGATGTGAGTAGGGTCATGCATATAAGCCATTAGAGAAAATGAGTCAGTGAGTGCGTGAATAACTGAAGGCGTCAGATAAGTTGTTAAAATGAATGTTAAAATCACTCATAGCGAGGAAAGATTGATTTCTTGCACACAGAGTAGAAATGAGATCAGACAGATCTGAGATATAAGAGGACTTGATACCAAGGGGGACGATATGTAATGTAATGTATCTCCGTCTGTAACTCCACAAAGCCATAAAGACTATGGGAGTATTACACAGTAGAGTTTTGTATAGCCCACTCACAGCCTAAGCAGCTTTCGGTACGCATTCGGTATTCAAAAGACTTCGTCTCACGCAGCAAAGAGAAAGTGGGAAGCATAGCAGAGTCAGGAGAGCAGTTGAGGTAGTGAGTAGCATGGAAGTAGCAGCTGAGGACCGCTGAAAAGGATGTGCCATAGTCGGCAGCAGGAGAGTAGTTGTCGTTGCGAAAGAGTTGTGGATGCAAGTTCCACAGTCTAGGACCTGCAGAGCTAAAGCTTCTGTCGCCAACGGTCTTTAAGCATAGGAATAAACAGCTCATTTATTGTCCAAACAGGACCTGAGGGCGAAAAGAGGCTGAAACTGGTGCTGCAGTTCTGCTCGATACGAGGGAACCAAGCCGTGGCAGGCCTTGTGGGTCAGCGTAAGAACTTTGCTCTGTATCCGTTGCTCAACCGGCATCCATCCTAGCTCTTTTAGCAA
This sequence comes from Cristatella mucedo, assembly GCA_009760855.2. Lineage (NCBI taxonomy): Eukaryota > Metazoa > Bryozoa > Phylactolaemata > Cristatellidae > Cristatella > Cristatella mucedo. The sequence goes on along the minus strand of WPIO01000001.1, from coordinate 2,922,512 downwards.
AGGAAACACGTTCTCAAACCTCTGGGACTTGAAGCTATATTCATAGTCAGCTGCAGTGGCCAAATTGCTTTCTTTGGTAGCCCAGCCAAAAGGGAATTGCATCAATCGAGCCGAGACAGAACGAAGGAACTAGTTAAATTTGTTGCATGCCATTGTGGAAGACAGCTAATCTTGGATAGGAATCGGACGTGATGGCTAGCTGTAGAAGCAGTCTTTTCTGAATGAAGCTTTTAAAATTAAATTGAGGCAGCTGTCAAAAACGACATCTACATTTCGAGCACATGGTGATGGTCGCACAACAGCATCACCTATTAGAAGTGCAAAGCCTTTTAATCCAGCCACAGGGTAGGGTGTCCTGTGAGCAGCAGTTCGGTTTTTATCGTCATTTAGTTTCTAGAAGTTTTCCGACATCCAGGATCGAATGTCGGCAAGGCAAGCATTCAGTTTGTCAGTTGCTGCAGCAGATTCCGACGGTTTGAATGGCAAATACAGCTCAGTATCGTCAGCATAAAAGTGATATTCTATTCCATGGGCCTTAATCACTTTTCCCAGAGGTTGAGTATAAATGGAGAACAGCAAGGGACCGAGTACGGACCCTCGAGGGACTCCATAGGTGACCCACCTCGTGTGTGAGAAATGAACCCCACACGACACAGATTGAACACGATCAGACAAGTTCGATTTAAACCACTCCATTGCCTCGTCTGCCAGACCGACCGTTGTTCTCAATCGTTCTAGTAGAACATCGTGATCAATAGTGTCGTAGGCAGCTGACAGATCTAGCAGAGCTACGGCAGTGGCATTCCAGTCGTCGTCGCCACGTAGAATGTCATTTTAACATGGAGGAGAGCAGTTTCAGAGGAGTGCTGCCCCTTGAACCCTGATTGTTTCTTTTCATTCATTCATTCTTCTCAATATGTTAAACCAGATGCTTAGCAATAATTTTATCAAGAATCTTTGACAAGAAAGGAAAAATGGAAACTGGGCGATAGTTTGCAAGGGCCTCTGTATCTAATCCAGGCTTTTTAAGTATGGGTCCAACGATTGCCGATTTGAAGGACTTGGGGACGACCCCTTTTCCCAAAGAAGCATTGAAAATCTTGGTTATGACAGGGCTAAGTTGGTCTGCCAGAGTAGACCACAGAGATGATGGTATAGGGTCTACAGGAGACGAGCTCTTTTTGCATGACCTTATTAAGGTAGCCACATCGCATGCAGAAACCTCGAAAATTATTTAAGGAAGGTCACAGATTGTGGTTCCGCAATTGCTTTAGTCGGAGGGGGCTTTACGGATGCACGAATGTGCACAATTTTTCAGTAAAGAAGGGTGAAAACTATTCGGCTGAATCCTTAATATCTGGGAAGTCAGACCTCTCAGCGTTGGCTAGTAAACGGTTTACTGTCTTGTAAATCTGTTTAGGGTCCGACTGGCAGGAATTCAGCTTTTGAGTAAAAAAAGAAGCCCTGGATTTTTTAAGCTTCCGGTTGCAAACTCGAAGGAAGTCATTGAAATTAACTAGATCTGCATCAGACCCCGATTTCTTGAAACGACGTCCAAGCCTGCCCTTAATCTAGTGCATCTTTAACAGTTTTTTGTAAATTGAAAGGAGTCTCCGAGACTCTGTACACGGATAGAATGAACGGGAGTATGCTTGTCAAGAGCAGTCCCGAGTGTCATATTCACTGCATCAGTGAGGGCATCGAGGCTGCCGATTGAGTCTCAATGCAGATCAAGAAGACATGCACCACAAATTTTAAAAATTTGTCTATGCAAATGCTTTGTAAGCTATGTCGCTTGACAAGTTCGACATTACCCTGTTCGTACAAAAGAGCAGGAACAGTAAACGAGACCGAACGATGATCTGAGCGGGTCAGCGGGCACACCACAAGGTCAGTGGGAGGACATCCTTGGTTATCACGACATCTAGAATATGGTCACCGACGTGGGTTGTAAGATTAACGTGTTGGACTAAACGAAAATTCTCCAGACAGTCAAGAAGTGAGTGAACCTAGCTGTTGCTAAGATTGTCAACGTGAATATTGAAGTCTCCAGCAATCAGTAACGGCCTGTCACATACAAATATTTTAGCGAGTAATCAGGTTTGGAAACAAGTTTAGACAGCCAGAAGGAGGTCGGTATATCACAACAGTGAGAGGCATTGTCTTTGATGGAGAACTGATTGCAACTAATTCAAAGGATGGCCCATGCGAAAAACTGCACATCTTATAGCCAAAAGATTCGAGAACAACAATTGCAACCCCGCCATCAACCAACCTTGTCAGAACGCATGGACTGATAGAATGAGAACCCGGGTGGGGCTGGTCTCAGATATACAGATAGACTACTGACCCGTGAAAAATCACGGGGAATTTCAGCCGGCAACCTAGCGACTCGTGCGACTGACACAAACAAGTTCTGAAATACTCCGCCTACTTACTCCGTGCCTTCAGTGAAAGAGCGTCCGGAGCGTTCGGTTGTTTCATTCATGCTCGGCAAACCAGGCTTGGAAAACTGGCAAAGAATCTCCTTGCAAGATGTCGTTTTTTAACCGGTGATCTTGATAGTAATGCTGCAAGTTGCACAAGCCTTATTACGACCGTGCTCAAGCTGTTTTTAATTTAACTAGCTATTTTACGCTCCTTCACTGTATACATTTAGTAAGTTAAAGAGAGTCGAATTCCACAGCCTCATTTGTATAGCGGCAAGGGAACCTAGCTGGTCCGAACCAGCTCGCAGAGATAGCCATGGAGAGTTGCCTGCTCCTGGACTCGAACCAAAGACTAGTGATGTAATGAGCAAGTAAGGGTGACCCAGTTAATAAGAAACCGGAATGCGATGCCGAGAGTCATCGCTTCAACGTTGCCGAATCCAAGATTTTTCCCAACTTACCGAAAACGGGTTTTTGCTGAGCTACACAGCCATATTTCTGGGCTACAATGGTGTAGTTAAACACGTTCGCTTGCAGTCAAAGACAAAAGTGCGTGCCCTCCCTTTTTCGAGCAATCCAAGCCAATACTATATCGAAAGTTAATTTATGCTGCATTATGCATGATAGTGCTGTTAGCACAAGTCCGGCCGTCTCTAAAAAAAATTTGTCCAAGAATGGCCAGAAATCCTATGGCACATAAGAACACTCTTTCATGAACACTCCAGGAAACTAAAACGTAGGACTGGCTAGCGAATCTTTCACAGACGGATCCTTGCGACGAAGCAGCACTGTTAAATCGAGGTAAAGCTAAAAGTAAAAATAAGGCTAAATCGATAGTAACAGGCAAACCCACGCTGCTATATAAACTGCGACAGACTACAGTGCAGGAAGGCCAGGCAGCTCAAATACATAAATAAATAAATATATGTATATATACACCCAAACGCTAAGTCTTGTTCTACTCGTATGGTGACGCCCACCTGGTGCCGGAAGATGGCTTTCAACGTAGCACACAGACAAAATAATAGTGTTAATAATAATAATACACTTGATAAAGCGCCCTCAGAGAAATCAATCTCTTTCTAGGCACTTTAAATTTTCTGCAACTAGGAACGCGATTGAATGCTGAGTAATATTATGCTTGATAATAAACATGAATAACATGGTTAGGAGTGACATGCACAGAGTCAGCATGCAAGTGCGGCTAGTGGCAGCATGCACAGTGTCAGCACGCCTAACCATATAAAGGACTAATCACAGGGACTCACTAAATGCGATCACTATCAATCACTAAAACACAAATCACAAAATAAGTGCATTTTAAGTTCTTTTCAAATGTGGTCAAGTCAGAGGATGTTGTGACGCAAGTCGGGAGTGAGCGCCAGGCTTTGAGAGCATACAAACTGAATGCACGGTCTCCAAAGGATTTGAGGTTTGTACGAGGTATTGGTAAAATGTTGGATTCCGAAAAGCGGGTGGTACGATGCTTGGCCTGGTGGAGGAATATATCTGAGAGATAGGCAGAGCCACAGAATGAAGTGACCTAAAAGTGAACGAAAAAATCTTAAAGTCGATCCGTTGATTGTCTAGTAGCCAGTCATGCATGTCGGCGAGAAGTGGTGGGATGTGGCAACTGTGCCGCTCTCGACAGACAAGCCTAGCTGCTGAGTTTTGCACCAGCAGCAAGCGCCTGCTTGCACATGCCAGTAGGCCAGCAAGCACTGAGTTACAGAAGTCAAGACGGGATGTCACAGATGCATGGACAGACTTATATGTGGTATCCTTATCTAAACATGCCTGAATTTTAGCAATGTTATGAAGTTGGAAATAGGCAGATTTGACTGTGCAGCTGATGTGGTCGTCTAACAAGAGGTCGCTTTGGAATATGACACCTAGATTTCGAGCTGATTCAACAGGAGATATGCTGGCAGAGCCAATTTTGAGCGTCAGCCTTTCCAATTTCTGAATCACACTGGGTTTGCCCATAACTAGTAAGTTAGTTTTATCACCGTTTAGTTTAGAAAATTTGCTGCCATCCATGTCCCTATGTCATCAATACATGTAGCAAGGAAGTTGAGAGAATTCGAATTGCTCGAGGGCTGGCAGGAATCGAAGCAGAGATACAACTGAGTGTCATCCGCATAGAAATGAAAGCAAAAATTGTTCTTGGCAATCACATCGGCAAGTAGGAAAGTATAAACCATGAAACGAATGGGCCCAAGCACTGAGCCCTGAGGTACCTCATATTTCAGAGTTTCCTTGGATGATCTGTGTCCATTCACGTCAACACTATGGAATATCCCACTGAGATAGGACCTGAACCATTGCAGTGCAGTGCCAGTGATACCCAGGCGAGATGAGAGGCGCTGAAGAAGGACTTGGTAGTTGATAGCATCAAAAGCTGCCGAAAAAACAAGCAAAATAAGCAGAGATGCGCTACCTATGTCTGGATTCCGAAGTAGGTTGTTGTACACACAAAGCAATGCTGACTCTGTGGAATGATTAGCTCTAAAAACCTCTTTAGTTTTAGGTCCAACCCTTTTATGTTTCGGTCATAGTCTTCATCTTTGCTCTTTTATTTCACTCGTATTCGTAGTCTTTCTTCCGTCCTTCTTCATCCGGTCTGTGATTTAACACACGTCGTTTCTGATTACATTCCAGGTTGACCTTTTCTCTCTTTGCTTGTAATTCGATTAATTTGCTTTGCTGATGCATCTTAATTCCCTCGCTCATAATGTTAACACCAAGCTTTGTAGTTCCAGAAAGTACTGGGGCTACTTTACATACACCATCGATTATCTTATCGAGTGCACCAGAACCGTGTACTCCTCATTGTTTTGTGATGCCATTTACTTGCATAGCTTCCCATCACTGTATTATTTAGAAATTTCTATTGTAATTGTAACATATGAAACCACATTATCTTTATTGGAATTTTGATCTGTCAGCCTACAAGTAAAGAAACCAATTGCTGCAATGTCTCCCATTGTTGGAAGAAACATAATCTTTGGAATATGTAGATCAACTCTTTCACCTGGACTTTCATCTGCAACATCTATTACATACAATTAACAGCACTGGACTAGAAGACCGGTTTTATTTTAAGTTATTTCATCTCAGGAATAACTCAGTGGCAATTTACGTCAATTCTAGTTACCCCTTTCCAATATGGGCCTGATTTAGGGCTCAACGGATTCTCGCGCCTTAATTTCTTGATACGACAAAAACTATGTGAGCTAACTAGATTTTCTGATCGGTTCGTTTTTCAAATGTCATGGAATAACCATACTAGCTCAGACATTTTCTATAGACTCATGTCTAATACAATTTTGTTTATTCTAGCTGCATAACGTTTAGTAGCATTCCTTGATTTTACTAGGTAATAAATAACAGCACTAATAGAACTTATTACTTCAGTGTTTTCAGCAGCAACCTCGCAGATTCACAGTTCAAGCTTGTCTTTTACTTTAGATTCATTTTAACAATCAATCAAATAACTTCAATTTTTGGTATTTCGTTTATTGTTTCTTTAGGCATTGCTTTCGTTGTTCTCTTCACACGTTTTTTCATTCCTTTACCCATATACTTCCTAAGGGTCTTTTTTCATCAGACATTACGAACCCATCCTAAAGATACTTAAAAAGCTTTGAATCTTTAAGATCATAGCACATTTAAAGGAATTTAAGGTTGTACACATGATTTATTCTTTTACCTGGCCTAATTTCTGTTATTTCTTCTATTATTCCTCTTATACCACGATGTGCACTACCTGTACTTTTTTCGTTTAGTATTTAAAGTTAGTCGGTTTTAAAAAAAATAGGTAGTTACTTGCATTTAGCATCTATTTCAGTGCTGCGCCTATCCGATAGGTTTTTCTCAATACCTTTTATTATAATCAGAGGTCGATTTAGCTGTATATCCAAAAGCTTATTCACAAGGTCCTACTGTTTCCTCTTCTTTTTTTTAGTTGAGTATGAATTTCATAAATACCAAAGTCTGTATTTGAATCACTGATGCTTTTATCAATCTTTCTATTCTCAAAGATAAACATTCATCATTATTTTTAAGAATACCCTGTACACATTTTTGCATCTATTTAATTTGATCTATTTTGTTTCCTTACATAGCAATATGGAATTCTTCATTTTTTGTGCGCCTGTGCGATGATGAACACCTGGTTAATCTACAATAGCTTTGACAGCAGCATCAAATAGCCTCTCTCGTCTCAAGGTTCAGAGCGTTCAATACCTTCGCATTATTTGCAATTTTAACTGCTTTTTGATGCTCTCCTTCTTTAACTGCTTGAGCAAATTTTGCAAGTCATCAAAATGTCAGGTTTGCTTCGTATTCTGCTGCCTTTCCTCTTTCAATTTATTGACCGAGTTTCGGTCTTACTTTCTTAAGTTTGTCTATGTTAAAATTCCTAATGTTGTCAGCAGATTTCTATCTTGCCCTCTGTTCTATATGGGCTTCCGCACTGTCTCTAGCAGAAATCTCAGCGTCAAGTTTTAGAACTTCTACGTCATTTTGAAGTTCAGTATAATCTAGCAAGTCTTGTAGGTTCAGTAATTTTTTTGTGGTCTAGCGCTAGGGCCGTAATGGCTCACTAGGTAAGGTGGTTGCTTTTCACGACCTCGGTACCGAGGTCGTGGGTTCGAATCCTGCGGTAGGCAATCCTTTATTGCTACTGCAAGCGGTGGTGATAGCCGTAAAGGCTCTTCTGTCGCTATACAAAAAGAGGCTGTTTAATCAGCTATTGTTTGTTTGTTTTGTTTACATAGACTCTTTCACGGTACGGCCTTTGAAATCATTCTTTCCTTTTAGCATGTCGATATAATAAGTATTTTTTCCCCAAACATTGTGATTATTTTTTCTTGGACTGTCTAAAGTGCAAAACTTTTCTGATACTTTTTTGTTCACGTCGATTACCCAGTAAACAAATCTATTTCTTGTTCCAGAAGTTACCCAATCCTTAAACATCTTTTGATCTGTAACCCCAACGAATGCTTCGTCAATTTGTTCAATGTCTGTAGCATTCTGCTTAAAAATAATTATCATATTAATATTTTTCCAGATTTCCCTACGAGGTATATTTTTGGAATCATTGTGCAAGATTAAAGATCTTTAGTTCTTTATGGTGACTTATTATAAAATGATCGAGAACCTTTGTTCGATCTCCTGTCATCAGGTCATCTAGTACAACTAGGTTTTTACATTATTTTATCTGTCAGCTTCAGACACTCCTTCAATGCTTTCAACATAAACAAAAGAATTTGATTTATCTGTCATAAACCTAAGTCCTCGGTATAACTTATGATCAAGACTCGATGCAATTACAGTATTAATATCGTAATTAAGCATTCCACGGAATACCCAGTTCATGATATGCTGAGATTTCTCAGACCTGCTCGAACCTTGTACAAGATACCTAATAGGCACTTTTCGAAATGGTTCTTAATGCCCAGAGTCTTCATCTTGCCCAAAATTGAAAGCATGAACCTTCTTATTAACCATTATAATATTATTTGATATTTATATGATATAATATATGATATTATAATATATAATTATATTATAATATTATATAATATTATAATATCATATAATAATATTTTAATATTATATCGTAATAATATAATTATATGTTATGATATTATAATATAATTATCTTAAGGGAAACTAAATAAGATTTTACGTTGAACAGAAGATTTAAAAGACTCAAATTCATTCAGCAATGCTTATATTGTACTTGACTTTGACCTTTCAGAATGAGTAAATGGATTAATTGATAAAGCATGCTCGGGGTTAGACATCCCAAAGTCTGACCAAAGGTCAACTATTGGAGTAAGGTTTGACTTTGGAAAACATAAGTTGATTATGCATGCGCAGAATAACAAACCAGTAATTATTGAAAACCTTCAGACACCATCTCAAAAATTTGACTGCGGAATCACAGGACTACTTGTCGGATCATATGTTACAAGAGATTGCTACAACCGCGTCTACAGACTTAATTACAGAATAAAGATTGACCAGGTTACGATTTATAGTATTACTGTAGAAGAAAGAGAAATCCTTAATCCTGCTGATTCCTAAAAAAGAAACCTATAAGAACCTAAAGAAATAAAAAATAGTCTCGAGAGCCATTACTTAATTTTTTGCAGTTTTTATTTGTTATATCAGCAATTTCTTTGCAAGAATTGTTGCGTAATTCTTGATTTTTTTTATCAAACTATTCGGATTAGAACCTTTTAATTTCAGGAAGTCAGTGAGAATCTAGTCATGAAAGTTTATAGTTTCCATTATTCTTGGCTCAGGGTCACTAGAGGTTTGACTCACTAGAGGTTTGACCATAGATTTAATCGTAGTTCAGAGCAGCCTTGTCAAGATTGGTTACACCAGTATAGCCTTTATCAATTCGCTGAATACATTTTGTAAATGGTCCAATGAAATTTGCAAGACCTGAACTATTAAAACTTTCACCAGGAACATTTTTACTTGGGTTTTCAGCATGAAGTTGTACGTGCATTTCTCGAGGACCACACAATTTAGTAGCAATCATTTCAAGAAATCCGGAGGCTGCGGCTGACGGCTGACGCAAATCTAGTCTAGATATTACGGATTTATGTTCTTTTAACTGAGTAGCACTGAATCTAGGAATAATACCTCGTCCATTAGAAATACGATTTTTCTGCCTTAGAGTGAGTCATACCTTATTGTTTGCTGTTTGATTTCCACAGGAGAGTCTTGGTAAAACAATTATAGTTGCCTCTAATAGTGTTCGAGGTGGGAATTCACTGACTCAAGCTTACCGGAATATAACTCATTTCCATAGCACTAATTTTTTACTTTTAGTTCCAAGATTTCTCTGAGTAGTTCTTTTGGCTGCGACCTTCGAAACACCAGCAGCAATAGCCAATAGCCAATACCATCGCAGACTCTGATTTTTCTGATCCTATCTTTGATCTTTGTACTGCTTTCATAACTCCGAAGGCTCGGCCTGAGTAGGCGTAGCCTGTCGCTTACCGAGCGGCTCAACCTACTGCCGAATCGTGCAATAAGCAGACCGCCACGAAACGAGTGTTTCTGGTGCCGACCTACTTATCGCTAATAAAGGGGTCGTGAGTCCGAGGCACAAATAGGGGATTTTACTGAGCTTTATTCTCAAGCGCACAATGCTGCTGAGCGCCTTGCTCAGTTTTATCTCCGCACTCCTCGCAGGCTCCCAACAGCACAAGCACGCTTGCGGGGAAAATACTTCCCCGCACTTAAGCTACCCACGTCTACTGTGGGGAATGACCCAAATAAGACGAGGAACTCTAACTGGAGCCAAGACCCTGACCGGAGAAGTAGGGCTCTGCTTCCACCTTAACGGCAGGAATACCTCACATACTACACCGAGCACTCACTGCCCAGACCACGTGCGCGCGCATACACACACAGAACGCAAACAGGAAAAGCAAGCCACGGGCACGATACGACCGTATTCGGTGGCGTCCGCCGAATCCTTCTGGCGCTGTCTCGTCCTGTCCCGTTGATCGCCGGCGAACAGCCCGCCCTTCTCTCTCGCTTTCAGAGGAAAGAGTCCGGCAGCTACCGGCGACGGCGTCGAAATGGAGCCGAAGACGAAGAAGGACCGCGAGCGAGCGTCACCCAATCATTACATAACTGTCCGGGACAATAGGGTTGACAGGCCAGTCAATTTAAATCTCCTCAGCAACCTCTGCGTCCCGTTGCTCACAGCTCGAGAACGCAGGTGCTTGTCAGCCACCTCTCTTGTTCTCAAGGAAACCGTCTATCAAGCCCGCTGCGTCCCAGAGGACGGAGCAGCTTTTAAGCCACCTTTCTCGCTCTCACGAAACGCGTCCAGCAACTCTAGGATGGCTGGCGGTGACAGCGACCTTATGAAAGCGTTGCCCTATTCTTAAATTGCTAGCCGAGACTATAGGGTTGACAGGCGAGCCAATATCAATCGCCTCATGGTCCTACTACGATGGCTGCGTCCTCTCGCTCGAGGCTCTAGGACAGAGGTGTTTCCTGCTGAGCAGTTCTCGTTCAGCCTGAAACTGAGCCAGGCCGGCGCTGTGCAACACTTGTATATTTGCATTTAGTTCTGGTGAGCAGTCGACGCCGGATTTTTCAACTCGCTTTCTAGATTTAAAGTACTTAAGTCGGTTGTCGACTTCTGTCGTGCTTACTTTCCTAGATATGTCTATGTTAATGTCCTGACCTAGGATTTCTAGCTGTCTCTATAAGTATGTAATTTCATTCTCGACAATGGTTCCACGGTTAGGATCTGAGTACTTAAGTCTCATTTTATGCCCATGAGTCAGTTTAGAATATCAACTATACGTTAAATTAATTTTTTCAGAATATGGATTTCATTCTATATAGGATGGATTCATCATTAACCAAATTAAAAGGATATATATGTACACACTTATATTGTAATGGAAATCGTATAGCAGGAATAGGTTATCCAGTAAAAGAAACTGACGCTATTTGGTTAGAGTAAACATTCAACAATAATTTCTCTGGTAGTGCTGCGACAAACATGATTGGTGAAAAGGCGACTGTTAACGATGGGCCCTTAATAAAATCTGGGGCAAAAATTGAGTCCCAACTTAATCGTAGGGACTTAACAAGGGTCAGTGGTAATTCAGCAGATGGAACAGGAACGGGCCTTATAAATTAATCAACTAGAATTTGCTAAAGAAAATGTCTCAGTTCTTTGGAGAAGTATCAAATTCTAGTTTGAATGTGAGCAAATACTATAACCAACTTTGGGAGTTCAGATATCGTAAGTAAACAGACAGTTAATCAAGTAAGACAACCATCATATGCTCGGTACTTAAGTTTTGCAAGTTATCCAAATGCTTTGGAGACAGGTTCGTAAATACTTTTTCTAAAGATACCAGTTTTTGACCTTAGTGGTGAAAATTCACAATTACAGCTTACTCCTAGCGATATTTTATCTTTGACGTCCACGGAAATTAAATCGGTTTTACAACTCCGAGTCTGACTTTAAATCAAGGCTAATAGTTTCGGAGGTATATCAAGTGCTGAATGGTTTACCGAGAAAAAACGTTGCATTTTTAGAACTAAGTGACGATGGCTCATGTGGTGATTCTGGTATTATACTGTTAGTAATAAGTCCTGATTGTTCGTGTAGGTATTAAACCAATAACTTCTATTATATAAGTCAGTCTTTTATGTCTATTTTCTTGTTGATTTAGTATAGAAGACGACTCTCGGATATCGGAAGAAGGGTGGGTCAGCTAAGAGCTACATTTGAAGAACTGGATACACACTTACGGGAACCCAAAATATTGATGGAAATCTTATAAAAAAACTTACAAATCCTGTTGATTCCCATGATAAGGTTAATTAAAATACACTGACACGATTTTGCAACTAAATTCTCTAGGGGTACTACTGCAGATAGTGATCTAGATATGAAAAACTATAGGATAATTGAGCTTGCAAACGCTGCTAATCCTTGAGATGCTGTCACAAAAGATTATGCTTATAGCAAGTTAGCGCTTAGTGGAGTCACAATTCGTAGTATAATTGTTCTTGGTACACTGTCAGTAACTCCTCTTCCAATCAATGCTATAGATGTTCCTAACCTTGAATACATAATTAATAATTAAGTTTGAAAAGTAAAGATATTTTGCATGGAAATTTATTTATGCCTGGTAATGCTATTAAAATTATTAATGATCCAGTTGATTCAAAGGATAGAGTTCGATTAGGTTACTTGACTAATTTATTGGATGCTAATATAAAAAGTGAAAATGACTAACTTTTGACATCTGGTTTGGGTCTATAGAATTAGAAAATAGGTTACTAATTTAGGAAATTTAGTAGTACCTAGAGGAATAATGGTAGTTAGTACATGTTATTCTATATCAGGTTCTGTAATCAATTTAACAGCTCGCCCACCCTAAGACCCATCTGATGAACTTGATGGAGTTCCATGCGAAAGTAAAGCATTAGATGCAAATGGAAAGTTGGTTGAAAGTATCAAACTTGGATGAAAAATCAATATCAATATGTGATAAAGAAATGACTATATATGTTTACATAACGCTAAGATAAAAAATGTTATCTAGGAACTACCTTGACATGAAGGAACGCTGGATATGGGTGCAAATAATTTAGATAGTTTTGCAAGTGCCTCACCCACTTTAGAAATTTTTAGTAAGACTGCAAAAGAATAGCTTCTGACCTAATAGTGAAAGGTAATATACTAGCTAATTCTAAAATTTATATCAGCGTTCAGGAGCCAATTCAAGGAAGTGATGCTGCAACAGAATCTCACTTGGATACCGAAACAAAAATATCAGGTACTGTAGGTATAACAGGAGGATTAACATTATATTAAATTAGTGCATTTGATACTATTGGTTGCTGTAACCTTGAAACTGTTTACAATTACTTTTTACGAAAGGAAATCTCATAAGATGTAAGTATACTAGCTGTTAGAATAAAATGTGAACTGAATGCTAAAAAATAATACGTGTTAGAATAAATAGTTCTAATCCTGGTAATTCTTTATCTAGACTGATTGATGTAAAACCAATTTATTCTAAACTGACAATTAAAGTAACAGACACAGGTGCAGCTCAACTGAACGACGGAGATGATATTGACAATAGCTCATATTATATTGTTAGAACTAAAAATATCAATCTAAGTTTCTGAAATTGAATTACATTCAACGGTTGATAAAGATGTAATCGTTAGAAACTAAGTCAACCTTTTTGAAGAATCAAATATGAATTACAACCTGGGTATTTTTGAAGATGGCTTTCATTTCTTGATGGTATGACGCTAAGAAACAATTTTATAAAGCCTTTATAACTACTTACTTTAGACTACCTTTTAATATTAAATCTCAAATAATATCTTCTCCAGGACAAACTTTGCTGGAAAAAAACGAAAAACATTATAATATCTGGCCCAAGTGATTGTTTAGAAATCGGTATATTAACAGTATTTGCATTTTCTAGTTTTTCAAGAGATTTTATTTTCAGGGGATTAGGAGTTTCAAATATTTAAACTTTCCAATCAAGGTTATCCTGAATAAATTTCTTATTTATCAGTACAAGAACTTGAGTAGAAGCGGAATCCGACTAGCATTGTCATGTCATTAACTGTTTCAACTTTTTTAGATCCCGCAGTAGATTTGATGCCGTTTATCATTTTTTTAGGTCTTTTAGGAATTCGGAGAATATGCAACCAACTCTGAATTCTTTTACAGATGTTTTGCGATACACGGATCACTAGGAGCCATTATAATAGCTTTCTATTCAAGGACAAGTCTTAGCGATCCTAATAATGATCTTCCAATGCTTCTTATCCGTCCCATTGGTAAGGCACAGATTTTGAAGTTGGAGTTTTACCATCCCTGCGCTTTGGCAAGGCTCTCTGAGTATAGAGTTTCTGTTGGAATTGAATTAATTCTATGCTAATTTTCTTATTGTGAAGCTGGATCGTATGGAACAGAAGAGGTGTCAGAAGTGTCTGAGGCTCCTGAAGCAGCTGATGTTCTTAAAACAGCTACAATAACAGTCAATTTTAAGTTTTACCTAGCACTAGTTCTATAGGTAATATCTGGAATAATTTCAAAATTCATCTTTAACAACATTCGAAATATCTGGTTTTATTTTAGAGACACTTGAAATGAGAGGTGAGATCGTAGGAAGCTGACTAGCGATCAACATTGTGTATGATGCGATTCCTCCGGGGGTGTCTAATACAATATCTACTTTTTGTCCTACGAAATGCTTCGAGGTCAACAGTAACTTTCACAGCTCCTGCGTTGATTACTCTCTATGCTTCTGCATCGCATTCATTTACATAAGATTTCTTTGCTGATTGGTCTCTCATAATCGAGATATCTGTCAAATGTTTGTGCATCATGAGCAGTCATTCTAGATTTTACAAGGTAGTCAACGTAAGATTTAAGCAGAGTATCAGAAGTACGAAGATTAGGATAAGAGATTTCTGGTGTGTGTGTAGATGAAGTTGCTGCCATTTCTCTTTACTAATAGAAAAACTGAATCGCAGACATCGTAATAATCCGAACACCGTATTTGATTAAGGGAGATTTCTTTTCTTTTAAGAATCAATGATTATTGAGATTATTTTTCCTCTAAATTCCAATAATCTTTTAGAGACATTAAGAATAAATATATACGAACTATTAATATCTGAAATCAGTCTATCAACTGAATGTGCAAAAATTCTTGAATCTACTTTATTCAGTTTATGGAGATAAATGTTTACTGCCACTTAATAGTAATAATAATGCACATAATAAAGTTTACAGTTTTCATTTCACGAGATTGCTCACCACAGCTGCAAATTCTGGAGATCTATTTCTTTTTAAATTCAATTTGTTAAAAATAGTGGACTGGTACCAGAGCTTTACATGTACATTCGCTTTCATAATCACGCGATTCAGATTCACATTCGTTTTCTTCTATTTCTCCACATATTCACTTTCCGACTCAGTTGACAAATGATCGGCGTTATCTGAATAATATGATTAAGAGTAGGAGTCAGAAATAACTTCATCGCAAACGAATTCTTACATTTTAGATACTAAGAATTTTTATGTTTCAGAGTAATCGTTATTCAGACTTTGAAATCATGACAGAAGCCTCCATTTTCCTTATTTCTGTAGTGACCATAAGTATACAGGAATTTTCCACAGTTAAGTTAGTATCCTTTACTTTCAAATGCTGATAAATCTTTCTTAATATGAGTTATACTGAATATCCTATGATTTCTGCTTTGTATTCTAGTCTGCTCATAGTGAATATTAAAGCGAGTCCTTTAACATTCCAAGCAATCAAAATGTGATACAGTCATTTTAACAATTGATTTAGATTTGATTTTTGATTTCCTTACATGATTGTCTTCAACCATTGTTCCATTAAAACCTGCATCGAATAGAACATAGGTCTTAAGAATAATCATTAGCTTAGTACCTGCAGAGAATAATCACCGGGGCATTCTTCCAGCTTCTCAGCAACTTCATCCTTCAAATTATCTGCAACATTTTCATTAGCTTTGATGATCTCTTTTGCTTTTTCATTTTTCAATAAATTTGATCCTTCATGGTAAGAATTGAAGTTGAATGAATGAGAGGATTTCTTAAAATATTCATAAACGCTTTCGGTTGATATCATCATCACCAGTGAGTCACTCTTTATATATGCTAACATAAGTCGTTCTCCACAAAAATTCTTCATATCTCTATAGGAAAATCTCAGCATTACTAATAGGTCTAGGACGTCAAGTCGAACATAAATAGGCTTGTTAAGAGTAGCTACAGTTCTATTAGATTCAACACTAATAATACTTAGTCTAGTATTTTACCGTCTAAAAACCTTGGACTCTTATAACGCTTTTATAGTTGATTCTCTTCTTCTACCGAATCCCTATAAAAAAGTTTGATGTTATTTCTACACCTTACATTTTATATTGTTTTTCCAAAGAACGCATTGTTAAAAAAAACTTGTATAATTTTTTTTCAAAGTCATTCTTTGCAACATTTCTGATATTAGTGTTACTATCAATGTAATTTTCAACAATGTGAAACAATGAATTATACAAGTATGTGAATCTTATCAAGTTTATAGCCTAACTCTGGGTAATATTGAAGGTTTAAATAAAGTATAATACATAGCTCTTTTGGAATAAGGTCAAGAACTACCTTCTTCGAAGGATCGTCTTCTCGACCAAATAAAGATTGATATTCTGAATACTCTTCCTTATTAATTATACGAGAATTAGGCATCAATGGGTAATCTGAGAACCTATCGTGGAGTTCTTGTAGACACTCAACATCAACTTCAAGAACATATTTCTTTTATGAAACCTAACTTAAGCCCATTATATATTCTACACTCCATTTTCTAGTGTACTCTTTGAAAGAAAACTAAAATCTCTGCTAGGTAACTGCTTTTTCATTGCCTACCCGTAAAGACTTGTTGCATCCAGATAAAGTAACCAGCACTTATTATTTTCACCGTCAAATCCAGAGTAATGCTTATTATTAGCTTTTACTACCTCTCAAAACATGCATCATATTCCTCGTATTCTTTTTTTGAAAAATCTATACTTATGTACATCTGTTAACAGTTCAAACACAATGCCTGTACACTTAAGACCAACAGTCTTTGTCATCTGAGCTGTTGTAGTAAACTTAGCAACTTGCTAATTAGAGTAAATCAATTTCCAGAACTTCAGCAATACATCAAATTGTAGATATATTACATGATACCGACCTAGATCAGTAATTCCAAAAGTCTTCCAAACATTTAAAGTACAATCACAGCTTTCCTGACTGATATCACTCAACAAACCTGAATTAAAATAATCTCTAATTGATGGTTCTGTTTCACTAAATTTATTATATTCATTCATACATTCAGAAGGATATCCTTTCTTTTATTAGTAATTGGAAGTAAGAGTCGCAGACACTAGAGAATATACTCCTAGTAATCTTGAACTGGTTTATGGAATTTCAAAAATACTTAACAATTCCTCAAGTGAAGAATTTAACATCAGCAGAGAATCTCTGAAACATATTTCAACAAATTCTACTACTAAAACTTCTCCATATTTATTGTAACTCCATCGTTTCCTGAGTATCACAATTCAACAAATTAACAATCAGATGAAAATCATATCCTCGTAAATTATGAATATAAACAGGTTTCAAAAATCTGTCTAACTTCAAATTATATTAATTACGAGCACTTCCTATACGTTTATCCGTCAAGTGAAAATGATCTAATGCTTTATTATCTTCTATATGTCCCTAGCAAATGTAATAATAAGCGGATTTTTTCAAATTCTTCAAGTTGATAAAATATAAAAAGACAAAAATATTAGGTTTGCTTAAGTATGAATTGTATATCCCTTTTATGTGCAATATCTAGCACTTTGTCAACAAGGTTTCTAGCATAATCTTTTTTTTATGCACTTTGTCAACAAGGTTTCTAGCATAATCTTTTTTTATCTTATTTAGGCTTGAAGGATTTGATACTTTATTTTATAGGAAATCAGTAGCAAATGAATCATTCAACGCTCCACTGATACCTAATCCTAATTTTGCTTTTGCAGCCATAATTGCTGCAACGGTTTTTGCATCTTCACTAACATAACTTGGCTGTCTTGAATGTAGTGCAATACGAGCAGCTGATTGCGCTAGGACTAAGTCAGATATGTTTTTTATTTCTATTAGTTGAGGTTCGGACATACTTCTAGACTCTGTGTAATAATTGTCGTGGATTAGTACTTGTCTGTCAGATCATCAATACTGCGATATTTTTGCTCGATTCGTTCTTTAAAATTTGTGCCAGGTCCAGCACATTAATACTTTGTTGTATTGTTAAAAGAACCATCTGGAACAAACTTGCCTTTTACTCCTGGCAGAAGCCTTAGACGGTATTCTCGGCCGCTAAACTATTTTTTTATAAAATAAACAATGCCTGACCCAAATCTTTTGTTCGCCTTTAATTGTCGAGCACTGAAGTTAATTTCAATTCCAAAACCAGCCGCTTTACACTTTTTAATTCTTGCTAGCTGTGTTTTTGTTACAAAAATACTACTAGTTCCTGATGTCTTCATTCTAAAATCTTATAGAAATGAGTTCCTTCGATTTTGAAATGAAATTCTTTTTGTAATCTGATAAAGTTACTTTTTTCTCGTGGTATTCCATTTCTGTAATAATTAATTGAATTTTTACATTGTCATTTCAATTTCTCTTAGTTTCAACATTTCACCATGTATCTCTTTTCGTTTTTTAAATGGGTAAACAGGTTTGCCAATAGAATTGCAGACTCAAATTTATAATCACGTTTTCTTTCCACCGATTCAAGAGTTTCAACATTTGTATGTCTTTTCTAATTCATTAGATAATAAAACACCAGATTCTTCAACGAGTTTCTTTCCTTTCTTTAGGTAGTCTAATCTACTATTTATCTCAATAATCCGCACTTTTTCTGATAGATCAATATCTATTTCAGGGTCTAGTAAATCTATCCTCTTTTTTGTATCAACCATTTCGTTGTTTAATCTAGAACTATGTAAACTTAAAGCATGCATTCGCTCTTCATGAGTATTCATTGGCGGAGCTCTAGCAGTATAAATTGTTAAGTCAATTATGTTTTTTGTAAATCATACAACTGCTACAGCTATTGAAACAGCAAGACCAACTGTTCTTACTATGCTTGCTATTATAGCCGGAATCGCTGGAAGGAAACCGCCCGATCTTACTTCAAGACAATTCTTTGATCAAGATTTAGGATCTAGTTGTGATGCAGACCAAGACACTTCTGTTCCAAATGTTTCTGTTAAAAATTTACTTGGATTCAGATAAGAATCAGAATTAGATTTTGATGCTTCTAGTAATATCTCGTTTACAGAATACCAAATTTTCAAAGATGCAACCATTTTGGAAAGTCCATCTTTCTTCTCTTCTATGGTCTTCTATGAAACAAAACCATTATTTCCAGAAGCAATCATCTACAAGCAATCTAGCAGCAATCATCTGTCATCTACAATTTCATTTATAAATAGTCCGAGATCCACAATATCTGTTATTTCTGACATAAATCCTCCTAATTTTTTGTTACAGCACCAATAGCTTTGAATAATTGTAAAACCTTCGGTACAATGGTAGCAATGTAATTTGACGCTCTTAGACTAAGCTTCATGGCAATCTTTGGAGCAATTTTGATTGCTCCTTTAGACCCAAGTTCTGTAGCTATTGTTGTACCAGATACAATTTTCTTTCAAGTATCAATGCCAGATTGTATATCTTCTTCAACAGATCCACCTTTTTTAATTAAAGCTTTCGCAAATTTGTTAAAGTAGCTTTTTCTAGTTTTACTTGCTTTCTTTCAATTTTAACTGTCTTTCTTCGTATTCAAATTAGGAACTGAGCCTTTTAAATTTTTTCTCATCTATATTATATAATTAACATTATCCCAAAAATCAATGGTGAATTATTTACCGATCTTATTGCAATTATAATATAGCAGCTAACTTGAGATATCTAGTCGATGATTCTGACGCAATAGCAGTAGACTATGCTGTTGGCTCTGACTTTTGAAATAATGTGTGAATAATGTTTCAGGAGAAATGGCTTCTGTTTTTGACTTTTCTATCTTGCTTCCAAAGAATCAAGAATACTTGGATAGCAACTTAATTGTGTTCATGTTACAAGAAAATCTGGAAATTCTGCTGATGGCACTAGTTATCAAGAATAGCGACCATACAGAATTATTAACTATTGTTTACTTTAGAGTATGACACAGTTTTTCAATGGTATCTTAAACACTACTCTTGACCTAGGACTAAACAATATAATTTCTTTGAAGGACTAAAACACTGGTTTAGTAAGTAGACAAACAGTAGATAGTTCTAAGCATTTGAGCTAATTTAGATACGTAAGAGTAACACGTTTTCCAACTTTACTTGCATTATGTAGCCTAGGTCTTACTATACAAGTTAACAGAACAGGAACAGCAACTTCTGTTTCACAACTAACTCCTGCAGATATTCCAGTAATAGATCTCATGGGAAATAAAATAGAATTTGCCACACTTTTTCCAGCATTTGTTCCTGGCGCTCTACGCAATTTTGGTATTATATTGGGTATTCTATTGTCTAGCGACAAAACTGATGTTTTCGTAGAATTGACAACTAATAATACTTTTGGTGTGTCTGGAACTTTAGTTCAAGAAATGGAACTAGATGGCTCATGTGATTATATGATTGATAACTTAGTAGAAGATATTTCAGTTTTCTATATAGAATTTCTTGTGAGTATAGTATAGGAAAATGTCACTAGGTTATTGAAAAAAGAATCTAAATCAAACAACTATATTTGAAGGACAGTTTATATGCTTTCCGGTTTGCTGGATATGAATACAAATCTAATAAAAAATCTTGGAGATCCTATTGATCCTAGAGATGCAGTAAACCGAAGGTACATTTGTTGCAAGTTTGTTACTAAAATTTCTAGAGGTGCAACAGAAGTCGGAGATATTTATATGAATAATAATCGCTTGATAGATCTTGCTAACCCTTTTAATCCTAGCGATGCTGCAACGAAAGATTATGCTGGCACTTAGTTATCATTAACTGGTGGAGAAATAACAGGAACTATAACTGTAAATAGTTCGATCATTATTAGTGATCCCCTATTCCGAAAATGATGTTCCAAATAGAGCTTATTTAGATGGTACCACTGTTAAATTAAGCGGTTAAAATATGATATTGTTTTTATAATAAGTAATTCTGTTGATCCTAATGACTGAATTAATCTTGCTTATCCAAATAAAGTATTGGATGGAAACATAATGACTGTAACATTTTTAGAAACAAAATATAGTTTATTAACAGCAGAAATATTTGGAAAGACAAGCAATGGAAAATGGATTACTAATTTAAGGGATGTTGTAATTCCTAGAAGAATACTTGTAGTTGGAGCAACATATGTTATTCCCAGTTTTGGGACTAAAGTACTTAAGCCGCCGGTGATAAAAAATTCTATATTACGAGGGCAACAATCAGATTAGTATACATTAGATGCAAATAAAAACTGACACCTAGTACATTTTTCATGGCAGGATCGGATTTATTCGACACACAACCAAGTGTAGTTGCTTGTATAGCAATAATGTGAATGTTAACGAGAAATAACTTAGATCTGCAAGGAGCATTTGATCTGAATTAAAAAAAATAATAAACTTTGGAAGTAATGTAGATGAATTAGAAACAGATAGTATAACTTTTTCTGAAAATTATCTTAGGAAAGATTCAGATCAGATCATAGGAGAAAATTTGCCAGCTAACTCTTACTCCAAAAATATACTAGTGTATCAGATCTAATCAATGGAAGTAACGTCGCAAATAAGAAATATCTTGATAAAAAGTTGGAAAGGAAATTCGAGATTTATTTAAGGAAATCTTAAAGTAAAACAATTGACCATTAAAAGTGATCTTTCTGATGATTTTTATATAAACAAATTAGCATTCAGAACATTTTAAAAATAAAATTTATCTTGTCCCTTTTCTATTATAAATTAGTGACTTTTAGTGTAGATTTAAATGTTGAAAGAGTAACCAATATTTTTAGTGATAAAAATTACCTTGGATTCTATATTTATAGTAATTCTTTATCTAGTATAGGTAATATATGAATAAATAAGACAATTTACTCATAGATTACAATTAAAATGACATGCATATATAGAGCTACAAAAGCTTATGAGTGTAGTATTAATTATAAAATCATTTACATCGTTAAAAACAAAAGAACTGACACTGCATACTTTCAATTAAAGGATTATAATATAACAAGGATGCAAGACGAAATAGTTACGGTGTAAGTTAGAATTAGCATAAAAGATTATAAAGAAGTGATTATTAGAAACCACTATTCTACATTTTATTCTCCAGGATTCATTCCTCCTAACTTGGTCTCTTTAAAAAAATCTGATATATAAAATAATAAAATGCTAACATGCTATACAAGTTACACTATAACTGACTTTATTGTTTCAAATAGACCTTCAATACAAAAAAGTTATTAGTTTCAATATTAGCGATCCTGTTTTAAGCTTTCCACGGCTCTTCTTAACTCCAAGTTATCTGGATGTAATTGAAATTGGATTTGTAACAAGAGTTGTATTTTCACAGTTTAATTCAGCGGATTTTCAATGAGTTAAATAAGCCTTCCAGTCTATACTTTTCTGTAAATACTGCTGGTTCATTTAAACTAGAAAACTGCCCTGAGTCTAATGCCTTTTTAATAAGCTTGGTGGTTTCAATTTTTTAGAGAATGCTTCTGACTTTAAATTGTTCACAGTATCTATTTCTAAGTCTTTCAGAAACTCAAAGAAAATAGAGCCATCGTGAACTTTTGTAAAGATGCATGAAATTTCTGGATCAGAATGATAGCATCTGTAGAGCTTTGTATTCTAGAACAAGTCTTAAAAACTCCAAAAAACGAACTCCTGATGTCTTCGATGCAATCCATTGAAAACGAAGAATTCTTGAAATTGAAGTATTGTTGATCTTAAACCTCACTAAGTCCATCAGTGCATATAGTTTCTATTTAAACCATTTCTATAATATTGATATACTTTTAATCGTGCAGCTGTCGTTGAAGTTGATGCAGTTGAAGTAGATGAAGATGATGCAGACGAAGTAGTTGACGTAGATGTTACTGTAGTTCCAGCAAGAGGAACTAGTGTTGCCTTTTGTCTAGCACTTGCTCCGTCAGATAAGTCAGATAGGATAGCATAACATCGTCTTTAACAATACCTGAGATATCTGGTTTCATTCCTGAGACGCCAGAGATCACTGTAGAAATACTTAGAAGTTGACTAGCAAACCATGTTGTGTATCCAGAAATTTCGCCGGGAGTATATAGAAGGTTGTCAACTTTTGATTCGACAGTTGATTCAAGATCACAAGTAAATTGAGAAATACCAGAACTAATTACTTTTTTGTGCTTCCGCGTCACATTTATCTAGATAGAATTTCTTAAACAAATCGTGTGTCATTACTTAAATACTAGAGTCAAGCGTTTGAGCGTCATAAGTAGCCATTCTAGATTTAACAAGATAGTTTACATACGACAATAGTAGAGTTGCAGATGTAGAAAGATTTGGGTCATATATATCAGGGGTCTGTGTTAAAGTATTTGTTGTCATTCTCCTATACTTATTAAAAAAATTCAATAAAACAAAGTGAAGCAACAATTTGGACGCCAAGTTCTTGTTTTCTTGGGAGTTTTATTTATTTTCTGCTTCTGATAGCATTGTAATAATCCTTCCTCGGTATTGCATTAGTTTATCACATGTTTCACAAATATCATTGAGAATAGTAATGCTGGAAATATCAAGATCAGGATGAAATTTATCAAGTGAATGCTTAGCCATCTTTTGAGAAACTCCTTTTACTTTTTTTTAGACAAATCTTTACTACCATTTTTAATTTATTCATCTCTCTAATAGTAGACTTTTTCTTTTTAAAAGAAAATTATTCCTGCTTCTTTTAGCAACATCTTCTCTCTAATTTTTTCATACTCTATTTCAATTTTCAAGTCACGCATTTTTTCAGTTTATTCTATTAAATCATCATCAATTTGAACTTATTTTTCCATCATGTTTTAGTCTTAAGCAGTCTTCATGCTTTCGCTTAGGTATCTATATATAAATCTCTTAATTACATTCAAAACATTTTCCATCAGTCTCTATTATTCTATAGTGGCCAAAAGCTAGCGAGTGAACTAGTCTAACCAGTAGTGTTTTGAGTCATAAGCCGATAGTGCTCTCTTAGTTTGTGTAATGGGATAGATTTGACGAATCCTTGATTGAAATCTAGATTGGCAACAATAGACATCAAATTATGTTCTAACACAACCTATCTAATCGTCGTGTGACAAACATTTTTTAACAACTCAATTTTTAGTTCCCTTAGCTTTTTTGCTGTTGACTTAACTTGTATTCCATCTTTTGTTGCTATGGCTATCTGCTTTGAATAAATTGTAGGTCTAAAGAAAACTCCCTTATCAAGTACAACAGATTTTCCTTCCTTATTACGTTTACTATCTCCAATATAATCAGTTGTTTCTGGATCTATTATAGATTTTTCTGCAACCTTATCTTTATGTTTACCCAGACTTCCATTATTTTCTTTCATAATCTCCTCAAATCCATCTGTCTTCTATATTTCTTGATTTCTAGGATAACCATATAAATCTAAATAATCCAAATAATATGCAAAGTCTTGGTAAAAATTTTCTGTGTTTATTTTCAAAACTATCAAATCTGTACCTGTGTAAGCAAGTGTTAGTTTATCTGTGAATTAATATTTCATAGTATTATAATATAAATCCTGCATTATTAACTTAAATATTTCAGGAATAAAAAATCCTAAATATATTGGTTTATTAAGACAAACCTCTATTTTTGTAGATTCTAACCCAATTAAATCTGGCTTGAATATTCTTCTATCTGCACTGGCTACCAGTCAAGCAACGGATTGACTGGTAGCCAGTGCAGATGCGTGCTGACACTGTGCATGCTGCCACTAACCACATTTGCATGCTGACCCTGTGCATGTCACCCCTAACCATATTATTCATCTCGTTTGTTTTTCAAGCATGATTTTACTTACCATTCAATTGCATTTCACTTTACAGCAAATGTAAAGCGCCTAGAGAGAGATTGAGTTTTCTGAGGGCGCTTTATCAAGTGAATTATTATTATTATTATTATCTTTAAATATTGCACTCATAACTCTTTATCTGATAATGTAATGTCTTCTTCAAAATTTAAATCACATAATTCAATACTCTTACTCAAGTAAATCTCAAACATTTTTCATTGTTTTACCGAAGAGAGTATTATTCTACAACTTATAATACTCCTTTTGATTGAAAATCAGCTTTTGCTTCTTTCCTTTTTGCAATGTTGTTAAGTATATAGCAGCGTAGCCAATTTTTCTGTGAAGAATTCATTATTCTATGCACTTTAGTTAAACATAACTCATTTCTAAATTGAATTGTAAATTTTTATTATGAATAACATATTTTATCTTTCGTTCTAAATCAACAATTAGTTTCTCTACATTTCTTTCATAATGAATTAATTTTTTATCATCTCTTACTAGAGTACTTTCTTGATATTTTGAATATTCTTCCGTGCAACAATTCCTCTCAATTCGTAAAAGAGAAAATGAGAATAAGTATCGTGTAAATCATTTGGACAAAACATATCAACCTCCAGAGCATAACCAACATTTGAATTTTCTCTTATTGCCAATATGTTTTGCTTTGTTAAAGATTCAACCTGTTTTTGACCCAAGATGCAAAAAGTTGACATTGGTAAATGTTGCGCCGTTGCAGTAGTATATAGAGAATTAGCATCTTTAGAAAGTAACCAACTCTTTTCTTTTGACTTATCAAAAATTGAGGCTATTTCATTGTTTGCCTTGACACGGCAACACGAGGCTTACGCTATTTCTCCACAAATATTTAAAAAAAATAAAATTTTCAAAACTTGTTAATAAAGTTAACTTTACTTTTGAATATCTTAAACCAGCGCACCACGGTAAACCCGGAGCACTACAGAAATTCGCAGGACCGAGACCGCCAATTCTCTTTGATAAATTTCTAAAATGCTGGAATACATCAGCTAATTGAAAAACGTCCATATTGAGAAAAATATCGCTATACTTTTTTAAAGAATTTTCTCTACTAGGATCTATTATTCCCAGTAAATCCCAAACGTTTTGTGCTCTTTCATAATCTTGTTCGCTAAAACTATCATCATTCAATGCGCTATAAAAACACTTTGTTGTCTGGAGGTTTATTTTCATCTAACTTTGAAAAAGAATTAAAATAATCATAAGGAAAAGTTGATTTTTATGTTAGTAGATTAAGTTTTTTATTTTAACGTAGAAAATGTTTTCTTGAAAGTTGTCAAGTTTTACCTGATTTAACGAAGTTCTTGACTAAATCTGCTAACTCCTTGTAAAGTAATTGAAAAAATCTCTAAAATTTAATGATCCTTCTTTTACATTGAAATACTTTTCCATGTTTTTTGCAATCACATTATTTTTTAATCTTTGATCTTGAAATACCTGAACTAATGAATGACCACCATAGCCTTTTAAATTGTGAGTAAATACAGGTAGTTAAAATCTATCAGCAATTATACTAACATTTAGATTACACTGAGCATGAGTAGCTCCACAATATTTTCCTGTAAGATAACAATGATCTAAAACTGTATCGTTGTCAAAGTCTAAATTACAAATAAAACAAGTCGTATCAGAACTAAACTCACGATACTCTTCTTTTTTCATTTTGCTAAAATCAAATTTCTCATGTTTAGGAAGAATTTCTTTTAACTCTTTCTTAATAATAGCAACTTCATCTAGCAAACTCTTAAGTAGCTCTCTAACAATATTTGTTCTATTAAATAATTTAATAATTCAAACATTTACATTATAATCAATAATTACATTAGAGCCTTAGTAGGGTATGCGTTTTAAAAAGCACCTTTTGGCATGCTCTGATCCTCTTTGTCGCTTTTCCTTACAGCACTCAGTAAACATTCAAAATCGGCATAAGCAACTAAATGACACCATAATGTTTTTCAATACTCTCTAAAATAGCAAAGATTACCTGTTTCATCTTTACTATTTCTTGCCTTTGGCATGCGCACGCTTGATTTCCCAGCATTTCCTCTTTTACAAACTTCAATGTGAGAGTCTAATTTATCTTGAGAATAAAACCTACCTATTGAATTCCGTATCCTTTTGAACTTCTGCACAGCTCATTAAAGTTTCTAATGATTGCACAATGCGAGTTTGTCTTCTCTTCATTACTAACGAATAATAGGTCCAAATGTTTCTCCTTTTCTTCATCAACAACCATTAATGGACCAACTTTTATGATCATACTCGAAAACGTCTATTGTAAAGCAATTCTGCTAAGATAGGAATATCACTAACACTAAATTCTTGATAGGGTTAACCATACTTAACATTAAACAATTCTTCTAATTTGAGATTTAAATAAGAATACCTATCAAATAGAATAGCATTTCGATCAGCCATTGATTCTGGATTATTGTCTTAAATATATTATATATTATATTACATTATATATTATATTATATAATATATATTTATATATATATAAAATTATATTATATTATATATTATATATTATATAGATATATATTATATTAAAGCACAACTAGTATCTGACTCGTTCTTAATATTCCCAGTTGATCTTTTCTTTTCTAAACCTACTGGTGTCGGCAAATAACTTCCTGCAAAACGATGTGTAAAATAAGTAAATTGCATTTAACCATTTACGCCTATTAAACTCCAACTTGACCCTTTCTCTAACCATTCATCAACTTATTTCTTGAAAGAAGTAAATTACATTCTAATAATTTTCTCAACATCTGAAGTTCTATTTATTTAAGCACTACTTACTCCAGCAAATGGTTGATAGTTGTGATGGCACACTAGGTAAGGCGGTTGCTTTCACGACCTCCCGAGGTCGTGGGTTCGATTCCTGCGGTGGGCGATTCTATATTGCAACTGCAAGCGGTGGTGGTAGCCCTAAAGGCTCTTCTGTCGCTATAATAAAAGAGGCTGTTTAATCAGCTAGGGTTTATTTATTTATTTATAGTTATAAGAACCGCCGCTACTAGCTAAAATTGGTGAAACAACCTTTTTTTAATATCAAATCACTTTTAGCTTTAAGTAGTTCCTTAATTAGTATCCGTAATCCTTAGCTTGTTTTATCCAACAATCTATCAAAGTCAATTTCATTTTTGTCTAAACCTATATACTCATTATCTCTAAACTTACCATCTGAAGGAACTCGCTCTAAAAACAACCCAGTCTCTTCAATATTCATTAATCTGCGTGCCTCTCTTTCAAAAGAACACATTCTCAACTTTGTCTCTTCCTTATTAATAGGAATTTCTACTTTTGTATCCGGGATTGTGCGCAAATTAGCTACCATAGCACCTAGGCTAGTCTTTGAAAAAGGATATTTTGGAAGGGGACCTGTTCTCTTTCTAACCTCGTCTCTAATACGCTTGGCGCACGCTCACAATTTCTCATCCTTCCGTCGCATAAACTCATCATTTTTCTGAGACAGTTATATACTATCAACAATTCTTTGTTGGATATACTCCCTTACTAGCATGTGCGCCATGCACGTTGCAGCTGTGTAGTTCGTTGGCTGTAGAGTCTTAATTGCTTTGGCCGGTAGCCAAGTCAAGACGGTACGGTTTTCCAGCCTCGACCAAATTAGGGAGCTAGCAAGATAGCAGCCTCGGTACATATTCTTCAATTTTGGACAAGGAGAATGTGATGGCTGGCTGTGGAAGCTGTCGGCGAGCTGTAATCAGTTGTCAAAGAGGACAACGCCACAGCATCGCCCCTTAGCACCCACCTCCTTGGCAGGTAGCCCGAAAGCTAATACACCGCCCTTCGCCGGTTCCCACAGTCTGTGGAATGCCTGAAAACAGGAAAATGCAACGGAAACCTGATAGCCATAAGCAGCGTACCAGACTTCGCTGGTAGGGGGGGCTATCGGAATGCGACAGCAGCTCTGCAGTCTGGTCTCAGGTCGGAGGTTAAGGGCGCTGGCACTTCGCCCAGCTCGAGGGGATGTAGGAAGAAAACACCGTCTAGGTTCACAACACTGCCTAGAACCTCGACCGTCGCAGGAGTCGGTTAAAATCGTGATCCAGTAGTTAATTACACGAAGCAAGAGATTAGAAAACGCAAACCTCTCAGGCACACGTACTAGCAACAGAGGTGTCTTGAAATATAGTTCGTCACACCTTCACGTACAGGTGTGGCGGCCGCATAACACTATTTACACTAATAAACTTGTGGAGCTACCGATGTCTGTCATAAGAAGTATCTCCGTCTGTAACTCCACAAAGTCACAAGAGGGAAGTATGAATTTGGCCTAACTCCACAAAGTCACGAGGGCAAAGTGTGAGTTGGGCTGGAGAGATTTCTATAGTGCGCTCAGAACCTAAGACGCTTCCGGTGCGCATGGAAATGAGATCTATTTCCATAAACTTTACTCAGGCGTTACTTTGGTTGAGCGCGCGTTCACTGAAGGACGCATACCTCTTGCTGTTGCCTTCCTGCAAAAGGAACAGCAGTGTTGAAGAATTATTGACGGACTGGATTCGTCGCGGTTGGGCGTCGACGCCACTACGGATCGTCGTCCCTAAAGTCAACAACCCTTATGACTTCGCCAAAAACT
Source organism: Cristatella mucedo (assembly GCA_009760855.2). Lineage (NCBI taxonomy): Eukaryota > Metazoa > Bryozoa > Phylactolaemata > Cristatellidae > Cristatella > Cristatella mucedo. Next base: position 2,893,226 of record WPIO01000001.1, on the reverse strand, counting down.
TTGTTTATCTCAGCCGAGCGCAGAATTGAGAAGGAGCTTGACAGTTTCGCTATTACTTATGCAGTGCTCGGAGCTGCAGGCTTCGCCGCGTTACTGCAGAAATTGAAAAATAGCGAACAATGGCAGGAAGCAGAAATCGTTTCAGCAACCGATAACAATGATAAGATGATAGTAGATAGATCGATCGGCTGTATAGCGCCCATGGCCCGATGCCTTACAGAAGCTCCAAGAGAATCAGTTGCAATCAAGAGTTAATTGCATTCGTTGTTTCTTGCTTGGAAGAGAACACACAAGCAAGTGTTGCACTTGGGCCAGCGTGCTACAGCACCCGATGAAGCAAACACGTAGATTCTTTGACTGACTCACTATGTACTGGATCGTGCACAGGTGAGCAGCTATGGTTCACTTAGTCTAGCGAGCAGCAACTTCTCACCTTACCTTCAAAAGTTCGGTTGCAGTGCTCGCACGTGAAATCAGGTGCCCAGAGTCTGTCTTGATCCCCTAACAGGCAATCAGAAAGTTTGCCGTGTCGGGCCGGCGTGTTGAATGTTCTCATTTCGTTCTTCTCGCTGCATTTTCCTAGGAAAATCCACCTGCTGGGCGCAACGAACACTTGATGCCTTGACAATCAAATGCTGCTATGCGCTATTCGCCAATTTCCTATTTCAGAATGGGAGCGAGAGAGATGGAGAGACTGAGAGCACTAGACCGAAGGAGATGCACCTTTTAGAGCCAGCTCTGTAGGCTGCCGAGCAGCAACGACACCTAGGGGTACTAGTAGGCAGCAACTTGCGTGAGCGTTGTAGGATTCGGCAGCGCCCTTTCCGGTTTCCGGTTGCTCCGCTTTGAGGACCGGAGCGGGAGCCAGATGAGCACCATCAGCCCTTAGCCAGCATAGGAAGTTCGGTACTAGACTTCCAGGAAGCAGTGATAAGAATGGGCGATCTGCCTGAGACGCTCGCCTGGTGGGGCGCCCTTATGGAACAGCTTCATTGCGTCTCACGAAAGGTAGGCTGCCACCTTTTGCTAGACGTGGCTAAAATGGCTGCAAAAAAGAGGCGGCTTAGCCGAGGCTGGGATTTTTCAAGAGCGTGAGATCGCATTTTTAGAATTTCGAAATATTTGATTCCATCAGACGATCGACGGAGGTTGGTCGTTCAGCAATCGAGCGGCTTGTCGCCATTGCTGGAATACTGCTGGAATACTGCTGGAATACTGCTGGAATACTACTAGGCGAGCGATTCGGGGGAGGCTCCGGGCGGCACACCTTCGGCAGGCAGCTTCCGGCAGGCCACAGCTGAATTGTTGGGGGTGAGGTACTGATAGAAGTTTTTGAGCCGCACGAGAGGTTCTCTTAAGGGTGAATTAACAAAAAAAAAAGACGCTGACACTACTCCACAGCCCTTAACGTCGAGGTAAAACCCTAATGCCACAGGATCGGGCGCCGTGGCCGCGTGGATCGCGAGCGGATGTACACGTCAGAGCCGCGGCGGCCGCTCGGATGAACCGCTGCTCATCTGCAGCGCTGCGACTGCTCTTTAGCGAGAGCCGCGGCGGCACCCCAGAGCCGCCGCGGCTCTGAAGTGCAGCGGTGAGCTAAAGAGCAGACGCAGCACGTGCGGCAGACTGCTAGCCTGCCCGGTTAAGCTGCTTAGCTATAATTCTAGCGAGGAAGAGGCGGCCGGCGCAGGGCCCCCTGCAAGCCCGACTAGTTGGCCAGGAGACAAAGCAGGCCTGCGCAGCGGTGACCTCTATCGGCGCTCCTCCTCTTACGGCGAGCAGCAGGACTGCCGACGGCGCCTTGGCTTGCACTTCGACCGTTCGCCGAGCCCGTGCGGTCACGTGCTCGCTCTCCGCTGACGCACCGGTTTAAATGGAATCGCCCCGGAGTGCCCCCAGCCCAGTTTGACGCGCCCTGCGTCGCGACTCGGGTGTGAGGCTCGCGAGACTTGCTGCGAGGTCGCTGACATGGCTGCAGAGAGCCCGAAGGCCGCCGCTCCGTCCGATAGCGAAAGTAGAGCTCTTCGCGTGGGCGTACACTGGTTCCGCCAGGATTTGCGTCTCCACGACAACATCGCCCTTGACGCCGCTGTCAAAGCCTGCGACGTCGTTTACTTCGTGTTCATTTTTGACGGATCCGTTGCGAGTTCTTCCAATGCTGGATTCAATCGCTTTAAATTTCTCGTCGACTCCGTTCGCGACGTCGACCGCTCGCTACAGACGCGGTACGGCACGCGACTGCACTTCTTTCGAGGCGATGCTGTAGACGTGCTGGAGCGCCAGATCAAACTCTGGAAAGTGGGTCAGCTGTCATTCGAGGCCGAAGTGGAGCCGATATGGAAAGAGAGGGACGACGCGGTGAAGCATCTCTGCTTGACGATGGACGTAACCGTCGTCGAGAAAGTGGGTCACACTCTCTGGGACCCTCTCGAGATATTAAAGGCCAACGGAGGCTCCCCGCCGCTCACATTCGCCGTGTTCAATCACGTCCTGTCCTCCTTGCCTCTGCCTGCTCGACCGCTGGAATGCTTGGACCTGGCCGACGCCGATGTTCCTGTATCTGAGAACTACGAGACAACGTACGCTCTGCAGAGCCAGTCTGAGCTGTTTGCCGGCCACGAGCAGGACAGCGACCTACCGGAAGAGGCTGCTTTCAACCGGTGGGAAGGCGGCGAGACTGCCGCTCTCATTCTGCTACGACATCGACTCGTGGAAGAGGAGATGGCCTTCAGAAGTGGCTTGGCGCTGCCTAACCAGTACAAACCCGACCTTCTGGGATCTCCGAAATCATTGAGTGGCCATCTTAAATTTGGCTGTTTATCGGTTCGTCGCTTTTACTGGAGCATTCACGACATCTACCGGACCTTGTATCCGGACCGCATGCCACCCATTGGAATCACCGGCCAACTAGTCTGGCGAGAGTACTTTTACACTATGTCAGTGAACAATCCCAACTATGGGCAGATTATGGACAATCCTATATGTATTCCGATTAGATGGTACGAGAAAAAGGAGGAGGTCGAGGCGTTTCGCAAAGGTCAGACCGGCTATCCGTGGATCGACGCCATCGTAAATCAGCTTCGCCGCGAAGGATGGATACACCACGTGTGCCGTCACATTCTCGCCTGCTTCTTGACTCGTGGCGACCTCTGGCTGAGCTGGGAGGAGGGACTGCGAATATTCGAGCGCTATCTCATCGACTACGACTGGTCCATATGCGCGGGCAACTGGATGTGGGTGTCGAGCTCGGCGTTCGAGAAGGCGCTGGACTGCCCGCACTGCTTCGACCCGGTCCGCTATGGCGTCCGCATGGATCCGACCGGGGAGTACGTGCGGAGGTACGTGCCCGCGTTGCGGCGGCTGCCCCTGCGATACCTCTTTCAGCCGTGGCTGGCACCTCGGGCCGTGCAGGAGGAGGCCGGCTGCGTCGTCGGGCGCGACTACCCGACGCGCATCTGCGACCACCAGGCAGCCTCGGCAAGAAACATGGACGCCATGAAGCGATTGAGGGCTCTGCTGATCGCCCGCCGAGCTCCGCACTGCCGACCTTCGGACGACGGCGAGCTGCGTCGCTTCGTGTGGCTGCCGGATCGCATGGTTTCAGGCGAACGCTGCACTGGCGACGACCTGTGCGCCGGTATCGACGGCTTGTGAGCAGCAGTGCTGTCTGCCGTCGGGCTTTTCTGCGAGCATGTTAACGAGGCGCAGTTTGCAAGCTAGGCAGCTGTTACTGCTGAATTAGAACACATTTCTACTAAGAAAGCTCGGTCACTCGGCAAGCAGATAATGCATTGCCCTGTCCGGTCGTTTGCCTGTTAGCGATGCATGTCGTTGGATTCGCTAGTACTGCTTGCTGTGAAGCTGTTGTTTCCAGTCGCGTCTGTCTATGCCTATTCACTGACTTGTTGTGTGTGGACCATCAGTTGCCTTGCTGAGGTAATGACGACATGTCATGGTCACAGACCCATATAATGTGCTTGTACGGTCGGCTAACGTTCTTTGATAAACATTATCAATGTCATCCTTTATAGTTGATTGTAGAACAAACCCGAATTGCTTTAATGGCGAAGTGACGCTGCCTACTGCTAATTCTCCAAAGGGTGATGTCCGCAGATGTTACTTTCGGTTCGGGTCCTAAAGACATGAGCTTACGGCATCCTATCGATATGGACGGTTGCCTTCGTTGCGTTCACCACGTGACGCTCGAAATCGGTAATCACGCTGTAGCTTTATAGGTTGCACGTGGTAAATTGCCTCTCGATCTCGCTCAAGATTCGTAGTGGTTTCGCTGTATCTCAGTAGCCACATAAATGTCGTCGATTGCATGTTTCTTTCTTAAGAACGACTTGGCCGACTGCGGTTTCCTCACCGCACGCAGAAGTGGCTAATTTCTTCGGGCCGGCTACGAGTTTGGCCCTGATTCTAGACAGTTCGAATGGCCAGGAAGGCTCGAAGTCACTGCGGATGGACAGCCGCCGAGCGCCGCGCTGACCAAAGTTAATTAAGCCGCAGCTAGTGCTGCGAGAGCCGTAAATCGATGTCAGTGGCGCCACTGGTGCCTCCGATAACGCGCCGCGATTTGCCAGTAGGATTTCCAGGGTTCCATGTAACCTCGCCAATAGGGCCGCAGCTCACGTGCTCGCCTCATTAACGCCAAGCCCCGGGATGGCTGGGGGAGTCGAGTAGCCATCATCCCCTAGCGTAATTGGCCTCGGCCACCCTGCGTAAAAGTTAGGGCGCACAGTCTGCGTGCAGCCGCGCGTTCAAATTTTTTTCTTCACAGCGAGTCGTCGTTTGGACACAGCAGCTTCGGCGGCGTACAAACACGCGAACACATGTATCCACGATCTACTCGCGTACTCGCGGGTTCAGCTGGCGTCTTTCGTCTCAGCTCTACTCTACAGGTTCTCTAACCCGGAAGTTCTTCGCTTCGTTTCATTATTCTTTTTGCGAAGCGTTCGGGCGTAGCATGGACTCACTCCTGCTCTTGCACACGTTTATGCTCTGGAGCTGGACGCTCGGCCACTTTTATCCTGTCGCCGACATGCAAGCTTCTCGCGACCTGCATTTCGGGGGTCGCCTAACCAACGCACATCTATTACGTACAGTTATCTACACCGCTAGCAGAGCATTTTTGAGCCAGTGCAAGGTGAACTACAGCGACAAAAAACGAGGTTTATGAAAGCATACTGCAAGGCAGAAGAAGCAGATATAAAAGAGCCCATGAGCAGCAGCTTGTGCAGGTGTGTGATTCAACGCTACCCCCGAGCGCGTCCCAGGTTCGATAACGAAATGAAGCGTAAAACTGCCGGTGTAGCAGGCCAGAGTCTACCCTGGCCTGACTATAACTGGGGTTAAAACGGCCTAGGCCACTTTGTACCTAAGGTTTAAAATGGCCTAGGCTATATCCGGGATGTGAAATAGGCTAGGTCAAACTAAACCCACCAAGCCAGAATGTACCTCTTCTGATAGATGACGCAGAGCACGCATTTTTTCTCACCATAACAAAATTTTAATTCTTGTTGATTTTTCAGAGGAAATTAATCAAACAGAGAACACTCACCGCAAATTTTCGCTGACATCCGGTAAAGAACTTGCGCCCATATCTAAAAAGCTTATACAAGAAAGTGAGATTTGTAATTTGATAGTCTTTTTCAGAAGCAGTCGATACTGAGGTCACGGTCTGCTTTGCGACTGTTGCCGGCGCTGAGTAAATGTCCCAGATAGGCGTCTCCGATTGCTTGGCCTGCAGACTGCACGTGTGCCTGACCGCTCGCGGCCCGTTGCCTAGAATCGGCGAGATCGGCTAGGACGCCTGAAGAGAGTGTGGAGGCGAGTTCCAGAGCCTACTTGGTCCAATACTCAGCACAAGAATCGATTGCCACGGTCTTCATTTTGAAATAGGGACACGTGTAGCTCTAATTAAGCCGCAAAATACGAGCGGAAGCCAAAGCTGACAGACTTGAAAGCAACTCGCGGTTTTGTGGATTTAAAGCCGAATAGCGAAAATTCTGCACCAGCGACGATGCGACACGGGCGGCCGCACTTGCAACCGGAAAGTTACTCTTGGGTTTTCGAGTTTCATTATAAAAAAACGTCCGCTCAGAATTACTCACAATGTAAATGCTTCGCTGTCTGCAATGGTGCAGGGTCGTAACGACTTGGCGAATTGCTATGCAGGAGAGTGCAGCGTACCACATGGTACGACCCGAGGGCCTTTCGATGTGCCTACGGTAGCCAGCATTAGCTGACTTTAGAAACAGTGTGTAGAAACGACGAGGTGGAAGTGCGAGATCGGAGTAATGAGTGTCTTAAGGTAAGAATGGTGGAGAGTAGAGAATGAGGTGCCAAGGCCGGAGCCGGCGCGGAGTTGTGAGCCATCACGTAATACGTTCACGTGTGCAGCGCTCAAAACTATTGATACGACGCTGTATAATTTGGCCTAGAGGTGTCTACAGTGACCCAGGCCATAATATATCTCTGCTGTATAAAGTGGCGTGGAGGTTTTAACCCTCCGGTATACTCCTGCCTGGGGGCCCACTCCGGCCTTGGGATAAACTTGGAAGTTGTGACTAGCGTTGTACTCTGAGTCTGCTTCAGAATAAGACCTACTTAAATCGGATCTGCCTATCTGTCCACAGAGTGCGTGACATTTTGATTTAATTTACTTTAAGCACTTGCTGCACATGCCTGCCTTCGGGATTTGCACCCGCTCATATCGCTTTGGCGGCGCGAGCTTCCATGCCAACCGTCTTGTTGGTATGTCCTTACGTGCCCATCGTGGTTGACGCTTCCTGCTTCTCGTGCGCAGTCCAGCAGTTGACATATGATTTTGCGATGACCATCGTTTCGGCATGTGCCTCCGCGGGCCCATTATTCTGTTCGTTTCTTGCTTCTGCACTCGTTCAATTCGCCTTTTGCAGCCACACTCGACGTCAGTGTAATGTATCTCCGTCTGTAACGACTTAAAGCTACAAAGACTAAGAGGTTTTGTCCCTCACTTTTAGGTCCCTTCATTCTATGGCTCCAGCCTATCTGTCAGATATACTACCCCATCAGGCCAAGCATCGTACCACCCGCTTTTCGGAATCCAACAGTCTAGAAATACCTCATACAAACCTTGAATCCTTTGGAGACCGTGCATTCAGTTCATACGCTCCCAAAGCCTGGAACTCCCTCCCGACCTGCGTCAGAACATCCCCTGACCTGACCACATTTAAAAGGAACCTAAAAACACACCTATTTAGGACAGCATTTAGTGGGTCCCTGTGATTCGTCCTTCACGTGCTGACACTGTGCATGCTGCCACTAACCACATTTGCATGCTGACCCTGTGCATGTCACCCCTAACCATATTATTCATTTCGTTTGTTTTTTCAAGCATGATTTTACTTACCATTCAATTGCATTTCACTTTACAGCAAATGTAAGGCGCCTAGAGAGAGATTAAGTTCTCTGAGGGCGCTTTATCAAGTGAATTATTATTATTATTATTATTAAGAGGGCGTTACGCCCTAGTTTGGCCCAATGGCGAGTTTGTCGCCCCAACCAAGGTCAAGGTAAATGTATTCAATGGCCCACGACGTTTGCTCGAGCCCCGTGGTGTATGCGAAGCGCCTGAATGAAGATTAAGTTTTGTACGGTCACTTTTCAAATAACTTATTTTTTTTACGAAGAAGAGTTTTCAGTTGCACACTTAAAGCCTACGTGACTTTCGTTACGCATTCGGCAGCCAACAGATTTCGCACGCGACAAGGAGAAATTGAGAAGGGACAAGCGACAAGGAGAAATATCCTGTGAGTGGCAGTGCGTTTTATAATTGTTTAGCTTAAAAAGATAAGCCAAAATCGAGGACCGAATGCCTGCGAGGCAACCATTCGTTCTTTCAGCTATCACAGCTAAATCTAACGACTTAAATTATCATAATAATACACTTGATAAAGCCCCCTCAGAAAACTCAATCTCTTTCTAGGCGCTCTGCATTTGCTGCAAAGGAAATGCGATCGAAAGGTGAGTGGTATCATGCTTGATAAACAACATGAATAGCATGGCTAGGGGTGCACATGGACAGAGTCAGCATGCAAATGTGGTTAGTGGCAGCATGCACAGTGCCAGCAAGCATAAGCACATACACGACAAATCACAGCGACCCAGTAAATGCTATCATAAATAGGTGCTTTTTAATATTTTTTTTAAATGTGGTTAAGTCAGGGGATGTCGTGACGCCCAGTCGGGAGTGAGCTCCAAGCTTTGGCAGCATCCGAAATACATGCACGGCCTCCAAAAGATTTGAGATTTGTACGAGGTATAGGTAAAAATTTATATTCCGAAAAGCGGGTGGCACGATGCTTAGCCTGGATGGGGAGTTATCCGATAAGTTTGCTGGAGCCAAAGAATGAAGGGACCTAAAAGGGAAAACTTAAATGGCAATTAAAGTTAATGGCAATTTCAGCTGGTTACCGTTTGCATAGAAGTGATAGCCTATCCCATGGGCCCAATTCAATTTGCTGACATGCGTGGTGTAAATGAAGAACAGCTAAGGACCTTGAACGGACTGTTGTGGAACTCAAAAAAGGGACTGGTCTACTGAATGAGATGTTTCCCACAATCAAAGCAGATTAAACACAATCGCACAAATACAATTCGAACCGCGAAAGAGCATCGTTCAAGTAGGATATCGTGACCAACAGTGTCTATCGTAGCGGATATAGGAAGAATAACTATAACAGTCACGTTACCATGATCGTTGCTGCTCAGGAAGTCGTTCGTCACAAAGAGGAGGACAGATTCAGTGGAGCCGTATCAGCGGAATTCTGACTGAAATTAATCTGACAATTCTTTTTTAATGTGTTTTTGAGCTGCTTAGTGACGATCTTCTTGAGAATCTTGAGCAAACAACTAAGAATGAAGGCTCGGTAAGCCGTGATGGCACACCAGGTAAGCAGGTTGCTTTCACGAACTCGGTTCCGAGGTCGTGGGTTCGATTCCTGAGGTGGGCGATTCTGTATCGCCACTGAAAGCGGTGGTGATAGCCATAAAGGCTCTTCTATCACTTTACAAAAAGAGGCTGCTTAATCAGCCAGGGTTTGTTTATAGGGTGATATTTAGCTTGGACCTCTGAATGCAACCAGAGATTTTCAAGTATTGGTCGAACGATGGCTAATTTGAAAGAACTTGAAGCGACCACTTATTGATAGAATTGTTACAAACCTGAGTTGTGGCTCAGAAAAAATAGTCTACCAACGAAGACCAATGATACGATCGTCTTTAGATGAGGGTATTCAGGAGACGAGTTATTTTTCTGGAATTAATTAAGGTAGCAACTTCATATAACAACCTCGGACAAAGTAAAGTGTTATGGGACTTGTACTTGTAAAGGGAAATCCCACGTTGCGACTCAACACTTACTTAAGTCGGAAGCGGCCTTATGAAAGCAGGAATATGTGGAGTGTTTTCAACAAAGAAGGAGAAAGCTTATAATCAGTTAATATCTGAAGAATGAGAGCGTTCCGAGTAGCCAAACGAGTCATTTACTAACATATATATATATATATATATGTGTGTGTGTGTGTGTGTGTGTGTGTGTGTGTGTGTGTGTGTTTTGGGTCCGACTGGAAATATTTAAATTTTCAAGTGAAAAAGAGGCCACGGATTTTCTAGTCATCCGAGTGAAGTCCTTGAAACTGTAAGTGCCACCATGGTTTGGCCTAGGGGTGAGGTATCGTTAATTACCTGGATCAAGGGTTGAAGCCAAGCGGCATATGTAAAGCGCATGGATAGAGAGTGGATTATCTTAGGGCTCTATAAAGGCGTTATATATTATCTACACACACACACACACACACACACACACACACACACACACACACACACACACACACACATAAATATATATATATATATATATATATATGTATGTATCAAACCTGCGCTTTACAAAGTGCGCATAGTTTAAAGTTTTTTCGTAAGCAGGATGATGTCTCTACGGACGAATCTAAGGGGGAGAATGCTCACCAATATCCCTCCTTAGTTTAGACTTTGAGGCATTGATGCGGGTATTATTATTATTATTATTATTATGCGGCTATTGGAAGAGCCAAAGTGCACATCAAGAAGACCTCCGTCGCAAACAGATTTCAAACCTGCCCAGCATCAATACTTTGTAGGTTGCATCTCTGTACAAACTCGAAGCTGCCCTGCTCGTACGACAAAACAGGAACATTCATGGAGGTCGATAAACAATCTGAGAAGGTAAGCAGGCGCACAGCAAGGTCACCGTGGCAAATATGTTTATTGAACACGATATTCAGAATATTAATACCAATGTGAGTTGCATGACAGATGTGTTAGAACAAGCTGAGTTATCCAGAAATGAGTCTAGAAACGAGCGGAAATGACTGTCGCAAGTATTATCAACGTGAATGTTGACTCTCCAGCAATCAATAGTGGCCTTTCACACGGGAATCTGTTAGTGAAGAGCTCCGAAACTATCCCTAAACTCAGTTTAGGTAGCCCGAATAGGTCGGTAGACCACAATTGAGAGAGACATGGATTTTGATGGAGATCTGATGGTCGCTGATGGCAACTGATTTAAACGATGGCCCATCCAAATGGCTCCGGTGTTACAGCCAAGTACAATAACAGCAACCCCAACTTTGCCTTGTATGATCCAACTGTCTAAAAGACTTAGAAACCTGGTAGGGTAGTCTCGGACCCGCAGCAACCATAGAAAATCATCGCGAATATTTCAATTCAGAATGAATACCTCGAGCTTCTTATGAAAATCTGGTAGCGAATGTTTAGCCTTTTGCTTTTTCAAGTGATCGGATATCTTACTGCCTGAATTAATAGGCTGTTTCGTGTCTACGGGAGACTTATAGGAAAGATTGGGGGCTGTGCCTGTGGTTAGCATCGCATTCGCTAGCGAACTTCACTGCGAAGACGATCCGTTTACTGATGGCCTGGCGCCTTTAAGGAAACTGTTAATCGCTTGACGCCGATTAAATTACCCTGGGACTCTTTATCGATCGCCGGGCATCGATTTGCCCGCAGAGCCCGGACCGCAGCCATGGTAACGGCCGGCTGACCACTAGTCACTTGATGCTGAGCCGCTATGTGCGAGCCAGAGCTGCCAGAGCACGTACTAAACAAAGAATTTAAAGTGCTGTTCTTACAATGGATGGCCGAACGGTTGATATTGCAGGCTCAAGATACGGGAAGAATATTATCGCCAGTTCAAAGCAGGCCGGTAGGTAATGACTACTGGTGACATCGCACTTTCTGCTAAGCAGGTTCTTTTTGAGAAGCACATCCTAGAACAGTTCTTGCACAGTCACAGCCGAATACTCGAAGGTATTATGGAGAAGCTTGGTAAACGTCCAGGTGGTGCTCTTCTACTCCCGTGCATACTTAGTACCGTTTCGCAAATTCGCCGGTCAAATGCATTTCCGGATGCAGTTGACCGCATGCGGAATTCTATCTCTCAGCAGTGTGTCTCCCTGTGAAGGAACATGACTGCTGCCCGCGAGCCCTGGACGGAGACCCTACGAGGGCTCAGACTGCCTAATCAGCCGCAGGCGATGACGCAATAGATGACTCTGCAGTCCTGCCAAAATCCATGCATTGGCTGCATCTGTGGGGACATCCATTTGCCACAAACTGCCACCTGCTGTCGGGCGGGTTCGGAACGAACTATGGCTCGACAGTGCGAACAAAATACATGCATGGAATATAAGGGCTGCCAAAGTAGTACAAGGTGGGAGAAAAGGGCTAGATCCCTCGACGTCGGCAGCAGCCTAGAGTTTGTAGTCTGGGCTTGGCCGGCGCGTGGTTTTCGGAGAATAAAGTGCTCGGTGTTTGAGCCTGCAGGCTTGTTGCTCAGTCGCACTACCCAGCCCGACGACAGGTCGCGTGAAAGGCTGTCACACTCCCCCATAAAACAGTGTCTTCGAATCGCGAAGCCTGCAGAACCTTTAGATTAAAGCTGATACAAAATATCTGTCAAACGATTTCTGCTTAATCCATTATCTGATTCACCCTCACTGGTGAAATGCGACAGCATGTCATTGTGTTCAGGACCAGTTTAGTCTAATGGCTAAGCTCAACGTAGGCACTCGCCAAAATATACAATGGTTTACTGCACATGTTAAACTAGCTAGGAGTACTAAGAAAAAGCTTGAAAAAGAAAATACAAATCAGGACTGACAGTCCATCGAATGGCATGAGAGAACTATTTCAGACCAAACTATTAGCCGAGTCTGGTTATCTTTTTTGCAATAACATAGTGCAATCTAAGAAGCACGTGCCAACAATGCAGTCAACCGTCAAGCAACTACTTAATCGTACGCACCCAAGTTAGCACTATACTTAGCGACCCTCACAGCGATCAAAGCAATGGTTTTTCCAGCTTCTTTTTCATCAAGATTGAAAATGTCACACTGTCGATCCTCAAATTGGCATGCTCCCTGGTGTCTTTATCCTGGATTCCTTGTTTTTCTTTAATGTCCGCCTTTGAGCATTAACCGGCTGCCCTGATCTCGAAGTTCATCTTCCAGTCGAGGAAGTCTACAAACCCTCTATACCCCACGTCTATTGTTCATATCTCAGATGCTTAAATGTATTGCTGCCCTGCGTGAACATCATAAAATATGCTAATAGCCTTAGGTTATGTCCCAGTATCTTTCAGTGAGGTACGCCAATTAAGAAGTCGACACTAAAGCGGAGAACTTGAAGCAACTTTCACCCAAAGCTTAAGAAATGAAGCTGGTGCACCAGTGACGATGTAACTTTAGGATGGGTGAATCTAGCTAAAAAAAGAAGCTTGAAAAACAATAGGTTGGATCACCGCAAGGTACACTAGGTACAGTGCTGACATTGGTGTAGTAAATGAGGTGTTTGAGGGTACATATTTATATATTTCAGTACTTTTAGATTGTACATCCATGATTCCACTCTGCTCGTATGGCTAAACCTGGCCTTAGCATGGACAGATCGGTATGAAATACAAGAGTCCAGCTCCACTTCGAATCCACAATGAGCTCCGTATCATCGCAAAAAAAGATAAGATGAATTGAATTTCGCATGATCGAACGAATTTCTCTAGAAAATTCACGTCAGAAACCTTACTACTTAAGTAGGCGCAGCACTTTTCTTACGGAGCAGCTAAGCGATACCACCCACGAGTGCCAGCCAGCCAGCCAGTCCGTCACGAATGCCAGCACGGGTACGTGGACCTGCAGATGCACTAAAAGACACACGCCAGCTAGCCTTCCCTTTTCAAAGAATCTGGAACGAGTGGCAGATCGGTTCCAAACTGTCTAACCTAGCAAGTAAGTTTCAGTCAGGTTTTCTAGAAATCATTTCAAGGAGTTGGCGCTACTGCCAGTTTAGAACGAACTTGTCAGGCATTTCGAGTAAGGTGGAGTCTCTCCCGTAGATTCGCTGAATCTCTCCGCCGCTTTTAATACCGAAAATCATCGAATCTTTCTGAAGAGCCACTCGTCTTGCTTTGGTTTTAAATACATCGCTTTCCACCGATTTAGCTCTTATTTCAGTGGGATAATTCAAAGATTACAATGTCATTTAAAAAAGGATAATTCAGTGAGCCTTTTACGTATGGGGTACCTCAGGGATTCGTTTTAGAGAGTCGGAATCCATTCCTTATCGTCATGTGTGTGTACTCTTCCCCTTTTCTCCCTCTCTCTTCCTTCTTTCCCATCTAGGCTTTGATGTAAATGCAGTTGCAATTCTTCGAGCTGCATTGCAAATGGCAATCCATACCATATAGACGGCTTTCCTAACATGCCACTTGCCAGCAGCACTCTCATTACATTTCCAAAGAATCAGCGTCCAGCCGATTTGGATCTGCTACCACCGAGACCTCTGCCTTATCAGTATTTACGAACTCTCAGGGGCCACAAAGACATTTGAAGAGTTGATTGCATTTCTGCTTAATTCCATATGGACGATAGCGCATGGCTATTAGTTAATCAATAAGTTTCGCTGGCACCGGAATTCAACGTAGCTTCGAGCATGACAAATTTCTGGCCTCTCACGCTTTCCTGACACTTCTTTGTGACCACTTATAGCGATGACAAAAACCAATTAAACCAAGCGGCAGGCAGCACCAACCGCAAAGATTAAAGCATTTGTCCACATTCCCACAGGAGCGATCTTAATTGAAAGATAAGGCTTCAGGAAGACACACTCAGTCCGATGATGAAATCGGCGGGAGCAACCGAACTCAAGCCCTACCCTGCCGCGTCGTGGTCAATCTATTTAATTACTAGCTGTCGTTCTTATTGATAAAATATACATATAATTAAATTGTGTAGTGCCCCAAGATAACTTAATCTCTATTCAGGCGCTTCGCATATGCCTCGGGGCTCGAGCCTGCGACCTCAGACAGACCTTGGTTGGGGCGAGCACCTTAACCGCTGGACCAAACCAGCTCGGCGAATGCCTGCAGATGGAGGCTAGGAGCAAATAGAGGTATGAACAGAGCAGAGCAGCATATATTTCCTTGAGAGCTCGCGTATCCTGATAGCACACAGGCCTCGGTGGTAGCAGACCCAAAATGGTTTGACACAGATACTCAAGAAAGCAAGCATGAGCGCTGCTAGGAGTGGCCTGTTGGGAAAGCTGTCTATACGGTGTGCCTCGCCATCTGCAATGCATCACCCTCTGAAATTCCTATTCAAGATTGATATAATTTATATTCATTTGTATAGCCCCTCAAGAGAACTCTATTCAGGCGCTTAATATATGCCTCGGAGCTCGAACCCGCGGCCTCAGCCAGACCTTGGTCAGGGCGAGCACCTTAACTGCTGGACCGAACCAGCTCGAGCAAATCTACCTCGATGGCTGTCTAAATAATTTACTAGCTCCCTAATTCAGTCTAGGCTGGACTACCCTACTGAAGTTTTGGTCTGGGCTACCGATCAAAGCCATTAAGCCTCAACAGTCAATGATTTATATGGCTGCAAAGCTAGTAAGCACATCTCTTAGGTTCAGCAACGTGTCTCTTTGGCTGGTGAGCTGCAATGGCTCCCGGTCAATCAATGGATACAAATTAAAAATCTTAATCTGACCCACAAGGCCCGAAATAGCTTTGCTCATTCTTACCTAGCTAAACTGTTTCACCAATTTCAGCTTCGTCGGACTCCGAAGTCCTCCTCTTTTGATAATAAATTAGCTGTTCTATACCCTCGCTTAAATATCGTTGGCAACACCAGCTTTAGCTCTACATGTCCTAGACTGCGGAACTCATTTCGAAAATTCTTTCACTGTGACATCATACTCTCTATTACTGCGGACTGCGGTACATCTTTCCAGCTGTCCTGAGCGGCTACTTCCATTTTGCTCACTAGCTCAACTGACTACTTGACTCATAATACCATATCAATTTCTCCTAGCCGTGCGAGAAGAAATCTGTCGGCTACCAAATGCGTAACGACAGCCACGTAGGCTTTGAGTGTGCGACTAAAATCTCTCCGTAAACAAAGTATTATGTATTGTATAGCGACCATTGAGAACTTAATCTCTATTCAGATGATTCACGTACTCTACTGCTAGAGCCCAAGACCTGAGCCATCAAATACATTCACCTTGGCCTTACTTTGGGAGAACCTCACCACTGGATCAAACCAGCGCGTAGCACTCACTTAGTCCTTGTAGCAATACGTAGTTGGAGACGGGGATAAATTACACTGATATCTGGTGAAGCTGCAACAGCAATTGAACGGATGCATGAGCAAATACCAACGGAATAATGGGCACGGAGGCGCCTACCGAAAGAAAGATCACCACAAAATCATATGCAGACTGGACTGCGGACGAGAAGAAGGAAGCGAAAACACGTTGGGCACGGAAGGACATGCCAACAAGACGGTTGGCGTGGAAGCACGCGCCGTCAAAGCGATATGAGCGGGTGCAAATCCCGAAGGCAGGCGTGTGCAGCAAGTACTTAAGGTAAATTAAATCAAAATTTCATGCACGCCGTGGACAGAAAAGCAGATCCAGTTTAAGTAGGTCTTATTCTGAATCGGACTCAGAGTTCAAGGCTAGTCATAACTTTGAAGCTCGGTAAATTATCAGCGTGTCAAAAAGCCCACACAGAAAGTCAGAAGGTCAGAAAAGAAGGTCGGAAAGTCGCACACGTGAGCCAGGGTACCGAGCTAGAGTAGACCCCCAGGCCGTAATACCACGCCCCCCAGGCCGAAGAGTAGCTATAAGCTATTGATGCCTGCAAGAGTCACCCTGCCTGCATCGAATTCGAGCTTCGCTAGGCTCAGCTTTACTTATTCTCGGTTTGAGCGCGAGATCTCTCAGACATCAAAAACATATACTGCACGCTTAAAGTACCTATTGTTCCACATTTCAGACTTTCCTATGATTCTCAATGTTTATTAGCATTACTTATGGGCTAAATTACTAATTTAGAAAGATTCGCATGTCTAGGATAATTTTTATATAAAAGAACAGCTTTGTAAAATAAAAAAATTAACACACTTGATAAACTGTTTCTACCCAACACGTCTGATAAGGAAGGATGCTACTGTCTTGACAGGTTTTTTCCAGGAACATAAACCTAATGCGTGAGTAGATGTCATAGTTGATCACAATCAAAAGTAGTTTCTAGGGGTTAAATCTCAGGTACAAATTGTGTTGTACATATGATCATAGGTCTAAAAAAGGGAACTTTTTAGATTAAAGGAAGGATTTCAAGTTACATTGGAAAATAGCACAGATTTGAAAATGTCAAAGTTGACAAAGAAAAACCTAATAATCTGCAGGATTGAAAAATCTAACCTTTAAGATCAATATAAACTTTAAATATGATCTAGTTTTAATATTTTATTTAGTCTTGGCTCTGAGTTATAAGACTCTTTAGTAACATTGCTTCCGTCAAGAATACCTGTGATACCAAAGTCATTTAATAGTTTCTGAATGATTTCACCTGGACTCGTCAATTTCATTTGCTTATTCTTTTGATAAAAAAAGACAATGTTTATTAGTGAAATCAAATCTAACTGCAATAGTTGATATTTGTGACAGATCATAACCATGAAAATACATTTGTTCACTAGCACGACTAACTATAATGTGGAGGAACACATCTTGCGTTATATAAATCCAGGCATTTAGATACGGTTTTGAGCCTTTAGTCAACCTTTTCAACGTGAACGTGAGCAGGTTTTCCCTCAGGGATAACAACTCCAGCATCTTCGAGGACAAACAATTTATTTTCTTGGGTTTTCATATCTATACAGTACAATTTGTTTCTTTAATTTAAAAAAAATTACGGGAGTAATCCAATTATTGTTTAAAAGTCAGTAATGCTCATTGGTTTTAAGAAAATTGAACATCCCAGTCCACAGTTTTTTGGTTGTACTCTTGTCATTGAAAAGTTTGGAAACTTGGTACAACACTCGGGTAATCAATTACTTCGTTTAATGGTGGTGCTCCAAATGAATCAAAGTAAAAACATGTATCCCCTGTTTTTTAAGTGCTACCCAATGATAAGTTGATAGGTCAGACTTACCTGTATTAAAAATAAGAGATTCGTGTTCCTTTGGCTTTTTAGTTCATCTCTAGAAAATACTCGACGGAAGTTTTCTATCTTTAAGTCTTTTAAATATTCTAGTATTTCTACATCTGTCAATTACGAACTTTTTAAAACTATTTATAGTCTTTCTTAGCTCAGCACGTATTTATTCTTTGCTTGCTATTCTAGCCGCAAATTTACGACCGTGAGCTAAAACTCCACTTGCTACACTCGCTCCTAGTTTAAGAATATGTGTTAGAACTCCAGAATCTTCACTAGTAAATTCTGTATTTCTATGTTTAACAAACTCTTACCTTGTGTGTTGACATGTAGCACGGATAGCTTTTACAATTCCTCTTGGACCTTTTGCGCTTTTTATTTCTGTATATTTTGTGTGAATATTGTCAGCGGGGTTTTTACGCTTCAAGCAATAAATATTAGATTCCATTTCTATAATATAAAAAAACCTTTTAGTATAAGAAATGACATTAAAAGTTCACGCTTCTAATTGTGGACACGAGACTGACACAGGACTTAAAGAACCTTTACCTAGTGTGCCAATTAGAGCATTAGCACTTGATCCTAGTGGATAAGAAAAGTCTCAGTTAGTCATGAACTGAATCTTCTATGGAATTTTTAACTATGATACTTGTACAATTATTGCCTCAAGCCTAGACCAAAAGTTATACCGTGGTCTTAGATCAATGGCTGATAGCGCATCAAAGGGTGCTTATGTTTGGATCAATAGCGTTGATGAAATTCCAGAAGTAGATTCATTGAAAAATTCTAAGAACGTAATTGTTCTTGATGACTTGATGACAGAACACCAAACAAAAATCTTGGATTACTTCATACGAGGTAGGCATAAAGGACTAAATATATTTTATCTTGCTCAAGGATCTATTAACATTCCTCGACGTGAAATTAGGAATAATATGAATTTATAATAATTTTCAAAACAACTGCAACAGACACAGAGTACATTCGTTAAGCTTACATTTTAGGTCTCTTCATTCTATGGCTCTAGCCTATCTTTCAGAGATACTACCCCATCAGGCAAAGCATCGTACCACTCGCTTTTCGGAATCCAACAGTCTAGAAATACCTCGTACAAACCTTAAATCCTTTGGAGACCGTGCATTTAGCTCGTATGCTCCCACAGCCTGGAACTCCCTCCCGACCTGCATCAGAACATCCCCTGACCTGACCACATTTAAAAGAAACTTAAAAACATACCTATTTAGGACAGCATTTAGTAGGTCCTTGTGATTCGTCCTCGATGTGCTTATGCGTGCTGACACTGTTCATGCTGCCACTAACCACATTTGCATGCTGACCCAGTGCATGTAACCCCTAACCATGTTATTCATTTTGTTTGTTTTTCAAGCATGATTTTACTTTACTATTCTATTGCGTATCACTTTGCAGCAAATGTAAAGCGCCTAGAAAGAGATTAAGTTCTCTGAGGGCGCTTTATCAAGTGCAATATTATTATTATTATTATTACTTACACTGGAGACATTAATAGAAAACAATTTAGAGAATGAGTTAAGTCATGCACACCGAATCGTTTTGGGTATTAGATTAGATATGGGTATTAGTAATAGATTTAACCAAAACTTAATCAGAAGGAAGATTTTTGTCAGTTGACTCTACTGAAAAGCATTTAATTACTATATTTAATAATTGTTTGATATAAGAAATGTTTAATGGTAAAATGTATTCAATCAAGAAAGACTGCAACGAAGCTGTTCAAAAAGTTATTGACTATGAAAATAAACTTCAAAACTTACAAGATTTAAGAGACGCAACAGAATTACAGAATGACTTAGAGATACAGAGACTTGAAGCAGAAATTGCAGCAAGAGATTTCAATGAAGCTTGCTGCTGAAGCGCACTTCAACCAGCATGCCTTAGAGAGGGCAACAGACAATTCTGGAAATGTTTTTCTCGAAAAGCTTAAGAGAGTTAGACCAAGACTTGCTCTGCAAATGGAAGCTACTAAATCAATAGATCAAAACAGATATTATATAAAGAAGGCTTTGGAATATATTGCTGTACCAGATATTTAGACTACTCTAGAAAAAGCAGTTAAAGCATTTGAGTTAGGAATTTTAAAAAAGCAATTAAAACCGTGAATCAAGCCAAAACACTGTTCAGGAAACTTGAGCTGGTAAATTACAAATAAATCCAACTACTGGTACTTCAAAAAGTCAGAAGAAAGAATGCAAGATTTTGATAAAGCTAATTTATTGAAAAGCTAAAAGGCCCTCATATAGGATATGTTTCTTTAAGAATGGAAGTCTTTGTAAAAGACATAGCTGAAACTAATAAGGATGATGAAATATACGCAACAGGAGCTAAACTAAGTGAGGCACTTTAATAAATAAATCCTAAAAAGCCTTGGGTGAAACTGCTCATGACATTTATTATTAAATAATAGAATATTTAAACAATAATAAAGATGAACGAGCGAGTGAAATACCGAAACAATCTGGTAGAGTCCATTTTAAAAGATAGAACTAGAAGAAATAATTCAAGAAAAAAGTTGTAATCTTCCAAAATAATTTAAAGCATTAATAGATAAGATTGATGAAAGTAACCCTTATCCAATGATAGAAGCAATTCATAAAGAAACAATAAAAATAAAGATAATAAGAGTAGAAAAAACAGAAAGAGTTTATAATAATTGCTCTAAGTTATTTGAAAGAAGAGAGAGGACGTGGTATTCAAGAAAGTATTGAACTCATTCCATTGATTGTAAAGAATGAGTCAGAAGTATCTGGTACAATAGAACTATGGATTTGTGAGCTTGCTGTTGGAAACACAGGAGTAGTACATTCAATTAGTTCTGCTGTAGATTACCTTGGTAAATCCAGAAATTCTCCAAAAAGATATATCGCTAAATGAAATAAACTTTTATGCAAAATTAGTATATATAAATGTCAGAATTCGTAAACATTTCTCAAGAAATGGTGAGGAATCTTGAAGCTATAAAAAAGTCTAGAGCATCTAAATGAGAGGGATATGTTTTTAATATTTCAGGAGCTACAAATCCTATTAGAGTTTGTATAGATGATCCAATTATGCTTTGGAATAAGAAATTCAAGATGTTTTAAAATTTTTCTAGGACCTATATATAACTAGTTCTAATAATACTTTTGTCCATAGAGTAATAGGCGTATTGGAACAAACAATAACAATTAGGCCTGGAATTTATTCAGATATTTCAGATGATGTAAATATATGAATAGCAGATACTATAAATAATTTTGTTAATATGGGGCTAGTACTGACAAGTTCGACCTTAGAATTAATACTGCTACTTCAAATTCTTGGATTAAGATGCCTATTCGTTTGGCATTTCTTGCTAGTAAGTTGATTATATCAAATTTACTTAGATTCACTGGTTCTGCTCATACGACGGATGCTATATTTGCAACAACTTATCCTAGTATTAAAAACCAAGTAAATTGTACACCAAGTGTTAACTTTGTTTCAGAAAATGAAGTGTTTGCTTCTGATCTAAACCTAAGTGTTGTAAATTGTAACTTGGTTGCTAGTGGATCTAGTTACATAAACAGTGATGAATCACAGGTCCTCAGGAGTTTTGCCTACTATTTCTATCCTTGGGAACAGATGGTATACGAGCGTAATTACGATTGAGTATCATAATATTTCAGGTGACTCAGTTTCTCAGATATTAATTAATTTTACAGATCAAAAATTTAGAGTTTTAGACTAAGTTTCCCAACAGATAACAGTTGTTATAGAAATTGTTGAATTAAAATATAAGAATGTCTATAAGATTAACAGGAACAACTAGTTCTGTAGCAAAGGCATTAGCCCCTAGATATTCTCACGGGACCAAACTCCGTCTGTAATGAAGCTGTTTTACGAAGAGTAAAGTTAGTTTACACAAATAGAGTTATTTTTAGTGTTGTTACTGGAGTAATTGATCAACTTTGGAATAATAGAAGTCTTACTGTGCCTTTGCTGCAATCAATTAAAATTGTAGCAGGCTATTAAGACAGTAATAAACTTGTAAAACTTTATTAACGACGCATTGAGAACATTAGATAATTTATAGATTGCTTCTCATAAAAATAGCAGTGGTATACAATTTACTGTTGATGCTGATGATAAAATAATAATGCAAGTAGTCGGTGGTTATGTTGCTCTGCTTGGAAGTAATGCATCAGGTATTTCAAATTCAATCCATGACACTTTAGGATTTAATTCCAATCAACAAAGATCTTTTGATCTAGCAATAGTAGGTGCAACTTCTTATGAAGCCATAGAATAGCTATGCATTTCCAAAGCATTTATAAGGCTTGGAATAAAAATTTTCTGCCTGATAATTCAGGTGTAAAATGGATTATTGTTAACTGTGACTCGGTAAATCCTAATAGGCCTTACGTTGAATTTAAAACTAGATTTTTAGAACGATGTTCCTCATTGTATATTATAAATATTGACCATATAAAACTAGGTGAGGAAATAGATCTTCATCTTTCTAATATACTATTTGTACCAACACGTGGAGATATAGTATAGAAGGAATAAGCAGTTTTAGATTCACTCTGACCGACCAAAATGGAATCCAGTCAATATCGTTTCCGATGTTCCGATGTATGGTTACAATAGAAATTTCTAAATAATATATTGAACAATGGGTACATATGCTAGAATTGGTCATGGAAAAATAAGAGGAGATAGATTTCATGGTTCTGGTGCTCTTGATAAAGTTAGTGATGGAATTGGGAAATTGTTTTAACGAGATTGATTGGTCTTAGTATGAATATTGCTAATAAAGGAATACAAATGCACCAAGCAAGAAAACTCATTGAACTACAAACTAAGAAAGAAAAAAGTTGACCAGGATTACAATGATAAACCTGGAGAATTAGATGATAAACTAGAAGAAGACGAGACGAGAAAAGAACTTGAACATGAACTAGAGAAACGCAAGAAAGAATATTATGACCGTAAGATTATGGAGATGGATCTTGAAGTCAAACGAGCTATGAGAGAAAAACTAAAGCAAAAAATAAAAATAAATCCAAAGGTATAGAAGAAGAAGATACGGAAGATTACTCAGAAACTCCGAAAGAAAATGACCCAAAGGCCTATACAGAAATAGAGAGACTTATTAAAGAAAAATCTGATTTAACTGAAAGAACAAGAGCTGGTGGCTATGGAGGATACATGAAAAGATAGGAGCTGGTCAATATATCCAGAGTAAGAAATAAAAATGTTTTATTTTTTTATACAGAGAAGAAATAGCTTGTGCTCTAATTGATACTATCCTTTAATTAAATGATCCGAGTTTTTCTTTATATAAAATTGAAAACTACCAGTATCGTAGGTTTTATCAAATGAATGGAAACGAGCTTGATAGTGTTTCAAATAAGCTAATAACTTTTACTGTACCAGATGAACAGAGTTTATGTTATGTACTGCATGATTCTTATCTTCTACTTGAAGGACAACTACAGGTTCAGCCTTCTGCTGGTGGGGCTTATGGCCCACCTGTTAGAAACTTAGCAGTAGGTCTGGTTGACAATGCTGCAGCTTGGATGTTTAGCTCAATGAAAGTTAGACTTGAAGCTGAAGAAATTGGAAGTCTTTCATTACCACAAGGATCTGCAACAGATTCAACTTTAATGGGATTATTAACTTATCCTAATGATTACAATCGAACAGAAGGACCTGCAACAAGATAGAAGGAAGATGAGGCGCATTCTTTAGATATTATGGCAAATGGCCTCGGAAATTACACAAATCCTGTTGCATCTGGAGCTAGTAGTTTGAATATTGGATTTATGTATGGAAAAGAACTTATTAGGAATCTATTTGATAACGTTGGAAATTTAGGTATCTCATTACCGTTGTCAAGGTTATCTTGTTTCTGTGCAGATATGAACAGAATTCTTAATAATATTCCCTTTCCACTTGAAATGACGCGTGTTGGAAGATTTAACTATAATGCTATTATGACTGGCGCTACAGGAAGAGCTGCTGATCAGGATAATCCAATCGCTACTAGAAATTATGCTGTTGGCGGTGTGGCTCAAAATTCTTAAGCAAATGATCAAGGTGTTTGGAATGCTTTAAAAATAATATGTTGAAGATAAGACTCGTGGTTCCAGGTATTACACCATTTCAAAGTATTGATAACAGTTTAGAAGATATATCCAGTGAAAGAGGAGAGAACATTAAACTGAACTATAGAATTAGGTGTTATGAGAATATGAACCTGAATAACACATCAAGATTTGTGATATAGTATAACTTTGACAGTTCAGAACAATCTTGACAAAGTTTAGTGGTTAATTGTGGCTGCTCAAAATTATAAAAAATACAATGATTGTACTGGCAATCCTTGTACGTATAACCACTTCAATATTAAGAATGTTGTTGTACTTGTAAATGGTTCTAATTAGTATCCTTCTTTGGCTAGAAGTAATCCGAAAGATGGAAAATCCTTAACTGAGTAAGAAGACGTCACTCATTTCAATAAACAATTCCTTGATCTTAATGAATTGACTAAACCTGTAGGTGTCACTCATCCAGAATGGTCAACTTTACATCAAATTCATGTAATAGATCTTCAATCTAACGATAATTCTTTAAGAAATAAAACAAGATTTGATGTGAGCATTGAGTTCAATGAGATAATTCCTCAAGCTAATCCCGCAGCTGCTCCTCCTGTTTCAGCGGCATTGGTTATTGTACGTTACCGAACTATCTGTAAAAATACTGCTGAACTTACATTTGATAGAAATAGTTTGCAGTTTGCATGCATGAAAGGTGCATCGGTATATGACAATATTGATAATTAGCACAATTTTAACCAGAATATAAATGGAAAAGTTTGATTTTGTACAAGGTTAAGAAGAATGGAAGAAGTCTGTGACCTTGAACGTGGGTGAATCAGAAGTTTATTCAGTTCTTGGTCGCGATATGGTATTTGGCAATCAAAGTGAAATATACATTGAGAAAATGGCTGACAGAAAATTAAAAAAATATATTGCTAATATTTCAACACTAAAGTTTCCTCCAATGCTTTTTGGCAAAGTCTTTGAACCTATTGTTTCTAATTTTTTAGAAAGGAAACTTGGTACACAACTTTAATGTGCTAATGATTTTTTTACTCGGGATGATGTTTATAGATATTCACCAGATTTTAAAATTGATGGAAATACTTTAGTAGAAATAAAATGTCTATGGAGTATGAGTATTATTAAAGATTGTATACCGAAGCAATATCACGCGAAATTTTTACTAGGTTTACATGTTTTAGGATTGAGTGAATGTCATTATTCTGAGTTTGAAATTTATGTTACTGGACTAAACTGTGAAGAAGCTCTACTTGTTTTTATAGCTGCTAGTAATGTGAAGATTCCAAGAAAATATGAATTCAATATTCCAATCAGAAGTTAATTTTTTGTGGTACTACTTGAAGATGAGAACTACTTTGATTTCAAGTTTGATATTATAAGCAGATATGGAAGATTGAATAATAAATTAAGAAAGGGATATGACATAAAGTATTCCATTAAAAGATATTTGATACAGATAATACACAAAGAAGATCATGATAGATTTGAAAGAATAGTACTTGTTGTATAAAAGTGCGAAGTAGATCGAAAGTTTTAATTTCAGAATATATAGATCAATCACAGAATAGACCACAGTGCTTACGTCACAAAAACAAATCTTTATCTTTTATCTGATATTGATGCAAATAAAATAAGAATATCAACTTCGGTGATCCTGTGAACTCTATTGGTGCTGTTACAAAAAGTGTCTAGATTCTAATTTCATGGTAACAGGAAATGAAACAGATGATTGTAAATTAAAACCAGCTGTTAATCTTGGGCTTGGAGTTAATCCTAGTGATGCTGTTAATGTTAGTCAGTTAAACAATAATGATAACAAATCTGGTGATACAATGACTGGAGACCTAAACATCAATGGATTTGCTATTACTTCAAGTTACTGGAACTCAAGCAAAACTACGCCAACTATTCTTCTCGATAACTTTTGTGTTATGTATGGCGGACTAAAACGAGATGTTATTCTCAATGGAAGTCTTGCTAGTACTAATATAAATATGAATAATAACTCAATTTTGATGTTGCAGGTCCTGTTAATACAAGTAATGCGGCAACCAAATCTTATGTAAATAGAACGATAACAAAGTAACAGAATTAATTCCAGCATCACTCAATCCTAAATCAATGAATTATATTATATAAACTTCTGTTAATTATTCATGGACTAATAAGAATGTCCCACCATTAATAATATCAAGTGTGATGGTGTTGATTCATCTAATATAGTGTTCCTAAGAGCTAGCACTGATAATTCTGTTGTTTCTGGAGAAATACATGCTATAAATACTGTAACAACTGAAACAAATTTTAAATACTATGCTTTCGTCAATAGAATGCTACTGGATATTACTGATAATAGAGGAAATCTCAGAGTCAATCTCTGGGTTAGTTATATACCCACGTGAGAAATATAAATGAAATAATAAAGCAATAAGTTCTTTTAATTTTGTAGCTTCACGCTTACCTTTTACGAATGGAAACATTTTTGAGATAACAAAAATAACCTCATAACCAGAGCAATGATGCAGACGAAATATTTCTGAACACCTTGTTTTCTTGCAAGACAATGTAGCTTACTAGGCCTTTCCTTAGAATACCTATTAGTGGCGTAATGACAATTAGCACATATTACTATTTTGTTTTTACGCAGGATTCCAGAATCAAATTCTGTTACTGTGCTATATAGATCACAGATGTCACATCGGATTTAATATTTTAACTTTGGTGTTCGAATAAGTCTTTTACAAGCAAGGTGACCTGACTCTAGATATTCATGATCTGTCATATTATTAGAAAAAATCCTACAAAATATTTCCATTTCTATAGAATGTCATTTTTAACTCTAAAAGAAAGAAAAAAAGGAAAGTTCGATCCTGATTCAGATCAGATATAAGTCAAGTATTCAAACCAAGGTCAAAAGAAATTCCAAAAGGTTTCTTTGACACAGTAGCACCTAATAAAAGTCATTAAGCAGACATACTGTAGATGCCAACTGATTCTGGATACAAATATGCATTTAGTGCGATTGATGATGCTAGTAGATATAAAGACTCGAGACCACTTAAAACCAAGTCATCAAAAGAGGTAACACGAGCAATAGTCGACATTTACTCAAAGGGCCCTTTAAAATGGCCAAAAAAGATAGCAGCTGATCCTGGATCACAATTCAAAGGAAAGTTAAAGAAAGAATGAATAGACTTGGAACACGTGTGATAGAAGCTACTAACAAGAAGGGTGTTGCCTTAGTTGAAAGAATGAATTAAACAGTAGCAGAAAGAGCTTTTATTGCACAGTACAAACAATAATTAGAATGTCTTAATACAGAAGATCATGTTAGAAATAAAGAATGGGTTAATAATTTACCTAAGATTACAGCTTATCTTAACAATAACATTGTAAAACTCAACCAAAGAAGAACCATCTAAAGCCATACAAATAGAAAGAGTTAAGCTAAAGAAACCAGAGTACCATAGAAAAATAAGAACACATGAAGAGTTATTTGGACTTGGAACAACTGTTAGATACTTACTAGAACCAGGTGAAGGTGAAAATGAAAAACGAAGGAGAGCTACAGATCCAATATGGAGTTTAGCTAAGCATTTTATTGCATCAAGTGTATTTTTATTATTATTATATTATTATTATTAGAATAATGGTAATGAAAGACCAACCAGTACGCTTATGGGTTAATGATGTTAAAAGAAGTTTTGTTTGAGAAGAACTAAAAGTACTTGAGCAGGTGTAGTTACTTGTGGTGAACCTTCCATTATAATATCTTCAAATTCCTCTTTTTGTATTACTTCATCAGATAATGCACGCGTCATCTTTGAAATAAACTTTGAATTTGATTCTGGAGTTGATCTTATACGTTTGTCGATTGCGGCTAGAACACTATCAACTGCTCCTAACAATACAGATGTAGCTGAAAAAGTTGAAACTACGCGAGACATATTAGGAACAAATTACATATAAGTAGTAGAGATTGTTACTAAAGCTAATACTATATTTATAGCTTTGATTGTATATCTTATCTTTCTTAGATTTGCTAGACAAGATCTAACTTTAATAGTATATGCATAACTTCTTCATATCTTTGGGTGGCATATTTTATCTTATATCAAACATAATCTCCTATATACATTTGCTACTTTGTTGTTGTTAGGAAATGGTTCTTTACCTTATCTTTCTTCGGAACTTTTTTTATAAGATTATCGTAAGCTTCACTAATTTTGTATAAAGCGTTGCTGTTTTAATTAAAGATATATAAATGTATTCATCACATTTTGGACTAATGTAATACTAATTACATAATTCGTTTGCCTTTGGGCAATCTAGAATTATAGGATCAGTCATTTCTACAAAGCCAAAAGGGTATATATCTAATGTTTCATCATTTGCACAAGATCTCTATATCCTTTAATCAAAACGTAATGCGTTTTGTTCGTTTATCATTTCTAATAATTAGCATTCTTGTATCGAACAAAGAATCACTATACTCTCTATACAAACAATGAGCAACCAATAAAGAATTATTCCCTTCAATAGAATTTTCTTTAATTTATACCTCCAAAAAAGCTCTTTGAAATTGTTGGTGTTTTATTAAAGGAACCTCTAAACCAAGCTGTTCTCATTATCTAAATATACTAAAAAATTCTTTAAATTAAAATCCAAACATAAATTACTATTGATAAACAAGACTGATTAGAGCAGTATGTTTTTTAACTTCATGGAGACAGGGACGTGATCGAGCACGAGACAACCGAACGAAGTGAGCTTGGAGATATGCGATGGTCGTGCCCTAAGCTAAATAAAGTTAAAAAACATACTACTGACCCGCTAGTCCTGCAGCGTCCTGGAACTTTCTGCTTGTCCATCGGCCTGCGTGGACCCTTTGCTCTCCTTCCTTCTGAGATTGCTTACGCGACGGCTACTGCTACACCCGTAAGCACGCTCGCTCGTTTGCGTTTGTTTGAATGCAATAAAGCCACAGTCTTCAGCACCACCACAACTCGCTTGTGGGGTCAATGTCCATCTTCTTCACGCCGCCATCGCGCACACGAGCCCCTTCAATTTCACCTCAATTTCCTTGAATGGAATTGGATCAACATTGTCGGACTGATTTCCAGTAAACGGCACACCAGAGCTGGTTTGGTCCAGCGTTTAAGATGCTCGGCCCGACCGAGGTTTGGCTGAGGTCGTGGTCTCCAGTCCCGAGGCATATGTGAAGCACCTCAATAGAGCTTAAGTTCTCTTAGGGCGCTATACAAATGAATTACATTTTTTACTAGCTCCATCCAAGTCACCACACTGACCGGCCTCAGGACAAAAGAACTACTCGCAGCCGTTGCCACGTGAGTTATGGCCGCTACAGGTACCGAATCGGCTGTCCAGGATGCAATAGGTGCGGTGATAATGGACTCCTTAGTTACAGCGGCCCCAGCGGCTATAATTTGTAAATACATTACATAAATACAATTAATATCCCTAACGTCTAGTTGCCGAACAATAGTCACTTCTGGTTCCGGCCGCAAGCACATGAGGATTTAGGGCCCTGGATAGCCGTTCGCCGCAGGTTTCTATTATCCTCTGGAGAGCGGGGCTGCACCCCGGGCGAGCTCGATTACGCTATTTACGCTTTTTGGTCGCGTTCTAACTACCAGTCGGACGGTTGACCTCGAGGGGGCGTGTCATTATCCTGAAAATTTAACGTCTTCGTTCATGTTTTAAAGAGATGTTTTACGGGTCCGTTACGGGCTAAGTAGCTAATATTTACAGGATTCACCAGAAAACTGCAGTTCTGGCTGTTATTTTTCAAAGAAAACTATTTTGTTGAGTTCTATTGTACTTCTGGTGTAAATAGCCCTTGCATAATAATTGTATTTCCAATTTTCCATTTATCTGTCAAGCAACAAAATTTGGGATGACATTTATTCCTAGTTTATCTTTTAACCAGCTGCCCACTTGAGTGCTTTTGCATGCACGTCTCAGCACGATATCTTTGCTGCACATAATTGAAACATCAGTGATCTATAGCAACTAAATTATGACTGCCGAGATATTTATTATTGACGACTCCTGGAATATTAACGGCCCATAACTCGTCACGTGATAGTGTGCGGTTTGGTGCCATCAAGGCCGAAGCTTTTAGCCAGGCATGAGTTGAGCGTTTCCGGGCGTTTCGCCAGGCGGGAGTCTCGCACGACACTTTGCACCCGTCTGCAATTCAGGGGTGCTCTTGACGAGATTCGAGAGTCATTGTACGCCATGGTTGGTGCCGGGCGCCTGGCCCAGGAGAAAGCTGCTCGTCACTAAATCGCCGAGCGGTGATGGCTCACTAGGTAAGGTGGTTGCTTTTCGCGACCTCGACCCCGAGGTCGTGGGTTCGATACTGCGGTCGGTGATTCTTTATCGCTGCTGCAAGCGGTGATGATAGCCTTATAAGCTCATCTGTCGCTATACAAAAGAGGCTGTTGAATCAGCTAGTATTATTATATTATTACTAGAGACCAAAGTCTTGAGCTCGAGCCCTGTGGCGAATGTAATGAGCCTGGACAGAGATAAGGTTCCCTTAGAGCGCTATACAAGGGAATTTTATTTTCTTTTCATTTTATTTATGCAACCCTCTGTCGTTTTCGAATAAAAATCTCGAGGCTATTGGTATGGACTTGTTATCTTTTAACTTGTGCGATCTTCATTGTTGCCGTACTCCGCTGCCGTCAGCGTACCTCAGTGCTTTGGGGCTCACCCGCAAGTCTTAAGCCGCGATACAGGGTGCAGGCATCACTGGCAATTGCGCTGCGTCGGCAAGAACGAGCACAGTTACAAGCGCTGTCTTCGCGTTCTAATGCAGAAGCCGCTACATCATGTTTTAAAGTCCTTAACCATTGTTTACTGCGTCTCCAGATCTAATTGTAAAAAAGAGCTGTGAATATATATATATATATATGTGTGTGTGTGTGTGTGTGTGTTTTAAAATATTAGAACAAATGATAATACATTGGCCGGAGGAGAACTGCCCTGCGCTCCTAATCGCACCCTCTGATTCTTGAACGCCAGCTGCAGCGCGCACGTCATCAAATTGTGGGTGTGGCTCTAGTGGCAAGATTTGGGTTCAAATTCTGATGAAAAGATTTGCCATCTTTCTTGCAGCAGCACTAAGTGCCATCATTCCCCTCATGCTATCAGCAGAGTTAGATGTGTGAAACCGGTGTCGGATCCCTCGGTTTCATCAAAGTGTACCCTATTGTAGGCGGAGCCACTGGCATTTGATTTGTCGGGCTGGGCGTCGCCGTGCTCCGGATGGCCAAAGCCTGCTTTCAGCTTCCAGAGGCCCAAGGACCGGAACCTCAGACAGCGTGCTCGCTCTCTTTCGGCGAAAGCTCTCTACTGTGATAGACGTCGACTCAGAATAACCCAGAGTACTCAGCTAGCCGGTCTTTGACGGCATATGCTTGTACTGTTGGAGAGGGGTCGATACAACGGTGGGACTGCGGAAGCCGACCGAGAAACTAACACGTTTGTTCGCGCTTGCGGTGTCATCTCGCGCCCCCTAAAGTTTACCTCGGTAGCATCCTCCATGTAGACTTGTCTAGTCACCCCCCTTCGTATTGCGCATGCATGTGTATTATATAAAGTGTTGTGTATCCGGTCGATCGCCCTTGACCTACTGTTGCCGGGGCCCGCGTAACGACCAAGAACACGCATAGGTAGTAGGGGGCCACAGCGGGAATAGGCTAAATAGACCCCGCGAACCCGGCTACAAAAGAGTCAATCTGAGAATACTTTACCGGCAGCAATATTTAAATTAGTCAAGGGGTTTTCAGTGAGCAGCTTTGTTCATTCGATGGATCCAAGACGTCGCGCTTAAAATCGTGCTTCTCTTGGATAAAAAATTAGTTATTTGATTTTCCACGTCGTGGCCTTTTATTTATAATTAAATCGATACAGAAATGGTCAACTTGGTCATCTACTAGTCTGCTTAAAAATTACCTCCGTCAGTCAGCATCGTTAAGCTACTTCGGATTTTTCCAACGTGCATTCCTAGAGAGGGGTGCTATTAATTACCGCAATCCATATGCAAGTGAGTATTAAGCAGAAATATCGAACAAAAATCGACTCAATCCGCCGATTGACTAACTTTTGAATTAGACTTTTACTTTAATGTATCCGATGACTCTCACACAGCGGCGCTCTCGCGTTCTCTGCGCCAATTTCCGCGCCGAGCCCCAAGCCGCCACCCGAAACTTGAAAATTCTGGCTTGCAGAGACAACAAGCGAGTTACATCTAGGAAACCAGCATTATGCGGCTGCTACTGCTGCGAAAAAATAACAAAACAGGTCCACAAAGGGCGGATGCCACAAGAGCGGCTCACTGTATCTGCTCGTCAACGCTATTAAGGATCATTTTCACCTCCCGACACTAAGCGCCTCTAACGCTACTTGTCGGTTGCAGAACTCTCATCCGAAAATCAAAGTTCTTGCGAGCGTCATATGCGGAAAGTTATAAAGCTAAAACCTGCTTACATCTTATCCATTTACTTTGTACCGTAGCACCTTAGAATTCACGTGCCTGCGGACATCTGCACGCTTACTGCTTCGTACTGGGCTGCCTTCCGCCATCTTTGTTCAAACGCATTCCGAGATACGCTCGCTAATGCTAGGGTCCGTGCCTTATGCACTAATCAAATAAAAAAATTAAAAATGGAAACAACAAAAGAAAAGCGAGGCATAGCCAGTGCGGGGGGCGCGACCGGAGTTCCCACTCGCTCGGTATTTCGAGCTTGTCCTGAACCGCCCAGCAAGATTTCCCTGGAGCGCTGCAGTGAATTTCTCGAACTTATTACTCATCGGGCCTGCTTTAATCTTAGCGGCTCATCTTAACGCTTCTCTTGGAAATTCTCGCTCAGGGTGCAATAATACCCTGATAATGAATTATATTATTACTAATGATGGCTTCGACCTGTTCGCTTTGACCGAGAACAAGCTGAAATCGGCTAACGCTCTGAACCAAATAGCCAGCGAAATACCGACGGCTTTTCCTCCTTCCATACCCATAGACCATTAAAAGCTGGTGGCGGAGTCAGTCGACATTGTCGCACGTCTGTCACTTGATTTCAAACCGATTGAATTATCCTCAAAGCGGTCTTTCAAATTTCTTACTTTGAGTTCGTACGACAAGAAGCTGCCGATTGCGATTGCAATCTCTTGCCCCCTCTGTGTGCCAAGTTCTCCTTCATCTCAGATTTCTCTGAGCATATATCGATTCTGCTGCGATCGACATCTATGTTTCCTCGTTTGGATCTGCTAGCATATCTATCTCCTGTTGAATCGGCTCGAAATTTAGGTGTCATGTTCCAAAATGACCTCTTGTTAGACGACCACACCGGCTCCACAATCAATTCTGCCTACTTTCAGCTACATAACATTGCTAAAACTCAGGCTGAAATTCAGGCTAGATAAGCATACCACGTCCAAGTTGGTCCAGGCATTCGTGACATCTCGTCTCGAATTCTGTAACTCACTGCTTACTGGCCTCCCAGCATGTGCAATCAGGCGCTTACAGCTGGTGCAAAACTCTGCAGCTAGGCTTGTCTGTCGTGAGCGTCGCAGTTGCCACATCACACCACTTCTCGCCGACTTGCAATGGTAACCAGTTAAGCAACGGGTCGACTTCGAGGTTTTGTCGCTCACTTTTAGGTCACTTCATTCTTTGGCTCCAGCCTTTTTCTCAGATCTACTCCTCCAACAGGCCAAGCATCGTACCACCCGCATTTCGGAATAGAGCAGTTCATCAGTCCATTGTGCAAACCTCAAATCTTTTGGAGACCGTGCATTTAGTTCGTATGCTTCCACAGCCTGGAACTTACTCCCATCTTGCGTCAGAACATCCCCTGACTTGACCACATTAAAAAAACTTAAAAACACACCTATTTAGGACAGCATTTAGTGGGTCCCCGGGATTTTTCCTTCATGTGCTTATGCGTGCTGACACTGTGCATGCTGCCACTAACCACACTTGCATGCTGACCCGGTGCATGCCACCCTAACCATTTTATTCATGTTGTTTATCAAGCATGATATTACTCACCATTCAATCGCGTTTCCCCTTGCAGCAAATGCAAAACGCCTAGAAAGAGATTTTAGAGTGCTTTATCAAATGCATTTGTATTATTATTTTTATTATTATTATTATTGAACACCGAATTTCTTGCACTGGCCAACTTATTTACTCTTGTGGTACATGTGCATGACCCTGCTCACATCAAGACCAATACATTTGACCAAATGTTCTCCTACAACTGTATACTATCATCTCCTATTTATTATTACCAAAGTCTGCTTATCTGACCAAATGCAGATCGCATTCAGTCTTTAATGTGTGCCCTCCTCCTCTTCATTATCTAAAATCACAAGCGAATCGTGAAATCTCAAGACTGATGCTGTCTACTCGACAATATCTTCTTCACTCCTACTGCTCAATCATTTTACGAACTGTCATCATTGGTAGAATGCTGCAATACGACACTAACTGACATTTTCGACGACTTTGTACATCTGACAAAGCTTACAGTGCGCACTGACCCAGACTGCCGATGTTTACCTCAGACATTAAACCAGCTATGACTACTAACCACAAGCTTGGAAAATTATTAAAATATCAGGACTGACTATATCCACCGACATGTATACGAGGACGAGTGCAGATGTATCAATCGATCATAGCAAAGGCCAGGACTAGCTTCTATAGAAAAAACAATGTTGAATCACAAACACACAATCAAAAATGCTCCTGTCTACGATCGACCATCTCCTTAATCGCTCCCGGGTTAGCTCCTTAGTCATTCTTGTGTTCTTTATGATACATCTGTTGCTTCTTCTTGCTTCTTCTTTTTCTACATTAGAGAGTCCATCCTTATGGTTGCAGCATCACCTCTAGAATCCAGTCCTTCGATTCGGTGCACTGCCTCAGTGTCTACATTCAAGGAGACTACGAGTGACCTCATGCTGAAATTCACATCTCAATCAAAGAAGGCAACTAGTCATCTAAACCCTATTTCCACTGTCCTGCGTCTACAATGCGCTGATCTGCGGCTGCCACACACAACTAACATCAAAAAATTAAATTATGTCATTAGTGTTAGGTCATGCTCCAGCACCCTTCAAAAAGACTGTATTCAGGCCAACACACAAGAAACTAATGCTAGACCAATAGAACTAGAGTAACTTTCGCCCAATCTCTCTTCTATCACTTCTGTCAAAGAAAGTAGAACGCGTTGTGGCAGACAAGCTGAACTCTTACGGGAACTCTTATGGAGCATAGGAAGAGCATGGGACATTTAAACTTCAAACTTTGCTAGTAGTTTCATACTGGTTCTAGAGCTAATCATACCACAGAATCCCCATTTCTATGGGTGCATTGGTGACTTGTTTTTTCTGCTAAACACAAGGTGCCGAGCTGGTTTGGTCTAGCGGTTAAGGTGCTTGCCCCGACCAAGGTCTGACTGAGGTCGTGGGCTCGAGCCCCAAGGCATATGTGAAGCGCCTGAATAGAAATTAAGTTCTCTTGGGGCGCTATATAAATGAATTATATTTTTTTAAGGTCTCCCTCACCTGGTACGATCGCTTGACCCATACGCCATGCATCACGACTTGAGTTAAGTGTACACACTTGCAACGGATAGATTTCCGTATTTTCCCAGGCCGTTGCCACCGATTTCCGCGGATTGCCCTCGCATGTACGTTCAAGATTGGTTGATAGGATGCGGTTGCAGTTTAAATACAGCACACTGCTACGCAAGTAAAATGTGATCTTCTACCACCACCTTTGTTTTTAATTGTAACAGACAATCATAGATTGCTGCATTGTCTCGGGCAATTGCCGTCGATTGCCATGGATTGCTCAAGGTTGAACGCGAAAAAGGACAGCGTGTGCGCCCGCAGCGAGCGTTATGTGGTAGGATAATTACAAATTCAAACAGCCAATTTCCAGCAAATTTGAACCAGATTGCTGCAGAAACCGGGCCATTTCAATTGATTGTCGTGCATTGCCCTCGATTGTGCTTTTGTCGATTGCATGAAAGGCTGTGGCTGCACTTTTAATGCAGTGCAGTGCAATACGCAAGAAAAGTTGGAGCTTCTCTCCACTGTCGGTCCATTTGTAACTCTCCGTTATGGATTGGCGTAATTCCCCGGGTCATTGCCGTCAATTGCCGTGTGTTGCCGCAAATTGAACGCGAAACATTGGTGAAAATTATGCGCGCTCACAGCTACATATTACGTGGACAGAGAGTTGCAGTTTATTGCAGCCAATCTTGTCAATTTTTCACGGACTTCGCTTTCGGCCCCTACCATTGCTGTTGATTGCCGTGCATTGCTGACAGTTAACAAGCAAAGCATCTTGAAAATTCCACAGTTTTACTTTGGACGCAG
Organism: Cristatella mucedo; assembly: GCA_009760855.2. Classification (NCBI taxonomy): domain Eukaryota; kingdom Metazoa; phylum Bryozoa; class Phylactolaemata; family Cristatellidae; genus Cristatella; species Cristatella mucedo. The sequence continues at coordinate 2,857,130 of WPIO01000001.1, read as the reverse complement.
CGGAATATTATATGTAATGACAATTGAGGCTTCCGAGCTGCCAATGTCTCTTCAATTTCCCAAGAATCGGGGTATTGACCCAGGATATTGCTGTCGATTGCCGTTCATTGCTCGCGATTAGTTGAAACGATTTCATTTCACTTTTAACACAGTGGGCTGTAACAGGTAAGATATATTTGATCTTGGTCCAGTCACTTTCCAGTGATTTACGATGGACCATAATGGATTGCCTTATCTGACCGGGCCATTGCAGTCAATTACAGTTCATTGCTGCCGAATGATCGAGGCGATTGTAGTGAAATTGTGGTATTACACAGTAACCAAAAATTAGAGCAATGTGCGATCACTATTAGAGCTTAAAGCGTACGTAATCTGGTCGTTTTTTTGCGGGTTGCGGTACATTGACATACTGGCCGGGCAGTTGCAGTCGATTGCAGTGCATTGCTGAAGAATGGCAAAGGCAATTACAGTGATGTTATGCGAGTACACAATAACAGAAGAGTAGAGCAGCGTACAATCATAATTAGAGCTTCTAGTGTACGCCTGCTGGTCACTGTGTGACGGATTGCAGCTGATTTCGGCTGATTGAGGTGGATTGTGGTATGGGACTGGGTCATTGCAGTCGATAGCAATTTATTGCATAAGAACGCGTGTGCACAACACAGCGGAATTTAATGGATGCACTTTGAACTGAGTGTAGTCCGATATGCAATGTCAATTAGATTCGCGAAGGCGGTTTGAGGATGATTTGCAGTGGAATAGAGTGGATTGATGTAGTTTTCCAGATCATTTCAGGCGATTGCCGCCCATTGCCACAGTGCAAGGTTTCAACATTTGTTTTACGTGGTTGTGCACACAGAATGGTGCACTTTAATATGCAATAAAAACTGGAGCTCTGCGCAATGTATTTCGATTTTGTATGCGGCGGATTCTGTGGATTGAAGTGGATTGTGGTATTGGCACTGGCTACTGCAGTCGATTGCAGAGCATTGCACGAGAACGGCCGTGCCAATGCAAGTGAAATTTTATCAATGCATCTGTCGCAGAATTTTCCGTCATATGCAATCAAAACTGTAGCTTTTCTATCAGGATTTCTTTCATTGCATGGGGGAATGCAGTGGATTTCAGTGGATTGCGGTAATGGCCTGGGCCACTGCAGTCTTATTTCAGTGGACTTCGTGAGACCGCGTGAGCGAAATCGCGCGATATTTTCTGGGTACATCGTACGTGTACCGTAGTTTGATATTCCAAACTTTAAGTTTGGAGCTGTTCGCAGCTGATTTGCGGTGGATTTGACGGGAACTAGAATGGATTGTGATGGATTGAGGTATTTTGCAGTACAAGCGTCCGGCGTCAAAGCTCATTTGCTTAAGTGGGCGTGTTCACAGGGACATGAAATTTGGTTGACAAATAAATTTGAACGTGTACTACAATATCGGCGAAAAATTTCAGCTCGGCCACACTTACGTCTGGTCGTTACTAGTCTAACTAGAGTGGATCGAGGTGGATTGCACTGGATTGAGGTAATTTGTCGAACTTCCGGTGCCACCGTACTCCATCGTACTTCCGAACCGGTTGCCTCTAATCAGGCCACTGCAGCAGAGAGCATAATAATAATAATAATAATAATAATGCACTTGATAAAGCGCCCTAAGAGAACTTAATCTCTTTCTAGGCACTTCACATTTGCTGCAAAGTGAAATGCAATTGAATGGTAAGTAAAATCATGGTTGAAAAACAAAAAAAATGAATTATATGGTTAGGGGTGAATGCCCAGGGTCAGCATGCTAATATGGTTAGTGGCAGCATGCACAGTGTCATCACACATAAGCACATCAAGGACGAATTACAGGGACCCGCTAAATGCTGTCCTAAATAGGTGTGTTTTTAAGTTACTTTTACATGTGATCAGGTCGGGGGATGTTCTGACGCAGGTCGGGAGGGAGTTCCAGGCTTTGGGAGCATACGCACTAAATGCACGGTCTCCAAAGGATTTGAGGTGTGTACGAGGTATTTCTAGACTGTTTGATTCCGAAAAGCGGGCGGTACGATGCTTGGCCTGATGGGGTAGTATATCTGAGAGATAGGCTGGAGCAATAGAATGAAGTGACCTAAAAGTGAGCGACAAAACCTTGAAGTCAATCCGTTGCTTGACTGATAGCCAGTGCAGGTCGGCGAGAGTGGAGTAATGTGGCAACTGCGACGCTCACGACAGACAAGCCTAGCTGCAGAGTTTTGCACCAGCTGCAATCGCCTGAACGCACATTCTGGTAGGCCAGTAAGCAGTGAGTTGCAGAAGCCGAGACGGGATGTCACGAATGCATGTACCAACTTGGACGTTGTATCCTTATCTAAACAAGCCCGAATTTTAGCACTGTGATGTAGCTGAAAATAGGCAGATTTGACTGTGGAGCTGATATGGTCGTCTAACGAGACGTCGCGTTGGAATATAACACCTAGATTTCGAGCTGATTCAACTGGAGATATGCTGGCAGAGCCAATTTTTTAGAGTCAGCTTTTCCAATCTCTGAATCACACTGGGTTTTTCCATAACTAGCAAGTTAGTTTTATCATCGTTTAGTTTTAGAAAATTGGCTGCCATCCATGTGCGGATGTCATCAATACATGTAGCAGTGAGTTGAGAGAATTTGAGGTACTCGAAGGCTGGGAGGTATCAAAGCAAAGGTACAACTGAGTGTCATTCGCATAGAAGTGAAAGCCTAGATTGTGCTTGGCAATCACATCAGCAAGAGGGAGAGAATAAACCGTGAAAAGAACCGGACCAAGCACGAAGCCCTGAGGTACTCCATATTTCAGAGGTACTTCAGATGATCTTTGTCCATTCACGTCAATACTCTGGAGTCTCCCACTGAGATAGGACCTGAACCACTGCAGAGCAGTGCCAGTGATGCCCAGGCGAGATGAGATTCGCTCTAGAAGAACTTTGGGGTCGATGGCATCAAAAGCTGCCGAAAGATCAAGCAAAACAAGCAGAGACACTCTACCCATGTCTGCATTCCTAATTTGGTCGTTGTATACCCTAAGCAATGCTGACTCTGTGGAGTGATTAGGTCCAAAGCCAGACTGGAACTTACTAGCAAGGTTTGAGGTTCCGATGTATGAGTTCAGCTGGTCTGCCACGACCAGTTCGAGTGTCTTTGATAGGAATGGCAGAAGGGAGACTGGGCGGTAGTTGCTTAAGCTTAAGCATCTTTTCGTTAGATGCACTCCACACGTAAGCATTAATGCTTTGCTTCGAGCACATGCAAGTAATGCATCGGCATCTGGAAAACACTGGATTAGAGCAAGATAAGCAAGCAACCGAAAGACCTTGGCCAATGGCGTGATAGCCGGAGCAAATGGAATATTTAAGCCTAGCCGTGCTGCTGGCAGGTGCGGCCTGGGAGGGCCAACGCATGTTCTGACCGTCTGCCATTTGACATTTTCAATAGTTTTGGATTGCAGCAGACTAACTACGAAAAGTCCTGACTGAGCTGCGGCTGAGAAGAGATAGATGACTGAGTTAGAGCGAGCAATCCCTAAGGGGGGCGTGACCAGCCAAGAGAAGGGCAAATACTACGTCAGCCCATTAAGCAGCTTGACGACATCCGCTGTGTTTCAGCGAACCTCGTTGCACGTAGATCTAGGCAGTCGGGCCACGATGTACTCTCGGATTCGTGAGAAAGCCTTGTTGAGGCGACTTGGACATCGGGATGATGTCATCATCGGCGGTCACTTTTCGCCAATTGCGAGCCCGAATGGTATCAATCAGTTATCTAATCCAGCGGCATGCCGGCCAGTACACCACTATCACTGGCATTGCGACCATAGCTTTGGCATAGCTTTTTGCCCGTTTGTTTTCGAAATCACAAAGTCGAAGCGGCAGAGAGGGAGTGAGAGCACAGCCCCTTCCGGTATGGCTCTGCTCTGTCTCACGATGTCAGCCACGACTTTCGATCAGCCGAGAGATGCCGCTAAGTGGGACACCTCGACTCGCGCCTGCTCCGAATAGGCTAGCAAGTACGGCGAACCGAGTGCAGAGATCATTGGGGTCATACGGCAGGACAGTGCCTGACCACGATGGAGTCCGCGAATCGCTGAGTAAAGAGTTGGCGGTACCAAATGTCACTGCACACAAGTGTCATACCCTGCGAAATGTGCTACATGGGTAATTCCTGAAATTTCAGGCAGGCATGCCGATAGCGCTTGTCCGTAGCACCTTTCAACGCTGCTAAAACATATTAATTTAACACTCGTTAAGACCCGACTGCGTCCGGGCCCTGACTCAGCTTGTCACCACCACTTTCACGAGCTGACGGCTTGCTGCCTTACGTATTTGGTATGTAGACTACTCAGAAACTTCACGTACGCAGAAAGGCGCAGACAGCTGTGCGGCCAGTCGAGGGTCTTGGCTGGCTTCCGAGTTTTTCAGGGACTTTTCGGCGGAACTCCATAGAGCGACTCTCTATCCTCGACGGACAATGGCCCGCCTCCAAGAGGACTAGCCTCAACCCCACCCCACGACCCTCAGACCCCGTGAAGCTTTCAGCATCCGCAACCTCGAGGGATTCCGCACAGTTCGCTCCTCGAGCGCTGCGAATCGCTCTGCTAACGATGCGCAAAAGATTAGCAGTTCGTCAACTGTCTCATCTCGCCTGACGCCGTTGGGCTGGGGAGCAGCGGCGTCCAGCGAATCTAAGCATAGAGCACTCTGCTTCGTTCAATTCGGCTCGCTTTCCGAGTCGCTGTATGTCCGCATCCTACTCTGTCGGCCGCCGCGTACCGTCTGCTGCGCCGGCATGCGCATTGCTCTTTGTCATTGACGCGCTCTTCCATTCCATTGTGCCAAGCGATCTAGTGGAGCCGCTCGATGGTCGCAGCGTTACTTTGGCGACGCGGCAGCTCCTGCACGCGCGCTCAAGTCCTCTGCCACAAACGCAGCCGCACGTAAAGGATGCTTTCAGGCGGCTTCCAGATGCGCGAGCAAAAACTGCTCGAACGGAGCCTAATACGCCTGACAGCGAAGCTAGCGAGTCGAAGATGCTGCCTCGAAAGAAGCACGTGTGGCGACATAGTAGTAATGCAGAGTTAGCAATGCGCGGCGGCAACAAGGAGCTTAATGTAGACCGGTCAATGCTGTCACCACTGAGAGGCGATTGCGTACAGCACCAGCCTTAGTGCACAGCTCATTTCCATGCCCAAATTAAAAATGACTGCATATGACTTCAGACAAGTGAAGACCGATGGCAAATCAATAAAATCATGACTGGATTTGCGAAGCTAAAATTTAAAAAAATTCTACTTCGTTCAAATTAAAGACAGTTTTCTTAATGCATGTTTTTAAATTCAAACCTAAAGCTTACCGTAATATTGGTTTCCCTAAAAGTAATATTCAGCTGCTTCAAAAATTACTCAATGACAGCGTTTCTCTGCTTTGTTCTCACCAAATTTGCCCCGATACAATTCTGGAGTTCTCTAGAAGCTTAATGCTAGCCACCTGTTCGTTGAGCTAAGACTAAGTGTGACGCGCGCTGGCGCTCTCTTTAGTCCTATTTTATCACCGCATTTGAGGAGAATATTGTTTCCATTGAGCTTCCGCTAGAGTGATGCTCAAATATGGCCTCTTTATCTATCTGTGTTTGTAGCTACGCTGAACGGAAGCTGCGCCAACGTCAAGTCTGCAAAGCACGAAGATGCATGGCTCCCTCGGTTACTTGTCTATCACGTTCTTGTTTGAGAGACGTTAGTTGCAGTTGCACATATAATTGACTCGCTCGGAGCTTATAATCGAAACCTCTTTCTATCAACGCAGATAATGTTTGCTCAAAATTGTTTTTTATATTCCTTCTAGCACTATCTTGAATAGATAAAATAAGAAAGCTTAAACACATAGCTTAATTACAAGAGCCTGCAGGTGCGTACCCCGTCGACTTGACGCTCTTTTTTCAATCGGTAACGGCCGGTAAGCGATTCAGCTCTGACTTCCGTATTAGTGACTTTCGTTCATGGTACTTTATTAATTACGTCTAAACTTTGATGTATTGATGTCCAGCTATACTTTCCTCGCTATAGATTATGAACTATCTTGTTCCAGAAGGTTTTAATACAGGATTCGCCCATAAAATCTGAGGCTGTCACAGTCTGTCAGATATACTGTGCCAAAAATATAAGCCTTTTTAATAAGGCCGTAATCGGCCGAGAAATAAGAAAATAAGCCTGCATGAACAACTATGGTAGATGTCAACGTTCGCTTCGCCACTTCTTCTAAAACGAGTTGTCTGCCGATGATTGCCAAACTTCTTCTCTGCTGCGGTCATTGTACCTGTTTGTCTTTATCTTTCTTACCGACGTAGCATTGAGCGGGTCCTCGAGTGGGCTTCACCCTCGGGATTCTCTCGGCTTTTCATGCACTCACGTGCGTCTTCTGAGACTGGAGACAGGCGACCCATCGCAATCTCTATTAAGATACGTGAAGCGATCTTCAAAGCTAGAACACGATCAATGAATACAGCTCAAGGATGAGCAAACCTCTATTCCCCATTGCTTTGGGACGGAAACTTAAAGTGCTCATTCTTGGCATCTCTTGTAAATATTCTTATCTGCTTTACGTTCAGTTAGAAATACTATTTGTGAAATACTACTGATACATACATACGAAAGCAGCAGATCTCTTACCTGAGCATGCGCTCGGTAAGGGAGACTCTCGAGACGCAGTGAAGAAAAAATTAGCTTCTGGAAATCGGAGCAAGTAGTCTAATTCATTTACTTTTACCACGCCGATTCTGCAGCAATGGGCGTGGTCGTGATCGTGTAAGTTCGTTTTGATACTCGTGGCCACGAAGATTGCGGCGTGACAAGCACTAGCTGAACATCTCATTAGAATCATCTTATAAGTAGCCTGGTAAATTTCAGAATCATCGATAGCAATATGTCCATAAAGTCAATGAAAACACGACGAGCCTCAGCTTTAAAGCGCTGGATAATATTGATGATAGATAATAATGGCTTTGGCATCAGACATCGAGGTACCTCTTCCTTAATGGTAACCACATTTCCAAAATCTCATCAAGAGCACGTCTAAATGCCGCTTCATTCTGGCTTAATGCCAGTTTTGCCTCGTGAGCTATTTAAAGAGCATTTATCCTGAGTTCGCCTAAGCCGTGTAAAATACTGCTCTGCCATTTAATCCATTTTGGCTCAAGAATGATCCTTAATTAGCGTGATTTCAGCTGGAAATTTGTCTTTCGAATCTCATTTTGGGAGAGCGAGCAGCCAGTTCAGCTTTTAGCTACTCAGTTAGACAAACAGTGTGTGCCTTTATGTAGCAAATAGAGAATGACATGTTTGAGTTGCAATTCTCGCTGACGTAGTCTCAGTGTCTATGCTACATTATTTGCATGTATGCATAGGCCTATGAGCAGCACAAAATGACTACTGATGCTTTCCAGCAATCATCCAGCACTACTCGCCGACACCAATGGTTACGTAATGCGATGAGCTCGCTACTTCCGATCTCGTCCGTAGGCCACAAATACGGAGCATATAGATATGTGCACTCAGAGCGAATGCTGGCGACGAATGTTGGCGACGCTCGCGCTTTGAAGCGCGCACGTACGAAGCACGCGGCAGAAGAGCGCGGCAGCAATCAAAAGCACCCTGTTTTCACAAAATCGTGTCGTTAATTTAGACAGGTCAAGTCCACTGCTACAGAAAGCCACTTGCTCCCAGCACCAGCCGCTTGCGTATAACTCTATGATCTTAGTCTAGAGTGTCACAGGACTATCGATTACTTCTTCAGGTATTCAGCTACGCTTTCCAATCTACAGATCATAAAATATCTGGTTTATATAGTTTGTAATTCAGGAACTGCTATTAATCGCTTGAAATAGCACAATCTGGCTGGTATGGAAAGCAAAAGCCCCAATGCAGTCTGGATGCATAACCTATTTGTATGCATGGCAACTTATTAAACAAAGCAAAGTTTTGCCGGGCTTAATGGATTACCTCTTCTGATTTATGTAAGCATAAGCTTTCAAACTTATGCTTATTTGAGAGATTTTTCATATTTCCCATAAATGAAGCAAAAAAGATTCTTTTAATTAATTCATTCACGGGTTATTCGTTTGATCTAATAATTTATTTTGCACTCTATTTTGGTTTTCCTTCATTATTTGTGTGAGTTTTGAGAACACCGGGTAAGGGGCCGGCTCCAGGTATTCCATAACTAGACGCTATTGCCATGTTAAGCTACGTATGTACCTGTATGTATCTCGGTCTATAACTCCTCAAAGCCATAAGGAATAAATGCGTTTACGCTTGAGAGTTTATTATAAAGCACTGAGCACGATAGCCTAGCAAAAAATGGACGACCGTAGTCTAACCAATACAGAGCAGGTAAGCCAGTGATATCATTAGACTTGGTTTCTGCGGTAGACAGTCCTTAATATTTGATGCCAATCACACATGACGGTTGGCTGTGAAAGCAGTCTTCCTAATTAATCTTTCAAACTTTAATATCAATTATCAAAGACGATGCCTAAATTCCGAGTAAATGATGACGGTCCCACTAAAACAACTGTAGTCAGTTGAGCGAAGTCTGCGAGTGCAGCCCCACGCTTGGAGTGTCCACGGGAATGAGCTCGGTTAATCGGTTATTAAATTAATATGAAATAATTTATTAAATCGGTTATCAAATAAATATGAGGAAATCGGCTGACATCCAGGATCAAACCTGCAAGGCAACCCTTCAGGTTATCAGTCGCTGCAACTGATTCCGATCGTCGTTTCAATAACAGCTGCAGTCAGCTGTAGCCTGCATTGAAGAGATAGCCAATACATATACATAGCCATGTTTCCACGAGGTTGCTTAGCTAGCCCTCCCCTCCCCCGGCTGAGCTCATGACAAATGTAAAGCGCCTAGAAAGAGATTGAGTTCTCTGAGGGCGCTTTATCACGTGTATTATTATTATTATTATTGTTATCTCATTACAGCTGCATTTACTTTTAGGGCTAAGCAAAACCTCAAACAAGTCACGATGCTACAAAATTGTCTGCAACGTTGCTTTAGCGACAGTTGGTGTGCCGGTAGCCCTAGAAGGGTGGTGCAAGCTGTCAGGAAATTGAGACTGAAATTCGGCAATAATCATAATTTATTGAGAGTTGGCATATATGCTGAAAGAAATGGACAAGGCTGAACGACCAATGTGAATGCCTGGTTCTTGGGGGCGTCATTGTGGTGGTGCCTCATTGATACAACTTTAAATTACTGAACTTTGCATTGCACTTGAGGCTTATAAGGTTGCACACATGGCCAATCGTTCTCGACAAGGTAAGGGTACTATCAAGAAAAAATTATCTATAAGTAAGCATTCTGTGCTATTATTAGAATATATACGATAAGATCAAATCGTCAAATAAAGCTCTCCGATTCAACAGCAATTCATTGTTGATGGCGACTGAAGGGCTCCATTGGATATCGAAGCTCAAGCAGCGGGCGAACAAGCCTTACATGTCTCTTCAACCCAGGCATCAGCATGCACGTGGTAGCAGAAAAGAATTGGCCAATGCTGGTATCGAAGAATTTATATTTTAACTTCGTATGGCTTCTTAAGGAAATTTTTCAATAAATTGGTAAGTTAAATTAACTAGGCAAGTTAAATTTCGTGATCAAATTAGTTTAGAACTCAGGCTGCAATTTTGAGAGCTTAGATCCCAAAAGCCATCGACTTTGTTGAGTAGCAGTGCCTTAATTGTGGCAAATATCCCGCATTACAGGAGTAAGGGACGCGTAAATCGCAGGCCAGGTTGTGGATGCGAGTATTGCGGGAAATGGTTTTTTTATTGTGATGATTATGATTTCTAGTGTTGATGTCAGCGTCCAAGTCAGCCTCTTCGAAGGGCAGTAAAGATGTAGAATATCTAACCGAGTTTTGTGCATATAAAGTTATTATGCCAGCTAGGAACAAAATTCGTATTGCCATTAGATACCAGTAAAGTATTAAAGTTTAGTATTAACTGTATGCCTGCTTGTAAGCATTAGAGGTACTCTAATGGGATACAACTTGGGATGCAAGACAAGTATTTAAATATATAATTCATTTGCACTGCACCCTAAGAGAACGTAATCACTATTCAGGCGCGTCGCATATGCCACGGGGCTCCAGCTAACGACCTCGGTCTTCACATAAATTCACCTTGACCTTGGTCAAAGCAACCGTCTTCGCCACTGCACCAAACCCGCTATTAAGCTTAATATATTAGCATGTCTATGCATTATATCTTCAAAGTGATGACATAAGTTTAGAGGTATTCTTTTCACTTGCTATTAAGATGCAACCTACTTCCCACTGGCCATAAAGTGATACAGTATCGAAAAGATTTCCTGTAGCAAACAGCTTTGGCAAAAAGAATCAGCCGGTACTCGAACTATGACTTCCGGCTCTGGGATAGGTCAAAATTCCAGTTTACGATTCCTTTCGTCGTTGTGCTCTCTGAGTTTGGATGAGTAGCCCTCTATTAAAGAATGTATATTCTAACCGTAATAATAGTAAGACATTCTGGTTTAGCTCTCTAAAAGAACTAGAGCTTTTTTGTACAATGTTTACGTGTACTGGAAAGGAATTATGTCACGAATAACGTGCACAATTACAGCATGCACGTCCACTCAAGGACAATTTACTTGGACAGAGAAAAGACTGTGCTTTTTTCGATTGATATAGGCAGGTTATTTGCTTCTTTGAAAACGATTGGTCAAATAAGAGGACGTCACGATCTCAGTTGGGAACCAACCACAGGATTCTTTAATGCCTTGCACCCTAAAGGGCTATGATAATAAAGGCAAATTGAAAAGTAGACAGTCGCAATTGAAAGTTGAACCCACGGCCGGCTGGCTCTGAGGAGGCCCGACCAAAAGGGCTACGCCCTCGTTCGGTTTCAGTGAGTTATGCCCCCTGCTACCTCTCAGAGCGCCACCGATTCTTTTCTCCGAGCGTTCTGCAGCAGCGAAATGCCTACTACGATCACTAGTTCTCAACGCCCGAGTTGTGGTTCCTTTTTAATTTTCTCAACTTTCTTGTTTAGTGGTTTGTTACTAATAGAAAAAATTGGATTACAAGGTCGGTAGAATGAGCCTTGTGCTTACGATTAGAAAATGCCCATGACCTGTTTACCGGGGCATACCGCCAAATTACGAAAGAAACCTCTGCTTTAGTGATGAGCTTCGAACTTTCTCAATTGATCGCCATCGGTATCAGACAAGTGGGCTGATAGGAGGAAGAAGGGAAGAGAAAGATAGAAACAGAAAAAATAAGACGGAAAGATACAGAAGTAAGAGTGAAAGACAGAAAGAGAGGGGGAGTACGAAAAAGGGAGGAGATGAGGGAGAGAGGGGTGGAGGAGAGAGAGTATAGGAGGGAGAGACGGCGGCAATAGATAGATAGATAGATATATAAATAGATATAGATAGATAGATAGATAGATAGATAGATAGATAGATTGGTAGATAGATAGATAGATAGATAGATAGATAGATAAATAACTAGATGGATGGATACATAGATAGATAGATGGATAGATAGATAGAGGTAGGTAGATAGGTAGGTAGGTAGATTGGTTGGTCATCAATGCCGGGGAGACAGTAAGAAAATGAGAATATCCCCTTCTCATTTTCTTACTTCAGATATGGGATAGACAGAAGAATGAGGTGTGGTTTTTAGAAAATAAGCTGGATATAAAAATACAGTGTGTAAAATGTAAAATCGTCGAAGTAAAAGCCTGTCCGAGGCCGTGTTCGTGTGCTCTGCTAGATGTGACCTATGTAAGGCACGCCTAAGATGTGCGAGCGTTTTAACGAGCGAACATTAGACGCTTGGAGGGCAGCGTAATAGGTGCGATGCCCGGTATGACCGATGCGTATTCGCCATCGGCGAGCAGAGAATGTGCCAGTAATTTAGTTCAGCTTCGGCTTCTAAACGGGAGAGCCACCACGTCAAGATAAAATTAGCATAAATAAATAAATCCATGACGAAGTGAGCTGTACATCATTAGCGGCTGCTAGTTTCGTCGCGGGTATTGCGCTATGCGGGCGGCGCTAATTGAACTGCTTCCCTTCTCATCCGTCCTACTTCGCGCTCGCCATTTAGCAGCACCGCGCTCAGGACGCAGCGCTGCGGCATCCGTGACGCAGCTGAGCAGCTGCGCAGTCGGTTCGTCGGCGGCCAGCAGGTATATGCCGACGTGACCTTCGGTTGGTGGATTCCTGCGCCGCCGCTGCATGCCGGTGCCGGCTGGTTCCAGCAAACGACGCACGGTGGCCGCCGCCGCCGTCCTCGGTGGCTAGACGTCGCAGCGGCACAGGCGCTCGAACGTCGCTGCTTTCGCATCGCACCGCTCGAATACGAATGAGTAATTCTGAACATAACTCGGCACAAACCCGGGAGCCGGACTAGCCAGCTTTTTGATGGCCGCGGTCAAAGTCCGCCGGCGGCAGGCGTCGCTCGGTCGCCGCTCGGCTCGGCGATCGAGCTGGACCGTCGGGGGGGGAGTCGTAAAGCTGTTCGATGTGGCGATGTGGAAGCAGGGCACCCGATCTCTCTCTCTCTCTCTCTCTCTCTCTCTCTCTCTCTCTCTCTCTCTCTCTCTCTCTCGCTCGCTCGCTCTTGCTCTCCCTCTCTTTCTCTCTCTCTCTTTCACTCTCGCTCACTCGCTCTTACTCTCACTCTCTCTCTCTCTCTCTCTCTCTCTCTCTCTCTCTCTCTCTCTTTCACTCTCGCTCACTCGTTCTTACTCTCACTCTCTCTCCCCCTCTCTCTCTCTCTCTCTCTCTCTCTCTCTCTCTCTCTCTCTCTCTCTCTCTCTCTCTCTCTCTCTCTCTCTTGCTTTCTCTCTCTCTCTCTCTCTACCACTTTTGCTTGCTCTCTCTCTCTCTCGCTGCTCTTGCTCTCTCACTTTCTCACTCTCTCTCGCTGTCGCTTTCTCCCCCTCTCTCTCTCTCTCTCTCTCTCTCTCTCTCTCTCTCTCTCTCTCGCTCCCTCTCTCTCGCTCCCTCTCTCTCTCTCTCTTCTCTCTCTCTCTCTCTCTCCTTTCTCTCTCTCTCTCTCTCTCTCTCTCTCTCTCTCTCTCTCTCTCTCCTCTCTCTCTCTCTCTCTCTCTCCTCTCTCTCCTCTCTCTCTCTCTCCTCTCTCTCTCTCTCTCTCTCTCTCTCTCTCTCTCTCTCTCTCTCTCTCTCTCTCTCTCTCTCTCTCTCTCTCTCTCTCTCTCTCTCTCTCTCTCTCTCTCTCTCTCTCTATTTCTCTCTCTCTCTCTCTCTCTCTCTCTCTCTCTCTCTCTCTCTCTCCTCTCTCCTCTCTCTCTCTCTCTCTCTCTCTCTCCCTCTCTCTCTCTCTCTCTCTCTCTCTCTATCGGTCTCTCTTTTTCTCGCACGGGCGCACTCAAGCACTGATCTCGCTAATTGGATAGCGGAGCTCCGGTTAGGCGATCCGCAGACGCCGCCTGTGGGCGCGCACCTGGGCAGCAGTGCGTGCCGACGATGCACGCAATCGGTGCCTCTCCAGGCGGCCCATTATCCCGGCGGCTGCTAGCCGGAAGGCCAGACAGGCCTCAGCCGCCTGCCCACCCATCCGCCCACTCAGGTAGGGGAGGGGCGCCCCGCGCTCGCCTGCGAGCTCGCCGGTCCGCCGGTGGGGCTCGGCGTGGGGGTGTTCGCCCGCGCTTGCGCCGGCCGACGACGGTCACCGGGAGTTCTGTCGCGCGCTTTTTTCGCGTCGCCAGCTTTCTGCCTCGTCGGCTCGTCCCCTGCGGCGCGCCGCCGCTTAGCCAATCGCGCTGCAGGGCGCAGGCGTTGCTCGCACCCACGCGGCTCTGACGACCACCGTCGGCTATCGCTGGGGTCGAGCCCCCCCCCCCCGAGAGCCAGCTTGCCGAGCCCCACTCGGACGCAAAATAAGCGCCTCGCGCCGCCGCTAGCCCGCAGTCGCGCGCTCGACCGAGGTTCGACGCACGAGCTCCGTCGGCGCAGCCAGCCTCGTCCTCAGGTACGGGCGCGTGCGAGCGCCCGCCGCCGCCATTGCGGACACCGCCGCGGCTGCTGCCCGACTCCAGTGCGGGGCCTCGTCGCTTTTGGGGGTCACGCTGCGGAGGCGACGGCCGACCTCGAGAGGCGCTCGATCGCTGTCGGTCGCCGCCGCGGCCGGTTAGAAAGCGCACAACTATGTAATGTATCCATGTCTGAAACCTCACTGAGCCACAAGCAGGCTAAGCAGGTTTAACTGAGGAGAGTTTTCTGTAGTGCACTCACAGTGACGAAGCGGCTTTCGCTACGTATTCGGTGCGTTAACAGACTTCATTTCACGCAAGAGACAGAAAGAGAGAGAGAGAGAGAGAGGGGCGTAGCTGAGTCGGGAGGGCAGTCGAGGTAATCTAATGCACTACTTCAACCGCCCTCCTGACTCAGCTGTGCTTCTAATTTTCATGTCGTTTCGTGAGATGAAGTCTGCTGGCTACCGCGTGCGTACCGAAAGCCGCCGCTTTGAGGTTTCTGCTTTCGGTACGGCTTTGGCTTCGGAAAGGCTTTGGGTGCGCCGAAAACAACGCTGTAGAACGCCGCCTAGTTTTTGTAGCTTTGCAAAGTTACAGACGGAGATACATTACATAGCATGGAAGTAGTAGCAGCGCAGGGCTGCTGGAAGCAGGAGAGTAGCCTAATCAACACTTTGCTGCCCGGCGCCCGGCGAAAGCCTCGCCGGTGGGTAATTGTCGCGCAAGAACGCGGCCGACCGACCGCCGCAGCGGAAGTACCGCACCGGCGCAGCGCTTACACCTAAGGCGCCAGGCAAGCGGAGCGACGCCGCCAGACGACGGATGGCGGCGTCCGTCGCCCGTCGGCAGACCGGCTGCCAAGCGAGCTCTCGCATCGTAATTAGGCTGAGGCGGCTAAGCGCCAATTAACAGCATTACGTAGGGCAAAACGTAATGAGGAGATGCGGCCGTGAAGACACGTGCCAGTCTGAGGGCGGCAGGCCTACGCACGTCACCGCCGCCCTCACGTCGAGCCCTGCGGGTGGGGGGTGTTGGAGTTGCCGAGGCAACCGCCCTCCCCACGCTGACGGGAACCGATCGGACGTGCTGCGGGAGCGGCCACGGCTCCTCCCCCCAGGGGGGGAGGAGCCCGCATACGAGCGGAAGGCTGAGCGGACCGACGTACCGCCGGCGTGTTGCACCGAGTCTCGTTTCGCCTTCATCTTCGCCTCAGCAGCTTAAGTCGTCCACCCCCTCTCTGCGTCGTACTTGGCTCGAGCCGAAAAAAGCACCGCCCGCCGCCAACCTTGCCGAACCGCCCGCCCCAACAAAAAGTTGCTTCCGGATTACAGCAGCCACGCGAGCCGGCGGCAAATGTCGCGTTCGCGCAAACAGCTCCAGCGATCTCGGCGCAGCGAATGGGCGGGGCGACGACGACGACGCGGCGCCGCTACCATGTTTGGCCAGTCTTTCTAGCCCAATTGCCCATTTATAGGCTGCGCGGCCCGCCGCCGCAGCTCGCTCGTCTGCTCGCTCGTCGGCTCCGCCGGAGATGCGCGGCTGCGCCGACGTCGCGGCCTACCTATCCGTCGTTCCTGGGCTCGGGCCCGGCAGAAGGCGGGCCGTTCTTCGAATTCCAGCGCCCGTTCGACTTTCTGCAGACGCTAGCTCCTGGGAGCGACAGTTACCCTCGCCCCGCCCCCGCTGAAGGGAACGATTGATCGCAGCCCAGCGGAGCGTCCCGCCAGAGCGTCGCGCCTCAGAGAGTGCCGCGCGACGATCGCTAACGCTTCAGTGAGCTCTTCTGCGGGCGGGCGAGCGTCGCCGCCGAATCGCCGCCGCCGCCGCCGCTCGCCCGCGCACAGGGACGAGGGCAACCAACGCGAGCGACGAGGATGGAGAGAGAGGAAAGGAGGCCACGGAGCTATGGCAACGGACATCTAGTCGGACCGAGGTCAGAGGCAGCCAATAATTGGAAGGCTTGTGGGGCGTGCGTCGGGGCCGACGAATTCCTCCGGGTCGGTCGTGCTGAGGGTGGGGGAGGGGGCCAGGACCTGCGGTCCCGTCCCCTTCCCATCTCCAGCGACGAGCGACCTCCTTCGCCACTCGCTACGACCCGACCAGCGCCGACTGCGGCGGCGCGAGCCTCGCTTGCTGTCGCCATCGGGCGAGGGCATCCGGTGCGGATGTGCCGCTTCGAGCGGATGCCGCAATTGCCAGCGACGCGAGGGCCCCGACAGAGGCGACGTGCGCCGACTGCCGCGATTGAAGCAGGCGAGACGCCGATGCCGACCCGGACCCGTTCGGACGGCGGCGGCGCCTCGCTGCAGTCGGCCTCGCTAGGTCCGCCATCGAAAAGGAGCGATTCGAAAATGCGGCGCCTCATGCTCGAATGAACTTCCTCGAATTCTCGCGGCGAGCGCGAGCTTTCACGCCGCTCTGCTCTCGAGCCGGCAAGGGGCACTCGAAAAAAGCTCCGCATTTTTCAAAAGCTGTTAATCATTCTCTCCTCACCTACCTGAGACTTATTGCGCAAGTAAAGCGGCACCGGGAGCGCAGCCGTTTGCGCTTCCGGCCCGGCTCACTGTTTGCCTCGGTAATTGGTCACCTGGCGATGCGCCCGTCCAGCGACCGGCCGGCCGTGGCGCGTCGGTTGTGCCCTTTCGCCCCCACCCCGAACCTCGCACGACGCGAAACGGGCGTTAAACGTCGGTCGCCGACGTCCGCGACGCGCCGCTAGATGAGCGCCGACTCCCACTTCCGGCGCACCGATTAGCCGCCCTGCACTGACCGATCGGCTCGGTCGTGCGCGCTGAACCGCGCCGGGAAAGACGCGCCGCCGGCAGTCGCATTGGGAGCAGAGTCGGACGCTCGCTTGCGACCGCGAGCGAGCGTCTGCTTGTGCCTTTCCAGGAGCCTTCCGGCTGACTTGCAGACTTTAGCTGCGACGAAAGTTACCCGCAACTCGCACTGCTTCCTGCAAACAGTTCTAGAGCAGCCAGTGTTCGTCGCACGCTCTTGCCGCCACGGCATCCGGCGTCGAAGCCGTCGTGGCTTCGCGAAAGCGGAGAAAGCAAAGTTGGAGGAGGCTGCCTCGGCGGCGGCTTGTGGGGGGGGGGGACATTATCTATCCGCATACTGCCCGCCGGCGTGCTCGACCGCCAATTCTTGCTTTGCTACACGATTTTCGTCCGCTCGAGCCAAGCGGGTTTGGTGCCGCGCTTTCCTTCGCATCGCGATGCCAGCAGAGCGAGTACGAGAGCGAGTACGGAGCAGCCCAGCGGAGCAGCAGCTCCGGCGATCAGATCCGCAGGCGGTACCGCCGCCACCGCCGCCACCGCCGCCACCGCCGCCGCAGCCGCTGAGCCACGAAAGCGGCGGCGGCCTCGTACTCGCGACGAGCGTCTTTGATGCGGCTGCGTCGGCACCCGAGCGAGGCTGGCTGACTGGTGCCGCACAGCAGACGCGGCGGCTCGACGACGGTGCGCCGCGTCTGCTGACCAGAGGCGGCGCGAAAGCGTTTGCAGAGAGCGCTTGCTCGTCGATAGAGGTCGCGAAGTAATATGGCGCGTCTGCGGCGGCGGCGGAGGCGCCGCTTTGCAATCGACGTAATTAAGCTGGCACAGAAGATCGGGCACTAGCAACGCTCGCCGAAGGACCGTCCGCCCGTCCGTCCGTCCGTCCGTCGTCAAAAGCTGCGGGCTCCCGCTCTCTCTCTCTCTCTCTCTCTCTCTCTCTCTCTCTCTCTCTCTCTCTCTCTCTCTCTCTCTCTCTCTCTCTCTCTCTTTGAGGCCGCCTCTCTCACGAGGCCGCGTGTCCGCGAACAAAGTGTGCGCGGACATGCGGCCTTCGCATCGATCAGTCGTAGGAACGGGTCTGCGAACCACTGCGACGCGCGATGAGCGAACTGCAGCGGCTTCTGAAAAACTTAAGCTTTTCTCTGCAAACGCTGCGCGCGAAAACGCGCGTGCTGAAGTCGTTGACGAGGCTGCCTGGCAGGTAGTTAATCTAGCGCCTCGAAGGGGAGCTCGTGCTCGTCATATTGGCTGCGCCACAGATACCCGCAGGTTGCAGGCGAAGATTGCTTTTAGCACGGTACGCCCAATCAAGAACGCCCTACCTTACCGACAGGTGCATCCGTGTCCTCGACGTAGTGCGGTGTATTCCTGAAGCCGCAGAGGGCGACATCTGCACGGATCGATTCTAGCGAACAACTCAACTCGCGACGTCGAAGCTCCAAGTACAACGGGTCTAACAATAACCGCAGATGGCATAACATACTTTGTAAACCGTCGATTATCAAATGTTCGATTCTTCACTATGAGAGCTCAGAGGCCCCGAATAATCTCTCGAGCACCGACACATTCTGACAGATTTAATATGCACACGCTCCAGTGAACCAGCAAACCCCCCGTGTAGCCACCCTCATCGGCCGCAGCCAGACACGGACGGCGAGTCGAGCAGAAACATTCTTGCAGCATTATGCACACAAAAAATTTGAATAAATATAATTCATTTGTCTAGAGCATTAAAATAGCCAGCTGGTGTGGTCCAGTGGTTAAGGTGCTCGTCTCTACTAAGGTCTGGCCGAGGTCGTGGGCTCGAGCCCTATGGCATATGTGAAGCACCGGATTAGAGCTCAAGTTCTCTTACGGCGCCATACAAATGAATTACACACACACACACACGCACACACACACGCGCACACACACACACACACACACACACACACACACACACACACACACACACACACACACACACACATATATATATATATATACTGTTAAGAGAACTTAATCTCTATCCGGTCGCTTAACATGCCTCGCAGGGTTCGAAACCATGACCTTAGTCGTGGGTTTGAATGGGAAATGCGACGTCAGAGGGTTTGGAGTAATGCCCCCATCCCAATAGAATTTAGCTCCTGCGGCAGCACATTCCTTTCTCATTGACCAATAGAATGATTGGCATGCATATTGACACCAACAGCAAGGGTATCTTGAGCGATCTTTTGATATAACTCCCTGATATATTCGCATGTCATGTTGGTCTTAGGTACGATGGTAGCGGTGGTAATAATTTGCATTTTCCCTAACGATAGTCAAATGTCCAAACGATAGTCACTTCCTTAATTAGTAAGTAAAGAACGAATAGCCTGCGATGGCCGCTCGCCGAGGCTGGGCCCCTACTCCGCAGGACGGTGCCTACCTTCGTGGGTTTGGGTATGCGCTTTTGGATTAATATAACTACCAGTCAGAGAGTTAACCTTGAGGAGGCATGTCGTTATTTAGAAATATCTACGTGTTTTCAGAGTTTCAATTGATGATATGGCGTCCGTTTAGAGCTGAGTAGCTTTCATTTATAAAGGTTTCCGAAAACAACACCTCTTCGTTCGCTTTGCATCCACAGAGATTAATATTATGGAGTTCAATTTAGTACTTCCGTTGTAAACCTGTCTTACAGAGTAACTTTGTTTTTCAAGTTCCGATCATGTTTCAATCGTCTAAATTGGGATTGCATTTATAACTTGTTTGTCTTTTAATAGGCAAACTTGCAAAAACTTCGACATTTCGACAATATATGGCCATTTTCGGACATTTCCCATTAAAGGCGAGCACCTTACCTGCTGGCCTAACCAGATCGGCAGGGCTTTGGATTGCTGCCTGGGCACTGCGGACTGAAACGGCGGTGTGCTAGATTATTCAGATTATGACCGCTGAGATACTTCTTATTGGTGGTTCCTGGAGCTAGAAAAGGATCGTTTTTGTCATAATCAATTGTTAGGTGGTATAAATGCCAAAGTCACGTAATAGAAAGTGAAATGAGCTCTAGGCGTTGCGCCAACCGGACGGGAGTTGCTCCCGCCTGGCATTTTGCCGATTTGCAGCTCAGCTGGCTCAATGAACAAACGACGCCGTATTAGCTGTAAAAGTACGGTAACCCTACGCGCATATCTGGAGCCGAAGTTGGAAATACCAAACGTAAATGTCAAGGTTAACCAGCCATCTACTGAGAGACTTGAGCGTGGCTGGAAATGATGTGCACTAAATACGACGCTATCAACTGGCTGCCTGCCCCATTGCATGGGCACTGCAGCGGTGTCTGCACTGATGCCTTTCGGCCGCCAGCGAAGCACTCGTAACAGTATTAGTAACAGTTATTAATTAGTTATAATTAGTATCGTAACAGTATTAGTCCTTATCGACGCACGGTGCAAATACCGGCGAAGCCTCGAGACTTGGAGAGCATGACAGGCGACGTTCAGACGAAGCACGAGTGCACGCAGTTACGTCGCCAGCAGCGGAAGCACGCGGCAGCAACGAATAGCGCTCCCTACCTTAAGACAGCGAGTCCATATCCGGTAGTGCGTGGTGAAGTCTATTAACAGCGAGGAGGGGGAAGATGGGTGGCATTCAGAATCGGCCGCGGCGTACAGCACCTCTAGTGCACGGAGCCCAGGATTGCACCGCCACTAATACTAGTTATAATAATGCATTCGCATAGCGCCCTCGGAGAACTGAGTCTCCTTCTAGGCACTTTACAGTTCCGCTGAACTGCCCGCACCGGCGCACTGCGCCCAGCGAAACTCCCTCCAGGCTGCCCAACGCCTAGAGCTCACCTGGCTGCTCAGTAAATGGCATGTATGTTCTGTGCCGCCGAACCATAGATTGTGCCATTACTGGCTCCTAGCCGTTGCACTGCCAGGAGTCGCGAGTAGCAATCAAATCGGCAATCGTAATCTGGCCGATGCGGCGGCACGCGCCGACGTTACGCAATAAGGAGCGCCGATAGGCGGGGCAATAATAAATAGATAGACCTTCAAATTCGAACTGGCAATCAAGGTCAAGAACTACCTTGACGGTCCAGTGAATCCAGTGCTAAAATCATACCCTGGTTGACTGCATTTGCCGTTCGGCCAGTACTCGCTACGCTGAAAGAGACTAGACTGTCTGCCCCGCCCCCTGGTCGTGCTTCGGGCCGCTTCGGCAGATGAGTCGTAAGCGTAGCGAGATCTTGTTGGCTGCGGCATCTGAGGTGGCAGACAGGAATCCTACTCACGGATTTTCCTGTCCGTCAATTGATACCGAGTTCGCATTTGGCGTTTTGACGTGCTTGCGCCTGCAACCGAAGGGACGATAATAACCTGAGAATGTCTGCAACTCTTCGCCTACTGGTCACAGGTCAAGTGCTTTGCGTCCGTGCTGTTTATGAACCGCTCGTAGCGAGTAATAGAAAAAATACTAGCTAAATTAACGCAGCCTCGTTTGTATAGCAGTTGCTGAGCCTTAACGGCATTCACCACCGTCCGAAGTTCGCAATAAAGAATCGCACACTGTACGATTCGAACCCACGACCTCGGTCGTGAAGACATGGCGGCAAAGAGGAAAAGTCAGCGCGTGATAGCTGTCGCCCCGGTTAACACCTCTCTCAACCCCAAGCTCGGTGGGGGGGTCCTCATCCTATGGGGACGAGAGGTAGCGCTCCTCCTCTGACCAGCCGGGAGTCGAAAGCCTCATCTCAGTTTCTGATTCCGCAGACGACTTTACGATGCTGCCTCAGACTCGTTCGTCGCGGGAGCCGATCGCGGCCCCGGCGCGGATTTGCCAGCTGTAGGCCACCTTCTAATGTGCAGGAACTTCTTCGGGGTCGGGTCTAGAAGAGGCACCCATCCCAATGCAACAATATCTTCATTGTAGGGGAGCTAACTCGTGAAAGCAGCCGATCAGCAAAACCTCCTGTATCCCTCAAACGGGCGACGTGGCTTGACAATGAAATTACAGTTTCTTAGTCTGCTGACCCGCATTAGCATTGTTGACGTTTGAATGCTGGCCACAATAAGAGGCAGGGCTGGCTACACCGTGGCCACCGTCGGGCAGCAGCAGCAGCAGCAGCAGCACAGTGCAGGGGCGGGGCGGGTGCCACCACTAGCAGCACCGAGCTTGCCAGCCATTAATGCAGCGCTCGCCGCTCCGCGACTAGCGCGCTTGCGGGTCTTCAATCGATCGCAGAGGAAGAATCGCTTGAAGAAGAGCGCCAAGGCTACTGCTGGCTGTCGCCGGTAAGCTCCCTCGGCGTCCAGCTCGCGGTCGAAGCGACAGTCGAAGCCTCCGAGCCAGCCAGGAGCCTCCGGGTGCAGCAGCGGCAGCGAGTGGCTGGCGTACCCTGCTCGAAAGCGACGCAGCCAAGGATAGACTACCCTCAGCAGCGGCAACGGGTTGGTGGGCTTTTGGGAACGCGATAGGATGGAGCTCACGCTTGAATCGTGATTTTCCCCAGTGTCCCCAGATGCCGGCGCCAGGCTTCCTGTCCAGATTGCAGGGGTCGAAGTTACGAAGGCTAGCGATCACTAGTCTGGATCGCAGCGACGACGGGACGTCGCCATTCATACCGTTAATAACAATAATATAATAATAGTAATGCACTCGATAAAGGGCCCTCAGAAAACTCAATCTCTTTCTAGGCGCTTTACATTTGCTGCAAAAGGAAATACAATGGAATGGTGAGTAATATCATGCTTGATAAACAAACAACATGAATAGCATGATTAAGGGCTGACATGCACAGGGTCAGCATGCGAATGCGGTTAGTGGCAGCATGCACAGTGTCAGCACGCATAAGCACATGAAGGACGAATCACAGGGACCCACTCAGTGCTGTCCTAAATAGGTGTGTTTTTAGTTCTTTTTAAATGTGGTCAAGTCAGGGGATGTTCTGACGCAAGTTGGGGGAGTTCCAGGCTTTGGGAGCATACGAACTAAATGCACGGTCTCCAAAGGATTTGAGGTTTGTAAGAGGTAGTGGTAGACTGTTGGATTCTGAAAAGCAGGTGGTACGATGGTTGGCCTAGGTGGGACAGTAGATCTGAGAGATAGGTTGGAGCCAAAGAATGAAGTGACCTAAAAGTGAACCACAAAACCTTGAATTCGACCCATTGCTTGACTGGTAGCCAGTGCAGGTCGGCGAGAAGTGGTGTAATGTGGCAACTGCGATGCTCACGACAGACAAGCCTAGCTGCAGAGTTTTGCACCAGCTGCAATCACCTGATCGCACATGCTGGTAGGCCAGTAAGCAGTGCGTTGCAGAAGTCGAGACGGGATGTCACGAATGCATCGACCGACTTAGACGTGGTATCCTTATCTAAACAAGCCCGAAGTTGAGCTATGTTATGTACCTGAAAGTAGGCAGATTTGACTGTGGAGCTGATGTGGTCGTCAAACGAGAGGTCACTTTTGAAGATGACACCTAGATTTCGAGCTGATTCAACTGGAGATATGCTGGCAGAGCCAATTTTGAGAGTCAGCCTTTCCAATTTGTGAATCACACTGGGTTTTCCCCATAACTAGTAAGTTAGTTTTATCAGCGTTTAATTTTAGAAAATTTGCTGCCATCCATGTGCGGATGTCATCAATACATGCAGCAAGTGAGTTGAGAGAATTTGAGGTGCTTGAAGGCTGGGAGGGATCAAAGCAAATGTACAACCGAGTGTCATCTGCATAGAAGTGAAAGCCTAGATTGTGCTTGGCAATCACATCATCAAGAGGGAGAGTATAAACCGTGATATGAACCGGACCTAGCATGAAGCCCTGAGGTACCCCATATTTCAGAGGTACTTCAGATGATCTTTGTCCATTCACGTCAATACTCTCAAATCTCCCACTGAAATAGGACCTGAACCATTGCAGAGCAGTACCAGTGATGCCCAGGCGAGATGAGAGGTGCTCTGGAAGAACTTTGTGATCGATGGTATCAGAAGCTGCCGAAAGATCGAGCAAAACAAGCAGAGACACTCTACCCATGTCTGCATTCCTAAGTTGGTCGTTGTATACCCTAAGCAATGCTGACTCTGTGGAGTGATTAGCTCTAAACCAGACTGGAACTTACTAGCAAGGTGTGAGGTTTCGATATATGAGTTCAGCTGGTCTGCCACGACCCGTTCCAGTGTTTTTGATAGGAATGGTAGAAGGGAGACTGGGCGGTAGTTGCTCAAGTTCTCTTGGTCTAGTGTCGCTTTCTTGAGAAGTGGGCTGACTACAGCTTTTTGAAAGGTGCTGGGACATGACCTGAGGCTAATGACATATTTATTATGTTAGTTATGCATGGCAGCAGCAGATCAATGAAACGTAGGAGCAGGATAGTGGGAATAGGGTCCAGAGTACTTTTTGTCTTCTTTGATTAGGATACGAACTTTAGGACGAGATCACTAGTGACCTGCTTAAATGTAGACGTTGAGGTGCAGCCAGGAATTGGGGTAACAGCATCCTAGTGGGGATGTTGTCATCGCAGGGACTGACCGTTGGCATGCTCAAGCAGCATAGTGGACAGGCAGTGATTTTTATGAGCTCTTAAACCCTGCAATAGGCTGCTCACAGGCGGATGAATCGTATACAATATCCCAGTAATCCCTATTCATCCTGATTGGCTCAACTAGCAGAGGGAACTCATCTGTGGCACCCAGCTCCTTCAGTCCGGAACGGTCGTCGACCGTTGGTGTGAACCACAAAACCTCATCGTGTAGCTTAATAAATGCTTAAATCGCATCGGCCTATTTTGAGATTAGCATGAACTTCAGTGAAACAGTTGTCACTCTGTGCTGGTTTTTGCCGATTTGAAAAAACCTCTATTATTCCAAGGAAGCTTGGAGGCCAAGGCAGATGAAGCTATAGAGGTGAACAAAAGATCTCGACGCAAGCAAGCTCACGGTTAGAAACGAAACGAAAGGGTTCGAGCAAGTGAGGAACACATGCAGAGAGACAGAGAAAGAGAGAGAGAGGGAGAGAGAGGGATAGGGAGCGATAGGGAGGGATGGGGAGGAAGAGAGAGAGAGAGAGAGAGAGAGAGAGAGAGAGAGAGAGAGAGAGAGAGAGAGAGAGAGAGAGAGAGAGAGAGAGAAAGAGAGAGAAAGAGAGAGGAAGAGAGAGAGAGAGAGAGAGAGAGAGAGAGAGAGAGGGAGAGGAAGGGATAGGGAGAAAGAGAGGGAGAGAGAGGGCACAGACAGATGGATTAGCAGAGAGAGAGAGTCGACGCAGTGGAATAAGGGAAAGTGTGAAAGCAAGAAGAGAATGCCGTGACCTAAGAAAAGCACTAGAAACGAACGCAGGCAACGAGATTGAACTGAAAAAAAGAAGAAGTTTGGGTGTGGGTGGGCAGATGCACGAACATAGGGTTGAATGATGCAAATATTCCACTTGCCGCAATTGTTTGCAGATAGGTGACTGAGAGATGAAGACATGTAGTGAGAATGAAGCTCCCTCCTAGCCCGAATAATTAACAGGAGGGGCAGCCTTTGAAGTATGTATATACATGTGCGTAAATGTGATCGTCACATCATGATAATACATTGCAGGAGAATTCGATGTCTGTAGGTGTAATAAGCAGCCC
Source organism: Cristatella mucedo (assembly GCA_009760855.2). Lineage (NCBI taxonomy): Eukaryota > Metazoa > Bryozoa > Phylactolaemata > Cristatellidae > Cristatella > Cristatella mucedo. The sequence continues at coordinate 2,831,738 of WPIO01000001.1, read as the reverse complement.
AGTGCCAGCTCTCTTCGATCTTAGATGTGCAACAATGTGTGACATCATCCCCTTGCGAATACCGCAGCGTGATGTTCGTCTGCATCGCTGTCTACGTACAAAATGACCCATTCATGATGGTATATCACGGTAAAGTTTCGAGCTAAATTACTTTGCTAAGTTCTTTTGGGACGCATCAGACCACGTGGTTGCAAGCTGTTCAGAGCCAGCAGTTTCGGATGCCCCATTGGTCCACAGGGGACCGCTGAAGGCCCCACTGTGTCCTGCACTGCTGCTTGCGATCTGCTGATCATCACTGCGACGCTTCACATGGTGTAATAGATTAGAGGCAGGTGGTAATTTGAAGCGGCTTACTGCTTCATTCACCTTTCTTCTCTTCCGAGACTGCCTGGGCAAGATGCTTTAATCGTGTGCATGCATATATTTCCTGCATACTTACGAATGGGCGAGAAGGTCAAGCGGAAGTTGAGCTCACGAGCTTTCCGTTGAACACCCAAAAGCCGTCGTGGATTTCAATGCGAACTCGCTGTGCCGGCGTAGCTCGGAGTAAGATTTTTCGTTGTGTATCCCCTAATCTACCAGCAACCAACGTTTTCGAGCAAAAGATTATTTGGCAGAATCTCTGGGATTGAAAAACCAATGTATCTGCCACATCTACTACTAACTGTAAAAGTATGATTTTGTTTATTCTCCATAGTTTCTAAAAGAGAGATGCGGAATTATTAAGATAGTTACAGTTTTATAGCCGAGAAAAGAATGTAGGTGCTGTCACGATCTTCAGATATCCTTTTTCGTAACGCCTAATTCTGGAGAGGAGAAATGTTGGTTGATTCAACAGCAGCATTTAGTTTAGCGGCATAAGAGCTTTACTGGTTGTCACCAGCGATTGCAGTAGGCATCAGGAGATGGCTATCTGCAGGACTGAAACTCGCCATCTTGGTCGTGAAGAACTAGTGCTTTATCCCTAGGCAGAGACCTAGGAATGAGCGACCGATGTGAGTGATCGTAATAGAGGCCTTCTAAATTCATCTGTCGTAAGATCAAGAAGCCGTCATTTTAACAAAACTGTTGAGTAATAGTAAGTAGTCCGAGGCTCCACTGTGACACCTGCATCAAGGATGTGACGTAGGGCACATGTAGGTCACGCAGTCACTGGTGCCGGATCACTCACCGTTAGTCCAATATCCTATCATGAAGCTTGGCTTCTGTTTTGATTAGAAAAGTCAAGAAGCTGCCATGCTCTAGAGTTTTCCTTGCACTTACCAAACCCGCATCCCGTCGGGTCATTGAGAAGTTATATGTCCATTTTTCCTAATTCTAAGCTGGGGAAACTCCAACAGTTTGACATAATGGCACGTTTGTGTTGCACAAGAAGGTAATGAGAAGCAACTAATAGAGGTATTAATAGGAGTAATTAATTTAATTAAAGTAAAAATTTAGCAATTAAATTGATTAAAAAGAGAAGGTAATAAGGAGGAGTAATAGAGGTACATCTCAGAGAGATATTAATAGGAGTAATTAATTTAATTAAAGTAAAAATTTAGCAATTACATTGATTAAAAAGAGAAGGTAATAAGGAGGAGTAATAGAGGTACATCTCAGAGAGATGGGGCAGGTGAGAATCCCAATATTCACGTCGCTAGACAGCAGGAAGCAGATAAAACGCGAGGACAGTCGATACCTGGCTAAGGGCAGCCATGTTGGAAAGCAATGCAATCAAGCTCGCTTTCATATACGTTCAAGTGGCCTGCTGCATGCGCTCATACAGCCTAATGCACGCCTCGCGCGCGCGCGCGTGTGTGTTTGTTTGTGTGTGTGTGTGTGTGTGTGTGTGTGTGTGTTTTACGAGCTTGAAGCAGCAATGCACTCACTCCCCTGATTGCATTGCTGCTTCAAGCTTGTAAAATCCATTAAGCTCAGTTTGCAGTTGATTGGCCGACTGGCCCTTGGCCCGTGAAGTTTATTACCTTGTTATTCGCGTTGTGGCACGATTATGGCCTTGTTATTTCCGCAACGGCCAGTTTATGGCCTAGTGATGCCTATTGTGCTGCCACCGTAAAACCCTTCCCATAAACCGGCCTGGTCAATAAACCCGAGTTTATGGCCCACAAGGCCTGCAGACGGTAGGCCAGGACTGTGTGGCCCTCAGCGGTTGGCCACGTGCACGTTTTGCGAAGCCGCCATCTGCTGCGAGCTCCTTGGCGTGGGCGCATTCAACTAGACAGTTGCAAAGAGCATTCTGACGATACTGAAGTGAGTCTATTCTCGAGACGTACCGCTAGTCTTGGAGGCTCGAAGCGACTCTGCATGGGAAAGCGATTGGGCAAGCCGAGCTGCCAGGCGCGGAACTTTGGGGCGGGCCCTGGGTGGGGCGAGCCCTCCACGCCAATCCGTGGTTTGTTTAAGCAGGCTTTTCGACGACGCCGCCGCTGCCGCGCAAACGTGTCGGCTCTGGGCTCGTGCCGCTCAGTTTCGCGGTCTGCTCGAGGCACGACAATCGGGGTCTGATCGGCTGGATGCTAGGCGGCGTGTTTGAGTAGGGATTGGCGCCCGCTGGGCCAGGCCCGTGGCAGTGCCAGTCGCGAAGCATTAGGCTAAGTCGAGAGCTACTTGCTGTTTGTAGCGCAGATTGTCAGATTCCAGCAGCCGCCCTCGACCGACCGCCGCCGCAGCAGCAGCAGCAGCGTCATGGAGCACAACTCTTGCGCCCACTGCGAAGCCTCACTGAGCGGCCAGCGCTACGTACTTCGGGAGGAGAAGCCGTGCTGCCTCGCCTGCTTCGAGCACAAGTATGCCAATCCCTGCGAGAGCTGTGAGAAGCCCATTGGCACTGACTACAGGGTGAGTGCAGGCCGTCGCCGCAGTGGCGATGGCGGCGATGGTGGCGATGCCAGCTGCGCTGGCGGTGTGTGGGGGCTGCTTGTGCAGATCGGGCAGACGCATTCGTGGGCCGGTTTTAATGCACGATATCTGCTACGTGGTTCTCGCGGGAAACCTGCTCACTTAAAACAGTCGTGAACAAGCTTGGCGGAACAATATTCAAAGCGCCGGAGACAGGGGGCTCGCTTCTTAAAGGCGCCTCTCACGGTTTCGAAACCTAAAGACGGCAATCCTTATTGTTAATCACAATCATTACGAGGCCATAGCCCAGTCTCTCCAGACCACTGGCTACCGGATGGCAGTGGTGAGGTCCTTCGCGATCGGCGCCCTGGCTCGCTGGTGGCCAGATAATGAAGCACGCCGGGCGGACCTCGGCATTGTTCTCGAGAAACGGACGGTATTGCGGCAGCTGTGCGTCTTAGGGCTATTTCATGGTCGGATGCTGTGTCGCCCTGTTCCTGAACCGGAAGTCGTGGTTAGCCCCCCCTGCAACCCCGGCACGGCTCCTTCGGCTAAGGTACTATCATTAGTTCGAATATTGTAATGTATAAGTTTATAAGACCTTGGATTTGTATTATCTCGCAAAACTGCGCACATTGCCCCTAAGGAATTGAATCTCCATCCTGGTGCTTTGAAGCAATAACCGAGAGTTAATGACAAGTAAGGTATCATGCTCAAGCATGCAAAAGCACATACGAAGACACACGATAGCTAATGGTTTGTTGTTAAACGTTAAGCGAACTTAATTGTGTGCAAGTAAGCGTGCAAAGTACTCAGGAACAAAGGAAAGTTTCACTGGGAAGAAGGCAAACCTGAGCGGAACAGATGCATCTTTAGCTGATACTTGGATAATGCAAAGTCAGTGAAAATGGTGACAGGAGCCAGGAGTGAGTTCCAGACTTTCTGTGCATAAAAACTGAATGAATGCCCGACCGAGAAAAGATTGTATTGCGGCTGCAAGCAACGACGCTGTTAAGTGAGCCAACTTTTAAATTATAGGGTAAACGAAGTCATTCCCTCGCCTGGATTTTATCTTAGGCCATACGGACGCTTTTAGGGGCCATTTCACCCCTAACCTCACAGATGTTACCAGGCAGCTAGGGTGCAACTGATCTCGGCCGATCGTGTCCAGTGATGTCAGCTGTGCTAGTCTCAGCAGTAACACAATCGATGTGCATTCATCTCAAAGTAAATATCAAACGACAGGTGTCATTGTGCTCATACGCACTTAGAAGATTTGAGATAAACCGCACAATATGCAAATTATGGAAGCTTCTGATGCACGAATTTCTGGCAATAATTGTATGGGGAATTCTGTATTTTTCGGCACGTTGCAAGGCCAGGTAGATGGTGGCCGGGGTTGACATTCTGTTTGAAGAGGTCAGAGGTCGAGATCGAGGCTCCGCCTTCTGTCAGCCTCCGGCCACCCATCAAGCCTCTGCCCGACCGAGGCTTGATGGGTGGCCGGATATGCAATCATCAGATTCCTTTAACTTGTCAACCACAGTAGGGCAGGCCAGGGGCTTCGAGAGCGCTTTTTGGAAGATACGTTTGCAGGAAATAATTTGGGAAAAGTATAGGCATATTCGCGCCATCTAAAGCCGCGTGGAACTTAAAGTAAACATACATTAGCTGTGCAGCAGCTCGACGGCAGGGATGCCAACCTTGACCAATTTTTGACGATTTGTTTATCTCTGTGTCGGCGTTCGCTTTAGTTGGGACACGAGCGGCGGTGAGATTGCCGCGCTGAGCTGCTGTTCATGAGCATAGATAGGATTACAGCTGACAAGAGGGTCGGACGACGACATTTCCGCCAGCAGCCAATCGCAGAACATCTGAAGGGACGCGTAAGGCGACCTGGTCGCTCAGTACAACCCGTTCAGATTGGGTTCAAAAGTAGCCCCGTGGTCCACTGGCTCCCTCCTTATGCCTACGCTGCAGAGGCTAGCTAGGATTTATCCTGGATTGATCCAATGAGGAGGAGCGACCACGACATTTCCAGAGGCAGAAATAACAGGAAGCCTAAGAGAGGGCATGGAGAGGCCTCGGGGGTCACCCCCCCCCCCAGCTCGGTCCAAGGGGGGTCAGTGGGGCCCTTTGGTCTCCCTCATTGCTCCAAAGCGTGCAAGACTATATCAATGCACCACAATTTAAAGAGATGCGGAACTAAAATGACACTGGGCATTTCCCTGTCACGACTGCCCTGTCGCCAAGGTCCGCATGTAGGAATGCTGAAAGTCGGTTCGTTTGTGTGCGCAGGACCTGTCCTACAAAGGACGCCATTGGCACGAGCAGTGCTTCAAATGCTGGGGATGCAAGAACTCACTGGCTGGCCAGCAGTTTGTTCCTCGAGAAGACGGAGGACTGTTCTGCGGAGAATGTTTCGACAACAACTTTGCCCAGCGCTGCGACGTGTGCACCAAGACGTTTAAGAATGGTGAGTTCCCGGTCTCTCTAGCCAAAGCTTTTGTCGAGCTGATATTTGAAACCTGACATATAACTTGTTTATTAAAAGCGAGCAAAGCTTTTTTGTGAGGGCGAATTATTTGGGCTCAATTTTTTGAGAAGTTTACTCAAGTTTTTGAGAAAAAGGAGCACTTGCATGAGGTCCGAGACTATCCATTCTTCTATCAAACTTTTGTCTACCACCTAGCTCTACTCGTTCAGCCCTTTGTTGATCGGCAATTGATTCCGTGCAAGGCTAAGCTGTGGAGCTTGGCTTACTCATAGATATATTCAGATAAATTTCAGCATAACTGAGACAAAGGCTTACTCAATCCAGTTGCACTTGCCAGCCGTACTGGTCTTGGGAGAGAGAGAGAGAGAGAGAGAGAGAGAGAGAGAGAGAGAGAGAGAGACCATTTTATCATGCTGTCTTTGCAGCAATCGTTAAGTGCATAGAAAGAGATTGAATTCTCTAATGCATTATTATTATTAGTTTTAGCGAGAGACAAGTAGTCCAAAAGCTTTATCCACCAGTGGGAGCGATCCAAAACTATGAGAGTTACCCGTTTGGTACTCTAACCGATTATTCAAACTATTCAGACTGCCGTTTTTACAGCAATCAACTGGGGGCTTGAAGGCATCGCGTTCAATTTCCGACAGAAACCTGCCTGCACCTTTTTACAGTTGTATCAATACGCTAGTCACGATGACTCCTTTTCCTTTGTTGAACTCTTTGGAGGCCTGGGCTTTTCACGGAAGTCAACGATTTCGAAGATGGTTAACAGTGTGGCTCCTATCGCCGTACAAGCTACCATTAGGGTAACGCTGAGCTTCACCTGACGCCGTATGAACCGAACGAACTGTAGCCGTCGCCATTTTATTGCAGGTATGAAGAAATATGACTACAACGGTAGGAAATATCACGACGAGTGCTTCCTCTGCTCGCTGTGCAAGAATGAGATTGGCAACAACAGCTTTGTCCCACGCGACAACGACGAGCTGGTGTGCATGTCCTGCTTCGAGGAGAAACTCGCCCAACGCTGCGCCGTCTGCACAAAGGTCAGAGCGGGGGTCGACTGGAATACCCATAGGCGCAAGTTCGCAGTGTAGCCGAGGTCACAGGTCACACCATTCTCTAGACTGTGATGAAAAGGAGAAAAACGAGGAGGCGAAGCAGTGGTGGGCCAAGTCATTGTAGAATGCGTGTGGGAGCGTGGAGCAGATTGAAAAATGGCACTCTAGAAAGCTCTGGAAAGCTGGGAGCTGGGCCGTCTGTTGTGCCTCTGGTGCATAAACCGAACTGCATAGAGCGTGCCGCTGCGAGAGAGAGAGAGAGAGAGAGAGAGAGAGAGAGAGAGAGAGAGAGAGAGCTGACAGAGAGAGCCAACAGGCGCACTCCAAGGAGCCGCTGCGGGTCAGCTGGTGGCTCCTTGGTGACTCTTACTATTTGCCTATCGGCAGCGGCGCTGCAGAAAGGCAAATAGGCCAACGGGCTCACAGGTGCCCGACTCCGAGGTCCAGCTAGAAGCAGTGTTCGCTGGTAGCAGTCAACCGGTCTTGGCTCAGTGATAGATGCTCAAACTGCGAGACCCACGTCGTGGAGTTTGAGTCATACCGCCGGCAATTTTGTTCAATTTCACTGCAAAAGCGGGTAAGGATGTCGAAAACTTTTTGCCTCACACACACACGTGTGTGTGTGTGCGTGTGTGTGTGTGTGTGTGTGCATACGTGTGTGTGTGTGTGTATGTGCATACGTGTGTGTGCGTGCGCACACACAAACACGTGTCTGTCGTTTTTGTATCAGCAACTCTTTAGTGCCAAGTCGTCATGACTGGCCGGTGCCGCGGTACGCGGCATTCATCTGAAAAATTATCTATCGCAGTGCGTCCCTCCACTAAACACAAGTTCGAAGAGTCTGCTCTTACATTAGACACAAGGTCAGTGAAAAGCCTGCTCAACTACGTCCTCGTAAGAGCTTGAAAGGGTGACAAAATCCTGGACGCCGTTGAGTGTATTGCCTAATAAGATAGCGAGCGAACTCAGGAGTGGCAAGTCTTCTTTACAATTTATTCTTGGAATTGTTGCCCTCGGGAAACTATGAGGCGGCGGCAGGTGCTGTGGCGGCGGCAGAAGAAGGCAAAGTGCAAAGTGCAAGTGTTCGATTCGCTTCCGACCAAACTGTAGCTAAAAGCAGCTGAATGCATTGAACGCAGACCTTTAACCTTTGCTGCTTTTTTTTTATTGGAGTCGTCCGATCCCGCTGCCGGCGACCCTCGCAGCAGCGTACATCAATCTTCCTTGGACTCTTGGTGGCTTAACGGACAAAGCCCTGCTTCGAGATCGTGCCCAGTGGTCGAGCCTATGTGCTTCTGCTCTCAGCCGCAAGGCAGACAAGTCTATTGGCTTTTTCTATTATTCTAAGTTGTTAATTTGTATAGAAAGGCTACAGTGAGCTCATCGGCGGGCAAAGTGTGGCGTAGCGATGCTTGCTGCTCGGCTAGAGCACGCGATTGCCGACAGTTTTCGCATTCGCTTCTTTAGGCACGGCGATGTATTCTGCAAACTTTGATGCGGCGCTATTTCGGCAATTTAGTAGCGGGTGCACGTACTGGTCGCTCTTCGCGTCTCCGAAGTGGCTTCTTCTGAAGTCACTGGCCACCGAGTGGCGGCTGCTCACTTCCGCTCTGCTGTATTCTTTCCAGGTGCTGATCAAAGGTGGGGTCATGTTCCAGAACCTGTCCTACCACAAGGAGTGCTTTGTGTGCAAAGGATGCAATGCCGAGCTAGCCAATACAAAGTTCGCAACCAAGGACGACGCACCGTATTGTCCTGACTGCTACGTGAAAAAGTTTGCTAAAATCTGCGAGCGCTGTACGCAGCCTATTGCAGGTAGAGCATCCGCTTCTCTCTCCAAGGATGCCAGCAGCAGCTGCCCTAAACACTTCTCGCGCTTTCCGCCATCGCCTAGTCCGCCATTGCTCTGCGAAATCTGCCAATCCCGCCCCATCCGGCTCCCAAAGGCGTGTGCTTGCGGTGCAGCCTGGGCTTAGCGGGCGCTTATTTTCGCCATTTGCCACACTTTGGCCGGCGCGCATGGCTCCTGCCGCCCCGTCGCGGAGCAACGAAGCAACGACGAATCGTTTGTCGCCTGCAGGCCTAGGACAAGCGACGAAGTACATTGCATTCGAGGGACGCCAGTGGCATGCCGACTGCTTCTCGTGCAACCGCTGCCAGAAGGCGCTCGTCGGGCAAGGCTTTGTGGTGCTCAACGCCGAGGTCATGTGCCCGGATTGCGGCAACAAGTAGACTTCGAGCTCGGAAAAGGACGGCGGTCGAGGCGGCGGCGGCCGAGGCGGTGGACGCCTGGCTGCCAATCGTGGTTCAAACCGCCGAGCGGACGGCTCCGGCGGGCCTAGAGCGGTGCTCGCTCGCTCTCTCGGCTGCCGTGCTGCTGCCCGCAAGAAGTCTCGCCAAGAAGCGTGGAGCCGACTCGCCGCCGCCGTCCGAACCGCCCTGCTCTTAGCCGCGTGGAATGCGTGGCGTGCGTGTTAGAGCTTAGAGCTCTTTGTGGCTTGCCTGGGCTTTTTGGAGCATTTTAGCTGCTGTAGCGATAGAAGGCATTGGCCGTTTTGAGATCTCTGTCCGCTGCTCCGCAGACAGCGGTTCGCTCGGCAGGGCAGCGCTGCTGCTGCCGGCGTGTGCTGCCACCGCTTCGTCGGAGCGCCGAGCCGCCGAATAGGCGTCGCCTGAGGGAGCTTGTGTGCGCGTGCGTGCCCCGTTTGCTTTTCGCGAGAAGCCGCCGCCGTTTTTCTTCTTGGGTGCTGGCCAACGCGACGACGCGTCAGAGGTTCTCGCGACCTTCGGTTTGTTGAGCATTTTGTTAGTGTTATTAAAGAATCGCTACGATCATCACGCTCGTCTGCACCCACGATGTCTACCAATCGCGTAAGCCCACGGTCTGTTGCCTACCAATCGCACGACGTGTGTCTGCTGCCATTTTCCTACCGAGCGGGCCGCCCGATCGCAGCCGCTGGTCCCTTGGTGCTCTTCCAGGCTGCACGAAACCCGCAGGCGGAAACCTGGGGGCGGACGTCTCCAAATTTCCCCTTTACAGTTGGGCTTTACCCCCAGACCCCTTCGCCAACCTGGCGCTTCAATCCTGGCTTCGCCTCTGGCCAGCATTTTAGCAGATAGCCAAAGCCTCAAAAATATATATGTTGTGGTTCCAATTTGCAATATTGTGCACCACTTCTATTAATACCAGTGAACTACTACTACTGATAACAATAATGCATTTGTATAGCACTCTCAGAGAACTTGGAGCGAGACAGGTAGGATAGCGACGCTACTGAAAATGGTTGCTGCTTCCCAGCGTGCTATTCCCTGAGATTTGCTGGCAGCCACATATTTAATTGCTAAAATGAGCATCGAGGGCTACTTTGGTTTACGCCAGTTCTATGGGCCAAGGCCTAGTTATTGTCGCAGAGGCATAGATGGTATGGGCATGGCACGGAATTCTGACGCCGCCACTTAATATTAGCATGAATAACATGTTTGTTTTTTTGCATAACGGTTTAATCGAAGTGAAATCAATCTCTTCGTAGGCACCTATGATAAAGGAAGCGTGTCTAGCGACAACATGCACTACATCACCACGCCTGAGCGAACAAAGCACAATTCACACCGACTTAGCAAATGAAAGGTTGAACATTGTGGGTTTTAGCTTATATTTAAACTTGAAGTCCACGGTGTAGGTTCCATGGTTCAGAAACATGCAAACTAAAGGCATTTTTTCCAAAGGATCTGAGGTTGATTAGAGTAGCAGTTTTAATACAGCCATCCCTCGCCATGTCGTGCGTGGACTTTCGCGGCTTCACTCTATCGCGGTTTTTTCAAGTACATGCATGTTCATAAAAAAATGCGATCAAGATAGTGAAAACTGTAAAGCTAGCGCTCTTTGTCTGTGTCAATTATACACCCCTGTGTTACAATTAAAAGTAAAATTACTGTGCATATGGACTGAAGGCCAATGCAATCGAGCACGCTCTCAAATCCTTCAACGCCAGGTGCAGCCGCTCGACCTTGCCGACCTTCCTTGCGCGTGGACAAGAACTTGTTTGCAAAAAATTGAGTGCGGTGAAACCAAGTCAATCAGAGCGTGCTTTTCACTGATTGGCTACGAAGCGATTGGCTACTAAACTACAAAAATATTCAATTTATAAATAAAGAAGCCAACTTCGAGGAGATTCACTTTTCGAAGTGGACTCTGGAATTAATTAACCTTGATACGTGAGGGACGACTGTACTTGAAGAGTAGGAGCGGGTGATACCAAGCGTTCAGCCTGAGTATAGAGCACTTTCAGAAATCTATGCAGGAGCAAAAGAATGAAGGGACTAAAAGCTGAGTGACATAACCATGATGTCGTTTCGCTGCTTGCTGAAGAAGCCGCTGCAAGTTGGTGAGAATTAGCGTAATGTCACTGGCAGTTGCGGCGTTCACGACAGGCAAGCCTAGCTTGTGAGTTTTTCCACCAACAGCAAGAGTCCTAATGCACGGGTTGGAAGACCTGAGCGTAAGGAATTTACAGAATCCTAGATGTGCTGCCACGATGCAAGGATCAGAACGATGCTTGGATGTGGTTTTTTACCTGAGGAAGACCAAATTTTCGCAATGGCGAGCAGGTGAACGTAGGCAGATTTGACAGCGACTTGACTGTGGAGGAAAGACTTGACTGTGGAGAGAAAGACGTGACAAAGTGAGAGGTCACTGTGATACCAGGCACCAGGATTGCAGGCAGATGCTTCAGGAGATATGCTGGCAGGGCTGATTTTGAGCGTGAAGTTTTCCAAATTCTGAGTCACTTACGAGTTTAAACAAGCTTCGAAATCCTCACATAAATGATTTTTACAGTCTTATGCGCTGTAAATATTCACTTAAGCGGAGTAAAAAAATGAAAACCAATCTCAACTCATTATTTTTATACGTGAAGTATTCTTATATCAGATATGCATTAAAGTGGAGTTCCCTCGGTGCAAATTTTGCAAAAACAAGTTGCACGCAGAGCTGCTTTTCTTATAAGCTGAGTATCCCTACATCCGATATTAATATTGGTGGAGTCGACTGGTACACTGATTCGTATGTAAACGTGGAAATAGCGGCCTCTGAAGCTCAGGGAATAAGCAAGATAGCGGGCTCAACGGCGCGACCACCACCGTTAAGGTAGGTCTGCCGGATAAAATACGCCGGCGCTGTTAGAGGAATTCGAGGGATGCCCGCCAGCCCACATACGCGTCGTATACCGACGGCGAATTTCAATGTACTCGGAGGTGCATTGCGGACGGACATTTCGTAGCGTTGCATTGCGGACGGACATTTCATAGCATTGCATTGCGGACGGACGGACATTTCGTAGCACCCTCTTGAATGTAACGTTTCCGCTTGCGTGAGGCTAGAAGGAATGTAATGTAACGTATCTCCGCCTGTAACTCCACAAAGTCATACAGACCATGTGGGTGTTACGCAGGAGAGTTTCGTATAGCGCACTCACGGCCTAAGGAGCGGCTTCCGGTACGAGCATTCAGCCAGGCGGGAGGCAAACCGGCCGCGCTGGCCAGAGCGCTGCGAGAGCGAACGTCGAGATCGAAATGATGGAAAATGAAGAGAAAGCTAATGCATTTCAGCGGCTACTCTCCTGCTCTCCTGCTCCGCTGCCGCCCAAACTGAGGCCGATTGCCGCAGAGATTGAGGCCGATTGCCGACTGCCCGATGATCGGTAAACAGTCGTCGACCGCGGACCTGCTAAGGATTTTTTCCGAGGGGAACTTGATCGCCGCCGTGAGTAACGCAGTAGAGGAAATGCTACGATTAATCTGGTTGCAGCCTTCTAGACAGCGGTCGCGCGCGCTGGGGGGGAGATCGGCGCCAGTCACCCAAAAAAGCATCAGCGAGATCGGACGAGCGCACAGACTGGGAAAGCAAAGCGCTTGTAGCGTGCGGAATAGCGGGAAATGGCGTTGCGTTACAACGAAAGACTGCGTTGGGGTGCGGCTGCCAGGGCAAATATCGCATTTACGCACGCTAGTATCGATTATCGGATTATCGGATAATCATATCCGCCGCAGTGGATAGCACGAAAACATACACGTGCAACGGTGCGAAGTTTTGAGGGTACTTTTGAACGATGGCATGGTGGGTGTAATGCGCGATCCAATGCGGTGCTTCGAGCAGCCGATTTCTTGGGGGATTTGTGGTGGATTGAAGCGGAAGTTATAATGACGAGCGATTTACTAAATGATTTGCTCGAAACGTGAGATTATCGTCACGCACTTCCAGTCGACTTTCGTCTAATTAGAATGGATTTCGGTCGATGGCGGTAATTCGTTTCACCTACGTAGTACAAGTCGTGGGGTCGCTGCCTCCGCAGATTGGCACCATAATCACTAAAACGCCCGGAAAACGCTGCGGAAGCTGCTCTGCTGAGACAAAAGCCAGATGTTCGCTGCGGCTTGCGGCATACCGCTGCCATACTGATGCGATGTCCCGACGACACGTACAGGTGCCTGTTCGTTTTTCCCATGCAGCCTCGTCTGCCAAGCAACAATTAATATGCTTGGCCGAACCTCTTCTCGACAGCAACTGCGTGCAACGGCAGAAAACAGGGAAAGCAGGGAGGAAAGATACTCCCACAGATACAGGCTATGAGGTAGGAGGTAGAAATGCATTTTCGGGGGGGGGGGGCATATATAAATACGTCTTTATCTTCAGGTGTTATCCTTGCACCTTTCAAAAAGTCTGTTGTTCGGCCGCTACTAAGGAAAGCAGCACTAGACCAGGAGAACTGAAGCAACTTCCGCTCAGTCCCCCTGCCGCCATTCATATCAAAGACACTAGATTGAGTTGTGGCAGACCAGCTAAACAGCTTCCATTCAAAATTTCAAAACCTGACAAGTAAGTTCCAGTCAAGTTTTAGAGCTGATCACTCTGAAATCTTAGCAAATCTCATTTCGGGGGTGCAGCGACCTTTTAATGCAGAATAAATTATGAATCAGATTTAGGTTAAGACTCTCTGCTTGTCTTACTTGATCTGTCGATAGCGTTTGATACTACTGGTAATAGCAGTAATAATAAAAAGGATAATGAATTTGTACAGTGCCTTCAGAAAACTTAATCTCTTACTAGGCTTTTTAAATATGCTACATAAAAGCTCGATCAAATGGTTAGAGGTGACATACACATTGTCAAAACGTAAATTCCCCAAGTCCTTCTCGAGCACCTCTCATATCGACTGGACGTTGCTGGCACTGCACTACAATGGTTTGGGTCATATCCCAGCGGCAGGACTACAGAGCATTGATGTCAGCATGGAACAATCTTATGCGGAACCGCGAAAGTATGGAATACCCAAGGGCTTTTGTCGCTTCGCAAAGCATACTCTCCTTTGTCGATATAAGCCGCTAAGCATAATCTAGGCTCTCACTTCGCTAGCCGATGAATCCATACTGTACCCATTCTTCGATGCCTCCCAGCCCTCCAGCTCGTCAAACTCTCTCAACTCCCTTGCTGTATGTATTGGTGACATCCGCCCATGGAAGGCCGTGATAGCCCAGGTATTAAGGTGTTCACTCTTCGCGGACTGCGGTTTTGGGTTTGAACCATGCAGTGGGAGATTCTTTATCTGCATGCTGACCCTGTGGACGTCGCCCCTAACCATGTTATTCTTGCTGTTTATTAAGCATGCTGTCACTGACCATGCGATCGTGCTTCCTATGCAGCAGATGTGAAGTGCCTAGAATGAGATTGAGTTCTCTGATGGTGCTATATCAAATTTATTATTATTATTATATTATTTTGTCATATTATTATTATTATTATATATTTTTATTATTTATATGTTTTATTATATTATATATATATATATTATTTTATTATTATTACTATCATTATTATTATAATTGCCAACTGCAAGCGGTGATAATAGTTGTTAATGCTCTTATGCCGATATTCAAATACTAGGTATGGAAAAACTAAGTGTAACTCAGAAATCGGAAAGATTAACTCTTAAAATCGGCTCTGCCAGCATATCTCCTATAGCACCTGCATACAATCTGAGTGTCCTGCTCAAAGTAACCTTTCACTAGACAATCACATCAGCTCCATACTAAAGTCTTCCTACTTTCAGCTACGCAGCATTGCAAAATTGGGGTCTGCTAAGACCGGAATACTACATTTAAATTGGTCCATGCATCTGTGACATCCCGCCTCGACTTCTGTAACTCATTACTTGCTGGTCTACCGGCCTGTGCAATCAGGCGCTTACTGTTGGTGCACAAATTTGCTGCTAGGCTGTCTGTCGTGAGCGTCGTAGTTGCACGTTCCAAAATTGTACCAGTTGTCTCAGACAAGCACTTGCTTCCAATCAAGCACCAAACGTATTGACTTCAAGACTCTGCCACTCACCTTAGGTCTCTTCATTCTTTGGCTCCAGGCTACCAATCAGAACTACTCACAGACCAGCCTAGGCATCATACCACCATCTCATCTCAATCAAATCGTATAGCTCTGCTTCGAACCAACCGTAAACACTTTGGAGACCGTGCCTCTAGCTCGTATGCTCCCAAAGACTTGAACTCACTCGCGACTGATGTCACGGCATCAACTGACTTAACGACATTTAAGGAGAAGCTAAACATGTACCCATTTTTCAGAGCATTTCCTGGGTCCTTATGATTTCTCACCTGTTTTTCTCATGCTTTCTGAAACTGTGCATGTTACCGCTGTTCATATCTAGCATGCTGACATTCTGAATGTTACCATTTGATCATGCTTTTTTTTACAGCATATGTAACATGCCTAAGAAGGGATTAAGTTCTCTGAGGGCAAGATACAAATGCATGAGAACTATTTATGCTATCTAACTATGTTTTTTTTAATCTAAACTAGCAATATCTATATAACTCTGGTAACTGTGATTTTGATGATTTCCACATAAAAATGATTTTGTAAACCGGAAGCACGCCGGAAGCAAAGTATCTACAAATGAAAAATTATCGAACTTATCATCACGTGAAAGTTAGGTCCGAACTTGCTGAACCTTGATACATCGAGTTATATGTTTGCAGCCTGTTGAATTTATGTTTTTGACTTTTAAATAGCTTCAGTTACAGCACAGTTTTGCGCCTTGTAAATCTATAGCTCTGCCAATACTTCACGGATAAGTGTGAAATTTGGAATTTTGGCTTAGCTCTGCATATACATAATTTCAGCAGTTTACTTCTGATTTCGGTCCAATAAATTGCTATATGCGAATATGGTTACAGAAAATGTAGGTACATGACGTTTTATCACATTGTACGAATATCTATCCAATCAAAATCAGAAATATTACTACTGCAGTAATTGCATATGGCATCAGCGAGGTCAGAAACCAGTTCTGACTCGTGCGAGACCTCTGATTCTGATTCTTTGGCACCATCGAAATGTAGCAGAAAAGCAGTGGTGTATTACTGCAGCAAGAATAGAATTCTGCTCACAAATTCAGTACATTGCCGGAAGCTGGTAAAACATGCAAACGCCACGTTTTGCCAACCACTTCTAAGAAGTCGGCAACAAGCTTTGTTTTGAAGAGTAAATAATACTTCCCCCAGTGGCTACATTTAGTGGCTACAGCTTTGATGTTTCCTGGCGAATGAGAACCTCAGTATTCGACAGTGAAAAGCCGTCATTAAAATGAGACGATACGTTAACTAAGAAGATCGGGTAGTGCGGTTAGCACCACAAGTTTCATTGTCAACCACGCTCGAGCACGGGCGAGAGAGGGAATGCTGATCATTCGTCACCGAGTAAATGCTTTACCATTTAATCGGTAAGGAAACCCCGCGTTTTCCAACGTTTGAAAAGCCCCCGGTTTTGGTTTTTCTGCATGGCTGAAAAAAGTCGACTTAGCTTGTTGTGCCCAGAATTTGCATTTGAATTTGAAGTGACATTTGCCACAGTCAGTCAGACTTTGTTCTTATAGCTGCCCTCCGTTTTGTGTGTGGAAGCAATCATCTGAATCGGGGCGATTCAGTAAAAATGAACTTGCTCCGTACATACTGGACGTTATGATGTAGCTACTCTCGATGACCGCTGCCTGTTTGACGCGCACGCTACGTTTGCCGGTCGTTGAGGGTCGGTCCGGTCGCTCACTCTGCCGAGGTGACGAGTACTGCAGTTAATCGCGCAAAAACTCTGCTCGTTGCCACGATCTGCAGCTCTGATTAATTGACGATCTTGAGTAGCCGCCCGCTCGAGGGAGTTGTACCTCGGTCCTTTCCTTGCATGCTTTTTATCCCAAGTACGGTATTGCTTAATTCTTTGACGTGAAGCTGACAGCGTGTCAGTGTTGACACGACATGAGCTGAGCATTCGTGGCACCGCATTTGTTAAATATTTGGACTGGCGACGTTTAATAAGCTTTTCGAGCTAGCCAGACGACGAGAAAACTGGCGCATCAGTCGCTGTTAGCCCCCCCCCGGCTGATCGGCGAGCACGCTTGCCTTCTGCCAGATCAGGTCACACGTCAAAAAGAAAGACACGATAAGCTCGGTACCCACCGGTGCAGCCGGCTCGTGAGCGCATTAAGGGACGACCCATATTATTAAAGCCTAGCTTCGCAAAGGATTTTCCTTTCAACCCTTAACAAAATCGTTCTAGAAAACTGGCAGCAGTTTGTCCTATTGCAAAATTGAGCGAGCGCCAAGACGACCTCAGCTGAGACCACGAATGGTGACGTGCCATTTGCCGGCGTAGCCAAATGTTGGAGACGAGTGCTCTTGGGAATTCCGTGGCTTCCTCAGTTCCTCAGCTCCTCCGGACTGAGTCATTCGAACTCCGCGGGAACTCCATCGTCTGCCCCTGCTCATTCCGTCGCTGAGCCTGCAATCATCCACGATGCGACCCCTGCCCGCGTGTCGATTTCCGGTCGTTGAAAAACTCAGGCAGCCTTTTCCAAATGTCTCCAGGGAATCCCCCTCCCTCGACCGGTGGCGAGATCTCGACTTTCGAGTTGCTCCGCAACGAGAACACAGCGCTCAGCAGGAGCTGAGCTGCACTGAGCTTCGCTGCTCATCGCCGGCTGCTGGCACTAATCGTGATTTATAGTGACCAAACCTGCCATTTACCTGAGCTCGTTTCACATGCAAAGCGGCGGGGCGACTGACGCGCCGCGAAGCGGCCGTGCTTGGTGACTGGCAAATTTGCTCAGCCAGTAGGCTCACATCGCTCACAGCCGGAGCCGCTGCAGACGGAAGGACTTGGATTCTGCCCATGCATTCTGCAGCCCGCTACTCGGATGATCCAGGAGAGAGCGGCACTTCGTCGACACGTAACCAAGGTAGCCGGCCAGTCGGCGATGTGCTGCCAGTGCTGCCAAGTGACGTGTACGCGCACTCGCACCACTCCAGCTACTGGCCACCCTATAAGCCGCCGACATAAGCTCGATCCCTGCATCTGATCGCTTCGCAGTCGACGTGAGCTGAAGTGTACAGAAAAAAGTCACTTGGGGTTTCTACAGATAAATCTATCGCTGGCGCTATCTAACATAGGCTTGTGTTTACCGGTGACGTTATGAGACCTCGAAGGTGCACCGAAGAAACCTGCTGAACTCAAATGAGCTTGTGTACAACGAGGGCATACGAGTGCACTCATATTTGCACAGAGCAGCTTTGCGGGAGCAGCAACGCTCGTACGAGCTTTCGCTCGTCTCATTCCGATGAAGCGTAGCTTAAAACTCATATGCCCGCCTGCTTGCTCCGTTAAGTGCTTCCTCCGCATTTGCTGAGAACTCTCTATCAAACTTTATAAGTACATGTTGGAGCCTATACAAGTCAATCGCTTAGCGGCCAATTTCCAGTCCGAATCTGTTCGCACTTGGTCACCTGCCCTGATGCAGGAAATGGCCTTGTGTGGAACAGCGAGTGAACAAACGTCAGCAACTGACTATTTAGTATCGCGGATGTTGACGATGCAGCCGATTCGGGCACTATTTGAAACCTTACTCAAGTGTCAGGCCACTTGTTGACACAGCCTCTTTTAGCTCTCTGTTAGGACTGGTGGTCGCTGCACCGTGTTTGTTCTGCTCTGCTCACACTTCTCTGTCATTAGGCACGATTAGAGCAAGCACTTCAGGTAAGCTTCCCTATACATGCCGACCACCTCGCTAGACGATCGTAGCTCCGAGTGTGCTAAGGAAATTTTCAAACTCAGCGATTGCCTATATGTAGGTTTTGGAAGCTCGCCAAACCTCCGTCCTTTAAAATAAGATAAAACTAAACTTACACTTGTAAAAAACTCGGACGGCAGCTATTTGAAAATTGACTTGGGTGCAATGCGATGGAGCGGCAAGCATGAAGTACTCGATGGATGGGTGTTCTCTTGTCTACCGATCGAATTTGGGTATTCTAATGGAGGAGACCGCCTTCGCTTCAAGTATCTCTACTTGTTGTTTCCTTTTAAAGCTAACCGATTCCGAAACTTTACAAGGGAGATATGCATAATCTGTAGCCCAATGCTCGCACGTCAAAACGCAATGGACGTGTGATCCATTCGGCATAAAATCGTCTACGTATGTCGTTATCTGAAATTCCGTGTGTAAGATTAGCCACCTTTTCCACTTTAGCCAAGACCAAGACAATCTGACGAGTCTTTAATTGAATATAATGATAATAATAATACGTATTCATATAATTATACTAACATATACGAAGATGGATAGGGATAGACTCTGACTCACGACTTTAATGCAGCAGAATACGGTATAAGATGGCTGTGACGACCTTGGATACGTAGTGTGAGCTGAGATATGTACCGGGTTTTATGAGGCCAATGCAAGAAATCACGACTGCTACACTGCAGCATGTGACTTTTGTAAAGTTCGACATATTCTAAGATGTTCGTATTTTGTCTGCTATTGTATTTCCCCGGTCTTTTCAAGCCTTATTCTTTCCAACATTCTTTTTAGTGTTCGTGCCTACTGCAGGCGTAGTGAAAGTACACGAACATTCACTAAAGCCATCGTTCCTTTAAGAATCAAGGCTTCAAATGAGTGGCAAGTTCCCGCATTGTCCTCGTAAGGCTGCAACGGATGCAGTAAAAACCCAGGCACCTTTTACGTACGCGTCGGTTGCTGGTGCGCCACTCTGGTTTTTATTCTTAGAAACCCTGCCATTTTTGAAACCAAATAATCAAGACCAACTATTGGGCATTCTATAGGTTTTAGAAGTTACTATTATGGGTAATCCACGCTGAACTGAGCATTTGCAGTTTTTATGTCACCGTCCCTGAGCAAGCATTGGGGTAAAACGGTATCACGCGTTGTATGAGAAATTAAATAATTGACAGCAGCTGTTTTGACCTCAACGGTGCCACCGAGTAAGCGGCGTGGTTCACGTGATCGTGACGCATTGGTTTGCCGCCGTCGAGGAGCATGATGTGTGAAAAGTTCCTCGGTCCTGTCTGAAGGGTTCATTACGCCCAGCTGCATCTATCAGGCCAAAGTGTTTACTGCTACCCCTATATTTCTCGCGGAAATCGCTGTGGAGGACGAACCAACGAGGACTTGGTCATACCTCAGACGAAAGGGTTGAATTTCGTCGGCTCGACAAATGTGGGCACTTGCCTTTTCCGGCAGAAGTTCCTGCCTGGGCGGTGCACACATTCTCAGAATTCCTTGGAATGTCCGGGGCGCTGAGTGAGCAAGCAATGCATGGCTGCGTGACTCCCCAGCGGATTCATGTGAGTAAAATGAAGCAGCTAGCTCTTCTCTACTAAGTTATCTGTGTGTATCAATTACAAATAATCAATTACAGGGGAATCAATTAAAAATATTTGAACCTTTCTATTTTTTAGCCAAAGGTCTGTGCATTAAATGTGATACATGTGGGAAAGAGGTGAAAGGTCGCAATTTTATACCTCGGGATGAGAACACTGTTACGTGCACCGATTGTCTTATTGGAAAGCAGGAGATGAAAAAGTGCGACATCTGTAAGCAAGTAAGTACAGTGTGAACTAATCACTCCACAGAATAAGTATTGCTTCGGGTGTGTAACGACTTTGTCAGTAATGCCGACTTAGATGATCTCTGTTTGCTTGCTTGATTTTTCGGTAGCCTTTGATACTAGTAATCGCCAAGTCCTTTTCGAGCGCTCATCGTCTCGCCTGGGTATCACTGGCACTGTGCTGCAATGGTTTAAGCCCTACTTCAGCGGAAGACTCCAGAGTATTGATGTGAACGGCCAAATATCATCGGAGGAACCACTAACTAAAGTACGATGTACCTCAGGGCACTTGGTCAGCTTCTTTTCTCAGTGTATACTCTCCCTCTTGCCGATTTGATCGCCAAGGCATTCACTTCTATGATGACTCTCAGTTTTTCCTTTGCTTTGATTCATCCCAGCCCTCCAGCTCGTAGAATTCTCTCAACTCCCTTGCTGCATGTGTTAATGGCATTCGCACATGGATGACTGCAAACTCGTTTTCAGATTGAATGATGATATTGACCAATTTACTAGTTATGGGCAAACCAATTTTCACTCAGGTATTGAAAAACCAATCGCTTAAAATCGGCTCTTCCGCATGTCTCCTGCTGAATCTGCATGAAATCTAGATATCCTGTTTCAAAGCGACCGTTCACTACACTCTAATGAAAGGTTATTTGAAACAAGACGTCTAGATTTCGTGCAGATGCAACAGGATTTATTCTAGCACAGCCGATTTTGAGCGTTTAGTTGTCTAATTTGTGAGAGAAACTTGGTTTGCCCATAACTAGTAAGTTGGTCTTATCATCATTTAATTTGGAAAAAAATTGCTGCCATCCATGTGCAGATGTCAGTAATACATACAGCAAGGGTCACGGGTCGGCAAACTTTTCGTACTGCGAGGCCATTTCATTAGGCCAAGAAGGCAACTAAGCCAGAGGAAACCACGCCCACGAAGTCGGGCCTGTGACTGGGCGTGGCCAGGTGAACCAACAGTCGGAGCAGACGTACACGGCAATCATAGGTTAGACATTGATCGTCCCTCCCCTGTCGGGCGCACCTGTTTCATACAAGCACCTGACACGAGTTCTAAGAATAAACGCGGGCCAAAGCACCAGCAGTAATGAAGGGGAAAAAACAGCGAAAATTCAATTAGGCCGGATTCAACAACAAATAACTGGGGGGGGGGCGTTAGGCCTGACTGGGGTACCAGCTAGGCCATATCTGGCCTAAGGGTGGAGTTTGCCGACTTCTGAGTAGACGATTAAATCAGCTCCAGCCAAGTCTGCCTACTTTCAGCAACATAACATTACTAAAGTTTGTCATGCTTAAACTCAGATACTACATCCAAATTGGTTCATGCCAGTGTGACATCTCGTCTTGACTTATTTAAGTCACTGC